>OY282514.1:27955395-28576020 GCA_958296145.1 Hydrotaea cyrtoneurina | reverse complement strand
TATCGTTTTATGTGTATATTGTTACAAACAACATTTGTGAATGGCCAGAGAGAGAGCGAGAGAGAGGTCGTAAAACGTTAACACTGAAATTACCTTTTTGAGATACAATGATAATGGCCAACTTTGGTTTTATTGGTTGTAAAAAATATAAAAATTTTAAATACACGAAGTAACTGGCAAAGTGTGCAATGGGCAAACGCTCAGTGTAAACGGACATTACATTGATTTTATGTACTTTTTGTTGGTGGTGGACCCGAAGAGAATGTTACAAAATAAACTTCGCCTTGATGTTATTTATTTATCGAGTGTGTACTGATAGGATGACGGCATAAACTAATTACAGTAGTTTATGGGGTCGAGATATTCAAGGCAGAGGTTTTCGTGATGGGAAATCTATGATGGCGAAGAGACCTTCTGGAAAAAAGATTAAAGCTACTTACATTAGCTGCGCCGCAGAAAGCTGGTCTAGGAAATACTACGCAGTACCCTTAAGAAATAAGAGGCTCTGCGAGATTAATAGGTGCCTTGGGGACCAAAGGCCTTAGAATAGGAATGACACTAGTAATAGATTTATTACTTAATTAATCAATTCCACTCTGGGCCCATGGCAGTTCTTTTGAGAAGAAGGGGCACTATTCAATTATTTATTCTAAACACTACGATGGTACACGAGGGCCGTACGCAGTACTCAGGAGAGGGACTATGGGTCAAGGGATCCTTTATATATATGCAAGGGATCCTTTATAACGAACTGAATATCTTTACTCATGCACTTACTTACTTATATCCCTTAACATTCCATGAAGGAACAGACGGGGAACTTCCCTCGAATCAGTGAGCTGTGCACTAGGGTGGAGTGAAAACATGCTTTTTTTTAATTTGAAAAAGTTAACCTCGGAAAGAGATGTAGTCTGGGGTCCTAATGAGGAAAAAAAAAAAAAAAAAAAATTTAAAAATTTTTAGGTGTCGCGACAATCCCTCGAAATTTGGAAATTATCGCTATTTTGGCGTTGATTTTAGAAAAATCCTAAAAATTAACGACTTAACTTATTCGAAATTTAAAAGTTTGAGCTTGTTCAGTGCCCAAACAAAAGTATTTGAGGCAAATATGAGGATAATCGACTAATATTTGTAGCTTTGGTGGCGATTTCATTGTTCAGTCAATTTTCTGAAGAAGGGATGATTTGACTTATTTTACTTTTGGAAATTTTTGAACAAAGAGAAAAAATTTTTTAATGCCCTTATTTCATTGTTTACGCTATTGCAAACATTTATTGACATAAAACTTTTTAGGATTTTTCTAAAATCAACGGCAAAATAGCGATAATTTCCAAATTTCGAGGGAGTGGCGCGACCCTAAAATTTTTTTAAAAATTTTTTCTTTATTTTTCCCCTCATTAGGACCCCAGACTACATCTCTTTCCGAGGTTAACTTTTTTTTTTTGAATTTCACTTCACCCTACTGTGCACAATACCATTTGTATACTCACTGACCGGGACCTACAGTTTAAAGCCTGCTCCGAAAGGCTAATGCTTTTCTAGAAAAGTTTTACATGGCTTAGAGATTGCTCTCTTACTCGTAAAGTCGCCATTTACATTTAAGAGGTGGAAACATCCGCTGAAAAATGTTTGATGGTCTTACCCGATTTCGAACTCGGGTTCTTCTGTGTGATAGTCGCACACACTACCTATCACACCACGACCTTCCACTTACGCGTGTTCTACTTTGGGAAATTATGAAAACTAATTTCCAAAGTCAATGCCCAAACAGAGCGTTTATGAAAAAAAATCTCTAAAGTGAGAGCTTAAATAAACTCTTCAGTTCAGCCGTTGACTTTGTTTAATTCAATCGAATATTTCTGCTAAAGTTGCAACACTTTACAAAGATCGTCGAACAAATACTTGAAATTGCTGTTACTCTGTTTGACTTTTTTGTAATACAAACAAAAGGATTGCGACAACTCAACCAAGAGACAAATTTTCGAATAAACTCCTTGAGTAGATATGTAAGTTTATAATAAAATCTTCCTCTACATGCTCATCATTGTCTTCATTTTCAATTTAAATAAAACTGCGCCGTTTCGCCCACTCTTTGTTATTTTCCTTCTGACTTTTTGTGTTAAATTCTCTGTAAGAGACATTTTTTTGTTGTTGTTGTTTTGAATTGAATAGTCTATTTTAATTAGCTGTATGTTTAAATCACTTTTAATTTGTTGACTGCCACCCTTGTCATCATCTCAGTTGAGTTGCATCCTTTTGTCTACTTACGTAAATACTTTTGTCTGCCTCTGATAACTTGGCTAATTGCAATCATTGTCTGAGCTCTTTTTTTTTCCTCCAGAAATTTAATTATATTTTTCTTCCCCCTGCCATTGTTACCGTTACGAAAGGAACAATGAAAAGGAAAAAAAAAACAAGAAGACAAAATGAAATACAATAGAATTTTTATTGTTTTCATGAATAAGAAATTTGTACAATCATTTTGTCTATTTGTGAGTCTTTGGTCAATTCTGCTGCTTAACAAGCAAAGTGATTAAAATTACAATTCAAAATCTGGATCTTTTCGGGTTTACTTGGCATGTCTAAATATTCTGCTTCATCTTGCTCTTAATTAAATGCCTTTTTAATTGTTCACCAGAGAGAGATTCTTGTGATAGAAGGATTTTAAAAATGTTTTTTAATAAATTTAAATTGAAAATATTATGAAATGTAAATTTTCCCCAAAATGTCTGGTGTAACAAAGTGAGCGTAAGTAGAAGAAAAGTTGTTATCTTTTGTTGGAAAAGTCATAAATTGAAATACAATTTATGTATTTTAAATTTTTAATAAAGTTTTCCACAAAACTTCCCATTGTTTGCTTGTGTGTATTTCCTTTTGTGAGTCACAATTGTTGGGAATAGTTTTCTTTATGGCCACAAAAGGACAACACACATAAGCCATTTTGGTATATGTGTAAATATTATTTTTTATCCAAGTTATGGCATGGTAAAATTTAAATATTTAAATTTTGTTGAATATTGGTCAGGAAATTCTGCTAACCGAAGGGCCATTTTTCAAGCCGAAGTTTTATATGGAAAATTATTTACCATCAGTTTAGTTTAAGGATTATTAAATGTAATGAAATGTAGTGTGTCTATACTAGTATAATATGGCATCATTTAAGTTTGTGTCCTGGGAATGAAGAGCAGCAGTATTTGAACATCCTTTATGTTTGAATTATAATAATAAACCCAATATCTGACATTGGCAGAGAGGTAAGTGCTATTCCAAGAATCGTATGATTACTTCTCGGCCCTCTTCAGAAAGAAAGTTTAATCTCCGTTTAGGTAGTTTTGCGATATTTAGCTTTTGTGTTTCATATCCTCCAAGACTTAAAATTAAATACAAGATTCTTCAACATGAGATAAATAATCGGATTTCATAATTAAGAGGAAGTTATGCCGTTAATAATGAAAAACAACATCAGCCAAATGGCCACCACGACCACGATTACAGGACCATATCCATTTAATGACATTTTCAATTTGAATTCCGGATCATTTTCATGCATTTCAAAGTCCCAATCAGCAAAGACACGACGTTGTTGTTGATCGGCCGGCTTGAGTTCTTGTGTTAACTGAACTTTAGTCTAAAGAACCAAGACAAACCTTGGTTTTCTTCAACTCTTTGGGCTACAGCATCAATATTCTCAGTTGCTCTTGAGCGAAGTGCATGGGTTTTATTCTTCACATCACTTACTTGTCCCAACAGCTCGAATTTGTCCACCAATTTCGTATGGCGGTCCGACAAGGTGCTACACGACGACCCAAAAATTATTTAGTTTTGCGAACTGCGACTGCAAGATTTTCACCATTTTTGTAGTGAGTTTTATTAATTTCAATGCGCTTTAGGAATGACGTAGTTTCTACTTGTCAAATGTCAAAGAATAAAAGCTTCAAAAGTGACAGCTACCTCTTGTTGTTTTATGAGTTTTTTCGTGCCACCAAAAATAATATTTTTAAGATTATGTAATACTCGAATGAAATCTAAATGATGACGGTTTGTTGTTGGCAAACGGAGAGAAATGGTGGTTTAGCGAAAGTACACTATACACAATCATAGGTGGACTCATTTCGTTAGTGGTTTAGAGACGTATGTCATGCAATTGTATTTTTTCTTCATATATCTTCTCTTCTATATCCTTATCTTTCTGAAATTTTGCACATGAGAACTTTTAATATTCTTGGCTAAGAGCAAACGAACTGGTACACTGAGTAACAGTGACTTTACTATTTGACAGACTTGTCTGACTGTTTTTTTTTTTTATTTTTTAGCACAAGACACTACTTTCACCCATACGAGTTGTTATAATTTGCACACGTACCAAGGTGCCTGTGCTGTCACTATGTTAGAGACCTAGACATCGTACCTTTATCTATGGGTCTAGTGTTCATCATTGGCATTCTTCCTGCAAGAACCTAGATGAGATTTTCGGATTATGTATTGTAATTAAAAAAAATATATTTTAGTTTTTTTCCCACCAGTCTTTAACCATTGTTTTTATACAAAAATCAGGTTAATAATATTTTTAGTTCGCCTAACTGCCTTTAATTTGCTTTTTCGGACATCTACTTCCAACCTTTTATTTTTATGTTTTTGTTTTATTTTTTTATATTCAGATTGCACTTGAACATAACGGACAATTATTAAGAAAAACAAATAAATTCTGAAATAAAAAAAAACCCCGTACTTTCCTAACTGAACCAATAAAAATATATCGCCAAAGATACACCGCGTGCTCATGTTCACAAATCGCATCACCGTTCAGTTTCCAACAAAATATTATTCAACACAACACGTACCGTGATTGCTTCGCAGCACAAACGAAAAATCCATTCACATTTGACCATGTTTTATTTTTTTTCGCACTCTCGCCTGACATGCAACCAACCAACCAATGTGAAATTCCTTTGAATTTGCCAGCACAATGAAGTTACTGTTGCTGGTGTTATGTGCACGTAACTACATTGGATGCCATGAGTTATGCGAGCAGGAAACCCCTAAAAATATGCATGAAAATGCATTTTCCCTACAATTCACTTTTGCCGTTATTGTTGGTTTTAAATCAAAGCGCAAATATGAAGACAACAAAAAAAGAAAACAAAATAAAACCAAAAACACGTTCATGTCGTAGTGAACTCTCCTCTCCACTGCGTTTGTGTTCAGGTTGCACTGCAAGTCTGTTTTGCTTTGGGGTATTTTGGATTTGATGCAGTCTACACAATATTTTGTTTTAATTTTTTTTTATATTTTATATTGTGATATAGAATCATGGTGCACTAAAACACAGATGTGGTCGAAACTATTGTTACCATTTTTTAAACAGAAAGATTAGGAATTCTATCTGACATGCTTATTAAAGTGACGAGAGTTGGACCCAGAAGGACTCTGAATCATTGGCTAAGTACATCCAGCTATTGCCATTTCTCCATTTATTTTTGTAATCAATGTGTAGACCTCAAATGTGAGCCGATTTCGGAGAAACTTTACTTTAAGCCACCAATACCACCACCAGTGTGAGTGTACGAAGTTGATATTAGAGATTGACTGAGATACGTGATCATTAATGTGGATTTAGTCAAATTTGAACAATTTGCTGAGATTCAGACCAGTCTGTCCCAAATTTTTAAAATACTTTTTCCCAGAGCTGTGGATTCGGAGTCTGACAAAATTGCCCGGAGTCAGAGTAGGTGTCTAGAGTCGATTTGTTGGATTCCGAGAACGAGTTTCATTTACTTTGTCAAGTAACTTACTTCCACCTTGAGTGAGTCGATGTTCGTGCAGACTTGGACAATGGCATAACAAATCTTCGTTTGAGTCTTTATCTTCGAGCTGATAGAATTAGTCATACTTTTCAGTCTTACAAATGCCTGTAATGAGGTTTTTTGGGTTAAAACCCAGTAAATACTAGGTACTTCGGCCGATAGCCTTTGTTGCTAGTGCCCTAAGTTTAGTTTATTATAGTTTTTTTATTGCAATAAATATATAAAAATATGAAAATCTGTAACTTTTGATACAGTGAAAATGTTTGGGATCTGTCAAAAACTGGTTGTAGGCAAGGAGTAAGTGAATAGTTTCAGATATTAACATTGGTCAATATGTCTTTAAAAATATTTACAAATTTTACTATTTTTCATAATTTTTAATTTTAGTGTGGAATTTATTTTTTTATTTTTTTGTTGTTAGGTTTGCAAAAAAAAAACGGTTTTTAATTTTGAAATTTGTTGTTATTTGATTTTTTACACACATTGATGAAAGAAAAAAGTTTTTCATATTAAAAAATTAAAAAAAAATTATATTGTTGTTTACTCATTTTGACAAAATTCTTCGTATTGCAAAAAAAATTTTTTTTTATATAAAATTTTTTTAATTATTTGTTGTTGGGTTTTTTTACATATCGAAATTTTTAATATTGCAAAAAACAAAACTTATTTTTTTTTTTTTATTTTTATTTATTAATTACAATACAAAGTAAATTTATATTCTAATTTTGGGTCCAAGGGTAAACCGGGTGACAACGACCATTTGGCTTGATTTTTGCAGCGACAGACCAAAGCCTCTGGTGGGAATCGAACCCACAACCCCCACGCTGATAGGCAAGCACGCTACCAACTCGACTACCGGGGCGCTTATTAAAAACTATATTTTTTTTTTAAATTGTTTGTTGTTAGGTTTTTTCATATTATAAAATTTAAATGTTTTTTTGTATTTGTTGTTTTTTTTGCAGTTGAATATGTTTTTAAAAATATTTCCAAATTTGACTACTTTTCATAATTTTTGATTTTAGTGTGGACAATTTTTTTTTTATTTTTTGTTGTAAATTTCAAAATTTTGAATATTGCAAAAAAATCGGTTTTTAATCTAAAATTTTTTTTTAATTTTTAAATTTTTTTTTTGTTTGAAAAAAATCAAAATTGTTTAATATAAAAATAATAATTTTTTCGTCAAAGGGTGTAAAAAACCTAACAACAAAAAATATAAAAAAAACAATTTTTTGCAGTATGAACAATTTTGTCAAAATGTGTAATATGAAAAACTTTTTTCTTTCATCAATGTGTGTTTACACACATTTGTTGTTAGGTTTTTTACACCCTTTGACGAAAAACATTTTTTTATATTAAAAAATTTAAATTTTTCTATATTTGTTGTTGTTCTTCATATGGCAACAAAAAAAAATCTTTTATTTTTTATTAAAAAATTAGGTTTGCTTTACACATTTTGACAAAATATTTACTTCGTATTGCAAAATTTTTTTTTTTTTATAATCAAAATTTTTTATTTTTGATATTTTTTGTTGTTAGGTTTTTTACACCCTTCGACGAAAAAAATCGTATTTTATATTAAAAAATTTCATTTTTGTTATAATTGTTGTTGTTATTCATTTTGCAGCAAAAACAAATCTTTTATTTTTTATTAAAAAATTAGGTTTGCTTTACAAAATTCTTCGTATAGCAAAACAATTTTTTTTTTAATATTAATTTTTTTTTATTTTTTATATTTTTTGCTGTTAGGTTTTTTACACCCTTTGACGAAAAAAATCGTTTTTTATATTAAAAAATTTAAATTTTTTTTTATATTTGTTGTTGTTCTTTTATTTTTTATTAAAAAATTAGGTTTGCTTTACACATTTTTACAAAATTCTTCGTATTGATAAAAAGTCGTTTTTTATATTATAAAAATCTTTTTTGATATATTTTTTGCTGTTAGTTTTTTGACACCATTTGACGAAAAATTATTTTTTATTATTAAAAATTTAAATTTTGTTATATTTGTGGTTGTTCTTCATATGGCAACAGAAAAATCTTTTATTTTTTATTAAAAAATTAGGTTTGCTTTACACATTTTGAACAAATTCTTCGTATAGCAAAAAATAGTTTCTTTTATATTAAATTTTTTTTATTTTTTATATTTTTTGCTGTTAGGTTTTTTACACCCTCTGACGAAAAAAATCGTTTTTTATATTAAAAAATCTCAATTTTTTTTATATTTCAAATTTCAATTTTTTTTTTTATTTTTTTTGTTATTTTTTTCACACTTCGAAGAAAAAAATCATTTTCCTATTTAAAAATTTAAATTTTTTTATATTTCCTTTTGTTTGGTTTTTGTATACATTTTAATATTTCCAATAATAAAAATTTTCAACATTTTCGCATTTTTAAATTCAAAAAAATGCAATTTGATTTGTCTACTTTGTCGAACTGTATCCCATACATTCTGAAAGTTGTATTACTCAAATTGTTCTTTTTCTTCAATGTGTTTTCCAATCTTTATTTTGACATCAACTTTTTAGATATACCAAATATATTATTTATTTGTTTTAATCTTAGGAAATTATTTCCAAGATTAAAATAGTTATAGAGCACTAGCAGCTGAGGCTATCGACTCATGTACCAAATAGAGTTTGGTTGTAGTAAATATTTTAACAATCAACGATTTTGAAAGAAAAAAAAATCAAGAGATGTTAACGAATGGAATACTGGTGGGGAAAGGAAGAAGGAATTCGCTTCTCGGTAACTCCACAACGTCTCGTTACCATATTTGCCTTTTGGTTAAAGCAACTTAGTAATTCAACAAAGATCATGAGAAGTTATTGTTCACCTCCATATTTGTTATTTGGTAAAAGAATTGCCGAATCCTTTTTTTATTATTATTATTCATAAATTTATTACCAACACAATACTTTGCCAAAAGTCATACACTTTTGTTAGCCACTGTTTGTTAAAATATTTGTCTGCATTTGTTGTTTTGCAAATGAGGGCACACGAACTGTGGGGGGGGACAAAATACAGGGAATGGGTTACAAAGATTTACAATGCATTTCAATGTTGACTTTGAATGTTTTGTTAGAAGTGTGTTTTTTTCTTCGTTGGTATTGTTGATTCTGTTGTTAGTGTTGTTGTCATTGCTATAAAAATGTAAATTTATATCTGCCTGAAAAATCTATTTTATTTGCCATGTTTTCATATTCGAAACGAATCAGGCTATTGAATTTGGATGTGTGCGTGTGTGTGTGTGTTGTTTACATGTTTTATTTACTACAATATTTTTACCGAACAAATTCTCTGACATACATGGTATTTACTTGTACATTCCCATATACCTGCATACATGCATAGATAGATTCTATTTACTATTTTAGTTTTTGTTTTAGTTTTTTATGCGAAAAACTAACACAAATACCACAAAGTAAATGTGCATGGAAAAAAGTTGTAGAATTTTTGCTGCGAAAGCGTTCATTAAAAATTCGTTAGTCAACGGAATTTGAATCGGGATTATTTGATTAAATTTCCCATTGTTTTATTCGCACATTTTTTTTTTCCAACTGAATATTCATTTAGTTTTTTTTTTGGCTTTGCCATAAACGTTTGTTTCGTTTTTTTTTTGTATTTCACTTTGTTGTACATATTTCACATTTTCACTTTTCACGGTGATTGCGAGGCGAGTCGAAAAAAATGTAGCTTTGTCTGGCCACCGGAGCGTATAAGTTATTCATGTCACTTTAATGAATTCAATATTAATCATACGCATACCTTACTGGTGCCAACTACAAAACAAAAACACAGTTAGCGGACAGGCAGACAGTCATTTTGAGAAATTGCATTTATTTTAATTGTGAAAACAATTTTTTTGTTAGGCTTTTCCGCAAAGTTTCAACGATAGTTTTTTCGATTGAAATAGCATACAAATTAGACAATTGAGGAATCAAATTAGTTTTTTTCCAGCTTTATTCTTTATTCTTTATACAGTTTATGTTGCTGTTGTTCAAGTTCGAGATCATTGATTTTTTTCAAAAATAGCAATTGGTCAAACTGAATTTTTATAGTTTTATTACGATGGAGCGGTTGCGAATAATCACTACAAATGTCCTTATTGAAAAACTAATAAATTTCCGTTACTTTCAACGAACTCGCACAAAGCACAAACTATTCATAATCAATTAATTACTTATTTCCCTTAACATTCCATGAATGAACAGATGGGTAACTTTTCTCGAATCAGAGTGCTGTGTACGATATAATTTGTATACTCACTGACCGGGACTTACTGTTTAAAGCCAGCTCCGAACGGCTAATGCTTTTCTAGAGAAGTTTGTACAAGGCTTAGAGATTTCTCTCATACTCGTAAAGTCGCCAACATTTAAGAGGTGGAAACAGCCGCTGAAAAAATGTTTGATGGTCTTACCCGGCTTCGAACTCGAGCTCCATAATCCATTGCCTTGGATTATTATTTATTTGTTAATTACAACACGAAGTGAATTTATATTCTATTTTTGGATCCAAGGGCACGATTTTTTTGCAGTGACAGACCAAAGACGTTGGTAAGAACCAAATCCACAGGCGAGCACAGCACCAACTCGCCTGGCTCGGATTATATACTCACTAGTTGAAAAGCCCGTCAAACAACGGTCGAAAAAAAACATGTCTTTCTGCTTTTTATGTGTGTTTGTTGTTCTTTTTGTGAACATGACAACAACAACGAAACAGCCAAACACACATGTGTAAACAACACACAATCACACACACTGCGACTGTGAAAAGAGAATGATGATGTGTTAAAAAATGAGCGAGCAAGAGAGAGAGTAATGAAAGAGAGTAAAGAAATGCTTCACCGCAGGCAGTGAGGTGCACAAATTATTATATTTAGGATACTTCTGATGTTGGCGCTTGGAAAATCTGTTACAAGTTAATTTTTTTTCAATGGAAAGTATGTTTTATGTGGAAGGTACGATTTACCTTTAGTTTTCCTAATTTCCAAGTTACGTTTTTTTTATTTTAAATGGAAAACATGTTTAATATCGAAAGTACGCCTTATTTTTCCCACAGTCTAAGGTATAAACCCATAAATCCCAATATATTGTAAGGTCTTTGATATTATTTAGCGCTCTCTGGGCCAGAATTTATATACGCTTCTGTGGGCTCACCTTATCGGCGTCTCAACTTGCTTTAATCCAAAATAGTTGTGAATTCATTTTCCCATTACCGTATTTAAATAGTCCAAATTGAATTATACAACCAATATTGTTGACCCAAAAACAAAAAAAAACCCCATGCAGATATTCGATTGTGAAAACAACCAACACTCACTGTGAATGCAATCCAACGCATTGCCGAATTTCACCACTTAACTAAACATCTAAGCAAACTCGAATCACTCAAATATATAAATAATCGTCATATAATCCGTCCGCACAATAATAAAAATTCTAATTTTAATTGAATGGATAACAACCAAAAACCAAAGAGTGCCATTTTGGGAATTTGGAAATTTCCAAAAAACTAATTTAAATTATAGACAATGCAATTAATGGAAATATATGTTGTACTGTTTGCGGAGTTTTGTGCCAATTGGTATTGGCGAGGAGACTGATGCAATGAGAATATTCAAAATTAAAGGCGATTGCTAAAATTTGCGACTGAGCCTGGCATTGGATTTTTTTTTTGTTTGTTTGGTCTATGATTGGATTTTTTTTGTTTGTTTGGTACTACTTCAGTAGATATTTTATTTTCATTTCAGCGGATAAATCCAAATGACGATACGATATTAACGGACCGATCGCGGAAAGTGTGGAATACGAGTATAGGTGAAATTTTATACGTTTTTTTACCACAGGAGTAAATGGCGGAATCTGATAATTCGCAATATTAAAAGAAATTCATATTTGTAACTCTATGGTCGTGCACTTTGAACTTTGTCTTAGTCTGACGAGTTATAAATGAACGTTCGGTCGAGTTTCGCGCTATCTGTGATTTACAAACAAAATGGGCCAGAGAGAGATTGGTTCGGTGTGATGTTGCGATTTCTAGCGGGTGCAACGATCCAAACAGCTGTTCTTAACGAACGTTTTTTTCCCAGACAAGAACTTTCGGCAACAGCAGCAGACCTGTTAAAACAACAACAACGATCCATATTGAATTTTCGTATAAAAAAAGTGATGACAGGATTCGCTTATTTACTGAGATATGACTGATTGATGTTTTCCAAGTAAATATTGAATTTTTGATTGGAAAAAAGTGAGCACAGGATTTGCCTCTTTTTGCCCTATGACGTTTATTTACTGAGATATGACTGAAATATTTCCAAGGAAATATTGTATTTTCGAATGAAAAAAAAGTGATGACAGGCTTCGTTTATTTTAGCTCGATGACTGACATATGACTGTTTTAAGTTATCGCAAGCAATTAGAGCAGATGACAATGAGTTCAAATTAAACCAAAAACAATTAAGTCAATATTCTGCAAATGACGCATTATCGCCCGACTGATATGATGAGGGAATAAATTGTCCCATGAATGGAAGGTTATGCATTTGTCAGATCAATAAAAATGCTGCGACCAACGGTGGACACTTTTTGTACATCTGTGTAGAATGTGACAACAAAATTAAATACGGGTTTCAACAAATCACCACTATACAATTCAAATCTATTATGGTCTATTATGAGTAAAAAAATCAAATTTTGTTTTTTTATTTTTTTTTAAATTGAAATTTTTTGATTAATACATTTTAAAAAATTAAAATGTAATTTGTAATCTTTACCTCAAGTGCCCTTTAACCTGCCTTAAATTTATTAAGTATCTTTGTTTTATTGTCATCAAATTCAAAAAGAAATGTTCACCTAAAAACTACGGTACGTGAGACCGGCGTCACAAATATTTAACATCAAATCTTCGTCACGATTGGCGGGTTAATCAGAATGACAGTTTCAGCGCTCGTAAACGTTTACATACAAATTTTGGTTTCTGTATGTCGAAAACGACAAGTTGAATGATATATCGAACGACAAGTCGAACGATAAGTCGAACAATAAGTCGAACTATAAGTCCACTTTTAAGTCGAACCATAAGTCGAAAACGTTCGACCTCCCCAAACAGTCAGTAAGTGTATTAAACAATGACTTCGAATGTCACATCATGATGCATCGTTTCCAATGGTACTCTACAATTGGATGTTAAGAAAAATTTCAATGTTGGCGGTCCATGCATATTTTCTTGTTCAATTACCATTGAAAATAAGTGGGTACTACGTTTCATCCCATGATTTTGTTGAGCTGTTCGCGAGCCATGTTCATTTACCTGCCGGTGTGGTTAACTGGTAAAATAGGTAGGATGTCCATGACTCTTCCACATTTCACTGTATATGCATGGAGAGATTTCCGAAATATTCCATCTACAGGCATTAGTCGGCTAATATCTAATGGTTTTAAAGAACACGACTCCTTGTTTTCGAAACTATTTTTTATTTTGAGTTTAGCGAGTTCTTCACCGTCTTCGCTGCTTTAGATGGAACGGCTTAGGCTAAACATCTGGCTGGCTGTTCTTGGCCTCTGAAGTATAGCAAATAACTGAAAAAGTGGATTTCCTGCCTGCTATGACATTATCAAATTCAAGGCCAACGTCAACAAACACAAATCCCTTTTTCCTCCTTTCAATACCTTTGTTACCTTTCGCTAACACAGTGCCTTACAATCATAGGGCGAATTTCCTGTGCGAATTTTTCATAAACTCATTCCTATCCCACCACATTTCTCTTAAATTTTCAGTTCAGAAAGACCCATCGAAAGATTAATTTCGTATTTGCTCGGAATTCGTGCGTATCCGACATTACGGAATGTTTTAGAAGAAATGTCATCCAAATACTTCATTCTATACCAGAAACCAAAACCGTGACCAAAAAACCCCATTAACTTCTACTCGTTCCTGAGAAGTAAATCATTTATTCCACTTTAGATGGGCAAACAATTCACGACAAATTTCAATGGTAAAAAAACTTACTTTTTTCATTTCCCTTAACATTCCATGAAGGAACTGATGTGGAACTTCTATCGGATCAGTGAGTTGTGCACGATATAATTTAAAGTAACACTAACAAATATTTCCATTATTTATGCAACAGGATTTTGTTCATGTAGATGCCTCTACTGGCTACCTCGGCGCCTCATGCCAACACAGTTTTCCAAAGCCTTGAAGGTGGTTTCTCGTTAAGCACCTGAATAGTTATGGGTTTGTTCGCATATCAACGGATCTTCACAAAAAAATCCATCAGTGTCCAAGCGTACAGCTGGGGCGGTGGGTACCTTACTTCGGTCCACACTTCTTTTCAATAAATATTACTGTTTGGTCTCTACATCATTAACCTAGGAAACAAGTTTACATCATTTCTCAAAGTTATTGAATTCTAAAGCGATTCAGTCAATATTTCAAGCGGGAAAGAGCTATTGCAATCGAAATTCCATAAGATGCCAAAAGAAAATCGCAGTTGGACAATAACTGTCACTGGTTGACTACAGGTAGATTTCAGATTCCAACATGGGGTGCAATATCTAGAATTTGTTGTTCCTTTGTTAGATAACACTCAGGGGATGCCCCCCATTAATGCACTGCCCTGTGTGAGGGTATTGGAAGGAGGAAAAGGGGAAAGAGTGTTTGTTGAGGTTTGCCATGAATTTGAAAATGTCACAGCTGACAGGAAAAGCACTTGCCGGAAGAGTATTCCTTATGCGACCAGTCTGAATATACAACGAATTTGGTCTAGAGCTCGTCATCCGGTCAACCAGCCATTTGACAATGTACGAATGCAAGTGCCAGGTGATCAACGTATTCCAACTAAATATTCTAATAGTTACTATTAGATTTGCTAAATTGTTTCTTGTAAAAAGATCGTCAATAAAGACAAGAAAAAAGAAAGAAAAATATCCTAACATCAGGGACTAGAACAGATACCTATTGAAGAGGATATTATTGATGATGACATATCCATGTATGTATGTATGTCTGTGTATGTTACTTTAAATGGTCATCAACGGCCGAGGGAGGAAACGAGGTACCAAAAAGTCTTTATATTGCAAATGATTGACATCTAGCCTTAGGGAAAAATTATGTTTTTTATTTACTTATTACACCGTGTTAAAAAAAATAGATTTTTTTTCTGTCCTAAGAACCAAATGTACAGATTCGGAAAGAGGGGAAAAAATAAAAATACACGTGTATCGGCGATTTTCATGCACACGTCACGTTTGGCAGGCAGACTCGTGGAAATGTCTGTATCACGTCAAACTTTAAAAAAAAATTTTTTTTAAATTATCAGATTTTCACCAATTTTTATTATTTTTGAAAAAAAAAATATTTTTTTCACTTTTCTTAGCACTTAGTCTTAGAAGAGACTCCAAATTTTTAAACTACTTAAGCGTTACGAAAAAAAATGTTTTTTGAACTGAAATCTTAAAAAAAACGATAACCATTTAAAAAAAAAATATTTAGGAAAATATGAGAATTGATAAAAATCTATTTTTTAAAAAATTTGACGTGATACAGACATTTCCACGAGTCTGCCAGCCAAAAATCAGCTCGATTGGATCACCGAAAAAGGGTTAAAAATCGGTCCAAAGGCTTTCACACAGGCCACTACGAGCTTTATACTTCAAACTTAAAAAAAAAATTGTGACGTGTACATGAAAATCGCCGATACACGTGTATTTTTATTTTGTATCCCCTTTCCGAAAAAGTAAATTTGGTTCATAGGACAGAATGTGTGTAACACGGAGTTATTAATTACAATACAGAGTGTATATATATTCTTATTTTGGATCCAAAGGAAAACTGGGTGACACAGATCATATGGCTAGATTTTTTGCAGTGACAGACCAAAAGCCTCCTGTGTTTCTATGAACGAGCCGAGTTTCTGAAGCATTAGTAAAGAGACAGGTATATTTGCGGAAAATTAAATAAATACTAATTTTTATAACATTTGTTCCTCGTGCTTGTATTCTGTGACTTCCGAAGTTCTTGCTTGCAAATATGGGGGAACCGCCAACCTGCGACGCAAATTATGTTTAAGAAACCGGCCACACCTCTTGCCCTATGCTATTGACAAACTACGGGTACATACTCCATCATTATATTCGACCAGGGCGAACTTAGCTAAAATTTTTTGACTTTTTAATCCACTTATATTCGTTTGAAATTTCCACTTTCAATTGTCTGTTTCAAAGGGATTTCTTAGTTTTTTTTAACATTTTCTTAACCTTAAATAGAACTGCTCATTATCCTTTTGAACCCTCTCAATTTGAGTTGAAAACTTTGTCAAGTGCTGTTGAATAGTGTAATCTTGTATCCAATAGTAATAAAAAAAAAATACTGCGTATTTTATAAGGGCCACCTGTGACCCTGTTTAACATTTTGCAATAAAATGTCCACATAAAAGTTTTCACACAAAAACACATAAATAAATAAGATGACACACAAACACGTACATACAAAAACACCTACATTTATTGATTTTATTGGGGAAATTTCCATACACCATCCATTGAAGGGATTTCATTACCCTCCATTCAAGGCGGCACTTGGAGGATTGCAGCAAACGGCAAAAACAAACAAACAAACAAACACTTGGTATATTTTCTCAGGTCCTTCTTTTTATTTTACTGAAATTAGAAGCACTTTCACACACACACACATGTACACGCACACTTCATTCACATTCTGTGGGGAAAACACACATTTTACTTTTCGCACACTTTCGTAATGATTAATGACGGAGCAACGAATGACCGCTGGAATTTATAGCGAAAGCGAATTTAGGTGTAATAAATCTGAAGGTGACGCTTGGATTCACAACATAGACGTCAGACACAAAAAAGAATAACGACATTTATTCTTTAATATTTCTTTAAGGTGTTAGGGCAAATATTCATTTTTTAATTTTTCATATATTTTTTTTTTTTTTAAAAAAAATTTTTTTAATTGAATTATTAACTTTATAACACTTTCTTCTAAACGTAATTGAATTTCACAAAACTTTCAAACACACCTCTTGTTTTATTTCGTTGGGGGTGAGTCGGTGGTCTGTCACAATTGTAGAACACAACGCAGCACACCCTGTAGTCGTTGGTGTTTCTCTGACAGACTTTGTGTCTTCGCGCCGTGTGGTCGTATATCCGTGTTAGCCGTCTACCGCGTAGTTGACGCTTTGAGTTACCGTTAAGTACTAACATTTTCTAAAAACAACATTTGCAACATCATCTGTCTGTCGCTGGCTGTCGGAATCGTTGCCGTCGTCGTCGCCGTCGTGGTCGACATGTGAGTGTGTGTCAGTAAAATTTCCCTGGTGTGGTGAAATGTTGTGGATGCTGTGTTTAAGGGGAAATAATAAAATCCACTCGCACACACACACACACACACACATTTACACTCATCAGCTGTTCTTTGCTGCCTCTACCATGGGGAAATGCTGAGTAGTTAATATATGGACTGTATGCTGTGGATGTTGTCACAGTTCCACAGCTCAATCCAATTGTGGGAGGTTAATAGCATTTTTGCTCTGATTTGCTGTAACATTTATTTGTGGGGTAACAGTGGCAACAGTGATAATGTTGCTGGCCTCTGTGGTGACCCAGATACAAATGTTACTCAATGTTAACATGTATTAAAGCCAACCTTTCCTATTTTTAAGTAACCGCGGAAAAAGCAGATATTATGATTTACAGGAATACAGATTATTAAAATGTTTTCTGTGTCAGTGGATGCTTTCATAATTTTATAGTAAAAAGAAACGCTTTCTTGGTTTTAACTATACCTAAGATCTCAAATTAATTTCTATTAGATGAAAAGTTAGATGAATATTTTTACAGTTTTCTTCAAATCTGTTCTATTTTTTTTTTAGCAAAACTAATTACTGCAATAAAGTGAACTTACCATTTTATTACAGTGTATTATCCGTTAATTCGTCAAATAAACGTAGGATGCAAATTATTTGTCTTGCTCTTAACAGGATAATAACCTGGAATTGTTGTGTGACAGACCAACTGCCACAGCACGGATGTCCACAGGAAAACAACTGGATTTTCTTAAATCCATATTTTTTTTGCTGAAATAAATGAAAAATGCAATGAATTAAAAAAAATTAGTAAATCGAAATAAAATTTCCATAAAAACTAATATAAAATATTAGGCGCCCCGGTAGGCGAGTTGGTAGCGTGCTTGCCTATCAGCGTGGGGGTTGTGGGTTCGATTCCCACCAGAGGCTTTGGTCTGTCGCTGCAAAAATCTAAACATATGGTCTTTGTCACCCGGTTTACCCTTGGACCCAAAATTAGAATATAAATTTACTTTGTATTGTAATTAATAATAAATAAATAAAATAAATATAAAATATTATTTTATTCGAAAGAATAAATACAAATATTTATGAAATTCGATTTCATTCATTTGGCTGCATGGGCTGGCTTCGCAATATCGTATCCTGTCTATCTAACAAATGTCCTTTTACCCACATATTTAGTAACAAACGACAGCAACATTTTTAATGCCATTTGAAAGCACTAAGGTAGCGTACTTTTACACTGACAAGTCAATTCAGCAACTAGGAAATGTTAAAAGATTTTGGATCGAATTCAAATCTGGCTTCGAGATATAGGCCCCCAAAAAGTTTCAAAAACGTGTTTTTTTGAGGTCATTGGAGGTAATGTTGCGCCGGCCACAATGGAAATTTCGAAAAATCTCATACGCAGTTTTTAAGATCTATTCTCCGGCTATGAAAATATCTTTTAAAAAAATACATCATCTTCTTACCGATCGAAAGTTATCGTTGCTTTAAAATGTTACCTTTTTTTATTTTTTTTTTTTAAAATACAAGTAAACGTTGTCCAGATCAATATCATCCAACTACGACCACAAAAAAATCATTAATCATCTCTCGATAGCGCAATCCATTCACCGTAACGTTTAATCCAACCTGATTTTCTAAAAACTAAGGACCAATGACCCCTTTGCGAACTGTGACTGCAAGATTTTCACGATTTTTGTAGTGAATTTTAATAATTTCAATGAATTGTTGAAGCGTGTATAGTTTCACTTTCAGTAATGGCGTAGTTTCCACTTGTCAAATGTCAAACAATAAAAGCTTCAAAAGTGGCAGATACCAAAATACCGGGTGATTCAAAATGACATCTCTTGTTGGAAAACTCTTTATAAACTAGTAAGTTGTAATGCGCCTATGGCGCCCGTTGAAATATGGATAAAAAAATTTTGTTTAAAAAAAAAAATTTTGGGGAAAAAAAAATTTTGTGAAAAAAAAATTTTTTCTTGACAAAAAAAAATTTTTGTTGAAAAAAAAAATTTTGTTGAAAAAAAAATTTGTTCTTTAAAAAAAAAAAATTTTTTGTGGACAAAAAAAAAATTTTGTTGAAAAAAAAAAATTTTGTGCAAAAAAAAAAATTTGGAAAAAAAAAATTTTTGTAAAAAAAAAATTTTGGAAAAAAAAATTGTTGGTAAAAAATAAATTTGGGGAAAACACAATTTCTGTACAAAAAAAATATTATTTTTTTTATTATTATTATTTATAGAATTATTATAGAATGCCTATTTAAATTCCTACTTACTGCGTGACAGAGTCAGTGAATCAGTGAATCAGGGAATCAGTGAATCAGTGAATCAGTGAATCAGTGAATCAGTGTCGAGGGTAAATATATATTAAGATATTAAGATAAAATTTAACTGTGACAAATCTCAGCTCCGACGTGGCAAACTTACGTAGTCGAGACGGTCTGTATGACACGAAGCGCCATCCTACTGAGACCAAAGATCGTCTATTTTTATGATGCCACTGCTTCGAAATTAGAGAAGAAAAACAGTCACTTTTTGAGAATACATTGGCTTCTCAATGATTAGGAGCGGGTTTTCCCATCCATAGATGCGTCAAATTTACTTGTTAACATAGCCACCGAGTTAAAAATGCGCTTCGTCAGATTTTTTGATGATCTTACCCGGTTTCAACATTGGGTTGTACTGTGTGATAGTTGTACACACTATCTACTACACCAAAGCCGTCCATGTTCTGTGATAGAAAAAAAATAAGTTGAGACTCATCAGCGCTTGTGAACAATTTTATTGGGTTCTGAAATAATCTGTTAACGCTTGTCATCAAAATGTGCTTTAAATCTATATAGTGGTTGTTCAAGCCCGTTTTTGCTGTTGACCTAAGTAGTTAATATGCATATATTTTGAAATCTTTTTTCCATAGAAAGAAATCATATAAGAAATCATATCCTTTGAAAGCTCTTTGGCACTCCCATATAACCATTCCTTATTAAAATTACCCTGAGGTAAATAATTTCACATCAAATCTCAAAAATAGTTATTGTGCCATTCCTTTAAACATAATCAAATGAATATGTTTGCAAACATTTTGCTCATTTCTATGCATAATCCTTTCCCAGCCATAACTTTTAACTGCTCAACGAAAAGACATCCTTAAGGCTTTCACCCACTGGCAATGCCTACAAAGGAAGTTTATGTAAAAGTTTATCACAAGGTCTACCTAATGTTTTGTTTAACAAAGACAGCCATAAAAATCTGTTATGCAGACGTAAAAACAACACGTTTCATTTCAGCTAAAATGTCTGGAAGTGTGTCGGATGTTTTTGTGTCGCAAACAAGAACATGGCAGGAAACGACCATCGTCATCCTCATCAGCATCAGCATCATGACAATCATTAGAAGCTTTCTCATTATAATTAGTAGTTAAAAGCAGACGCTTGCGGGTGTTGATTTGTCTTCAATAGCTCACGTGTGCGTGTGTGCCGGTGTATGTCTTTTTGCCAAAGTGACAGAGTTTACTGGTGCCAGGTGTTAACCTCATGGGCTGTCATGTTGCTTGCACACCTCATTGTGAAGTCTTTACCTTAAGAGCGTATTCGATGGCATTTCGGTAAGAGCCTCTTATGGACTTATTGTCCTCATGTGCCTGAGATGGAGGATGCAGTAACGTAAACTAGGATAATTTTAACATTTCGTACTTCAAAATTGTATAAGACAATGGGGGGAAAACACACATTGTGGAAAATGTTTGAAGGTGTGTGTGTGATGTTTATGTCCTTATCCTGTTAGGAAGGGCGTTGACACATGAAATTATTCGAAAACCGTTGGCATTTTTTTAGCCAAAATTATCCAGAGACTCTAAAAATATTCCCAAAAAAAAATTGTATTGTTCCTTAGTAATAAAATGTTTATAAAGGGTGTTTTTTATTGGGGTATATAACTTTAAGTTGGCATCACTTTTTTAACTGGCGGCCATTTTGTCAGCTGTCAAGTGATTAATATTTAGTTTGGTTTGCCATTTCATCATGAACAGGTTGACAAAAGAACAACGCTTGCAAATCGTGCAAAATTTTTTTCGAAAGTAATGGTTCAGTTCGCGAATTTCACCGCAAGCTCCGTCCATTTTATGCCATTACATCCACAAAAACTGACTGTTTGGTGTGCTCTATGGGCTGGTGGAGTCATTGGGCCATACTTCTTCCGAAATAATGCTGGAGAGTCAGTTACCGTTAATGGAGACCGGTATAGAGCCATGATAACCGACTATTTTGTTCCCGAATTGGATGGCATGAATGTGGATGAGTTGTGGTTCCAACAAGTGGTTGAAAATTGGACCTGTAGAATTGGCTTTATTCGAGCCAGCCGCGGCGGCCACATGCCCGAAATCATATTTAAACATTAATGGCATAAAATTATCCTTCCAATAAAGCCAAATTGATGGACATTAAAACGATTTTCTTGTGTTTTATTTCAATTCGAAGTTCTATACCTCAATAAAAAACACCCTTTATTAGAGTTTACAGTAGAAGATGCTAATTTGAACCATGATCCGTGTAGCCGTTTCCGGCTAAATCCGTGATATCAACCGTTTACTCTCAGTGAGAGGAATGCTCATATGTAAAATGCCCTAAATGAAGAATTCCCAAAATAAATAAGAAATTCCCCCAAACTTCCAATATGTAAATATCCCCCAAAAATTCTGAAACAACCCCCAAATAATATATGAAAAATAACCCAATGGAAAATCCCCCTAATATAATTTTTTTCTAGTCTATTCTCAAATGAAAAATGCATCATTCTTAATTACTCTGTGAATTTCGACACCACGACCGTTGGACGGTCTGTTCTGTTGAAAAGGCGATACAAATCGAATTAAGTTAAATGAGTTTTGACTGGTGGTGCGTAGTTGTAAATGGAAGCAATCTGTCTAGAGGGTAAAAGCTCTCGAGTAAAAACCAACCACCCTTTAAGTTGGTTCCTCTATAAGTTCATCACACCCATTCAGGTAGTGGGGGAACATCAACAAAGTATTTGATTCAATGAACGTGAGTAAAAGTATTTGAGGTGTTTTGAAAGGCACCAAAATGCCACCTCTTGTTGAAAACCCCAATACATTTACTAAAATCGTCAATTCTTAGTCTGATTGGGACTCTAACAACACCAGAAGTGTATTGTACGATAGCAATTGTATTTTGGAACCTTCCAAAAATTTAGTGAACCCAATATTCGTACTAGCCGAATGTAACTACACTCTTACCATTACTACTTAACAAAATTCTCATGCGATCGAAATTCCCTTAAATTCCTAACACAAATTTTCTAAAAAAAAAACCCGACGATCATCGAAAATTCCTTCATACTCTTCGAGAAAAAAATAAAAAATAATCCAATTTCCTTGAGCCAATTGTGCCAAACACTCCATTAGTAATACAAATGAAGTGAATCCGAAAGTTTTCCATGTCATCAATGATTTAATCTATATTCAATTACTTAATCCTCCCCTCTCACAAGCGCAAGCTGAGATTTCCAAATCAAATACTTTCACAAACTAACCTCCCCCCACCACACACACACACGCACTAAAGATACTGACTTGGACCCTTAACTCAATCCCATCCCCCCCAGCAAACTAACTACTAATCCATTTTGAGGATAAACAAAACGTACACCACAGCACAGCACACCCCACCGACACCAACTCGCAAACAATGCGATGTCCTTTTTTTTTTTTTTTTGGGTGTATGTCTCTGCGTAAGAGCGAACGAAACATGTGTATCAACACATTTGCTGTGGGTTGTTGATATTTGTATAAATATTTGATATCCTGTTCAAAGTGCTTTTTGAGGGGATAGGAAAGGAAAAGTGTTATAACGGCGTTTGTTCGCTGTTGCTCCTGTTCTTGTCCTTATCTTAATGTCGTTTTCATTCATCCATTGGATGTTTCTTTAAGGACTTGGACACGATGACTTGACCAATGTTACGACAACTACGTATTTCTTTCGGTTCGAGTTTGGGGTTGGGGCGACAAGTGTGAGTATCTTAACATTGGCACGTTTTGTAAACAAATTAAATTACACTTTTTGACCTTTTCAGGATATCAACATACAACAACATTTGTCATCTTGCCGCTGTCGTTGTGTTTTCTCTTTCCTTATGCTGTTGTTAAGGTTGGAAATTGATTATAAACCAGTTGATCTGCATTTTATGGTCTAAATCTGTAGTATGGCAGAATGTGGTCATTAGGATTTCATTCCATTAGGGTTTGGATTTCAATTCGGAGGTTTGGGAAAATCTCATCCTGTCATTACAATATAATTTATGGTATGGAAATTTTGTAATCCACTTGAATGTGAGACTCATGTGTAGCCTCTGAGGTGGCTGAGCTTGATGGGTGTGAAAATGTCCAATTATTTCGTTGTGGGATATAGAGAAACTATGGATTCAAAATCCATAAATTCCTGGATAAGCGGAATGACCAAATGACTAAGTATTTGAAAGACAACAACAGCGACGGAAATAGTACATGTTGAAAACAAATCCTCTGGTTCATCAAAATCCCTAACTGCTGACTTGGTCTTTTCCAGTGCAGAAAGTCAAAAAACGAAAAAATCAATGTAATTAATTAATATATTAATTGATCATTTGGAAATTAATTTAGATAATTATCATTTCAATTGAAGAGCGTTAATAAGTATCTCAAGGTTTTCGAAACTGAAAGAGCTGGAGGAGCTATAGAACTTTTAATTACTGACAAGGAATGGTGAATGATTAAAGCCGCTACAATGTAATCGCTTTACATTACTAACTGAAATTCATAATTATGAAGGAGGTAAACATTAGAGAATGGAATATGTTTACGGCTGTTGAATGACCTGAGTTCATTAGCACTAAAATAGTTGCGATTTTAACCTAAATAGCCCATAAATTAAGATACTTTTCTCTTCATTCAGAGCTTTTCAACAAGGGATTTGAAAAAAAAAATCCAAATCCCCACTAACACCCTGTTTTAAAACCGTTTCCCCACTGTGCAATGAAGGGTATAATAATAAGAATTTTGTTGTTTTTTTTTTCTGTAGACACTCTTGCTTTCTTTAGTTGGCCGACAATGTTGCCGACAACAACATCGTCGTCCTTCTGCTTTTTAATTGTTGATTGTGAAGCATAACAAACAAAACTGTCAACAAAGTTTCAGTTTTATTGTCTCGTCTATTGTTGTCTGCGACAGCAGCAGCGACAAAAGAAAACATTTCTTTTCCTTTTGTAAATTTAAATTAAATTTAATTAGGGTTGTATAATTTTATGTGCTGATGTTGTTACAAAAATTATTAGCAAGACGTTGATTACATCTTGAGTCTGGTTTTGCAAGAGTTTTTAAAGAATGCAAATATTTGTTTAAATGTAACTAGAGTAAGGATTATAGTATGATTATCATATGATTTTTTCGGAATTACAAACCACCTATTAAGGTTTTATATTTGGACCTGGGATTAACCTGCCAAACAAAGAGTGCTACCAACGCGAGCACCGGTGGGCTTTCACATCAATTTTTATAACTATTTAACCGATTAACCGAATTTCGATGGAAACCCGTATAACGATTTGTTTCTTCGAAACCTACGTATTTTGAAAATCCAATTTAAACCGTTATTTCTTGTCGTTTATCCTCGGTTACCGATTTCTTTACGAACAACTGAATTTACCACTGTACATTGTCACAGAATTATGAACTCATATAAAATGCTTCAAAAGAAACCCTAGGACAGAATCTCATTAAAACCGGTCACACAAATACACCTCATAGACATCTTAACAAGAATATTACGCAGAAATATTTTACTCGTTTGCCCTGCTCCTGTCAAGAGACATCTGTCAGCCGACTCCTGTCAACATTTTAAAATGCTATCTTATCAGTAAACTTCCTTGGCTTTAGTCATGTTTTTTTCCGCAGAAAATACCTAATTTTTAACGGACACACGAATTTCATTTTTTTCCATTTTCCGTTAAAATCACTGGCTTTCAAACAAAAAACTGGTTTCTCGACCATTTTGTGTGGGTTTTGTGTCTCCTAGATGAACCAATTTTGGCCATTTTTTTTCACAGGAATATGGGCGAATGATGTCACTGCTCATAGCTGTTACTAAGGATACATTGGTTTCTCGACGAGTTTGTTCGACTTTTCTGATACCCAGATAAGACAAATTTACTTGTTTACAAAGCCGCTGAGATAAAATAGCATCTCCTCAATCATTTGTTATAAACCCACTGTTTGGACTAGCCAGTAATGAAATTCGATTTCGCCTCTTTTCGCTCTAGGACGCCTTTTTTTGTATGGAAAAAAGTGATCACAGGATTCAGCTCTTTTCACTCTTTTCACTCTAGGGCGCTTAGTTACTGAGATATGTCTGTTTGAAGTTCTTCAAGGAAATGTTGAAATTTGGATGGGAAAAAAATTATAACAGGAATTCCCTCTAGGATGCTTATTTACTCAGATAAGACGGTTTCAAGTTTTCCAAGGAAATATTAAATTTCGGATGGAAAAAAATTATCACAGGTTTGGCCTCTTTTCACTATAGGACGCTTACTATATGGCCGTTTGAAGTTTTCCAAGGAAGCAGTGATTTTTTGGATGTAAAACAGTGATCACAGGATTCGCCTCTTTTCGCTCTAGAACGCTTAGATACTGAGACATGTCTGTTTGAAGTTTTCCAAGGAAATATTGAATTTATCATGATTTCCACTGCGGCCGATGATGATTTCGCTTTTGTTGGAATCTCGCGCCGTTATGGCCTACAACTAAACCAAAGCAGCGTGTCGCTGTCGATCAACGTTTGTACTTCGACATGGGTATACTGGACAAGGCGACTACTACTACCAGGTATTTGTCAAAGCTCCCGCAGATCCTGAAATGGTGAAAAAAATTCCAGCTGCATTCGATTTCTTGAATATTGTCTTGGATTGTAATGTATTGGCCGTTGACGATTTGGCTTTGTTGGCCTCTGTCAGCACTCTAATAGCACCGAGGTAGCCGAAATAAGAACTATCAACTAACATGTACTGTGAATAGAGAATTAAATATAAAAAGAACAGAAGATGTACTCAATATCGAATTTAAAATTCTTATTTCTTAAAAAGCATTTATCACAATCTGGACCCGATTAAAGGCCGATTAGCGTTTTTTTTTTGTCCAAATCTTTTAAGATATTGCGGATTTACATAAAATCCACATTTTTCTGTAGTTTGATATGCTTCTTAAAAATAAAACAAATTTAAATAAAAAAAACTATAAATTAACATGTCCACTAGGGTGGAGTGAAGTTGTACTGGGAAAATTTTTTTTTTGAATTTCAAAATGGAATAGTTACCAAAAGATGAACTAATAGTACATATGAATTAGTGCAAAAACCGGAGTTTGTAGCGTAACGTTTTGAGGTGCCCCAACGGGGTCAAAGTTGAGAGTGAATGGGTAAAAATTTACAAAAAGGCACACAACTGCCCCGGAGTCTCTCGTAGAGCAATCAAATGTAAGACCAACCCTCATTAATTTCCCACAACAAACATTTTCTTAGAACAGACCTACCCCCTATCTCTACTCCATATGGGGGCTCCCATACAAAATTCAAGATTTGACGAAATTGTTAAAAATTGGCCGCCACAGGTTCCAGGTTGCCACTAGGGGTATAAAATGTATGACCGACTTACATTATTTTTTCACCATAAACATTTTTTCAGAACATAGTTGCCCCCTATTTCGACTCCATAAGGGGCTCCCATACAAAATTTATATGACAGACTGGAAAATTATAGGATTAATTTATTAATTTCCCCCATTAAACATTTTATAAAACATTTTATAAAAAAAAAAGTGAATGGAATTATTTTTTATGAAAATGTTGTTTATTAATAAAATGTATTTAAATTAGGTACTACACATTAAATTGTTTCTTTGTATTAAAGGACGTCATCTTCTGGCGTGATAATAGTCGTGCTCTTATAAATCCATCACGTTTACTTTCTCCACAGACGGAACTGGACGCATCTGTCACCAGCTTAATGCAGCGCTCTACGGCTTGGGTATGGCAAGGAAAATCTTTTATATTGTGATGTGTACCAAGACCATTTTCGACAATATTCTCCAAGAATTCGTTTGAAATATTTAAAGTCAAAGGTGGCTCAGTTATTTGATGGTCTTGCCAATTTATTAAGTCCGTGTAATCCTCAGCATCAAAATTTAAAGAAGGTACTTCGAACTTTCGTAACCCATAATTGTTCTCTAATCTTGCTTTTAGAATGCGTATGTATGCTAGGTTACGTATCTCTTGTCTTTCATCTGCGAGCATACCGATAAGGACATTTTCTGGATTACCGAAATAACCATTTCGTTGAATCACTGGATGTATTATTTTTTTTAAATTGTCGTCCAAATATCGACTCAGGTTAATTGTTTGCCACAAGCGTTTAGCTCCGTTTGTGCAAGAGGGATTACACTTGATTATAAACCACATTCGACCATAAACTTTCATCACAAAAGTCGCTAATATTAATAAAATTTTTTCGGGATCAGTTTTAGCAGCATATAACCTTAAAATACGATTTACTGTAGTTAACCATCTAGAATGGTTGAGGGGTCCATGTTTCGTATTGGCCAGATCGGAAGAAAATTCACCCCTGCTGATAGCTGTCATTATATTAAAAAGATGTTTTTGGTCAGAGCTGAGGTCAATATTGGTGATGTCTGGTAGTGTTGTAGGAATAACAGAAAATTTTACGATTGGCATTGCCTCACACTTTTGTAGTTGGGATCCTATAGGACCTGAAAAACATTGAGGGCTTGATGTTTTTCCATCCAAAACTACCAATAAATGTCGCAGCGGCAATTCGTTTGAATGCAATTGACAAACGAACCAATGCAAGGGTTTATTTAATTCTGCTTCTATCAGGCGAATGACACCTCCTTTCAAACCCGTATTCACTACTGTTCCATCGCAACCTACAGCCACTATAGCATTCAAATCCACCGATTTATTCGTCAAGTGAGTAATTAAAGTAGTTTTAATAGTTTCAGTCGTTCCGGATTCACATGTGACATGGCCGAAGTACTCACTTTCTGGCTCCGAGACAATTACGTAATGTGCTTTCATTTGTCGGTTTCTGTAATATTTTCCATTTTTTTCGATAAGCACTAATGTGTTGTCCCTTCTACCGTCAAAGTAAAGACCACGAATAATTTCTTTACGGTTTATATTTTGTAAAGCTGCCCTCTTCTTTGATCTGGCACGGCGCACTTGTGAGCGATCTATGACACGACTCTGATCGTTTGATGAAATAATGCCAACGTCTTTTAGAACAGATGACGCTATGATAGCAGCGGATCTGTCGGAAAGTCCAGTACGATCGCAGGCAACGGCTAAACATGGCAGTGTTAATCGCATTTTTTTAATCGACGACTGAACGATTTGTGGTGGCTGTTTTGTTGAAGAGTATGGATTATATGAAGGCACACTAGAGCTATTGCAGGAATCACTGCTGTCGATTGACACATTATCGAGCAACGAACGGGAACAGCAAGGTTGTTGCAAATCATCTACTTGTTGTTTCTCAAGTAAACATTTTTAAACATTAATAAAAGTGAATTCTAATAAAATAAATAATATGAAATATCTTAGTAGGGAGATAGGGGGTAGGTATGTTTTATAAAATGTTTAATGGGGGAAATTAATAAATTAATCCTATAATTTTCCAGTCTGTCATATAAATTTTGTATGGGAGCCCCCTTATGGAGTCGAAATAGGGGGCAACTATGTTCTGAAAAAATGTTTATGGTGAAAAAATAATGTAAGTCGGTCATACATTTTATACCCCTAGTGGCAACCTGGAACCTGTGGCGGCCAATTTTTAACAATTTCGTCAAATCTTGAATTTTGTATGGGAGCCCCCATATGGAGTAGAGATAGGGGGTAGGTCCGTTCTAAGAAAATGTTTATTGGGGGAAATTAATGAGGGTTGGTCTTACATTTGATTGCTCTACGAGAGACTCCGGGGCAGTTGTGTGCCTTTTTGTGAATTGATACCCATTCACTCTCAACTTTGACCCCGTTGGGGCACCTCAAAACATCAACACAGATGATTAATTTTTTGCATGGTAGTTTAAGAAGCCAGTGGTCACATTTTGCCAGGTATTCCATTTCGATTATTGGAAAATCTCATTTTCACTCCACCCTAATGTCCACCCACATCACATATAGAAAATCAAAACATTTGGACAGATTTGTAAAGAAATTATTTATTTTTTCTATTGAGATTTCGGGTCTAAGGCACACCACACTAAAAGCTCTTAAATCCAATGTCTCTTTGAAAACGTACGTTCTATTAAATTCTCTACTCTGATCTCGTTCTCTAAATGAGATCATAGTTAAATCATGATTATGTAAAACTCAGTTTCAAAGAAACTGAGTTTAAACTTCAAAAACGTTTTTGAGTGGTCAGTCAAAATAATCCACATCTTCGGTTGTTGATGTGGCAAAACTCAAAGTTTTATCAGAAAACATATGTTTCCGGTGAGTAACTAAAATACTATTAAACTTTTGTAGTGGATTTTGGTCGTAAAAGATTTTTGGAAAAAAATATGAAAAATTAAAAAAAAATCTGCTAAGTGAACTTTGCCACATGCAAAGGACACATGTATCGAACAGGCACCTTTATTTATTTAATTTATTTTGTTTTCGGAGTTTGCTGAACCAAACTAATTTCGATTCTTATTCTTCTTTCACTGATTGCTGTCACAAACATATCAATCTAAAGTTCCCAAAACATGACCTTCAATTATGGTCCTTGCTATCTCTACTATTCATTTCAATAGCCTCTCGCAGTTATGGTTCATTGACATGTGAACCTGATCGATGCCAGAATAATACAAATTACATGCCAACTTCACGCTTACTTCACAATATGGAAAACCATCTGTGATATTTATTTAAATTCTATTTTACACGCATTCTATGTTGGCATTTTCACAACTTTTGTAGTACCTTTTTCACTTGTCCCGAGAACAAAACCGAAACTAAATCCAAAACAAAACTTATACGCAAATGTGCATTTTATGTTGGGTACTCGTAAAAAAGAAGTGCCAACAAAAGTTCAGTGTTAGTTTCCATTACGATGCTGCTGCTGCTGGTGATGTTGTTGTTGTTAATGCCGTTGACGCTGCCACTGTTACTGTTGCTTATGTTGCCTTTTTTTATGAAATATGTTTCGCTTGTATATGGTGAACGTAAAGTTTTCCATTGTTAGTGTTAAAGTTTAACGACAAATTTTCACAAATGTTGAACAGCAACTAAACTTTTCGGAAAAAGTTGTGAGCTTAAGTTTATAATGAAGAGATCCCGTTTTTATGAATCAGATTAGCATAAATTTTGTTGTCTGCAATTCAGTGAGTGAGCGAGTAAAAGAGAACGGAAGATAACAAATACGATACAAATATGAGTTTCTGTTGTCATTGAGGGAAACCACGAAAAGTATCGACGTGAGTTGCTCAACAGGATGTGAAAAGGATTATTAAGTCATTTGTCTATCGTTCATAGTAAAACTCGAAAAGTGTGAATTTAAAAGGGATGGTATGACAACAATAATTGTCCCATGTTTTGAACTTAACGTATTTGTTCAGATATTTGGGAGGAGAAATGTTAGTCACACATGGACACCAGCAGACAGCGAGGTAACTCTTGACTGGTGGAACTCACAAAAAAGATAACATGATATCTTATTGTTTTGTGAAATCTGACCGCTAACACCGTGTTACAAAAAATAGATTTTTTTCTGTCATATGAACCAAATGCACATATTCGGAAAGAGGGGAAAAAATAAAAATACACATGTATCGGCGATTTTCATATACACGTCAGATTTTTAAGTTTGAAGTATGACGCTCGTAGTGGCCTGTGTGAAAGCCTTTCGACCGATTTTTAACCCTTTTTCAGTGATATTTGGCTGATATGATCGAGCTGATATTTGGCAGGCAGACTCGTGGAAATGTCTGTATCACGTCAAATTTTTTAAAAACAATTTTTATCAATTCTCAGATTTTCCCCAATTTTTATTACTTTTGAAAAAAAAAATATTTTTTTCACTTTTCTTAGCATAACTTGAACAGACTCCAAATTTTTAAACTACTTAAGCGTTACGAAAAAAAAATGTTTTTTGACTGAAACCTTAAAAAAATTTAGGAAAATCTGAGAATTGATAAAAATCTATTTTTAAAAATTGACGTGATACATACATTTCCACGAGTCTGCCTGCAAAAAATCAACTCGATTGGATCACTGAAAAAGGGTTAAAAATCGGTCCAAATGCTTTCACACAGGCCACTACGAGCTTCATACTTCAAACTGAAAAAAAAAAAAAATTCTGACGTGTACATGAAAATCGCCGATACACGTGTATTTATATTTTTTATCCCCTTTCCGAAAATGTAAATTTGGTTCATAGGACAGAATGTGTGTAACACGGTGTAAGAAGTATGATTTTTGATAGTGGTAAATTACACGCATGTGCCAAGAAAGTTCATTTCAGTGATTTTATTTTCTGACAAACTTCATCAACTTCATACGAATACCTATCGAACATCAAGTACTAAGCCATGCACAAATTTTCTGTATTTGGAGCAGAGCTCACTAATTTGAGAGAAATTATAACTTATTTTCGATGGTGGTAAAGGGAAAAGTGTCAGGACAAACATAAATTTGATATGGTTTCAATGCAATGGTTCTATGATATGGTCTTAACTACTTAAGTCGGCTTTAAAATGTGTTGTTGGTCTTCGCCTGCATTTCGGTCTTGTGCGTGCTTTCTCCAGTTCGTCATACCAAGGATTTGCATCTTCTTCCGCTTGGTCCTTCCACCGGAGTCTCGGTATTTCCTGCCAGCGTTTGCCATCATAATTGTCATCCATCGTCTGTCTGCCTGGAGCATTTATTTTCATTCGACTGACATGGCCCAGTCATGTCTGTCATCTTCTTCAATAGTTCCGTTCAAAGGTAATGGTCTATATGGAAATTGACCTATATGCTTTTTTCAAAGTCTCGATGTTCCATATTTTCAGCCCCCCTCATCGCTTTGTGTACTTGGTTCACTTTATCTAGATTTGTGCTCAAGGATTCTTCAATCTGTCCTTTGTCATTCAGATTCATTAAGACTTCTTGCACTTCCACTGCAATAAATGTTCTTTAGTTTTTTTCTGTTCTTTAAAATATATTTCAACTAGTAAGTTGTAATGCGCCTATGGCGCCCGTTGAAATATGGGAAAAAAATGTTGTTGAAAAAAAAAAAAATTTCCTGAAAAAAAAAATTTTGTTGAAAAAAAAAAATTTGTGGAAAAAAAAATTTTTGTTGAAAAAAAAAATTTTTGTTGAAAAAAAAAATTTTTGTAAAAAAAAAATGTTTGTAAAAAAAAAATTTTTTGTTGAAAAAAAAATTTTGAAAAAAAAAAAATTTGTAAAAAAAAAATTTTGAAAAAATGACATTTTTGGTAAAAAAAAAATTTGGGGAAAACAAAATTTCTGTAAAAAAAAAATATTATTTTTTTTATTATTATTATTTATAGAAAATTAAAAAAATATAGAATGCCTATTTAAATTCCTACGTACTGCGTGACAGAGTCAGTGAATCAGTGTCGAGGGTAAATATATATTAAGATAGTCTTGATCGAGTCTGGATTACCTTAAAATATATTCTGTCTATATTTTAAACCGTAAAACAAATGTGACAGTGGTCGGTGCTTAAACGGAAACAAACCCCCCCAGCAACCTCTAATAAACGATAATAGTGGTGCATTTAAAATCCGGCAACTCTTGACCTTATACTACTGGGCTCTGTCAGACGTTTTATCATATTACACACACACACACACACACTCAATTCTCCACGATTTGCATCCATTATTTGTAATAAATTTGATTGAATGTCTTCGCTGATGCTGTTTGCCACTGATCCTTGGATGCAAGTGGATATGCTGCATCATATGCAACGAACAAGCCTACACACACACACACACATAAATGCAACATTAATTATACGCACTGTGGAACCACTCAATCGATGAGAAACATGTATAAGCGGACAAAAAATGTAGTCGAAACGAATTGAATACACCCTATGCGGGAAAAACATAAATCACACAGTTAATTCAATCGTTTAATTCTATTGGCATTTGGTAATTTTTCATAAATCCCATTCGTATTGGGATAATGTGAACCGTGTGCCAATTTTCACACAGAGCATCAACATTTAATCAATAGATTTATTAGACAAACGATTTCTAGATAAATTCACAACGAAATCGTGCGATTTCCCCAGTGGCTTTTGAGAAATCCCTCGTCTAAGCCTCTGGTACCCACGATCACCTGTAGATAACACTTCATAGCACTTTTTGATTGCTCTTCGATTTTAGGTAATTAGGGAATCTCCGAAATAGATTTTAATCCATCAGCATCACAGCCATTTGACCTTGGAAAATTGGGCAATTCGAACGAAGTCATAATTGTTTTGCAAAGGACAAAAGAGACATTCGAACGGAGTCGTATTCTAGTTGCCGAGTTGAGTTCCCGATTTAGTACAAAATATTTTGTTTACAAACACAATGACAAACAGAACACATCCACGAACGCTGCTTGTGGTGTCGGCGTAAAAAAGGGCACAAATGCAAATAACAACAACTACATACAAATGAAACAAGCGAAACATACGACATACGTACACAGGCACATCACCGGCACTGAGTGGATTTGGCGATATGGGTCTGGGTGGCAAGTAAGTACTCCGACTCAGTACCAGTGTGTGAGAGGAGAGCGATTGTGTACTTTCGAGAACATCCGTTGCAGAGGAAGAACAAATAACAATGCTACTCACCCATATTGATGAATTCTCACACACATTCTTACGTGAACACACATTCACATACACTTGTTTGTCTGTGTATATAATCAGGCGAGTTTTAAAAGCTCTACATACATGCAAATTGCATTGTAACGAAAGCCTTGCCGCCTCTGTGTGCGTGTGTGTGTGTGTAAGTGAGTGGGATAATGGTGGTAGGGTATGAGGGCAGAGAACGAAGAACGGTGAACGGAGAGTACCAATGCTAAAGGCATGCATAATTGGGTCAAAGTTGCCAAATGGAAATGTACGATGAGATGAGTGTTATAACGCATCAAGAGTTTGATTGAAGCTATTGTACGTATACATGTACATACATATGTGTGTGTGTGTGTGTTTGTGTATACATACAGACACTGGATTAAGGCTGATTTAATGTTGAAACAGCGTTAAGAGGATGCATTTAGCCTGGCATAATTTACATTAATTCCAGCGAAGGGTTACTCGTACATGGTAAACAAAATGATTTATTTGTACTAACAGAAGTAAAAAATTAATTATGAATCCACTGGTTATTATTACAGCGATGTAATTTTCAGGTTGAGTTTGCCAAAAAAAAAATTATAACAAACAAATGCATGAAATCTCATTAACTGTGGCAGGTCATGCATACAGTGAGCCAAAAAAAGTTAACGTACACCCCATATACCCAAAAAAAAAAAGAAAAGGTATTTAACGAAAAAAAATCGGTTGTTTCTTATTATATTATTTTATTTTCATAAACTAATCTAAAAAAAAAGGGAGAATTCATCTCAAAAATGTTTAATAAAAATTTCTAAAAATTCAAAAAACTAACTTTAGGAAAGAAGTTAATGTTTTGTTGGCTCTGCATTCGGATCAATCACTGCTTGTAGGGGTCAACTCATAATCCTTACCAACCTTTCTGTTATTTTGGGCCACTCGATCGACAAAGCCTTTCTCAGGGAATAATCGGATAATATTGAATGCATGCGAATCCTTCTGTCCAACAAGTCCCAGATGTACTCGATTGGTTTAAGGACTGGAGATTGTGAGTGTGTAAATAATTGTTGCAATTGTAAAAATGGCATTCTTTGACCAAATAAGGGTTTTCCAACAAGAGGTGTTATTTTGTTATTCAAAGAAAAATGAAATTTCATTTCATTTCATTTCATTTCATTTCATTTATTGAGTCTATGGACAGAAATTCCTTACAGACTAGCAAATAAAAATAATTTAATTATAATTTACATTAATTAATCAAATTAATCAACAAATGTTTAAACTTAAAACTAGGTAGACTAAAATCTAAATGTTCACAAATAGAATTGTAGAGTATCATAGATTTAAGTAAAGGTTCATTTACAGCATAATTAGTTAAATGTGTATCAATAGAAAAAGGAAAGTAGTGTCTTAATGCTCGCGGTGGCGCGTTAAAACGAATAAGTGATAACAATTCCGAGCAATCAACATTTCCACAGATTAAACCATATAAGAACATGAGAGATGCAAAATCTCTTCTGGATTTCAGTGATTTTAAGGAAAGAAGCAGGCAACGACTTTCGTATGATGGAATTGGTTCTGTAATGAGATAAATGAACGAATGTGTATTTCATACTAAAGAGGAGGGTATGCGCTTAATAATTAAAAACAACATCAGTCAAATGGCCACCACGACCACGCTTACAGGACCATATCCTTCTCATAAAATTTTCCAAAACTAAATCGCAAAGTGGCTGCCCTATGTCCTCCATAGCCTCACGATTTCTGCCTTTGAGGTCTTGATTAGACGCTGGGCTTTTGGCGTAGACCTTATCTTTCACGTGGCCCCAAAGGAAAAAGTCGCCAGGTGTTAAATCACAAGTTCTCGGTGACCAATTGTGATCACCTGTTCGGAGATTACATGGTCCGGAAACTTTCCCCCTTAAAAGATCAAATGTTTCGTTGATTTTAAAAAGTGAACGTTGTCCAGATCAATATTATCCAACTCATCTTTCGATAGCGTATTCCATTCACCGCAACTGTTGATCCTACCCCATTTTCCAATTTTTCCAATTCCAATTTTTTTTTCAAAATTATTAATAATTTTTTTTTTTTTTGAAAATTATTCTTTAAAAATTTGCATAAAAATTCAGAATTTTTATTAAAAAAATGTACGTACTTCAATTTTAAAATATTTATTTTTATTTCAAATTTTTTTACCAGATATGTTTTGGGTTCTTTCTTTTCTTGTAAGATTTCAGATACACTTGTTTATTTACTGTCTGTTCTATAAAAATTTGCTTTCCGCCATCGTGCCAGTAAGAAAAATGACATTCTATATTCATGGCGAATATTCTTAATTTGAACTATAATCGTATTTAGAAAAATAAGTACGATTCGTAGTTAGTTATTCTTAAAACAAGTATAAATGGGAGTGTTTTAATATCAAGTATGCAAATTATTATAATAAGAATAAACTACTTGATTTGTTTAAACAAAGATTTGTTTGCTTTACAGCTTGTCGTTTTTCGGATAATGTGTAAACAGTAGTTCTCGTTTAATTACGGAAGAGTAGTAGTACATAATAAACCAACGATTGGTGAAGAAATCTTTGAAATGTTTGCGAAGTATTTAAATGTATTTAATTATTAGTGTATTTTATTATTAAGTCCAATTGGAAGTGAGGTAAAAGAAAAAAATCGTAGAATTATTTTTTGAGAGAGAAAACTGTCTCCGGCTGAAAATGTACTCTCTTAAAATCCATTTCGAACTCATTCCATTATGAATTTAATATTCATAGAACAAGAATATTGTGATATCAATTTTCTGTAAATCAATCCCAGTTTCCGATCATTTTAAGTATTTATTCGGACTTTAATTAATCCATGCAGTCTAGACTGAAGTCCATTTCGATCTAATTTCTAACCCATTATGAACTTAAACCTATTTTAATAATCAAGCCCATTCAGGCTAAACTATGGATAAACTTAGAAATTCCGAGCTACAAAAATCCGTACTTAAATCCAATTTTTTTCAACTTGGTTTAAGGAATACCGTATTTACCACAATTTTTTACATTTCATACGTTTTATTTTGTCAGTGTAGGATTTTTATTTTTTGTTTACTTTTATCTCCATACTTTTTGAGCACCACCCGAACGAACTCGTTAATAAAAAATCAAATTATCTATGTAATTACAGTTAATATTAGGTGTACGTAAACTTTATTGGTTCACTGTACATAATATATATACATATTATGGATCGTGTTTACCAATAGCTTTGTCGATTCGACTTCACAGGTTTAAGGCGAGCAGTATAGGTTATTATACTTTTCAGAATCTCAAAATATATTAATCTAATTATGCAAATATTTGAAGGACGTTAAAATTTACAAAAGGGACTGAGAATCCACCTTATGTACACGATGCCTGCAACTTTAAGAGTAAGAGATACATCTGTAAAGCCATATGAAACCGGCTAGCCTGCATAACTATTTCCTAAAGACTCGCAGATGTTTCGGCGATTTAAAGAAGAATTATTTTCTTCGAACTGACATTTATGCAAACATAAAAAAAGTCATTTTGTGAAAGTGCTTTGCCAGAATAATACTTAGTTTGATTGCCAATATATTACCTCGCCAGATTTATTGACAATCTATATGTTTTAGTTCAGAAATTTTCAAAATTTCAATCGCAAGTCATTCCATACATCTTTTGGTTTATACTGATTTATTTCTATTAATATAGTTGGCTAAATAACAACTTTTTCTTCAGCACCTGTCACCCAACACTCCTTCAGCAGCATCAGCAAAATAAATTTCATTTGTTTGCGATTATTGTAATGTTATGCAAATGTTGGTACGCGAAACTACACACTCATATTTAGAACTTCAATTTGTAAAGTTTATAACGGAAAACAAAATGCATTTACATTAGAAAGCCTTACCGAGATTCATGAAAAAACAAATAATTTCCCAATGGAAACATTTTTCTTTAATTTTTTTCTGATTATATGAATTTTAATAAAAACAATCTGTGATTTACATGCGGTAATCCTTTTCTTTGTCTATTTGATACAAAATGCCAAGTTAAACTGCCAATTAAACCGACTTCTAGCCCCTGCCACATAGAATATTCGATATTTATTCAACCAATCTGGATAATTTGGACCATATCGGCCAATGTTCTAAAATAAATCTTAGGTGGTCATACTCTCCAAATGCCATCTGTTATGTTCCACTAATAACAAATCCACGATATAAGCGCCCCGGTAGAGTTCTTGGGAGTTGTGGGTTCGATTTTCTCCAGAGACTTTCGTCTGTCGCTGCAAAAACCTAGCCATATGATCTGTGTCACCCGGTTTACCCTTGAACCCAAAATAAGAATGTACCTTATATTGTAATTAAATAAAAATAATAAAAAAAAATCCACGATTTAAAAATAACTCACAATTTGATTGTTGATTTAAGATTTCCTATGAAATATTGAAATATTGGTATAACAAGGGTGATCATACACAGCACCTTTTTTTTAGTTCCACAAGACTATTTATTAAGTTATGAAGAATTTAGGAAATATCAGTAATTTCCGGCAAAAACGTTTTATAAAACATTTCATTCATTTTGGCTCTTGGCGGTTTTTTTGATTGTAATTGTAAAGGAATGATATTTTCCAAGGAAGTATTTAATTATTAAGAGTCTTATTTGACGAGTTAAGAGGCATATGCATTTTTCAAAATAAAATGTAGAATTTTTGGCATAAAAACAAAGATTTCAAATTTCACTTATTTTGCCTATAAGTGGTAAATTAATATGTAGGAAAAATTTAATTATTTACATAAAATTAGTTATGACAGACTTCACTCCTTTTGACTCTAGGAGGTTATTTAACGAGTTGTGATGGATTTGACGAGTTATGAAGACATTACGGTTTCCAAAGTAATATTACATTTTTGTCATAAAATTCAGAGATCAGAAATGTTATTCCCTTTGTCTATAGTAGTTTTATTTGAGTAGTTAATAGGGATTTACATTTTACAAAGACATATGGATTTTTTTGGCATGAAAACATTGATCACAGATTTTACTGTGTTTGGCTGTAGGGGGCTTATTCAACCTGTTAAGAGAGATATACGATTTTTTTTTAAAATTCAATTTTAAACTTTCTTATTAATCAATCAACGCCGTTTAATGGACTACACAGTGATATTGAAATAGTGAATTTTTGTCATCAAAAGAGTGATCACAGATTTCACTCCTTTTGGCTATAGGAGGAATTTAAATTTTACAAACATAAATCACAGACTTCAATCCTTTTGGATCTTGAAAAGAGATATTACAGATTGTATACATTTTGGCTATAAGAGAAATGTTTAAATGTTGGCATAAAAAGAGTTATCACAGATTTCACTCGTTTTGCCTATAGGATGCATATTAACACCAGACCTTACAATTTTCCAAATAAATGTTTCATTCTTGTCGTAACAAAATTAATCGCATATTTTACTCATTTTGGATATTGAAAGAGTTATGAAGAATTTAAGAAATATTGATTTTTTTGGCATTAAAAGAGTGACTACAGGTTGTTTGCTGCTTTTGGCTATAGGAGGCTTATTCGATGAGTTATGCGGTATTTACATTACTCAGAGACATTTTTAGTTTATGGCATAAAATACACCGTGTTACAAAAAATAGATTTTTTTCTGTCCTATGAACCAAATGCACATATTCGGAAAGAGGGGAAAAAATAAAAATACACGTGTATCGGCGATTTACATGTATACGTCAGAATTTTTTTTTTTAAGTTTGAAGTATATACTCGTAGTGGCCTGTGTGAAAGCCTTTGGACCGATTTTTAACCCTTTTTCAGTGATCCAATCGAGCTGATTTTTGGCAGGCAGACTCGTGGAAATGTCTGTATCACGTCAAATTTTTTAAAAAATAGATTTTTATCAATTCTCTGGTTTTCCTATTTTTTTTTTTTTTTTTTTTAAATGGTTATCGTTATTTAAGGTTTCAGTTCAAAAAAACATTTTTTTTTCGTAACGCTTAAGTAGTTTAAAAATTTGGAGTCTCTTCAAGTTATGCTAAGAAAAGTGAAAAAAATATTTTTTTTTCAAAAATAATAAAAATTGGGGAAAATCTGAGAATTGATAAAAATTGATTTTAAAAAATTTGACGTGATACAGACATTTCCACGAGTTTTGCATTTTGTTCAACTACTGGGACATTTTTGTAGAAAATTGTTGGGTAATCAATAAAAAAGTTGCGATGAAAGTCAATCCCCTAATAATGTTAATTGTTTTTAAATTTTTTTTTTGGCAAAATATGGCTTCAGCCCCTAATGACCCTAATGTTAAACCTGGCAATATTGGACAAATTGTTTTTTTTTTTTCATTTCAAACATATAATTAATTGAGGCGCCCTAATATCGAATCAAGTAACAACCGAATTACAAAATAAATTTTGGCCTGGTGCACCGACTTATGGGTATTCTCCTCCCTCTGTAGCCAAATACATTTATTTATATTTATTTTCTTGGTTGATATGGATAAATAAGAACTTAGAACTTTACTAACAGCAGACAAGTCGAAACCTGTACACCCTTGAAACAAGGATATGGGCCACAATAACCTCTCCGTATACTGGGATTCTTTTGATGACATTTTATCTCTGATATGATTTTTTTTTTTAAATCAATTGCAATTGATGACATTCCAATGAAATGAAGCCTTAATAAGAAAGGCTTAATATTTCTTCTCCATAGGAGGTATATTTTATTCAAATTCCTTACAATTTTTAGTTACAATCGATAGCAAACTCCTCTTTAAGCTGAACATACACATTCTGCTCCAAGTCATTTCCGAAAACTATAACTTTTGTCATCTGCCCTCCCATCCTCTGTAGGGTGAATGTAAACAAATTTGTATTTGTTTGTAAGCCAAACCTTAATGTAGAGGTCAAATCGAAAAAGTTTTTCTGTGTTGCTCTGTTGTAATATTTTTGGGTATCGACAACCAAAGTGAAACTAATTTTCCAAACTCAAATTATTGGTTTTGTAGTATGGTTCAATGTTGTTTATATACCGGTTGTGGTCTTCAGAAAAAAAATAAAATAAAAAAGAACTTCAATTACCAGTAGGTATTTATTTATGTTCACAAGCAGACTTTTAGTTTTTGGGGTGAGTTGTGAAAAAGTTAAATTGCTAGTTGAAAACATTATTGCTTTCTGACACCACATGGAGGCAGCAGTTTCCCGATGCAACACTTTAAATTGTATGGGTTTTCAACTAATGTTTGCTAATTGCAAAGGCGAGGAGGTGACTAATAATCTTTTGTACCTTTGGCGATTATTTATATGACTAAATATCAGCAACGCTTAATACTTTTCATGAATGTGACACTTTCGTACTTTGAGTTGAGTATTAACATGTCAACGTGCCAAACGTTTACAACGATTTATGTGCGCTCTAAAAGAATCTGAAATGCCAACCGGACTAATGCCACTAATACTCTGCGTACACAAGAAATGACCGGTGATAGTGATAACATCTGCTAAAGGGATTACAGAAATTTAAATCAAACATTCGATGGTTATGGACAGCGGGCTGGAGTGGGCATACGCGTAAGTTAGTCGACTCCCGTCCAAAGAGGGCAATGAGTGTGAGTATCATAAGTAGTGGTGAAAAAAGTTTATTGGGTTGGAAATATTACACAAGTTATAAAGTGTGATTGTATAAACTTTAGGTGGAGATTTTTTAAACTTTTTGTGCCAACTCCCTTTGAAAGTTGGCAAAAAGTTTACCAATACAATTGGATCATATTAACAGATCTCATCCGTTCAACTTTCATTCAAACATTTCGGTACGCCCCATTTTATTATTTAACATTATGTTTGCAGATACTGGGTGGTCCATGTAGTGGCTTCTTCTCGAATCATATATACATCTGATAGTGACAGCTATTTCTAAACCGAAATAAATCGATTTACGTACCGTAAACTCGCCACAAGCTATTATATGTGTGATCACCCTTTTTATGCCAAAAAAAATAAATATTTCTTAGTGAAATGTAAAACCCTTACAACTCGGTGAATATCCTCTTAAGCCAAAAGCAGTGAAATTTGTGATCACTTTTTTTTGTCAAATATTAAATATTTTCAAAATTCCTCACAACTCGTTAAATAAACTTCCGAGAGCCAGAAGGGATCAGTAATTAATTTATGCAAAACAAAAAATCAATATTTCTTTGTAAAATGTAAATTCCTTGCATGCCGGTAAATAATTCTCCTAGAATTATGTCAAACTCGTTAAATAAACTCCCGAGAGCCAGAAAGAGTTAAATCCTTGATCACTCTTTTTATGCCAAAAAAAATAATCAATATTTCTTTGTAAAATGTAAATTCCTCATAAATCGTGATCACTTTTTATGGCAACAATTTAGTATTTCTTTGGGAACTTTATTTACAAAGTCAAAACTCTGTAGCCCAAAAAGAGTGTTATGCTGTGGCTGCCGTAGCCGAGTTTATGTAACTTAGTCCACATCAAAATCAACACCAAACCGGATGCGAATTTTCCACAAAGGCCTACATTTCTTTGCTTTCAAGGTCGGTATCTCTTTGCAGCTTGAACTTCCGAGCAGCTCGCAATGAACAACGGTTTTGCTTGAAAAATCATTTTCAGTCCTGGAATCGAGCTCATAAACTCAACACCAGACCTGATGTGATTTTTTTACAAAGAGCTACAACACTTTGCTTACAAGGTCCAATTGACCGTTTTTTTTAACGTGTCAGTTCAAAAAACATTTTTTTTCGTAACGCTTAAGTAGTTTAAAAATTTGGAGTCTCTTTAAGTTATGCTAAGAAAAGTTTAAAAAAATATTTTTTTTTCAAAAATAATAAAAATTGGGGAAAATCTGAGAATTGATAAAAATTGTTTTTAAAAAATTTGACGTGATACAGACATTTCCACGAGTCTGCCTTCCAAAAATCAGCTCGATTGGATCACTGAAAAATGGTTAAAAATCGGTTCACACAGGCCACTACGAGATTCATACCTCAAACTTAATAACAAAAATTCTGACGTGTACATGAAAATCGCCGATACACGTGTATTTTTATTTTTCATCCCCATTCCGAAAAAGTAAATTTGGTTCATAGGACAGAAAAAAAAATCTATTTTTTGTAACACGGTGTTATTCACAGCACCTGAATTCAAGTCTCCGTTCGGAACGTTTAACCGAAAAGCTGATAAGCTACTCCCAGTTTGTGTGGAACTAGGAGGAACTAGCGACCCATTACAAAAGGCAGCACAATGGGAAATTCCACAAAATTTTGAAAATAAATCTGCATTTTCTATCTGCCTGAAATGAGTTGATTCTCAGATTCTCAGAAAATTTTAAAAACGGGCAATGGTCAAGCCCATTTTTAATTTTTTTGAATAAAATCCAAAAAAAACTAATAATAATTTTTCAAAATTCAAGAAGAAAATTGTAGTTATGATTGTCGTCCAATTTGCATACAACTTTTTGGAGATTTTTTTTTGATTTGATTAGTTATCGGTTTGTCGTTATAAATTGATTGGACTTGACTCAATTGGCGATCCTGCGTGATGGCATGATTTCTTAGAATCCAGGTTATTCAATTCTGCACCTCATAGCGCAACTGCTGTTAGCACCCTGAGTCTCCTAATCTAGACTTGATCTGTGTGAAATTTCATTGAAATGGAAAATTTTACTTCAACCACTTTTCCCGACTGTGTGCGCCGGCATGTGCAACTCCAACAATGTTAATGTATCCTTATCTGTTTTTTGTTTTTGTGGGACATAAACACAAGATGGCTAAACTGTTTAAATACCCAAAAAAGAAATCTTCTCATTTGGGTAAGAGGACAGCATTGTTTACACGACAGTCTCACAAGTTGTTAATGGACTTTTTTGTTTGCCGTATTATTTTACATGCCGACGGTTATTTATCTGACGTGATGACAGTAATTATGAGCTGCCATATAAATAGACGGGGCAGGACCGTGCAGACATTTTCAGAGCAAATACTAGTAATATGCTTAATGAACTGTGCTCTATTAATAGACTGCTGTACAATGCCACCTCAAGTCAGTCCTCTCATACGAAGGGCAATATGAAACCAAACTATGGAAAACCTTTTAGAGCCAAGGTAAATGAAATTTTGTTGTGCCAGGTGTCAAGTGTAGTAAGAAGTTGTCACAATTTCATTACCGTAGCGACCGACATGAACTCCTTTCAAAGACGCCGACGCCGACGTCGTCGTCGTTGTCGCATTGTTATTTGTATTTTTGGAATATGTCAAAAAATATTCTCCATATAATAAACCATGCTGAACCTGGGCCCTTGGGTTTGCCCACCAACGGGGAACGGGGAGTAGTGATGGTGGCGGCGGAGTGTGTTTACTTGGCGTTGAGTTGGTAGAAAATTCAATTTAAAAACAATTTGATGTAAGTGATATTGTTATTGATTTTCTTTGTCTCTTCTCCTTTATAAATTATTGTTTTCAATTTGTAAAGATTTTCAAAGAATTTACGCTTTTTGGGAAATACATACTTATTTTTGGTAAAGTTAATAGCATTGCAAAGAAAAATGTATTTTTATCTTTATAAGGATCGCCGACAGTGTAGGGCGGTGTTGTCAAGATAGAGATTTTTTTTAATATTGTTAAATTTTGAAATAACAACTGTAAAAATTATGAGGTGCAATCATTTATGATTGATGTACAGTGTGGAGTTTTACCTTAACAGTTTTAAGTGTGGAAAATCGTAACGAGAATCGAATTAGAGAGCATCGAACGGAGCTGAGGGAACCTGGATTAAGGCAAGTCTTTTCACTTAGACAGGTAATGTGGTGAAAAGTGGTCCAAACTCAAATATTTTTTTAAAAAATTCAAACAAATTAACAAAATTAATTTTTTTCGTCGTTATTGGAACGACCAGAAATTAAAATTTTTTTATGGAACTCGATTGCATTCAGATGGCTGCCTTCGATGGCTTAGCAGTAGCATATCCTGCCAAACCAATTTTTCACGGCTCTGTGAAAAAAATAAAAACCACAAAATTTTCCAAAAAAAATAATCTCATTCACTTTCCCAAAAATTCTGAAAAGTCCTCCAAATAATTTATAAAAAATTCCCACAAAAAATATGGGAGTAATTTTATAATTTGTAGATAATATTTAATGTTTTGGTATTGGAGGAATTTACCATCTGAAAAATATACCAAAATTTTGTAAAATTTTTAAAAAAAGAGAAATCTCCAAAATTAGATGTAATTTTCCATCTGAAAAATATACAAAAATTTTGTAAAATTTTTAAAAAAGAGAAATCTCCAAAATTAGATGTATATATTGGAACCTTTTAACAGAAGGTTGTCGTTTATGTTGACTACTTCGAATTTTTCAAGGAGACAATCAGCAAAGACACGATGTTGTTGATGATCGGACGGTTTGAGTTCTTTTGTTAACTGAACTTTGGCCTTAAGCCTTAAGACCCAAGTCTTTATGCAAAATATGGTGACGTTTGTGGAGTGCCCAATTCCAAAGAACGACGAGGAATGTACAAACCTGGGTTTTCTTCAACCCTTTGGGCCACAGCAGCAATATTCTCAGTTGTTCTTGAGCGACGTGCACGGGTTTTGTTCTTCACGTCACTAATATGTCCCAACAGCCCGAATTTTTCCACCATTTTCTGTATTGCGGTCCGACAAGGTGCTTCAGGATGACCCAAAAATGCATAATTTTTGAGAACTGTGACTGCAAGATTTTCACCATTTTTGAAGTGAATTTTAATAATTTCAATGAGTTGTTGAAGCGTGTATCGTTCCATTTTTAGTAATCGCGTAGTCAAATGTCAACGAATAAAAGCTCCAAAAGGGACAGCTACCGAAATACCGGTTGATTCAAAATAACACCTCTTCTTGGGAAATCTTGTATATGTGCTTGCCAGATTTAATAAATTCTCATCCCTGAGAAAGTTGGAAAAATCCCAACGAAATGTCAGATAGAAAGAATGAAATAATAATAATTTATTTGCGTTAGAATTTGGAAGTGAAATTGATTGCCCGCTTAGATAGGACCTAAGAAAAACCCCTAGAGAAAACTGGCGAATTTTTATAATTTTTTGCTGGACTTTTCGGAATTTTTGGGGACATTTTTTCATTTATTCTGGGGAATTCATTATTTTTAGAATTTTTCCTTTTATTTATGGAATTTTTCATAAAAAATACTCTTTATTTCGGTTTATTTATTTGTTGTTATATTCTAATTTAAACATGCATTTTATTTCTCCATTTTGTTTCCAGTTCGATTATATCCATTCAATCCCTAATTGGCAGTCAATTGAGGTATTTACAAATCTTTAGCTATCTTTCAACTCTGCCAACTCTTCCCCTTACATTTCTTTGTATTCACAAATATGAAACCACTGAGATTTCAGATGATATATTTATATAAAAAGTATTTGTCTGATCTTCCAGAACCATGTGGCCAAACTATAAATACATCATTCCTTATACGCTCCCTACTTGGAAAGAGTCCCTAAAAATCTATGATAAAAACATTCCCGCTCTACTATTGTTATACAAAGTTTTTTCGCAAACATCTTTTATTTTCCCTCAAACTATTATGTTAATATTTACACACCAAACTCAATTAGTTCATTGTTAATATTCATGCAACTCGGTTATGTACAAATAAAAAACATGTGCCCTGACATTGTTTTCCTTATTATGTGAAGTGTTATTTTTCAGGCCAAACAAAACAATCAAAATTCATGATACATTTATTATTGTTTACATACACTCATACACCCATCTAGCCATACATTCGTATCCCAGTCTACATGCAGTACATAATTCCAATGGAAATTGTATCAAAACCAATGCTTGGAATATATTTCCAATATTTATGCCGTGTCAGTAGACTTGTGTTTGCATAAAACAAGATGTACTACTAACGATGATATCTTCATCGGAATACATTACTTGGGCGGAGAAATAGACATGATTAGTATTATGCAGAAATTGATTTATCAGAAAATAATGGATGTTTACATTGTAAGCAATTTCAGTAAGCCATAAATAATCGGATAAAGCATTTAAATTAAGTACAAGTATTCAATTGTACGATTTTACGGACAGGAGAGCTCTGTTGTGATGACTATTGAACTTCTACTGCTTCAGATAAAAGGAAGAACAAAAACAATCATATTACAATGATGGTATTTGCTTATATATGGGGTGGGCCATTTACAATTTTAAATTTGAATTTACTGATAATTTTTCGAATTTCTGGATTTATTGAAAGGGTTGAACTTTATCATTTAATAATGGAATACAATATCATCCATATGACTACCATGACTGGCTCGGCTGTATGGCTTACGTAGAAATCGATCTACTGAAGACCTGATGGCATTGCGATGGAGTCGATCCATTCACCGTCTTGGTGAAAGCAATGTCGTGGCTCTGGATATTTCCAAGGCAATCGATAGGGTCTGAAACGAAACACTCATAGCAAAACTTATGTCATTTGGTGTCGGTAATACTTTCTCTAGATTTATATCGAGTTTACTCAGAGACCGCTCTATACGAGTTGCTATAGATGGGGTCTCATCCAACGAGCATAGGTTGACCGCAGCAGTGCCACAAGGTTCTGTCCTCTCTTTCCATCTCTATTTCTTCTTTTCATTGACGGCCTGTTGGGTCAGACGGTGAACCCAATCTACTCCTTTGCAGATGACAGCAACCTCCGTCAGTCATACTCATTTGATCATCGGTCGAGGACAAAAGGCGAACGATGAATGAATCACTTACCCGCGGTGGCTTTCATGTTAAATTTTTTAGATTTTTCTTTTAATTGTAACCAATATATCGTTTAAGGGAACGACATATCATTCACATACTCTTTAAAGCTATGCGCTATGTGCCACATTTGCTTTACAACGATCCACTATGGCGTATGATTTATTAGAATACAAACCAAATCCATTTCACATTCGCTTCATATTCGTTCACCGAACACTTCCACAAAGTTTAAACATTTCGTACAGAACTTCTTAAATGCAAAAAGAAACTTTAGCCATGTTGTAAAATAACCCTTCAGTGATATGTGGGTTTTGAGTTTCATTTATTGAATATTTATTTGATAAAGTATGTAATGTTTAGAAACTATTTAATATAATGGATAAAATTGATGTGTATGTAAGAAAATAAACTGCTCGTTATAATTCGATACGTCTTTACGTTGTCACGGCTGCAGAGAGACTGCCCGTTTCTTATTGACAGAGTTACCATTGATAATTTATATGGGGTTCCCGTCGTTCAATCCCACAACTCGACCATCCTGCATAGAATTCGTCTCGAATTCTTCATCGTCCAAACTCTTTGACCAAGGCTTCATGTACTCTGCGCACGTTGTAGTATTTCTAGGGCCCTCGCTATCACCACACTTCAAAACGTTGTATGTATCATTTGGCTTCTCTTTTGTTACCTCGTACGGACCTAGGTATTTTGGCTTCAGTTTAAGGCCGGGACCAAATTGCGTCCGCTTAATAGCAACAAGATCACCTCTTTTATACTTGATAGCTCTTTTACGTCGTAAATTATATGACTTTCGATTCTCGTTTTGAATCTTAGCGATCTGCTCCTTGGCACTTTGCCTCATTATATTTCGACCTTCATTAAATGTCGATAACATTTCGTCTTCAACCAGCTGTTTTATCTTGATCAACTCGGGAGTGTGCATTCGAATGCCAACTAATAGTTCGAAAGGTGTTGCATTCGTACTTCGGGAAAGCGTTGAATTGATTACTTGCTGGACATTACCGACGTATTTGTACCACATTGAAGGATTATCTACGCTTAACTTGGACAGAACCGATATAATCGTTGCATTCAATCTCTCTACTTGCCCATTCGCCCGCGGTAGACCAGTCGTTATGAGGAAATGTTTAATATCCTCCGATTCACAGTAATTTCGAAAGTCTTCCGAAGTAAACGCCGTCCCTCTGTCTGAAATAATTTGAACGGGATTTCCAAACACCATACTCTGAGATTTCAGTTTCGCTATGACTTCATTTGTTGTTGTTGATTTAGTTGGATACAACCAACAGAATTTAGTGAATGCATCGACGACAGCGAGGATGTGTTTATATTTCTTACTGGTCGACTCCAGCGGACCCAGATGATCTATGTGGTAAGTATGTAGAGGTTCGTGTTCTTTCGGGATGGGATGCAGCTCACCTTCCTGCTTGCCTCGCTTTCGGTTATTGATTATACATGGTATGCAGTTGGATATATGGTTTTCGATCTTGTCGTCTATCTTTGGTATATAATATTCGCGCTGTATGAGTTCCTTAACTTTCTTGGCCGCAAAATGTCCTTTTTCATGTGCGTTCCGGATTACTTCTCTTTGCATACCTTTTGGAACCACTAAGACCTCGTTGTCATTGACATATTTATACAGAATGCCGGCTCTCATAAAGTAGTCGTCGTGAATGTTCTTTTCTCGAAGAATATGTACAATAGCCATCAACTCGTCATCTTGGCTTTGGGCGTGTTTCAGTCGTATCAAAGTGCTATCCTCTGTTATTGTCAATATCGGGTACCTACTCAGAGAATCCACGTGCTTCATTCTAACTCCGGCTCGATGCTCCACCTCGTAATCGTATTCCTGCAGAAGTAAGACTCATCTAGCAACTCTGGTGCATAAGTCTCTTTTTTCCATTGTTTTCGTAAATGCGTTGCAATCGGAGATTATTTTAAAATGAAGGCCAAGAAGGTATACTCGAAATTTCTTTAGCGCTTCGACAACAGCGAGAATTTCCAACTCATAGCTTGAATATTTTCTTTCGGCGTCAGTCGTTTTCATGCTCATGTAGTAGACTGGATGAAAGTTGTCATCGTCAGCCGGTTTCTGTAACAACACAGCACCATAGCCGTCGATCGAGGCATCCGTGTGGACTTCGGTTTCATACTGCTGGTTAAATATACTCAACACGGGCTTATCACTTAAAATCTTTTTCAGTGTGTTAATAGCACTTATTTGCTGATCACCTATTTCGAATTTAACGTTAGACTTCGTCAAATCGCTCAGAGGTTTGGCGATTTGGGAGAACTGCGGAATGAATTTCCTAAAATAGCCAGCGAGGCCCAAGAAACTTTGCAGTTGCTTCACATCAGTCGGAATTGGAAACTTCATTACAGCGTCGACCTTATTAGTTGATGGAAAAATTTGCTGGTCTTCTATTACATGACCCAAAAACTCGATTCTTCTCTTCAGAAACTTACATTTTTTGAAGTTCAGTTCAAGTCCATAGTCCCTGCAAAGGTTGATTACTTCCTCGAGATTTCTAACAGCGTCGTCTTCGTCTTTACCGGGTATAATAATGTCGTCCACGTATGGAAGTGCGATGCCCCTTCGAGTTAGTTCGCGGAATATCGTATTTATGTGTCTTTGAAATACGGCGGGTGAGTTTGACAATCCAAAGGGCACATTACGAAACTGGTACTGTCCGTTATAAGTAACAAAAGAAGTATATTTACGGCTTTTTTCCGCTACATCGACATGGAAGAAGCCGTTCTTTAAATCGATTGTACTAAACACCTTGGCGTCTTGCATCCGGTCCAATTGATCTTCGATTAGAGGTAAGGGATAACGATCTTTCATTATATTCTTGTTGATTCTTCGATAGTCGACGCATAGTCTAAATGACCCATCTCGTTTCTTCACCAATACCACTGGACTACTAAATTCAGACTCTGATTGTTCAATGATTCCGTCTTTCAGCCACTGGTCGACCTGTTCATCAACTGCTTTTCTTTCTGTTATCGGCAATCTGCGTGGTCTTGAGAAAACAGGAGTTTCATCTTCCAGATTTATATTCATTTCGACGCTCGTAGTTTTACATTTATTTGGCACGTAGTTTGCAATTAAATTATATACTTTTGCCTTTGCCCCTTGACTCGCTGCAGCGTCTACTTCGACGACATTCTCAGGAGTTTCAACATCAATAAGCATCATGTTCTGAATCTCCTCATCTACTTCATTTTGGATTCTTTCAAATTTCAAGGAATTACATGTAATCTCCACACGGGCATGAGAACAAAACTCGTTTCCCAATATGACGTCTATGTCAATCGAAGAACTTGGAACAACATGAAAAATTAGGTTGTAGTTTTCGCCGTCTATTTCCACCATGTGTTGAAAATTACCAATAGGTTTAATTCTGTTTACGCGAGACTTGTCACCGAATCCCACCAAATAAAAATCAGATCTTCGCAATTCAGGTCTTCCCAAAGAATCGTAAATCAGTTCGCTTACCACATTGAATTTACTTCCTGTATCGAATAAAGCGGTCCAATCCTTGTCTGAGAACCTCACGCTCTTATGCATTATATTTTCGACAAGCAAATGACGTACGTTAGGCTTATCAACCTGCAGAGGGCACTCTCTGGATATATGACCAAAATTGTTACACCTAAAGCACTTCGTACCTTTTCCTCTATGGTCACAGTTCTTGGCAATGTGTCCTTTTTCACCACAATTATGACACAATTCCCCACGTTCCTTCTTTAGGTGCGTCGTGCTCTGTTGTACGCCTTTAATATCAGATTTCGGCTTACACTTCTCCTGCATTATTTCATAACACTTCAGCTTATCTCTGAAATCTTTAAGATTCTTTGCGCCGTACAAAATCGATTTGTTTATGGTTAGATCACGTATTCCGTCTATAACGTACTGAATCAATGCGTCGTCCTCAATGTTACCACGTGAGGCCAGTTCCCTCATTTTCAAAAAATACTCCTGGAAGCTTTCGTCCTTTTGCATCTTTCTTTCAGTCAAAGCTCTATGTAATTGTGCGCTGTTCGTGGTAGAATGGAATTCGTCCACCAATTTCATTTTCAATATTTTCCAAGACGATATACCACGCTCGCCTGAAATAAATAGTTTTGCTAGTCCCTTTAACGATCGTTTCGCAAAGATGAACCTTTGGAAATCGTCCCAACCCATGATCGATGCAGTGTCCTCAAATTCGTCGATCCATACGTTCACCGGCAAATCTCCGGCACCATCAAATTGTCTAACGGAATCTTCAATATCTCGAAAACTTAAAGAAAACATTGGTGGCCTGCTGTTGTACTGCTGTTGTATATCCACTCGATTTTGATGTTCATTTCTGCTTGTAACCATACCGCTTTTTGTCTTCATACTTGCTACATTTGGTTTGACACAATCCTCATCCACTATACCATATGCTGCTTTTCTATAGCTTGCTTCGCTACGTCTTTCTACCACCGTACGTTCATCATCAGCCTCGTCGTCATTATCCCCTTCATCATTACGTCTTTCTACCATCGTACGCTCATCATCAGCCTCGTCGTCATTATCCCCTTCATCATTTTCGTCATCATCAGTTTCGTCGCCTTCACTCTCAGCATCATCAACACTTAGCATTGTGCCCTTTCGTAAATTTTTGAAAATATTCAAAAACAAATTGTCGCCTTTATAACTTATGCCCAAAGCACAGCACATAGAGACCAAGTCTGCCGTGCTCAGATTGTTTCTAACATACGTTGCTTTCTCTTCAAAAAAACTGCTACTCTCGTCGTACTCAAAGCCTTCGAATGAGCGTAAACGTTTTCTATTCTCTCGATCTCCTTCACACCCAAATACGAATTTATGCATGGCAACTACGACCGCACGTTTGGCCGTTTTCAAGCTGCTGCTCACGGTCGAAAAATCCCCTAATGATGGCATGTTCTTTTTCTGCTTCGTTGTCGTCAGTATTTTATTATAAAAACGGTTACTTTTCTTCGTCACTCTACTTTAAATTTGCACACATATTACGTCGTCGTTGTATATGCTACACCTTGCTCGTTGGCGTAATATTGCTGAAGTTCTCGTCGGTGTTGTTGTGTTATTAATCTCTTGTTACGTCGTTCTTAATGTTTGTGCTCAAAAGTACACACACACATTCGTCTTTTTATTTTTGTATTGAGAACACAAACGTCGTTATCCTCGTTATATGTGCTCGTCGTCAACTACTCTTATGAGTCCTCTCCCTTCTTACACATACACACACATACTTCTTTATTTTCTAAAGAAGTTGCTCGTTTTGTCTTTTATTTCACTGGAGTACACTAATCTCATTTGTTTTCCAGCACAAATTCACGATCGCGGTGAGCCCCCAATTTGTGGGTTTTGAGTTTCATTTATTGAATATTTATTTGATAAAGTATGTAATGTTTAGAAACTATTTAATATAATGGATAAAATTGATGTGTATGTAAGAAAATAAACTGCTCGTTATAATTCGATACGTCTTTACGTTGTCACGGCTGCAGAGAGACTGCCCGTTTCTTATTGACAGAGTTACCATTGATAATTTATATGGGGTTCCCGTCGTTCAATCCCACAGATATTTCTTTCAAACTATCTAGGCTAGATAAAATATTTCAATGTAGTTTAAAAAAGTTTACATAAAATTGAATATTTCTCCACCCAAAAAAAAATTGTTTTTTTAAGATAACAAAACTTTTGAAAATGCACCATATGCTGCCAATGACACTATTTATGTGAGAGAACACATAGTGTCACTGAAAAGCTTTTCGATAACCCTTAACATCCCTTGAAGGTGCATATGAGGAACTTCTCTCTGTGAAGTTCTATATGACCGAACTGGAAACTGTTCTTGCGAAAATTAACCCAACATCGGTGCATTAAAAAATGTAATAGGTCTTGGAACTTCCACAGAGTTTAGTCTGTAAACATTTTATCACATTTAAAGCTGCACCACAAGTTCGTTTACACTTCCATGAAATTTTTAAATTTTATGAACTTTTTTTTGGTTAATTTACTATAAATTCCTAACAAAAAAAACTATATATATCCAAAACGTTCTCAAAATTGCCAAACCTAATGATTTCTTTCCATCAAAGCAAAGCTCGAACATTTGCATTTTATTGGCAAACTTTTGCTGTAATTCGAAAATCCCAATTTTTTTGCGAAAATCCTTTTCCAAAAAAATCTGAAAAAGTTTTCAAAAATATTTTACCCGATAAGCTTTCAAAAACAAGTTGTTAAGAACATGAAGTGTATACACATTTTGTAGATGACTACATTTTTTATAATTTCGATCCATTTTTATAAATATGGTTAGTCCTAGAATCAGATGACCAAAAGGAAATCTAGAGAAGAGACTTAGACCACAGAAAACAAATCATACAATCACACATTAGGGAGGAAGGGCCAATTTGTGTGGAAGGAAAAAAAATCAACAAATCGTATAGCAAAAATCAAAACTAAGACAAATTCTAAGCATATTTCAACAAGAAACAATGGGTCAAAAAATCCCTAGCTCGCTCAAATCGATTTTGTATTTTTGTTCTACATCCAAATTAGATTTGGTACAAATAAAATATTGAACTCATAATAAAGACAAGGTAAATATAATTATAATTATAATAAAACTAAAATTTAATACCGTGGCTCTGAAAAATTTAAGATATAGTTCGACAAAGTGGAGCAATCAAATTAATTTCTTTTAAAATATCAAATAAAAATCTGAAAAAATGTGAAAGTTTTTTAAAATAACTAAGACATTTTTTAATGAGTAATATGAAGAATTACGTCAACAATTAAAAAAAAGCTAAAAACAAAAACCCTAAAAAAAAATTATTTTAAAAAAATCGAAAAATACCAAAAGTAGTCAAATTCGGATATATTTCTAAAATATAACCAATTGTCTGTTTTTCAATATTAATGCCTTAAAATTAAAAAAAAACACCTAAAAACAAAAACCTTAAAAAAAAATTATTTTAAAAAAATCGAAAAATACCAATGTAGTAAATATATTCTAAAATATAAGCAATTGTCTGTTTTTTTAATATTAATACCTCAAAAATTAAAAAAAAAATCTAAAAACAAAAACCTTAAAAAACATAATTTTAAAATAAATCGAAAAATACCAAAAGTAGTCAACTTTGGATATATTTCTAAAATATACCGAATTGTCTGTTTTTTAATATTAATGTCTTAAAATGATCCCTCACTCCTTGCCAACAACCAGTTTTTTTTACAGAACTCATAAGTGTTTACTAGATCAAAAGTTACAAACTTTTTATCGATGAAATTGATTTCTGGACCACTATGCATCGGTGTTTATTCGTTTTTATGGCCATAAACGGAAACTTTTTTTTTTGGGGAAAAATTAAGTTTCTTTGTAAAATTTTCTTAGAAGTTCCCGTAGTTTTCGCTTTTGATATATGCATTGTTGAATTTCTTTTCTCCCCTACAAATCGACCAAATCGATTTGCGCGAGCTTGGGCTGTTTTGTAAACCCATGGTTTCTTGGTGAAATATTCTTAGAGTTAGCTGTAGATCAGTTTTTTCGCTATAAGCTTTGTGCGAACAAAAATTTGATCCGTTCAAAAATTAAAAAAAAAAAAATTTGGTCGTATTTTGGAAATAAAAAGTACTTGCCCACAATTGATATACGTTACATACGCATCCCTTTTCTGCGAGCTTCAGGAACCACTCGTAATTGCCGTGAAAATTCCAAGAAACCTACTTTTGACCTCGCGACATTCCTAATGCTTTCGCTAGTTGTCCAGATTGCCGAGTGATTTGATTTTTTTTTCTTTATGACTAAATTTGAGCCAAAATTTTATTAACAATAATAACTCAAGTGGTTTTCCGTACTGCAAAAAAATGCATTTCGATAATATTAGCTACATGTGTGCTGAATAAGCTCCGACTTAATGAGATTATTGGGAAAATTAACCAGATTTTAGAGCTTTGAAATTTTACGAACGAATGCTGCTAATTAAAAGAAACCCAAATGTAAAATTGTACACCCTCCCCATTGGCATTCACTCTTGACATTTTCCGCTACAACCCAGAAGATTAAGCCAATACTTTGTCGTTGTGTCGTTGAAATACACTTGCAGTGATTCAAATCAAATGTCGATTGCGAACAGACTGCCGCCTATTGTTTTGCAATGCAATTCAAGAGCTGAAAATAAACATTGAGTGATATAACACTCGTCAAGGTCTGAACGCAGTGAAGCACTTGAAAATGGATGTAAATCAATTATACAGTTGGAAGGCTCTGAATGGAAACCAAATTGAAAATAAACGTTTTTGTTGTGTGCGTGTGTGTGTGTGGGGTAATTGAAAAATTGGTTTAATTTGTCAGTCGATGTGAAAGTTTGACAAAAGGACAGGAAAACGAAAAAGCGAAAGTATACAGTTTTAGTAGGCTGCACTTCGGAATAGCATTGACACAACCTTTGCAAAACAAACGAAAACGAAATTTCGGTGGAATTGGAATGAAAACCCATCAAAATTCGTAAAGTTGCCAAATCCATGTAGGCAACAACTACGTTTTTTTCTTAGTTAGCTTGGCCTATTTCAAATTATGTGGCATTTAAAATCTTTAAAATTGCTCATTGTTTGGAACACAACAGTTTTTCTAAATTTTTCCACACGAAAATATTTTTCCGTGGCAAGATAATTTTTTTTTCTGCATAATTTCAACAAACTTTCAGTCTGTTGTTCGTTGTTAATTACATCCACCCGAATGCATTTTCCACATCATTTCCTTTCAACAATATTTTGCCTTATTGTTTGCTTGGCAACTGGCAACTTGTTTGCTGAATCCACGCTAATGCCGACGCCACGACGAGTACCTGCTACATTTTGTGTTGCTTACACAATTTGTGCTCATGTAGCTGTTGGAAAATATTTCATGTTCAGCGATTTGTGTTCAAATTATTTTGGCTTTAACATTCAACGAAAGTTCGAAACAGTTTCTTCATATGTGTGTTGTAGTAGTTGATGCCAAAACAATGTGAAATTGTGAATGGCGTTAAATTAGTAATGATGGAATTTAAATGAAATGAAATTCTGTAGAGTAACTTTCAACGAGTAATTTAAGATTTGAAGTGAAATAAATACAGTAAGGCAAGAGGACATTGTACAATTATAAGTCTTGCAAAACAAAATATGATCGTAATACAATCATTACACCGTGTTACAAAAAATGGATTTTTTTCTGTCCTATAAACCAAATGGACATATTCGGAAAGAGGGGAAAAAATAAAAATACACGTGTATCGGCGATTTTCATGTACACGTCAGAATTTTTTTTCTTTAAGTTTGAAGTATAAAGCTCGTAGTGGCCTGTGTGAAAGCCTTTGGACCGATTTTTAACCCTTTTTCAGTGATCCAATCGAGCTGATTTTTGGCAGGAAGACTCGTGGAAATGTCTGTATCACGTCAAATTTTTTAAAAAATGGATTTTTATCAATTCTCAGATTTTCCTAAATTTTTTTTTTAAATGGTTATCGTTTTTTTTAAGGTTTCAGTTCAAAAAACATTTTTTTTTCGTAACGCTTAAGTAGTTTAAAAATTTGGAGTCTCTTCAAGTTATGCTAAGAAAAGTGAAAAAAATATTTTTTTTTCAAAAATAATAAAAATTGGGGAAAATCTGAAAACTGATAAAAATTTTTTTTAATAAATTTGACGTGATACAGACATTTCCACGAGTCTGCCTGCCAGCTCGATTGGATCACTGAAAAAGGGTTAAAAACCGGTCCAAAGGCTTTCACACAGGCCACTACGAGCTTCATACTTCAAACTTAAAAAAAAAAATTCTGACGTGTACATGAAAATCGCCGATACACGTGTATTTTTATTTGTTATCCCCTTTCTGAAAAAGTAAATTTCGTTCATACGACAGAATGTGTGTAACACGGTGTTATTGAACCTCTACCAAAAAAATTAATAATTATTACGAATAGTAATCATTACTTAACAGCTATGCCTAAGATATTGTCCTAGCGCTACGATCTGTGAACGACACTTAAGGGGAATTGTTGATTTAAGATTGCCGATGAAATATTGAAATATTGGCATAAAATGTAGTCAGGATTACTTGCGATTACTATAACTAATCAGAAAGAGTCAAAAGTAATCTCTGAAGGTAGTCGGACTATTTATTTATGGTAATCACATGTAATCCAGATTACTTTTGGATTATTTTTAATTGTAATCAATTATAAGTCTTGCAAAACTAAATATAATCGTAATTGAAACATTATTGAACCTATACAAAAAAATTTAATTTAATTAGTAATTATTACAATCAGTATTCATTAATTAACAGCTATGTTGTAAAGACATTTGCACGTTTTATAGTAACTATTAAATGTGGGAGAACATGTGTGATATATTTTCTCCACAATTTCAGTGCTATGCCTCCATAGACGTCTTAGGATCCTTACAATCCCTTTGAATCTATGCAATGTACTTAGCCAACAATCTATGAAGAACATGCAACACTTAAAGCAGCAACATTAGGAAAATATTATAAAAATATTACGTTTTCTATGAGAATCATGCAGGAAATATTGTGTTGCCTGTTGCCTGTGATTTTTCCATCAGCAAAAAATACAAGTACTCAATTTGTCAGCCGTACGCTGTAGCTGGAAACATTGCAATTCAGTTGCCAACTGTGAGTTGCACATTTTTGCCGCCCCTTATTCCTCCCCGTGTTACACATCACCTGCAATGATGTCTATTCCGCCGAAAAAACAGCGAAATGTATAAATATTTTTTTACTCCAAATTTAACATCAAAGACTTGGCAGGGAGGCAATAATTCCCAGCAACATTGTACAACAACAAAAAAAAAACCGGCAAAAAGGGATTTTTATGTCTGAGAGAATGAACAAAACCAAAAAAAAAAACGAGAAATGCATTCATATAAAATGCTGAAGTCTATAAAATATATGCTGTCGTAATACAAAACACACACGCACACTCTGCACTGTAACGTACTCATGCACGGCCTTTTATCTTTTTTGAATGGAACACCTTCTGATGTTGTTGTTTGGAGTTCTGTTGTAGTTTTTCCTTTTGAAGTGCACTCATGTCATCGTATTGCATGAAAGTAAGAAACATACAGAAAATGACTTATATTCATACAGTCACTTTAAGGATTTTTATATTTTACATGTCATATTAGAGTCATAATGGATGAAAGAGGATTTGTTGTACTAAATGGACTCTTTTGTACGACGACGACGACGACTTTTTCTACATTCGAAAGTAAAAGGCTGCCTTTTGAACAGACTGACGCAGCCGCCTCCAAGGAGGAGTGTATTAAATTGTTGAGATTGTTTTAAATCTTGTTTTAAACCTGATGTGAATTCAAAGGAGGTTTTAAAGGTTTGGGTTTCTTCCTAAGGTTTTGCTGACTTCTGACATTTAAAGCGTAAGTCCTAAATTATATGGAAAATTATTGATTCCTCTATACGAGGAGGGTAAGGGTATATTTTGATATGATAAGAGTTTAACAAGGGGAAAATAAAATAGGTTCACATAAACTAATACTCAAATCGATTTTGCTGTGATTGATTCCAAAGAATTTCAGCCTCCCTTAAGGCACATTGGTTTTTTACATGCTCAAATTTTTTCCAAATGTTGAGTTCGAATAATTTATTACTGGTCTAATTTTAAACGCTCGATTGTATGATGGGTCGTCACTGCTTGACTGTTCAATATTGTAACAAAATGTAAGCTGGAATGAATTTTTTCGAAACGATCTTCTGTCATAACTTTGGAAATAAACGTTACTGAATATATTGTCGTCGTCTTATTTCTGACTATCTGTGGATACTCTTTGCTATAATCATCTCAAAAAACCGCTTTCAATTCTTCTTTACTTATAAAAATATTATATTGGAAGCATTACACCGTGTTACACACATTCTGTGCTATGAACCAAATTTACTTTTTCGGAAAGGGGATAAAAAATAAAAATACACGTGTATCGGCGATTTTCATGTACACGTCAGAATTTTTTTTTAAAGTTTAAAGTATGAAGCTCGTAGTGGCCTGTGTGAAAGCCTTTGGACCGATTTTTAACCCTTTTTCAGTGATCCAATCGAGCTGATTTTTTGCAGGTAGACTCGTGGAAACGTCTGTATCACGTCAAATTTTTTAAAAAATATATTTATATCAATTCTCAGATTTTCCTAAATTTTTTTTTTTTAACGCTTAAGTAGTTTAAAAATTTGGAGTCTCTTCAAGTTATGCTAAGAAAAGTGAAAAAAATATTTTTTTTTTCAAAAATAATAAAAATTGGGGAAAATCTGCCTGCCAAAAATCAGCTCGATTGGATCACTGAAAAAGGGTTAAAAATCGGTGGAAAGTCTTTCACACAGGCCACTACGAGCTTCATACTTCAAACTTAAAAAAAAAAATTCTCACTTGTACATGAAAATCGCCGATACACGTGTATATTTTTATTTTTTCCCCTCTTTCCGAATATGTGCATTTGGTTCATAAGACAGAAAAAAATCAATTTTTTGTAACACGGTGTTATCAATCAAACTAAATGTAAATTATTGGACAAACAATCCGAAACTGATAGTTTATTATGCACCAACACATTTCCATCGTTTCTTTTTGCCACGACAAAGTTCTTTTTAAGATTTTTATTAAAATGGAAGAATTGGACTTGGTTGATATATTTCAACAGGACGGTGCCCCACTGTACGTGATATCATGAACCTGATTGAGAGACGAGTTTGGTAAGCAATTTATCTCACATTTTCACAATGTCCGCCTCAATCTAGACTAGTCGTGTGTGGGGCCACTTGAAGTCACTCTGCAGCTACGATTGCTGTCTTGACAACATTAGCCTTGTTATTGGTCAGATACCGGCCGAAATGTTGAAACAGTTTACCAAAATTATACTTTCAGAATGGACCATCTAAAGCGTAGCTGTGGGCAACATTGAACAAACATTACATGATATTTAGAAATTAAATGACAGGATTTAATTTATCGATTAAAGTACATAAATATATCAGGCACATGTGTATTTTCTAAGTTTTCTTGAATATTAAAAAGACAAACGCTTCAACAAATCAGGCTATAGACGGATTCGTCTCGCAATAGGGAATTATTATGAAGTCTCACGATACAACTGAGTTGAACAACCAAGCTGGTCGTTCTCCTCACACACTACAACTTTTCAACCAGTTTCTTATCCAATCTCATTTGGAAATATTTTCCGAGGTGTAAACATGAACGCATATGTTTTTAGTTTATATATTTTTGTTTCACTTAATTCGTTTTTATACTTGGAATTCCACAACTGAGATTGGAAAACCTTGCAAAAAAATTTGCATCCAACCGACGACCAACCTAAGACCAACAAGTCCTCACACGTTAATGTGTAATGTGTGAGGACCGCATTAAGTGTAAAATTCATTGGTGTAATGAGTGTAGTCAATGGTTTCAAGCGTTTTTGTACGTTTCTCTTCATGAACAGTTTGTAAATTGTCCCGCCAGTACAATTTTTTCAAAAGCCCTGCGTTTGCTAAACCAACCACCAACCCTTGGCCCTGCTCATTTCTAAAGCAAAATGAAAATTAATTGTATGATATTAAATTTAAATCGTCTTAACTAAATCAAAATCAGTTTATCATTCTACCACAAACAAACAAAGAAAATCGCAACATCATTAATGACATTGGCCTTACTGGGAATATTCCCTTAATGGTTGTCTTCAAACTTTTTTAGTTAATGTTTTTCTTTTTTCCTTTTTTCTTTTCTCTTCCTTTCATTCATTGTCGTTATCTTCGTTGTATTTGCATTGATTGGAATACTAATGTAAGGATTTAGGCGAATTGTAGCCATGGATACCATGACAATGATATTGACTCTTGAGTCTAACAGCAACAATGGCAATAAAAATATTATGATGTTGATGGTTTAATTTAATTACATTTTTATTGCATTCATTACACATGCGAGGCGACGACATCAACATAATGAATTCATACGAGTTTGGCTTGCGAGATTCACACTTGATGGAATTCAGAGTATGTGTGGAAGCTACCGACCGGATGATGGGCGGATAAAATTAATACGTTTTGGGGAAAATATTTATTCCTTTTTTTTTCTTAAATATTTACGAGTGATATGGAATTTAAAGGCAAGAGGCCAAAGGGGATTACTGTATCAATGTGATATGGGAGAGATTGAAGAAGTTGGCGACGACATGAATTTACATTTATGAACTAAAAAAATTGTGGTGTGTGCGACTATCACACAAGTAAACCCAGATTTCGAAACCGGTTAAGACCATCAAACATTTTTTCGGCGGCTGTTTCCATCTCGTAAATGTTGGCGACTTTACGAGTAAGAAAGCAATCTCTAAGCCATGTATAACTTCTCTAGAAAAGCATTAGCCGTTCGGAGCCGGCTTTGGAGCCGGCTAAGAAGTTCCCCGTCTGTTCCTTCATGGGATGTAAAAACTAACAAAATATGAATCTAGTTTTGTTAAATTTCATTAAAATATAAAAAAAATATTTTCCATTTATTTCTTAAATTCCGCCGCTGTTTATTGTTAAACTAAAAACCTGATTAAGCGCCTCGAAGGCGAGTTGGTAGCGTGCTTGTCTATCAGCGTGGGGATTGTGGCTTTGGTCTGTCGCTAAAAAAATCTAGCCATATGGCCTCTGTCACCAGCATTACCCTTGGACGCAAAATTAAAATATATATTTACTTTGTATTGTTATTAATAATAAATAAAATAAAACTAAAAGTTTGATTTTTTTTCAACTTATTCAGTCTAAAAAAAAATATGAAATTCTCTTTTAAATCTCATATTAATTCAAGCTGGCTCCATCCAGAATATCTTTACAAGCTGTGTACCATTTTGTTATCTTTTTCCTTCGCAGTCGCCCGTCGTGTTTATTGTGTCCCAATATTTTTGGTTGTCAACTTTGACTTGAATAAAATTGCGGAAGTCCAGAGATATTTTCAACTTCTTCTACTTAAAACAAACTTTTCCCCATTATACCAACGAGTTTTTAATTGTTATATTTGCTTTATACCAATAGACGAAAAGGAATACTTTCGATTTAACAGAAAGAAGTCCATGAACAAATTTTGGGAAAGTTTTCCAAAGTTATTTGCATTTTTTTTTCTAAATATAAATAGAAATGTTAAAATGAAATTAAATAAAGATTAAATTGTCGCTTCAGACGATGTTTTGCCTACCAAATGTTGAAATTAACTTTGTAGCAATATTTGGCAAATGATATACAAATACAGTGAAATCTTCCATAACGGACACCCCTTTTTTGACGGACAATATCCTTATTATCCCATCGCGAACACAGAGCATTGCAAAAAGGGACTTCACCTGAGTCTTAGTAAAAAAAATACCTTGAGGCATAGAGGACATACTTCTTTAACAACTAAAGTATTTAATGAACTTTGCGTTCTACTACCAACTGAAGTATGCAGTTTCTTCTAGCCCCATTCTGCTCCCGATAAATTTGTACCTTTATCGCCCATAATAAGTCACATAATTAGCTAATTTTCCATTCAACAATCTGTTGGTCCCGAATTAGCTGACACAGTGCATTAATATTATTTGTTGTTTATGTGCATGCCCATGGTATTTATATTGGCTAAATTTAAATGTTAAGCATTATTTCTCTCTTCTGCTTCAATGAAAATATTTATATTTTCATAGAAATCAGGAATGTGTCTGACAACATCACACAACCGCTGCCCTTTCCCCAGAAATTACAAATGGCATCAGAGGTCTCTGTGTGATACTTGTAGAAATGTTCATGTACAATTAGACAAACCGTAGGTAGATGACATATGTACAGTAGACAAAATCCGTAATATGCACCAGCATTTTATTTTTATTTGTATAACCTTTCAATGTTCTAAGTATGGCGAGTCTTAGTTCAAATTTCTGTTCAATGTGTCCTGGAACGTTCAGACATTCATTGGTTCTAATTATGAATAATTTTCCAGCAAAATGCTGTCTGCTGGCATTTGATCTTCACTTACTGTATATTTTAAATATATCTGAAGTAAAGCAGCCAGTTTGTATACCACTCGGCTGCATTCCATATGGACACATGTGTGTTGTGTTTAAGTAGAGGGATTTTGTTGTTTTAATAAAATGAAACAAATTGATTAAACTAATTACAAAACGTATTACCATCACAAGTACCACATACAGTTTTCCTAATGACTCTCCAATATGGGCGTTCCCAAGACTAAGTAGAATTATAATAACCAGAAATATTAAAATTTTGTATTTTAAATGAAATGTGGGGTTTTTTTCTTAAAACTACATATGTATAGTTGGGTGGAGTGAAATGCAAAAAAGAGATCTAGTTGATCTCAAACTACAACAAACTAGGGGAAAATAAGGAAAAGATTTATTAAAAAATTGTTTGGGTCCAGCCCTTGACATTTGGAAATTTTTGCAAGTTTGGCGTTGATTTGGTTCTTAAGCGACCTTTAATAAGAGAAAAATAGTGCCAAACTTTTTTAAAAAATTTTTGGATTTGTAGAGATGTACTTAGCTAGATATTTTTTAAAATTTTTACAGATAGCGCCGCACTCTTGAAATTTGAAAGTTTTCGACATTTTGGTGTTAATTTAAAAAAAAAATATTGCAGACTTTACGTCCACCAATGTTCACAATTCTGGTGTTGATTTGAAAAACATGCCTTAAAAAGAGATTTAGTTTGCGATACTTAATAAAGAATTTTTTTAAAATTTTTTTTTTGGAAATTTTCGCAATTATGGTGATGATTTCCAAAACAAAAAAAAAAAAAAAACTTTAAAAGAGATGTGACATTTTGATGTTAATTTAAAAAAAAAATATTGTACACTTTACGTCCACCAATGTTCACAATTTTGGTATTGATTTGAAAAACAAACCTTAAAAAGAGATTTAGTTTGCAATACTTAATAAAGAATTTTTTTTCAAATTTTTTATTTGGAAATTTTCTCAATTTTCGTGATGATTTCAAAAATAAAAAAAAAATCTTAAAATGAGATGTAGATGTAGTATCCTTAATAAGGGTTTTTTTTTCAATTTAATAGGAGCAGTGCTCCCTTGTAATTTTTTAAAAAATTATGGCACAAATTTGGAAAAAAAAAAAATATTTTTAGAATTTCTGTTCACTTGATTTCAAAAAAATCTTTAAAAAGAGAGATGTAGTTTGGGATCCATACTATGTAAAATTTTTTTAAAAAAATGTATAGGCAACACAGCTCCCTTTAAATTTTTTAAAATTTTTAAAGGTCGCGCCTCTTCCTTGAAATTTGTAAATTTTCGCAATTTTGGTGATGAATAAAAAAAAAAAATATTTTTGGAATTTCTGGTCACTACATTTTTGAATTTTGGTCATGATTTAAAAAAAAATCTTTAAAAAGGGATGTAGTTTGCGAAACTTAATAATGAATTTTTTTTACAAATTCTTTATTTGGAAATTTTCGAAATTTTAGTGATTATTTCAAAAATAAAAAAAAACTTAAAAAGAGATGTAGATGTAGTATCCTTAATAATGATTTTTTTTAAATTTAATAGGAGCTGTGCTCCCTCGCAATTTTTTAAAAAAAATGAATGCAAATTTCGAAAAAAAAAATATTTTTAGAATTTCTGATCACTTGATTTAAAAAAAAAATATTTACCAAGTGATGTAGTTTGCGATCCTTATGTAATTTTTTTAAAAAATTGTATAGGCAACACAGCTCCCTCGAAATTTTTTAAAATTTTTAAAGGTCGCGCCTCTTCCTTGAAATTTGGAAATTTTCGCAATTTTGGTGATGAATTAAAAAATAAAATATTTTTGGAATATATTCTGGTCACTAAATTTTTGCAATTTTGGTCTTGATTTAAAAAAAAACTTTAAAAAGAGAAGTAGTTTGCGAAACTTAATAATGAATTTTTTTGCAAATTTTTTATTTGAACATTTTCGCAATTTTGGTGATGATTTTAAAAATAAAAAAAATAAAAGAGAGATGTAGTATCCTTAATAAGAATTTTTTTTTGTATATTTAATAGGAGCTGTGCTCCCTTGCAATTTTTTAAAAAAAAAATTAATGCGAAAATTTCGAAAAAAAAAATATTTTTAGAATTTCTGGTCACTTGATTTGAAAAAAAAATATTTAAAACGTGATGTAGTTTGCGATCCATACTATGTAAATTTTTTAAAATTTTTAAAGGTCGGGCTTCTTCCTTGAAATTTGGAAATTTTCGCAATTTTGGTGATGATTTAAAAAATAAAATATTTTAGAGTTTCTGGTCAATAAATGTTCAAAATTTTCGAATTTTGGCGTTGGGTTGAAAAAAAATCATTAAAAAGACATCTTTAATAAGGCAGAAATAAGAAAACATATTTTTTAAAAAAAATTAGATGTCGTGCTTCGCCTTTTTTTGTATTGACTTAATTTTTTTTTTAATTTTAGGGTTTCTGTTCAGTAGATGTTCACAATTTGTACACCAACAAGAACAGCTAATGGAAAAATTTAAAAAAAAAAATGTATGGTCTGAAATACGTTCTGGGACTCTTATCCGTTCACTGTCAAACGGATATATATATATATTATTTAAATTTGTTTTAATTAAATATATTGATAATAAATAAATAAATACCCCTTTCATTAATGCCACCCTATGAATGGAGTAACCCATACTCCAGCCATGTGATATTATTCTGTACTTGAAGGGCCGCATCAATTTCTTGTTAATTTGCTTGTACACAAATTGTCTGTATGTGAGTCTGTGTGTGTGTGTGTGTCGTTATGTTCTGTATGTTTTGTATAATTTGGAATTATTTCTATTTAATCAAATTACATTTGATTTGGAAATATATTGAATTGTTGTGTTCACCGGTTCATTGGTCCAGACTTAACTCTGATTAATTGGCATTGATCAATACTCAGCATAGAGTCATGTACAAGTAAATGAACATTCGTTCATGTTCATCATGTAAGATGAGTTTAAAAATAAAGTAAATATCATCATAGAAATATGCAGAAATTAATATCAAAAAAGGATTTTCAATTTTATCAGAGATAATTTAAAATGCAGGATATTTATAAGACTTAGTTCAACTAAAGCCAATGAGTAGGCCGGAGGACAAATATATATGTTTATGCAATTTGAATATTGGCAACAGACACATGTTCGATGTGTTCAGACGCATGCTTGTAGGATTTAAAAGTATTTCCTGCAGCACGAATTTGTGGTAGTTTTTGTAGTATTAACTACTGGTGTCTGGTGATCAGTGAAGCTTTTGGTTTGAAATCGATACATTCAATGGAGAAAACGGAGACAATGTCAATGAAGAGCTTTGTCAAAACGAGACTTTGAGTGCGGGAGTTGTAACTGTTGTAAATTATTGAAAATATCAGTTTTTTTCAGCTTTTCTTAAAATCCTAAATGTAAATAAATTTTCGAAAATTGGAATCCGTCTGCTATGATATCCCATGATAGCTCAATGTGTTTGCTGGGTAACATGTCAGACATCGATGTTTCATTGTGGGTGTTTAAATTGACAGTTATGTTATTGTATTTTATTTAAACAAACACACATACACTTATAAACATAGACACACATAACACACCTTGTGGTTTAACATGATATTGATTAAAAAATCTCATTACATGACATTTGATTTCGTGCAGTCCACGTCACACGGACAGTCTAACTAACAATACAAGTGTCAAAATCTTTTATTGTTTGGCAACAATAAAGAAACAGTTGTTGAAAAACAATAGCTGCATTGATCTGACGTGAAGGCGTGTTTTATTTGACAACATAAACACTTTACTAGTTCAAATCTTGTGTACAGCATTTACGCCCGAAATGTAATGACATTAATTTAAAGTACAATAAACAGATGCGTTCATACGTAACGGTTGATAACATTACTAATATTATTGTATTATTTAACATGTCATCTGCACTTGACGAGCATTGTTATTGAATTAAGTATTATCCAATGTTTTCCATTTCCAATTAACTTTGTGAAGTTTCACAAATGAAATGAATTAATGCAAACAACGTCATCAATAAATTTATTTTTTTAAAAGTCATAAGATAACGCGTCAAATTGCAACTATTGCAACTAAATGACGGAGTACTTATGTGTAATTACTGACTTGGACCTGCCTAGTTTGATCCGAACGTAAAGTAGTTTTTTATTTCCATGAAAAATGTTTAGGGATTTTTCTACTGGGACACAAACTAACACAACACGGCCTCTTCACCACACAAATTAGGGCTCGGACATGTTTTTAGAAAATGTGTGTAGAGATCAATTCAATAACGTAACTCCCATTACGATAGTCGCGTCTTACGATCATGATAAAGGGTGTTTTTTATTGGGGTATAGAACTTTAAGTTGGCATCACTTTTTTAACTGGCGGCCATTTTGTCAGCTGTCAAGTGATTAATATTTAGTTTGGTTTGCCATTTCATCATGAACAGGATGACAAAAGAACAACGCTTGCAAATCGTGCAAATTTATTTCGAAAGTAATGATTCAGTTCGCGAAGTTCACCGCAAGCTCCGTCCATTTTATGCCATTACATCCACAAAAACTGACTGTTTGGTGTGCTCTATGGGCTGGTGGAGTCATTGGGCCATACTTCTTCCGAAATAATGCTGGAGAGTCAGTTACCGTTAATGGAGACCGGTATAGAGCCATGATAACCGACTATTTTGTTCCCGAATTGGATGGCAGGAATGTGGATGAGTTGTGGTTCCAACAAGTGGTTGAAAATTGGACCTGTAGAATTGGCTTTATTCGAGCCAGCCGCGGCGGCCACATGCCCGAAATCATATTTAAACATTAATGGCATAAAATTATCCTTCCAATAAAGCCAAATTGATGGACATTAAAACGATTTTCTTGTGTTTTATTTCAATTCGAAGTTCTATACCTCAATAAAAAAACACCCTTTACAAAGAGATGTATCTTTCCCAAAGTAGGGAAGGTAATTTAGGGTAATTTTGATAACGATAAATCACCCCTCAGTAAAATATGAAATTTAGATCCAATCCAAATTAAAAAAATAGCCAAAAAAATTCCTTTAAGAAATTGAGGGGCTGATAAAGGTTGTTACATAATTCAAAAAAAAATTCGCGATATTTCGCAAAAAAAAAAAAAATATTTTCTTTTTCTAACTGTCTAAGAAGTCTTAGGTTGAAAAAAATTGTTTCTTTAGTTTTTCATTGAAATTGTTAATTTTTAAAAGTAATGAAAATCGAAAATTGGTTTCAAAAATGATCAAGTTCATTTATTCAGTTTTAAAATGAACAATATCTAAAATCCTGTTTTTAAAAGTTAAATTAGGATGAGAAAACACTAACATTGTAATGGTTTCTCTAACAATAAAATTCCTCGAATATGAATTATTTCCTGTCAAAACTGGTCAAAATCAATAAATAATTTTCAAATTTGACCAAGTCCATTATTATTGAATCAAAACTGGTCAAGTCCAACGGCTTTAGTTTCAAAAGTGGTCAAGTCCCTATACTGAGTTTCAAAACTAGTCAAGTCCAATCAATTTTTTACTATAAAACGGATAATTTATCAGAAAAAATCGGCTTAAAAAAATCTAGCTTGCGACTAGCGAATTCTGTAGAGGCTGTGAGAATGAAGAGGAGATGGATTCCACAAAACAACTTCTCTGCTGTTGTCCTTCACTGGCGTACCGGCTAGGACTGGGCTCATATTTCTTTTGGAGACCTAGGCGATCTGAACGACATTGATCGACTCAGGAGCTTTTAAGGCGGTCCGGGTGGATCACTTATTTTCGTTTGTTTGTTAAATGTGGTTAATGTTTTGAGATCATTTGTTTTGCCCGTTTTAGTCGCCGTTACATTCATAATACTTCTCCTAAGCGGCGTTCGCATCATATAAGTTTGTGTCTTTGCATTAAAAATGTGATTTTTCAATAAAGCGGATTTACGTTTAAGCCGTGTACTGGAAAATCATCCAGAACAATCGTTACTAACACCGTGTTACACACATTCTGTCCTATGAACCAAATTTACTTTTTCGGAAAGGGGATAAAAAATAAAAATACACGTGTATCGGCGATTTTCATGTACACGTCAGATTTTTTTTTTTAATTTTGAAGTATGAAGCTCGTAGTGGCCTGTGTGAAAGCCTTTGGACCGATTTTTAACCATTTTTCAGTGATCCAATCGAGCAGATTTTTTGCAGGCAGACTCGTGGAAATGTCTGTATCACGTCAAATTTTTTAAAAAAAAATAGATTTTTATCAATTCTCAGGTTTTCCTAAATTTTTTTTTTTTTTAAATGGTTATCGTTTTTTTTAAGGTTTCAGTTCAAAAAACATTTTTTTTCGTAACGCTTAGTTGTTTAAAAATTTGGAGTCTCTTCAAGTCTCTTCAAGAAAAGTGAAAAAAATATTTTTTTTTCAAAAATAATAAAAATTGGGGAAAATCTGAGAATTGATAAAAATTGTTTTTAAATAATTTGACGTGATACAGACATTTCCAGGAGTCTGCCTGCCAAAAATCAGCCTGATTGGATCACTTCTGACTTGTACATGAAAATCGCCGATACATGTGTATTTTTATTTTTCCCCTCTTTCCGAATATGTGCATTTGGTTCATAGGACAGAAAAAAATCTATTTTTTGTAACACGGTGTAATATTTATTTGCAATTAAACGATTTTCTAAATTAAAAGGCGTGCACTTATCCGAATTCTACTGTACCTTAGACACAAAATTCTGAAGGGAATTTTTATTTTTCGAATGCCACATTAACATAAACTGCCTAACTATTTTTTTAGACGTCCATTATGCCAACAAAACCGACACTTTCAAGGAGTTTGCCTATTTGTCCTAGATCTACCGTGCCCTAATTTCGTCACAATCATGTTGGATGTGTGGTTTCTAAACGCGCCAGGAGCTCAACTTAAAAAGGTCACTTATCACAACATAGATCGTCAACCAAAAATTTGTCACTACAATCTCACTGTGCACCATTGTCAATGGTCTACTCCATTAGGTTTCCCATTGTAATTGAACATGCATGAAATGATTTTTCGCCTTCTTATCAAAAGTTACTAAAACTTTATGTATCCTCAAAATCCGAGAATCATCTTCTTGTCATTCTCTTGTTATTCCCATATGCGTGCGTTTAACAATTGGCCATGGCCGGGGATGAGCATCTAATGTCTGTCATTTCAGAGTTTATGATCGAACCACTAAATTGTACCTATGGGTATTATAATAAACATAAAAACACACACACATGGAATTTTTGATGTCAACTGATTTATATCTTATCTAAAATGAAAGATTTTTATTATGTTTGGCCAAACAATGTGCGGCTATGTGATAGCCAGGGCAAATGTGGTCATACTTTGTTGTGTGTCTCAAATAATGGCCATAAACAAGTGGCAACTAACAAGATATGCTTCTGCTCATTGTCAGAAGCTCATATAAAGTGTCACACAAAATGATTATGAGGTTAAGAATGTTGGTATACAGTTAATTTAATGGCATCACAATCTCAATGCAAACTATGAGAAAATCGCAAGCGATTTGATCAGTAGTAGAGTCGTATATTATCGGAATAACTTTGATGTATCGAAATGCAGTGAATTGATTCCTACACGCTGAGAAACCTGTATTTTTTAAATGTTTACACACAAGTAAATCGCGTGTTTGGCGGTTGTATCCGGTAAAGTTTATTTGCTTCGAAACAAAGTGTATTTGGCTGCAAATATAATTAGGTAGTTGAGCAGAAGCATTTGCGTGTTTGGGAAAAAAACACGCAATAAACTTTTTAAATTCAACAAAGTACAAAATTTGAGTGTGATTAAACGTGGTAAAACAATCTTACCTGCCTGCGATTTGTGTGAAAAACCACAGTCACTTTGTAACTACCCGAAAAGTCTTTTCCAATTTGTCAGCTAGCACCCCTACTCATTCGACATACCAGATGTCTGACTTCTGTCAGATCTATGAGTAGTACTATTTCTAATTGGGAAACAAACTATATTTCGAAAATTCTTCCTTGAGATGGTTTAAAACGAAGAGATGACGCCCATAACTTTTTTTTTGAGACCCACCGTCTGGCAACTCTTACACAGTGTTACAAAAAATAGATTTTTTTCTATGCTATGAACCAAATGCACATATTCGGAAAGAGGGGAAAAAATAAAAATACACGTGTATCGGCGATTTTCATGAACACGTCAGAATTTTTTTTTTTTAAGTTTGAAGTATAAATCTCGTAGTGGCCTGTGTGAAAGCCTTTGAACCGATTTTTAACCGTTTGTCAGTGATCCAATCGAGCTGATTTTTGGCAGGCAGACTCGTAGAAATGTCTGTATCACGTCAAATTCAGATTTTCCGAAGAGTAGGAGTCCATAAGATATCTTCTCCGCACTTGCGAACAGCCGGATTTCAATACTGTGCTCTTGTTTCTTTAGGGACCTAAGCGATCTGGTCAATATTGATATTGGCCGACTCAGGAGGTTTTTAAGCGTTCAGAATGGTTAAATGGGAATCCCATTTATGGATCCCACAATGGACTTTAAAGGCAAAATCTGTCTGCTTTTCAGTCTGATGAAAGTTTTCGGTGCTCACATGTTAGCCCCTTCCTTGTGGGATGGACAAACACGCTTGTCCCACAATTACTATGCGAAGGTCTGTGAGCCGCTTAATAGTCGATATTATTTGATTGCAATTTTCTTATGTTTTATTTCCGTCTTCAAATTATATCTCCCCAAAATACAAACATCCTATTTAATTGTATACACAAATACATTGAAACCTATACATGTGACGATTAAGTTGAATGGCACATTGCATTTGAAGTGCTCTTCAAATGAAACAAGGATTTCTTAATTTCATTTGCCCATCCTCGAATTATCACAGCAATAAGATGTCTCAGAGATGGCGGCAATACGATTGCTCACTAATGGACTCAATAATGACAATCATCAAGTGGCATTCAGTAAGAGGAATGTGGAAAGGCACAAAGAAGTCGCTGGGTGCCCTACAGCACAATGGGGAGGAGTTCTGAAAAAAAAAATTGTAAGGTACTTTTTCCAGAAGGGAACAGGACCTTGAATCGAGACAGACTTTTGTATGGGAATTTAATTAAAATATAGACGATATAGTCAAACATTGGATTCTATAATCTTTATTACTAAAAAGTCGATTGTTGTATTCATTGGGACTACATTCAATGACTGATAAAGAACCAATCTTCAAACTTGCATCTAATTCGCTTCATTTGGTCTCATATGTTCTCCATCATTCTGTTGATATTGTCCAACTCTAGTCTTCCCCTTCTTCACATAACACCAAATTTTTACACAACTTGTGTAAAAAAACAGTTTTCAGCCAAAGTGCCCTAATAAGGGACATCACATGTCCCTGATAGAACGACAACTATTAAATACCTCAAGGTCCTCTGTGTAAGTTTCAATAAAATATGTCCTTTGCCTGATATAAAACAATCTTTAAACTTTCATTCAACAGCGAAGAATGCAGGCTTGTGTTTATTGTACTGGGAATAGTGTTGCCAGATAATTCATGAGGTTTACAGGCAACTGGGTCTCGATTCAATAAGACACGTCCTTGACTGATCTTAATATATATTTACCCTCGACACTGATTCACTGACTCTGTCACGCAGTACGTAGGAATTTAAATAGGCATTCTATAATTCTATTCTTAATATATATTTACCCTCGACACTGATTCACTGATTCACTGATACACTGATTCACTGACTCTGTCACGCAGTACGTAGGAATTTAAATAGGCAAAAAAAATAATATTTTTTTTTGTACAGAAATTCTGGTTTCCCCAAATTTTTTTTTACCAATATTTTTTTTTCCAACATTTTTTTTTACCAATTTTTTTTTTTACAATTTTTTTTTTTTACAAAAATTTTTTTACAACATTTTTTTCCAATTTTTTTTTTCAACAAATTTTTTTTTTCTACAATATTTTTTTTTTCAACAATTTTTTTTTTTACAAATTTTTTTTTTCAACAAAATTTTTTTTTCAAAAAAAAATTTTTTTTTTCAAGAAAAAATTTTTTTTTTCCCCAAATTTTTTTTTTTTCAACAAATTTTTGTTTCCATATTTCAACGGGCGCCATAGGCGCATTACAACTTACTAGTAAATAATAATAATAAAAAAAATAATATTTTTTTTTTGTATAGAAATTGTGTTTTCCCCAAATTTTTTTTTTAACAAAATTTTTTTTTTTACAAAATTTTTTTTTCAACAATATTTTTTTTTCCACAAAAATTTTTTTTTTTCAACAAAATTTTTTTTCCATTTTTCAACGGGCGCCATAGGCTCATTACAACTTACTAGTATAAAATAATCTTTAAACTTTCAATTACCAATAAAGACGTTTTTCAAAGATATATTCAGAGTTGTTTTCAATGTACTGGGAATAGTGTTGCCAGATGAAATTTGATCAATAAAGGACATTACATGTCCCTGATGGAACGATTCCTGAATGTCCTTTGTGTAAGGGATCAAAAGGATACGTACTTTGGTTGATATAAACAAATCTTCAGACTTTCATTCAACAAGGAAGACAATTGTAAATGATATATGCAGTGCTGTATTCATTGTATTGTTGCTGGTTAAAATTTGATCAATAAGGGACATCATATTTTCCCGATAGGAGGACAATAATCAAATACCAGAAGGTCTGTTGTGTACAGATTCAATAAGATATGTTCCTTGACTGATAAAAAAACCAATCTTCAAACTTGCATCTAAATCGCTTCATTTGGTCTCATATGTTCTCCATCATTCTGTGGATATCGTCCAACTGTAGCCTTTCCTTTCTTCACATAACAGTTTTCAGCCAAAGTGCCCGAAAGTTTTTAACAATACGATAACAGATTTTATATAACAGTTTCTCTATTGTTCAACCAACTCAGCACATTTTCCACTAAATCCTTTTGGAATCCTTCTTACAGTCACTTGGTTAATAATATCCCAGCCCAGTGCCTATCGCCCGGATGTACATATGTATTACAATGCATGTCTGTCGAAATATTTGAAGCTTATATTAAAACTGTGCTGGAGAAAGCAGTTTGTCCATTCTTTCGAACCAGGACATGTGCCACAAGTAACATCTGCACTTTCTCACTCTCAGCTCACGAAGTTGGAGAGAAAATGCTTTAAGCCAATTATGCTGACGTTGTACTTTGAACCGTTCGTGAACTGGTGTTAATAGTCACCAGAGTAGATGTCATGTTGTGACCCGGAAAGTGTTGCTATATTTGAATATTCCAAACACTTCTTCAATGGAATACATCATCGTAGACACACACACACATACACACACTACTACATATGTGGGGGGATAGGAGCCCCCATTTGGGATGTACTAACTGGGTTTGTGGCCATAAAACATTAACATTCACTTAAATATTTTGCCACTATTAACAAAAGCCTGACAATCCTCTTGTCCTCTGGTACAGTTGTCGTTCGTTCGTCTGTTGTTGCCATAACGCGCCAGTACGTTCTGTGTGGCACATTTTATGTATGCGTCGTCGCATGCCACCGAACAAGAAGAGTATCATGTAAATTATACACATGATGTGATTATTATTGCTGATGGTAGAGTTACGGCCGACAATGTTGCCGATGCCGACAATGTCGCTGTTGTTGTTGTTCGTGGCAACAATGCTATTGTGTCCCCATATTAATATGCCACAACGCTGAAGTGGCATAAGTTAAATAAGACATTTTGCTTGTGCTTCTATGCATATGAGTACAGACATGTCCATAAATGTCTATATAATTAGACATCTGTGCTGAGGTGTCACGAATTGTTCGAGCACATAGACGAGGGTCACTGTATGAAACAGACGAGTATTGTGTATGGGGAGGGCCAAACATGGGAAGGAGGATGGTCTGCTGTGCATTATTTCTGTTCGCTGAAATGAGCAATATAGCGGATGTTAATATAGCTGAGCAATACCGCTATCATTTGATTTAGCCCACTTATGAGCGAAATTTGATTATAATGGGTTGCGGTCATTCCATATCCATTCGAGATCTTAAGTGATACGAAAGAGGTCTAAGTTCGTGGGCTAACAATTGAGTCTTCTCAACACTGTGAAAATGTGAAAACTTTACAATACAAAGTAAATTTATATTCTAATTTTGTGGAAAAGCCGGCTGACACAGACCATATGGCTATATTTTTGTAGCGACAGACCAAAGCCTCTGTTGGGAATCGAACCCACAAACCCCAACCTGATAGGCAAGCGCGCTACCAACACTTCTATCGGGCGCTTAAATACACAATTATTTATACCTTTTGTTTTTAGTTTTTTTTTAAAATATTTCGTTTTACATTTTTCTATTCAGAAAATTTGTTAAACTTTAAGAGCTATGACACTAATTTGTCTCTATTATGTCTTTATTGCGACGTCAACATTTTATATCTACCAAATATAATTTGTTTCACCAGGGCAATTATACAGAGTTATACAAATGTTTTTGGTAGTATGTTATTCCCGGCAATCCCGAACAATAATCCCAGGAATCGGGAAGAAAAAATCGACAAATTTCCCGAGAAATACCATTTACCATACAAATGGAACATAACTCGTAAGTCTCCATTTATATATATACTAACAATTCCCCCACAAGTACACGAAGTGGCCAATTAGCAGATTGCATCAAATATTCAACTGTTACAATTAATACGAGCAACATAACCAATGACAACATTTTCTTTTTTGGTCAATACATGCAATACAGTGAATTGTGCCCTATCCAATGAGTGCATCATAGTATGTACAGAGATATATTTGCGGACAGTCAATTGTGGACACTTAATGTTTTGTAAAAAAAAAAAATCAACTTATATGAGTACAAGTATTTTTTTATGTTGTGTTTCATGTCAGTCAGTCAAATGACAATTCATGTACACTAGACCCGGTATAGTTCGGAGATTATAAATATCAAATGCGTTGAAAGTAGAAGAATGTAAAATCAGTTATGCCAGAAGCCGTAAAATATCACAACGGGGAAAAAATTAAAATTAATGAAAGATAGCGCCATAATAATTAACTTGATTTTTGAAAATGGAACACAAGAAATTGTTCAATTTGCATGAACAAGTGGAACCCTGCATAAAAGCTAAAATAATTAAGCCATTGAAGCTTTATTACGTTGCTGAATTTGTCGTATCGAATAAAAACCTAAACTACGGCCAAAGGCTATCTTTCAGAAAAGCATCATTATCCAAAAGTGTTGATTACTTTTCAATCTTTTTTTTTTTTAAAAAAAAAATTCCCCAACAAAGTCCTACTTACGGTGACGAGAAAATATTCAAACTCCAAATTGGGTTTGACAAAATGCTTCAACAAAAATGTCTGCAAAGTTAAAAGTAAATTGTTCTCAAAACATAATTGGCGGTGCGAATTTCGAAAGGACCTCGAGCGTATCTGGTTTTACGTCCAATACCACTTTTTTCCACGACTTTCTGCATTTCGCACAGTGATCAAAAAAAAAGTAAAAAAAAAATTTTGAAAAAAATACTAGCTAACGTTTTTGGGGTAAAAAAGGCGGTTTTACCCTAAATTCAACGGTTCGGAGATATTTTGACCATAGCAACGGCAAATGAACTCTCATTTGAATTTGTAGACCTTCTTATCTGCTTAACTAATTTCCAAAATTTAATAAGACAACAAAATTAATTCGCATTTTGGGACAAATACATTTGATTTTTCGTAAATGTACCCTATCTTCCAAATGGTCAATTTCGAGATGGCAAAACTTACCAGCAAACAATGAAAAACCCTTTTACATTTCCAAATCAATATCGATTTCTTTAACATCTGCTAACTGTGACATTTTGTGGCAATACAAAATCAATTTTTTTTCAAAATCAATAATTTTAAAATCGTTACTACAACCACAACTATGTGGACGTCAGCTGGAGAATAAGAGAGCACAATTAATAAGAGAAAACAATTTGAACAAAGTAGCTCTTAAAATGTATGAGATACAGTTCAAATTTGAAAAATCTAATTAATTTTTTCTTAAATATCAAAATCAGAAAAATATTAAAAAAATTAAATATGAATAAATGTCAATTTTCTAAATCCGTCAAAATGTGTAAAAAAAACTAACAAATAATTTCCTTCCTAAAATCCGGAAAGACAAAAAGTAGTCAACTTTGGAAATATTTGTAAAATATATCCAACTAGTAAGTTGTAATGCGCCTATGCGCAAAAAAAAAATTTTTTTGAAAAAAAAAAATTTTGTGGAAAAAAAAAATTTTTGTTGAAAAACAAATTTTGTTGAAAAAAAAAATTTTGTTGAAAAAAAAAAATTGTTGAAAAAAAAAAATTTGGAAAAAAAAATTTTTGTTGGAAAAAAAAAATTTTGTAAAAAAAAAAAAATTAAAAAAAAAAAATTTGGGGAAAACACAATTTCTGTAAAAAAAAAAATATTATTTTTTTTATTATTATTATTTATAGAAAATTATAGAATGCCTATTTAAATTCCTACGTACTGCGTGACAGAGTCAGTGAATCAGTGTATCAGTGAATCAGTGAATCAGTGTCGAGGGTAAATATCTTAATATATATTTACCCTCGACACTGATTCACTGATTCACTGATTCCCTGATTCACTGATTCCCTGATTCACTGACTCTGTCACGCAGTACGTAGGAATTTAAATAGGCATTCTATAATTCTATAATAAATAATAAAAAAAATAATATTTTTTTTTTGTACAGAAATTCTGTTTTCCCCAAATTTTTTTTTACCAATTTTTTTTTTCCAAAATTTTTTTTTTACAAATTTTTTTTTTTACAAAATTTTTTTTTCCAATTTTTTTTTTCTCAACAAAATTTTTTTTTTCCACAATATTTTTTTTTCAACAAAATTTTTTTTTTTCCACAAAGTTTTTTTTTTTCAAAAAAATTTTTTTTTTCCTCAAAAATTTTTTTTTTTCAAGAAAAAATTTTTTTTTCCAACAAAATTTTTTTTTTAACAAATTTTTTTTTTCCACAAAAATTTTTTTTTCAACAAAAATTTTTTTTTTAAGAAACATTTTTTTTTTCAACAAAATTTTTTTTCCATATTTCAACGGGCGCCATAGGCGCATTACAACTTACTAGTATATTAAGATTATCCCATTTTCATTGTTAATAATTTAAAATAATCAATTTTAATAATTTAAAATACTTGATGTTAATGATTTAAAACAATTATTGGTAATAATTTAAATAAAAAAAAAAACGGTTTCGACAGCCAAATTTTTTACAAAAGGTAATGGAATTGAATTTTAGACCACTGTGCGATGGAGTTTATTACAGTCGAATTCGGTTAAGCGGAAATGGAAAAAAATCAAGAAATTTCTTCACTTATGCTGGATTTTTAATAAAAACGACTTCGGATAATTGGACCTTCTTTCATTTAAACAAACTGAGTATGTACTTTTGAAACTGTTCTATGAAACAAAGATAGAAACTTAAGGCGCAAGTAATAAAATACATTTTATAAATTTTATATTCAATATTAATGAGATTGAATACAAATAGTCACTTATTTTCATTTGGTTGAGTTGTCCTAAATGTATCGCCATCGTAGTCGTTTTAATACAATTTATTATAATGATCTCATGAGTTGCACGAATTACTCTTAAGCGGTGTTCGTAGCATATAATTTTGTGTCTTTGCAATAAACATGTTTTTCACATAGACGATTTTTCAATAAACCGAATTACCGTTTAAGCGAAGTAAAGATGTTTTCAATAAAAAAGCGACTGTATTTGACAGGCGGACCAATTCAGCAGAATTTTAAATTGTCAATCGGAATTAACCACTGTGCAGCTGGAATCACATGCAATCTATATCGTTATAAATATGTGTACTTTTTAGTGTATACTTTTTTAATTTTTTTTTTGTTTTCCCGATGCATGTTGCCAATTGCAGCATTATTGACTCTCTGTTAACAGAGATACTGTCAACAAACAAAAAAATTAAACACATGCAACATTGTCAACTACAAAATATTCCATAACGACCTACTTCATTTGGTCTCTGTGCCGGAAATTCTTTGTAACGTTTCTATTGTCAAGTGGTGACACAATTACTTTGATTTCATGTACGATTTTTCGCTTTCAGTGAGTAAGCTGACATTTTAATTATTTGTTCATGTGTCGAGTTCATAAACCAAGTGTTTCCTGAACTTATTCAGCAACAACATTAGAAGATAATATAGAACCACACAGGCAACATTAAAAATAACGCTAGAACAATAAGTATGGAAACTTGGCAAAGGTGGTGGTCTACCACCACAAAAGGAAGATGGACGACTAAACGCATTCCCGATTTATATAGTTGGGTGGAGAGGAAGCTGGTAGACATTCAGTACTACATAACCCAATTCCTGAGTGGACACGGTGCCTTTAGAAAGTACCTTCATCGTTTGGGACTAACCGACACACATTTTATGTCCGTGTTTCCTTGAGCAGGTTAAACATGCTGAATATGTTTTCTTTACATTTCCCAGATTCAGTTCCCAAAGAGAGTGTGTCCAACGACAGTTAGGCACTGGCGGACCCTTTTTAAAATAAGACGTTCCTGAAAATATCATTAAAAAAATTATCAATGTTTAAATTTCTGAAAATGGGTTAATCAGTTTTTATCGTTTGCATGCCAATGTATTTGCGAGATTTAAATTTTTAATGAAAAAAAAAGAGTTTAAAAAAAAAAAAAATTGTCTAAATTGAAAATCGTAAATCGTCTTTTTTCTTGAATTCTTGCAAAAAATATCATCAAAAATCGTCTCGTCTGGCAGCACTGCTTCTGACCCTTAAAGCGTCTACATTTGTCTGGAGTAATTTTGTGAAATTGATTTAGAAATCATACAGGAGCCCATTTAACACAAAGAATGATTTCCCCATTTATAATTTAGACGCTGTTTCAACAAATGACGAATAAATTGAAGTTAGCTGAAGTTTAAGTCTATGAGACGACTTGTAAAGCTCTGTAATCATCATGGTTAACCATTTTGAAGATTCATGACGCATCAACCCAAAAAATTCGAAATATTGAACTAGTAGTTATGTTTTGTTATGACTATTTGCCTAATTACAAACTAGCTAACACTTGCCTTTAGTTTATGTTATTAATGAATACCATATCATTCGGATTTCCTAAAGCCATCCAAACCGTTCTTCTATGCGCCACTTGTCCACCTTCACAATGCCTTGTGGCATTTAGATTACAAACAATAAACCAATCCACCTGCAATGGCTCTTATCTGTCTTCCACGAAAACAATAGTTGCCCAAAAGGATAGCGTACAATAGGAGTCAAAAATACAGGGTCCGACAAATAACTTCTTTTTTTTGAAAATTCTATAAAAAAAATACGACTGGATATTTTCTCAAATTTCTTTTTTTATTTGAAAGTATATCCTTCCGGTTAATAATGGAAAATAATTTCATTGAAATAGCTGCCTCAGCTGGCCATGCAGTAGCCTAACGACATCAGCACTGCGGCTGATAATGCGATCTTAAAAAAAAAATCAAGAAACTGATTTGTATTGAAATTTTTAAAAAAGATTTTATTTGACCACTTGTTCTTTTCAGTTCAAAAATCATATGTCTTTTTTTTGCTCAAGTATAGAAAACTTCCAAATACCAAAAACCACACCCGCCACTGGCCTCATTCTCTCCTCCTTCGGCTACATCTACTTTACTATGCCGGCTGTAGAAAAAAGGATTCTATTGCATTGCAACATAAACCATTCATTTGTCTTTGCCCACGGACAATGCAACATTATTACTTTCTCTTCCTCTTACCGGTACCAGGCGAACCCATTGCATGTTCATATTCGCAGCATCCATTTGTACACTTAACCATGACTGTAGCTGGACCACAGACGTTATGGGTGGACGGACGCACGGTCTGATGGACGGAGGTTAAAGACGTGCATATTTATTCGTATTGTCTTACATAGAAATTCATTCCGTTACTACGAGTCGTTGTTTGTTTGTTTGTAGTCGTATCTTCTGAATGGCATTGCATTGCATTTAAAAGCCATAAATTGTTGCTTAAATGCTTTGGCAAAATGTACGAGTTCGCCTACGAGGATATCAACTATGCAATTGCGCCTGTATCTGGAGGCGCTGACATCTCTGAACGACTGTTAAAAATACATTCCTTTTATGGGAATATCATTCGCCTGGTTGCTGTTGTTCATTTCTATGTCGGCTCTTTCCATTTTGTGCACTTGTTGTTGTCCTAGACATTGTTTGTAAAGTGGGTGTTGTATACTCGTATTTTTGTGGTTTAACCGATTGCTAGTTGGTTTTTCAATAGGAATTTTGATAGTTTATAGTTTTTCCTTTTACTTCGGAAGATTAATGAGAAGCTGCTGTCCGGCTAAATGCCATCGATATGCGATTTGCATAGGCTGTGATGTGAAAAAAACGGCAAACAAATATTGTTGTGGAGAAATATGTAATTACACCGTGTTACAAAAAATAGATTTTTTTCTGTCCTATGAACCAAATGCACATATTCGGAAAGAGGGGAAAAAATAAAAATACACGTGTATCGGCGATTTTCATGTACACGTCAGAATTTTTTTTTTTTTAAGTTTGATGTATAAAGCTCATTTTCCCTTTTTCAGTGATCCAATCGAGCTGATTTTTTAAGGTTTCAGTTCAAAAAAAAATTTTTTTTTCGTAACGCTTAAGTAGTTTAAAAATTTGGAGTCTCTTCAAGTTATGCTAAGAAAAGTAAAAAAAATATTTTTTTTTTCAAAAATAATAAAAATTAGGGAAAATCTGAGAATTGATAAAAATCTATTTAGAAAATCTATTCTATACATCGATTCAGTAGCAGTTTTATCTACAAAAATAAAAATAAAGCAGCAATTTAATGAATAGGAAAATCATTTCCGAAAATTTACTGCTAAAGTTCGAGCACCTGAAAATACCTTAGCAGAATAAAAACGTTGATTTATTTCGTAAGCCCTGCTTTAGGGATGTAACGAATGTGTGTTTAGCGAAAGCGAATGCGAAAGCGAATATTACAAATTTTTTTTAGCGAATGCGGATGCGAAAGGTAAAAATTTTTTTTAGCGAATGCGGATGCGGATGCGAAAGCGAATTCGAAAGCCAATAGTAAAAATTACTTTTAGCTAATGTAAATATTACAAGGAATCGTTTAACGAATGCGAAAATCTTTGGGAATGTCAGAGTCAATTATGCAGTACTTATTTCCAGTAATATTTATTTCAAAGTAACAACAATTTATAACAAAAATTTAACAAAAAATTTTAATTCAATTCACAGAAAATTCAGTCTCATGGTAAAATATATTAAAGTTAACTTCAAAGTTGAACATTCCATATAAATAAGGAATAAATTCTTGGCAAACCTTATAATTTCAGATTGAGTTCAGTTTCTAGAGGAGTCTAATATCCAATCAATAAATTTTCAGTTTTTTGCGAATGCGAATGCGAATGCGAGAGCGAATAATAAAATAATGTTTTTTGCGAGTGCGAATGCGGTTGCGAATGTCCAAAATGCGAATGCGAATTTCGTTACAACCCTACCCTGCTTATCTTTGTTAATAACTCTGAAACTATACTTTGGCTTCCAGTACACCAAAGGAGAAGATTTAAAATAATTAAGTGATACATTTTTTAAAATTTATTTCATAGAAATCGGAAAAACGTTTTCATGAAGTCTTTGACTACGTTCAGGATATCTGTCGGCACGCACAAAAGGAATGCTGACACGGAAGACAATTTATGAATGACCGAAGAACAGTCCAAAAGTGTGGAAATGAAAATAGACATAAAGAAAACCAAAAGGATGCTTGTCCAAAGCACAACCTTTCCTTCTTCAATACCAACCGATAGAATACTTGACAGCCTTCGTGTATCTGGGTTGCACAATTAACAAAATGTGGCTCATCCCACGATACAAAGTGCTGACTAGACTGTGTGACGTTTCTTCCAACTGTCGACTAACACAAAGCTTAGACTCCTTAACTCCAATGTGAAGTCTGTACTACTCTTGGGAGGCTGCTCCAAAAGGCACCAACAGTATTCATGACTTCTTAAAATCCTCTATATATTTTTCCCCAAAGAATAAGAAAAGTTTATCTCTGACTCCCCACCAATCAAATCACCATTCACACGTAGAAAATCGCCAGACGATTTTCCCAGAACGGCCACCGATGCCAGAGATATCTCCATACATTCAATAGTCAGCTTGATTTCGAATTCAGAACCTCAGGACACAGCTGGAGTGAAATCAAGCAAATGAAAGAGATGATTGGAACAACTTCCTATAATCGTTATAGGAATCGTTACAGGAAACAATATATATGCACGCTACCATATTCTATCCAGCCAAACTTAAATTCTTCACTTGTTTTTTTTTCATAAGTCTTGCATTTAGTTTCATCTTTACCCATTTCGCATTGTCCTACTAGTCTCATTCCTTCACCCAATTATTTGTTGCGTTTTACTTGGCCTTTCCTTTGAAGTTTCAATTGTTCCTCACTTGTTGTCATTTCCACGTAGCCTTTCTTGTTGTTTCGTATCTTGGTCTCTTCTCGTCTTTGCTGCATTTAATGCAATGGCTTTATGACTGCATACTTTACCAAGCAATTTCAATTTAACTGTCTATTTGCTGGAAAATATTCTTGTCAGTCCACTTCTTTGTACGAGACAGCCAACAAAATAATCCCAATAACACCAGCTTCCACCCCCCCGTTCCTGTCAAGCCTCTGGCCGGAAGACGGTTACAAAAGAATCGATAGCCTTAAGTATTCAGTTGACATCTGATGCGACCAGTCCCAGTGATAATGTTGGAATCATGGTGCGAAGTTGTCGAAGCTTTCGTCTTTGTTGTTAGTCTTGCTACTCATAAAAATAGTGATGAGACCAATTGAGTCGTAACTGATTTATGATCCACAATACCGTATAGCAAGTGGACATGGATGACTGTGAGCGAAAGGCATTTTGCATTTTATGGCCCATCACGGAGGAGACTGTCCACTGGTGTGCTGGTTAGTTGCCTCATATACTGAATTGCCAACATTTTGCCGCATTAAATCCTTATGGAGCATTTAAGGACATAAATGATAGTGAATGCATTTTTCCTCTTAATTTCAAATTTCTAATAAATTTATATTGAATTCGTGATAAGTGGATGGAAGAATAATTATTTGAAAGAAGAAGAAAAACATGTATAGACACTTTTTAATTCCCTACACCATGGGATGGAGTGTGCTTTAAGTTTGTCATTCCTTTGGTTGGGGGGTATGTACGTCAGGGCCAGACAATTTTGTATGCGGAGTCGAATTTCCTAAAACTATAACCCCATAACTCTGACAATAAATACGACTTCATTTAGCTGTTGCAGACTGTTTTTATTACGATAGCTCTGAAGTCTTTGACGAAATCTTAAACTTGAAATCCCGAACAGTGATCACTAGACTCCAAATACAACACCACAGCCGTAGTAAAGAATAACATGGTAACTCTGAAATCTTTGACAATCGTGATACCCTGTACGTTATTTGAAGGTAAAGAGGAATTGAAGAGCTCATATCTCATGATCATATGTATTTCAAGGTTGCACAGTAACAGAGACATGGAACTGATTGAAGCAACGCAATGTGTTTCTGGGCAATTTAAACCAAAGCTGCGCAGTCGACCTAAAATTGCTCGACTCCAACCAACTCTGGCTTCAGCTGTTTAATAACAAAATTTCGAAAATTGTATTTCCGTCCACCATTCCTATACTCGTTTTTAAAGTTAAAAAAAAAGTTCCTATAACACTAGTCAACAGTCAAAATGTACTCGGGATGCGATAATTTTTTCTGTGTAGATAACCTTGACATGAGCTCGAAAAACGCAATAAAAATTTTTTTTTTCGTTTGGTTTTTGTTTTATTTTTTTTTTTTTAAATTTTAAAAAAATTTTTTTGGTTAATTTGTTTCTTCCGGCATAACTCGGGAACCACTAGCCCGATTTAATTGAATTTCCTATACAAGCAACAGTTTCCAAGTTAAAAATGAATATATAAAGGAAAAAACTTATTTTTTGCCTAAAGATTTAAATTTTTTTTTTTTAAAAAATCCATAAAAAATCCAAAATGAAAAAAAATTTCAAATCTTATTACTTTTACGTAAAGTCACATAACCTATGAGCAAAATGAGACAAAGATCATGAAAATCGATGCACGCGTTTCGCTTTTATTCGCAATTTAGTAAAGGTATGAATTTCAAATATATTCAAATTTCATATATTTTTGTCACCCAACAAATTTTAATTTTTTTTGTAATAAAAAAGAAAAAACCTTACCATAGACAAAGTTGTGCATATGTCGAGCAAATTTTTGAAATTCATACCTTTACTCAATTGCGAATAAAAGCGAAACGCGTGCATCGATTTTCATGATCTTTGTCTCATTTTGCTCATAGGTTATGTGACTTTACGTAAAAGTAATAAGATTTGACATTTTTTTTCATTTTGGATTTTTTAAAAAAAAAAAATTTAAATCTTTAGGCAAAAAATAAGTTTTTTCCTTTATATATTCATTTTTAACTTGGAAACTGTTGCTTGTATAGGAAAACAATATATGAATTAAGGGAATTGTAATTTTAAATTTTTTAAAATTTAATTCAATTAAATCGGGCTAGTGGTTCCCGAGTTATGCCGGAACAAACAAATTAACCAAAAAAATTTTTTTAAAATTTAAAAAAAAAAAAAAAAACAAAAACCAAACGAAAAAAAAAAATTTTATTGCGTTTTTCGAGCTCATGTCAAGGTTATCTACACAGAAAAAATTATCGCATTCGGAGTACATGAAATTTTTTTCATTTTGTTGAGTAGTGTAATCGAAAACATTTCAAATTTTAGAAAAATATTAACAGATTAACTTGTACGTCAGGGCCAGACAACGTAAAATTGCTCGACTCCGACCAACTTTGGCTTCAGCTGTTCAATAACAAAATTTCGAAAAATTTTATTTCCGTCCACCATTCCTATACTCGTTTTTAAAGATAAAAAAAGTTCCTATGATCGAAAATATTTCAAATTTTAGAAAAATATTACCGTTAATCTGTAAACTTCTTTTTAATAAATTTTTATTTATTTTATGGGAAATGTAAGTAAATAAAACTCGGAGTCGGATGCGAGAAAATTGTTCATCTCCAGACTACGATTGCGGGTAAATTTGTGAGACTTAAACTCAACTCAACAGAGGAACACATTTCAAATTGAAATGGAAATTCAGATATCCATTTAAAAAATGTGGCATACTGGTCTATACATAACAATTTTGCGGATATTTTTAAAGAGTTCTAAAACACGAGGTTTACAGCTTGTCGAACCTTATCTCCCAAATAATTTAAGAAAAATTGTGAAAATATTCCCGAAACAAAAACAAAATAAAAATCCAAAAATACAAAAAATAGGGGAAATTTTTCATGTGAGAAATGGACTAAAACAAAAAAATAAAATGTTACCTAACAATTGTGAAAAACTCCCAAATTTATTTATTTATTTTGTTAATTACAATACAAAGTAAATTTATAACTTCCAAATTGTTTTTGGTGAATTTTTCATAACTAAAATTTTCCGAAAAATTCCACAAACAATTCATCAAAAATTACTCAATGCAAAATGCGACATATGATTGACTTCGATTATGAAAATATCTAAAAAAAAAACGAAAAAATCCCCAAAAATTAAAAAAGACTGGGGAATTTTTCACATGAAAATTGCACCAAACACAAACAAATTAAATGTTACATACATATTATGAAAAACTCGCCAATTTTTTGGGTGAATTTTTCATAATGAAAATTTCCCCAAAAATTCTGAAAAATCCCCCAAATAATTTAAGAAAAATTGTGAAAATATTCCCAAAACAAAAACAAAATAAAACTCCAAGAATAAAAAATTGGGGAAATTTTTCATGTGAAAAATGGACCAAAAATAAAAAATAAAATGTTACCTAACAATTGTGAAAAACTCCCAAATTTTTTTTTTGGTGAATTTTTCATAACTAAAATTTTCCGAAAAATTCCACAAACAATTCATAAAAATTACTCAATGCAAAATGCGACATATGACTGACTTCGATTATGAAAATATCTCAAAAAAAAAAAAAAAAAAAATCCCCAAAAATAAAAAAAAAAAACTGGGGAATTTTTCACATGAAAATTGCCCCAAACACAAAAATTGTGAAAAACTCTCCAATTTGTGAAAAACTCTCATAATGAATTCTGAAATTTTTTTGAAAAAAAACTGGGGAATTTTTCACATGAAAATTGCCCCAAACACAAAAATTGTGAAAAACTCTCCAATTTGTGAAAAACTCTCATAATGAATTCTGAAATTTTTTTGAATTTTTCATAACGAAAATTTCCCCAAAAATTCCTCAAACAATTTATGAAAAATGCAACATATGATTGACTTCTGTTATGAAAATATCTCCAAAAAAAACGAAAAATCACCAAAAATAAAAATTTGGGGAACAAATGAAATGTTACCTAAAAATTATGAAAAACTCCCCAATTTGTATGGTGTTTTCATAATGAAAATTCTCCAATTTTGTATAAGATTTTTTTTTTTTGGGGAAACCTCATTTTTTTCGCTCCTCCATCGAAAAACTCATCAGAAAGGTCTGTGTGAAATTTCATTCAAATTAAATTAGGCAGATTTATTTTTAAACATAGATTACATTTCTCCCACTGTGCATCTGTGGACTCCTCTGTGTGGTACTCTTCATGATGAAAATTCCTCCAGTACCAGCAGTTATGCTGGTTGTTTATTCAATTCTACATGCAAATTTCTTACAGTTTCATGCATGAATATCTAAGTGATAATTTGATTAACATTAACCATTCCAGTCCGCCATATTGCTGAGGTTCCCTGTACAGATCCATACCCGTATCACCAGACGATTCGATTCCACAAAAACCTTTTCAAATTGAAATAAATACACAAAATAATATTTAAGAGACATTCCATGGATATAAATCGTTAATCCACATACCAGGGAGTCTTTCGTACGTATGTGCAGGTACTGTCCATATATTTACACACAGTAACCTCTCCACTATGTCAACCGACAGCAATTCACTGTGGGATCCTTTTGACCTCAATGTCACTGAGAGACTTTAAGTAACACCAATAATTGGCTACAACAGCATAACACCAATGCCGAGGACATTGCATACCACAGCAGTCCCACTGCTACTCCCCCCACAACACCACCAACAAATGGTCAACACTACAGTCTGATATTTACATTTGTTGTTAGTGTGTTGGTAGTGCAGCGTAGTTATTGGCGGATGGATAATACTTGGTTGGTAGTAGCATCTCACTACCGCAACGTACCCGATTTAATTAAAAGTTGTCAATTAGTAAATGGATTCCAGTGCAAGCCATACTGAGAAACATGCAGAGTGTCCGGGGTGTGATACAAGTTTGAGTATTTGATGTCGTTTATATTCATTCAATTGACATTGCGAATCCTAAGCAAACTCTGATGTTTTCTGATGTTACCCACCGACCGCGTAACTTTTACTTTGCATGTAGTTAGTTGGAATAGAAAGCAACGAATTGCATTTTTTGTTTGGTCGAAATCGAGTTGACGAAGCGTATAATAACTCAAACGATGTTTACCGGTGAAAGATAAACAAATGTGAATTTCTATGAAAAATACCTCGAAATTTGTTACAGATATTCTATTGTTTTCTGTGGAATTTTAATTGTCGTCGGGAATTTCCAAACAACAAACATAGGGAGTGAGCAACCCTTCGGAGCTTCGCGATCTGAACTAAAAAGATGGGCGACTGACGCCGATATCACGGTATTTGAAATGTGAAACCATTGGGAAACAGACTGGCACCTCTGTCATTAACAGTCTCCTGATACAAGCCCCTCCGTCATTGGTAGTCTCCTGCTACTGGCACCTCTGTCATTAAAAGTCTCCTGCTACGGGCACCTCTGTCATTAACAGACTCCAAATACAAGTCCCTCCGTCATTGGTAGTCTCCTGCTATTGGCACCTCTGTCATTAACAGTCTCCTGCTACAAGACCCTCCGTCATTAATAGTCTCCTGCTACAAGTCCCTCCGTCATTAGTAGTCTCCTGCTACAAGTCCCTCCGTCATTGGTAGTCTCCTGCTACTGGCACCTCTGTCATTAACAGTCTCCTGCTACAAGTCCCTCTGCCATTAGTAGTTTTCTGCTACAGGCACCTCTGTCATTAAAAGTCTTCTGCTACAAGTCCCTCCATAATTAGTAGTCTCCTGCTAGAGGTCCATCTGTCTTTCTCGTCAGTATTCTAGAAGGCGGATGTGAAGGAAGTGTGCTCAAGCCCTACCATCGAAAAACTTTTCATAATCTCCTATAACAATGTTCATATCGGACTTATGCTCCTAAAATGACTCAATGTAATCGAAAAAAAACTCCTATATATTCTGTCTTCGGTATCTTTGGTCGTGAGTCTATATAAAGTTTGGACATATATAGTTTTGTGATATAGGACGATAGGAATCTGTTCATGGGTGAGTTTTAATTAGATTTTTTCATTGTGCCTATACTCAAATCATCCACTGTATACAGTGAATGTTGTTCCCCTCGATATATTTCCTTGCATTTACAATAGCGGTTACAATTTCTGTCCGTTTTGAGTAAACTCTTTCACTTGTTTCCATTTTTTCCAACTAAATATTTTTAATTCCAGGGCATAGCATGACAGCAACATTGTCACATGTCGATATACTCTACAGAAATTATCTAAATTGTATGGCATTATTTATTTCATTTCCATGACCCAAATGCACGTGACAGACTCGTCCTTCTCGTTGGAATGTTCCCAGTAATGCTAATATTGTTCTGATTGGATAAAAAAAAGGGAAACGGAAACCAGCATACACTGACCTACATTCTTGTGTGCAATGGTTCAAATACACCATTCCAATGCAAACGTTTGGTGTTTTTTGTGGATAAACTTGTAGGAAGAGTCACGTATCTTAATACACATGTATATCGATGACAAGGATAAGTTTTGGCATATCATCTACTAGCCGAAAGTACCAATCTGATATCAAAAGTTCACACAAGATTAAATAAGATTTAGGAAAACTATGAAATTGAGTTTGTGGTGGCATTCGAAATATTCGAACGAAGAAGAAAAGGGTAAGCCTTATTTTGACACGAGGTTCAACGTGTGCCACAAATAAAATGTTAAATATGCATTTTATATACATGGGTTACTTTTATGGCCATGAAGGAAGAGACGAGGAAAATATTTCAAAATAGTGATAATGTGTAGGAGTTGGATACAGTAAACCTCGTTTAAGAATCTCGTTTCTCAGGCTCAAACTATTTGAGTAATTAACCGGATAAGGTAATTAAACGAAAGCGCTTAGCTACCTGATTTGGGACATTCTACGAATGCGTTTATAAAATAAATTAAAAGTATATTTCTTATAAATAGTTCACAAAAAAAAATGTTTAATTGAATTCAGACACAAACAATATTAAATTTAGACAATTCGGAACTTATTGTTGTTGCTAAATCTTTAGTCAAATCGTATTTGGCATAAATACGCAACAGAAAAGCAAATTCATCATAATTCTAGGAACAAAATTGGTTGGTCAATTAAAAGAAATGGGCACTTATCCAAAGTTATATGCTAAAAAATTTGTCAAATATTGAAACGAAGTTTGATGAAATGTATCAACAAAACAATTCATCAAATATTTGGATATTTTTAATGAATTTTTTTGTTGATCCCATTTATCAAATTTCGTTTTAATATTGATACATTTTTAGCATATTTACGAAAAATGTTATCAAATGTTGAAAGAAATTTGATAAATTGAAAATTTAATATTTTTTATGATTTGTATTTTGGTTACCTAATTTATAAAATTTCTTTTAATATTATATAAATTTTTTCGTAAATATGATAAGCAATTTACCAAATATTAAACAAAATTTAAAAGATTATAATATTATATATATATTTCGATCTATTTTATTAAATTTCGTTTCAATATTTAATAAAATTTTTCACAAATATGCGAAAAAAAACGAAATTTGTTAATTGTTGATGAAAAAATTTATTGTTAATTTCAAAAATTGCATAATTCTAATTGAACTAATTGAACCGTTTTAACAATGAAATCATTTCTGACAAAAATGTTAGAAAAAAAACGTGACAAAACAAATTGTAAAAAGTCTTATTCATTTCTATTAAATTTACTCTTGGTTTGGTTTTCTCACCGACAGAAATGATCTTATCTTCTCTGTCCTCTCAAAATAACATTCAATAAACGACCTACAATTTTTTTTTTATAGATATGTGAATGTTTTCATCAAAAATATTTTTAATGAACGACATAACATTTTTTTGTATATATAAAAAATTTCTTCATCAAAAATATTTTTGATAAACAGTATACGAATATTTTCTTTAAGTTGACAAATTGTTTTATCACAGGATTTTCAATGAATTTTTTGTTTCATTGAATCGAAAAATTATTTTTTTCTGTGTATTGCATTGAATTTATAGTGGTTCTCCGTTTCAGATTTTTTGTTGTTGAGATAACTCGAAGCTTTTCTTAAATTATGACCAGCGATTAACTCGTAACGAATAAAATTTGTCAATTTTATTAAGTTTGCATGCTATGTAAATATTTGCATTTTCAACTGCCGTCTAAATAAACACCAAGCATAATAATAATAACGATATTCTAACATTTTACAATATCTTTGTATGTACATGGATTTCCCATTTGTTGCTAATAAGTGGCCGGACAAGAATCTTGCTTCATTTTTGATATATATTTTTGAACTTTACTTAATTTGTTTCTTACAAATTGAATAAAATCAGGACGTGTAAGAATTCAGACACTGCATAAACATTCATATTGAAATAATGAGTTTGGGTGATGCAACAAATTCACATACATGTGTGTGAAGTCGGAAAGTGTTAAAGAAATGTCAGCCAAATTGGCATTTAATATTTTTGTTTAGTCATTTCATAAAAAAAAAAAAAAAAAAATTGAATTTTAAAAAAACATACGCCAAAAATTTGTGTTTTATAAAAATTCTACGGAGTATCTATTTTAGTGGCCATATGTGTATATGTCCAAACATACAAGTGACGCTGGGGCACTATATAAGTTTATTACATTATACTAGTAAGTTGTAATGCGCCTATTGCGCCCGTCAATTTGCTTGAGAAAGTATTTGTTACTTAATTTTAAAAATTTTGTAAACAATATTTTGAGAAAACTATTTTGTAAAAAAAAATTTCGAAAAAAAATAAAATTGGAAAAAAAATATTTGTAAAAAAAAATATTTGTTGAAAAAAAAATATTTGTGGAAAAAAAAATTTTGTTGAAAAAAAAAAATTTTGTGGAAAAAAAAATTTTTGTTGAAAAAAAAAATTTTGTTGAAAAAAAAATATCTGTTGAAAAAAAAAATTTTCTTGAAAAAAAAATTTTGTGGAAAAAAAAATTTGTTGTTGAAAAAAAAATTTTGTCGAAAAAAAAAATTTGTTGTTGAAAAAAAAATTTTGTCGAAAAAAAAAATTTGTGGAAAAAAAAAATTTCTGTACAAAAAAAAATATTATTTTTTTTATTATTATTATTTATAGAATTATAGAATGCCTATTTAAATTCCTACGTACTGCGTGACAGAGTCAGTGAATCAGTGTATCAGTGAATCAGTGTCGAGGGTAAATATATATTAAGATATGAATGTTGAAAATAAATAAAAAAAATAAAATAAAATATTTTTCCATCATTCAGTTGAGCAAAATCGTTTCACACTTTTGTAAAGACTACAACTAACTATTCCCACTTCAAACGGCTATAAAACAACATTCCAATGCCAAAAGTTTTCAAATTTTTAATAGTGAAAATGGCATCGGTAAAATCCAAACCGACCTGGTCATAGTTTATAGCACTTTAACAAATGGGGGTTAGCGCCTCCTAGTATTAGCCTGTGTTCAGCTAATACTGGCTGGAAAATATTTTAAAGTATTTCGTTCGGGAATAAAACCATTCAGTATAGAAATTGTGTATAAATCACTGTAATGAATGAATGAAATAAATTCTCCAACGTCTACTGTCACCCGTGCCAACATTTGCACAATCGGAAGAGGAACATTTTGTCATGGTACTTCCCCATAATAAATTTCATATAAATCATCTTCATTTTTCTGAAGATTATGGCAAAACTAAACCATCACATTTTTATTATTTTTTGCATTTTTTCTTTGTGAAACAACTCGTTCTTTTACGCGTTTAGTTTATTCTGCCTCCAATGTAATCCCATGTAAACACGGGTAGTTGTAGACTGATCCGTATCTTGTATCTCTATTCATGGAATGTGTGCGTGTGTTTGTGTGTGTCTACTAAACATTAATAACAATTTGTCAAAATGTCAGAGGAATTGCGCACAGTACACATGTGCGTTCTCGAAGTTCATAATACTCATACGTACCCGTATCGGGCTTACATATCTTTCACATCGACCACCCCGCCCCACTTACACATCAGCTGTGTCTTTGTCATGGATATCATTTTCGTTATTCATGGTAATTTTTCCTCCCCTCCCCAATCACCCTCTCACACGGAATCTCTTTGTTATCATTCTTTTTTTTTTTGGCGTTTCGCCATGAGGTTGGTGTCTGAGTGTGTGTCAATAGAAAAATTACTGCAAGACGTATTTAGCAATTGTTCAGTTTTGTTTTGTTTTGTTTGTTTGCTATATTTACTACCACTTTATATAGACACATTGTTGTGACCGAGGCTGGGATGAGAGTTTACATGCGAACGTACGTGAGTTCATGGGTACGTACGTGTGTGCGTAACGTCAACATCAGCAGTGTACGTGTTGTATTTAACATCGAAGATGATTTTGCTTAATTTCTTGACAAAATATAAACGCAGAAATGTACATTCACATTATCAATTGATGTGCGTATAAACGTATTTATATACAGGGTGCTCCAAATATATTTTTTTAAATTAAAAAAGAACTCTAATTGTACTTTTTTCAGTAGACAATAGTTTATTCGAAAGAGTTTTTACGAATTCATTTATTTTTATTCCAAAGGGAAAATATCTTAATACTAGTAAGTCGTAATGCGCCTATGGCGCCCGTTAATTTGCTTGAGAAAGTATTTGTTACTTAATTTTAAAAATGTTGTAAAAAATATTTTGAGAAAACTATTTTGTAAAAAAAAAATGGTGGAAAAAAAATTTTTGCTGAAAAAAAAAATTAGTGTTGAAAAAAAAAAATTTTGTTGAAAAAAAAAAATTTGGTGGAAAAAAAAAATTTGGTTCAAAAAAAAATGTTTGCTAAAAAAAAATTTTTGTTGAAAAAAAAATTTTGCTGAAAAAAAAATTGTTTGTTGAAAAAAAAAATTTTTCTTGAAAAAAAAAATTTTTTTGAAAAAAAAAATTTCTTCAAAAAAAAAATTTGTAAAAAAAAATTTTTGTAAAAAAAAAATTGTAAGAAAAAAAATTTTGGGGAAAAAAAAAAATTGGTAAAAAAAAAATTTTGGGAAAACACAATTTCTGTACAAAAAAAAATATTATTTTTTTTATTATTATTATTTATAGAATTATTATAGAATGCCTATTTAAATTCCTACGTACTGCGTGACAGAGTCAGTGAATCAGTGAATCAGGGAATCAGTGTATCAGTGAATCAGTGTCGAGGGTAAATATATATTAAGATATATTTACGCTCGACATTGATTCACTGATACACTGATTCACTGATTCAGTACGTAGGAATTTAAGTAGGCATTCTATAATTTTCTATAAATAATAATAATAAAAAAAATAATATTTTTTTTTGTACAGAAATTGTGCTTTCCCCAAATTTTTTTTTTACCAAAATTTTTTTTTTCCAAAATTTGTTTTTACAATTTTTTTTTTTTCCAAAAAATTTTTTTTCGAAATTTTTTTTTTTCAACAAAATTTTTTTTTTCCAACAAAATTTTTTTTTTCCACAAAATTTTTTTTTTCCACAAAATTTTTTTTTTCAACAAATTTTTTTTTTCAACACAATTTTTTTTTTCAACGGGCGCCATAGGCGCATTACAACTTACTAGTTCCTAATATTTATGGAGCACGATTTGATACACGTGTCTGTCTCGTCTGGCTATCAGCCACTATCATGCCACTTCTTCAAGACATTGTGAAGATTTCTGGCTCTATTTGACTCGATATTAGCCTTAATGGAGTTTTGCACAACATTGATTCATACAGGTACCCAATCAAAAAAATCTTTCGATGTTAAATCGCAGCTCCGAGTTGGTCAATTGATATCGCTGAGATTGCCAAACTTGGTGCACAAAATATCGATGTGTGTACGGGATGTGTGTACGGGATGTGTGTGGCATAGAGCGCCGTCCTTTTCAAACCAACGATCATTCAACTCGAACTCTAAAATCTCCGCACACCGTTCATCAAATGGGCCAACAGCATTTTCAAAGAAAAATGGGTCAGTGATGTCACCAATCAAAAATCCACACCAAACTTTCACTTTTTGAGGATGATTGAAGGATGATGACTGAATTCCACACTCTCGGCGCAACGTACGATGACGTGAATCGTGAGCGTTGTCCACGGGCATGGCAGTCTCACGAACATTTTTACACAAACTTGCATACCATTCATATTTCTTGTTGCCACAAGACCAGAGTTAATCCATGTTACTGAGAAATAGTTTAATTGTGTCCATTAAATGGCACCGCTGTGTGTTGGCCTTTTAGTCGATTAACTCTTGTATGCGCATTTTACAAAAGGTCAAGCATTTTGAAGTAATTGAACGACAAACAATCGAGACAGGCAAAAGGCAATCATTTTGTTTCTTCTCATGATAGAGAGACAATATGTAATGGACATTTGATTATATCTGTTATGAATTGAAATGAAATAAGCGAATGTAAGGGTCACATTAAGCGAAACAAAAATTAAACAAAATGCAAAGGTCAGGCGTTTTTCTTCTTCTTTGATTTATGATGGAGATTTACGGTTAATGGCATTCTGGACAGGGGTGGCTTTATGTGCTGTTTGTATTAACTGAACTTTCACTTAGTTTAAAAATATTTACATTGTATTGATTAATCGACCACGCAACCATCTAGTGAGTTTGGCTGACTTTATGTAGTTGGAATTGTTAATGGTCAAGTAATGTGTTACCGGGTGGTGTATGTAGTGATACATTTCGAATCATATTTTATATTGACAGCGACAGCTCTTGACCACTCGTAATCTCGACAGAATGTCGTGTCTGTGAGGAACAAAATGAATCGCTTTACGATTGAAAAACGTTGGCAATCTTACTTCCAAAGTCAAAGCTGTGTCTGGGTTTGAGCCTGAGAGCAGCACGTAATGAACAACGATTTTCTTTGCAAAACCATTTCTTCTGACGAAGCGGATTTTCTTCTCGGCGGATTTGTTAACAAACTGACGCATATGGGTATTGAAAACGTGATCGTCGAGAAGATAGAGAGTCACGAGAAAGTGACTTCTCGGCGGATTTGTTAACAAACTAACGCCTTTGGGTATTGAAAACGTGATCCTCGAGAAGATAGAGAGTCACGAAAATGTGACACATTTTTTTTAAATGATGCATCGACTTGGATGAGCTTTGGTGTGAGAAGGAGGCAATGTGTTCCTTAAATAATGCAGATGTCTGCTGTTTGAAATAAAATAATAATATACCAAAAAAAACATAAATATCGTTTTTTTTTTTAATCTAAAAAAACATTTATTTAAATCGCACCCTGTAATGTGAAGATTTTAAAGCCTTATTTGTCGTCAGGAGCCTTCCCTAGAAAATTGTTCAGTGTGTTTATTTTTTAAGTTCCAAAACCAATTTCTTCCAAAACTTAGGACAAACAAATACGCTTTATTAAAATTAAAGCGCCCCGGTAGGCAGGTTGGTAGCGTGCTTGGTTGTGGGTACGATTCCCAACAGAGGCTTTGGTCTGTCGCTGCAAAAATCTAGCGATATGGTCTGTGTTACCAGGTTTACCCTTGGTACCAAAATTAGAATATAAATTTGAATTTGAATTTTTGAATTTATTTCCATTTTGTAATTTAAAGCCTGACGGCCAATTAGAACAAATTACAATATGCAACATATTAAATAGAACTACCAACATATTTTTAGAGAAGAATAAATTGTTATAAATATAAAAAAAGTATACAAAAAAACATTATATATAAAACTTGACTTTGTATTGTAATTATAAAAAATATTTTGTGGCAACATTTGCGGTAAAACGAAACTGAATGGGCAACACACGAAGAAACTGTTGCTTCAACATGGCTGTGTTGCTGCAACGATTGCCTGTGTAATACGTACGGTTACACTGTCGAACAAATTCAGGTTGGCAAAATTTAGGTCGATTCTGATGATGAGGGGTGGAAATATATTCTAAATTAGAAGACCCGTATCGCGGCGTGTGTTTATGTTAGTTCGAGTTTTTTTTTAATCGACCTTTGAACATTGCTGTCAAATGCCGATTTTCAGCATATTGTTTATATGGTTTTTTTTTTGGATAAAACTCGTCGACTAATTGATATTTTTCCGTAAAAACCAACATTGCTAGAGACCTATCCAACATTAAATTTTTTTTTTAAATTGATTTAGAAAATTTTGGAAGTATTTCTTTTTTTTCATGCTTTTTGAAAATATTTTCCACAAAACTAAGTCTTTTTTGCTTTCTCTTTGATCTATAATATGCTTCTCAATAAATTTCATAATACAAAACTTGCGTTTTCCAAGTTAATATTAATTTACTTTTTACTTTTTTTTATGTATCAATTTTGTTCAGTGTTGGTTTCGAAGAAACATTGAAAAAGAAATTACAAAAATATGTAAAAAAAATATAATTTTGAAATGTTCGTTATGAAAAGTTGAAAGTAAAAAAAAATTAAATAAATTAAATTAATCCAATAATTACACCGTGTTACAAAAAATAGATTTTTTTCTGTCCTATAAACCAAATGCACATATTCGGAAAGGGGATAAAAATAAAAATGCACGTGTATCGGCGATTTTCAAGTACACGTCAGAATTTTTTTTTTTTTAAGTTTGAAGTATGAAGCTCCTAGTGGCCTGTGTGAAAGCCTTTGGATGATTTTTAACCCTTTTTCAGTGATCCAATCGAGCTGATTTTTTTGCAGGCAGACTCGTGGAAATGTCTGTATCACGTCAAATTTTTTAAAAAATTGATTTTTATCAATTCTCAGATTTTCCTAAATTTTTTTTTTAAATGGTTATCGTTTTTTTTAAGGTTTCAGTTCAAAAAATATTTTTTTTTCGTAACGCTTAAGTAGTTTAAAAATTTGGAGTCTCTTCAAGTTATGCTAAGAAAAGTGAAAAAAATATTTTTTTTTCAAAAATAATAAAAATTGGGGAAAATCTGAAAACTGATAAAATTTTTTTTTAAAAAATTTGACGTGATACAGACATTTCCACGAGTCTGCCTGCTAGCTCGATTGGATCACTGAAAAAGGGTTAAAAATCGGTCCAAAGGCTTTCACACAGGCCACTACGAGCTTCATACTTCAAACTTAACAAAAAAAAATTCTGACGTGTACATGAAAATCGCCGATACACGAGTATTTTTATTTTTTATCCCCTTTCCGAAAAAGTAGATTTGGTTCATAGAACAGAATGTGTGTAACACGGTGTTATTGGACACATTCGTATGAAACAAATTTTCTCCACTATTTCAAAGAAACTAAGTCTTGGAACAATTGAAAACCCCCTTCAACTCTTTTTTGTTGCACTTACAAATGTCGTAAATGAATGGTTATGGAAAACTCTATGATTTTAATTTCAACCTAAGTCATAATAAATTATTTGTTATTTGGTCTGTAAAAACGTTTTTCCATAGAATGAAGTAAATAAAATAAATAAATGAGATATGAAAGGAGTTCATCACATTAAGTGGTTCAACGGAGTGAAACGTTTTTTTTTTCTTCATATTTATACCCTCCTCTCTACCTTAGAATGCAGTTAATATACGTTTTGTAATTTCGTTTGCAGTATTTCTCTTAGTCTATACAAGGACACTTTTGAAAGTAGACCTAGAGGGTGCTTACAATTCAATCCAGCCAATTTTAATAATGTGTTTACGTATTTATTTTTGTTGCACCGACTGCACTTGATGTTACCGACTTCAGATTTGTTCATGTCAACGAATTGTTTATTTACCCTTTGTCTTGTCGACTTTTGTCCCAGAAAATTTCTCTATAAATATACAACAACAACAACCACTGTTAACAATATCGGTGACTTCGTTACTGCAGGGAGTATTCCTTGGCATTTACTGGCTCCAACCTGCCTCAATTGTTGGTAAACAAACAGTTGACAACATGCATCGTCAATCTATTAGCGTTAACTCATGCATGAATTCCTTTCAGAAGTTTTGTATTATAAAAGTTGTTTACTTCAAACAGCACATACGAGTATTCCGGACGAAATGAACAGGCACAAATACATATTTCCAGTGCATTGCAACTCAATCAATTAAATTACAGGATCTCTAAAGCCAGTAGGTCCGATTCTATGATACCATACACCGCACTCCGTCGAGGTTTTTTTCTATGATCGGGAGGATTTTGATGGGTTTTCATAAAGAGCTTTCTCTATTTAATTTGAAATATAACAAAATGTGAGAGAGGCTCCAGTTAAGTGGCAAAAATGGTTGGTCTCGGCTCATTTCTGTCCTTCAACAGAATGTATTTGGTTGAATAATCCAAAAACCACACGGATGCTGTATATGTTATGTATGTAATCATATCATTCGTATCCCAATGATTTCCATTGGTCATTTGCCAACGAAAAATATAAGAGAAATCGGATATAACAAAAATTTAAAATACAGGAGATATTGCAGATTTTCAGCTGATCTTTCACAATGAGATATTCAGATATATAATATCAAAAGTGATTTTATCTCGTACAACCAAAAATCTCATCTAAAATGTGCATATTATCCACAGTTTTCTCAAATCTGAATGTGATTGCCAATGTTATTTAAATTTTAGAAAATGCCACCATAATATATACATTCCCTACAATGTATGCACAATATGAGTTTGTTGCTTAATTGCATTTAAATTTAATGCGAATTCCGCACCAATATGTGCTTATAGTAAGCGGGTTTAATCTAGGCAGCAATATGACAGTCATTGCTGGCAATCATAAAGCAAAAGCTTCCAATGGATTCAATTTCGAAAATTTTAATAATTAATGCTTACACTTGCTAGTAAAAATCTACATTCAATGTTATACATAGTTCAAACTTATTTTGATGTATTTGAGGGAAAAGAAGACCATTCACATATAAGTATGGGCATTTTAATTCCAACTGTACCTATTGTTTAATATTGTCTTCAATATTAAAATAATATTATTTCGTTATACTCGTTTTTTTACTCCTGTATTATTATTATTTTTTTAATTCATTCATTATTTAACTTCTCTAGAAAAGCATTAGCCATTCGGAGTATACAACTTCTATCGCTTAGAACTCACTGATTCGAGTGAAGTTCCCCATGACTTCTTTCATGAAATGATAAGGGAAATTCATTCCAAAATGGTCATGACCAGATCTTCTTTCCCTACAACAATACACATACTAATACGAACATGTGAAAAAAAACAAATCTGTTAAGCCGTTTTTAATAATGCGCTTTCTAACGAACATTACGTTATACAGATAGAAGATATACGTACGTACGTAGTCAGTATTTTAGTAGGTAGGACGAAGTCTGCCTGGCCAACTTGTCTAATATAAACAAAAATTTATGTATAAGCACTGGTGGTATTTTTAATTCTTATATTTGTTAAAAGGGAGTCTGGGTGGATGGAATTTATTTATATAAGGTATATGTGAGCCTTCCATGTGAATACTGCCAACATATGGTCATCAGACACTGTAAAGGGGAAGTATGGAATAATAACTCTTTAGGCGTTGGGTGCTTGTAGGGCTCTAGTTTGTAAGTCTCTTACCGCTGGTGGGAGAGATCTTAAAAATCCGATTCGAAGGACCAAATGTAAAGAGAAAGTAAGGAATAGAAACTCTTTACCCGTTGGGTGCTTGTAGGACACTTATTTTTAAGTCTGGTGGAGGAAATCTTAAAAATTCGCCTCGAAGGACCAAATGTAAAGAGAAAGTAAGGAATAATAACTCTTTACCCGTTGGGTGCTTGTAGGACACTTATTTTTAAGTCTGGTGGGGGAGATCTTAAAAATCCGGCTAGAAGGAGCAAATGTAAAGAGAAAGTAAGGAATAATAACTCTTTACCCGTTGGGTGCTTGTAGGACACTTATTTTTAAGTCTGGTGGAGGAAATCTTAAAAATCCGCCTCGAAGGACCAGACGTAAAGAGAAAGTAAGGAATAATAACTCTTTACCCGTTGGGTGCTTGTAGGACACTTATTTTTAAGTCTGGTGGGGGAGATCTTAAAAATCCGGCTCGAAGGACCAAATGTAAAGAGGAAGTAAGGAATAATAACTCTTTACCCGTTGGGTGCTTGTAGGACACTAATGTTTAAGTCTGGTGGAGGAGATATTAAAAATCCGGCTCGAAGGACCAACTGTAAAGAGGAAGTATGGAATAATAACATTTTCCCGTTTAGTTCTTGTAAGACACTAATTGTAAGTCTCTTACCGCTGGTAGGGGAGATCTTAAAAATCCGGTTCGAAGGACCAAATGTAAAGAGGAAGTAAGGAATAACAACTCTTTTCGCATTTACGACTTTGTAAGACACTAATGTTTAAGTCTGGTGGAGGAGATCTTAAAAATCCGGCTCGAAGGACCAAATGTATAAAGGAAGTAAGGAATAATAACTGTTGGGTGCTTGTAAGACACTAATTTGTAGGTCTGGTAGAGGAGATCTTAAAAATCCGGCTCGAAGGACCAAATGTAAAGAGGAAGTATGGAATAATCACTTTGATAACAAAATTTTGTGTGAAAATTCCTTCTGTGAAAAACATTAATAGAAATATTTTGCGGGGAAAGCAAAACCAACATCTAAATATGTTCGTTTTTAATTGCAATATCCTATAACTACATTTCTTAAATGTAGACTTGAACAGACACCATACTAATAAATATTATGAAATTGAAATTGTTGCACTCATATTATTTAAAGCAACCACATTATGTGGAACATTTAAGAACATTTATATTTAGTTTACTTATTTAAACAAAACTTAATTACCAATACCTAAAGCCAAACAATTCGGTGTATTCCCAGGACAAACCAATGTCTCATTAACAGTTTGGACAACTGGAATAGTATCTCAACCCAGCTTAATGTACATCTTCATATATGCTATGGGGGGATTTTAAAACCTTTGATCGTATTTTAATATACCGTTTTATTTCTTATTGTTCTATCGAGATAAAGGGAAATTTTGTCCACAAGACATTGTAATCATTTCTTAATTTGCCATTATATTTCATACTCAAAAATTAATCGGCTTTCTGCAAAGCCATTTAATAATAAAAATAACTGTATTGTTTTAATTTCATAATGAATTGTATGGGGAAGGGCGTATTTCATAATTTCTGTACAGAGTTTCGCTCGGAAGTGTATTGAAACAACAATTCAAAACCAAAGTAATAATAAGGTCACAACCTTTACAGTTCCAATGTAATGCTGCAAATATATTTACATAAAATTACTTAAAAAATTACGAAACGCAAAGCCTAATCAGATTACATTTCATGTCAGTGGTGGATGTCAGATGTGGCATGTACCTATCGTCATACATCTGCATAGATTATAAATAATGGAAAAACATACACATCGACTCTGAAGGTATATTAATCAAAACGGAGTACTCATACATTCATGTTCGCTCGTTGATACAAATAAAATATTCATATACAAAATTTGTCTGTGGATTTGTATATGCGATGTGAAAATAAAAATATTCAAATTTTTGAATAATGTTTGTGAATGTGTGTGCGTAAATGAAATTGACCTATTTTTTGGAAAATTTGTAAACTAATATGAACAACTCAACTATTTAGTATTTTGAAATAAACAGGGTTTGGCCTTGGCCTTTTCAATGTCGTTTGCAGTAAAACCCAGCAATCTTCCAGTTATTAACTAAAGACACATTCTCGCTAATTGTAAATAACTAAATGAAAACATTTTTATTTGATGTCGCATATTTCAAAAAGTATTGCCTTCAGAATGTCTTATTGTTAATTGTAGGCTGTTCCTTTCTCGGAAGTTCCATTTTTAGTAATGGCGTAGTTTCTACTTGTCAACTGGCAAAGAATAAAAGCTTCGAAAGTGACAGCTACCGAAATACGGGGTGATTCAAAATAAGACCTCTTGTTGGAAAAGCCTTTATAAGTGTCTCAGCTTCAGGGACTACTTTACAATCTACATCGAACGATTGGTTACTTTTTCTTTCAACTTTTACATGTCGACATAAATGTGAGCACCCTGTTTTATATGTACATTAGGGTGGAGTGAAAACATACTTTATTTGGATTTAAAAAAAACTAATGAATCAACTTATTCAAAATTTACCACTTTGAGCTTTTTGAGTAACAAAATAAAGGTATTTGATGCAGAAAGGAGGAGGATCGACCAATATTCATAGCCTTGACATCGATTTAAATGTTAAGTTAATTTTTTTAATGAAGGTACAGTTTGGGTTATTTTTCTTTTTGCAATTTTTCAACCATACATTTCTTTTTTAATTTACGGGTTTATTTGTTATACAAATTCTGAGTGAAACTCAAAAAAAAAAATTTTAATTAACACTAAAATTGCGAAAATTTCCAAATTTCAAAAAAAATAAAAATTTTGAAATCTAAATTTGGGTATTTTTTTTTTGCAACTTTTCGACCATAAATAATTTTTTTTAATTTTCCATTAGCTGGTTTATTTGGTGTACACATTATGAACATTTATTGATCAGAATCATTAAAAATAAAAATTTAGAAATTAACACCAGAAAGAAACCAGGAACGCACAACAGGCCGAATTTGCTGGCCTAGGTGTATGTCAACGACATGAGGCGGTCAAGGTACATGATCGATCCTCTATTTCAACCTAACCTAACACCAAAATAGAAAAATTTTCAAAATTTCAAAAATACAAATTTGGAAAATAACACCAAAAATTGCAAACATTTTCGAATTTCAAAGGCTTTAAAATGATTTTCCTTGTTTTTCCCTACATCTATTTCGCAAACTACATCTATTTCCGAGTGTGACTTTTTCTTTATTTCACTCCACCCTAGTATACATATCTCAGTTAACACATCCTTATGTAAAAGATGGAGAACTTCTCATTTTTCGAAATAAAAACTTACTGAAGTCGGCCCAGAATGGATTTTCTCGAGAACCTTGGCAGGGTTTTTTTATAGATTAATTTCCTACTCGACGCTAGTTATTATCTGAAAACCGTTGCCCAGTCATGTTAGTCATGGAAGTTAGTTCATGTTGCCATATTTTTGTTCTTTATTTGATGTGTAGACACTCAAATATCAAGCATCCACGTGAATGTATCCCATATAGACACATGTTAAATTACATTTTGTTTCAAAAATTGTGTGTGTTTGTTTTTTTTTGGTACCCTGCATAAATTCTGCACCCAAAAGTAACCCGCAGCAAAATGATAAAAAAAAAATAACAAATATTCGTTCGTTGTTGCATGTAAAGCTTGTCGCTTGCGGCTTTGGTTGTTAACAGCAGATGGTGGAAGCGAGTGCGGATAAGAATGACACCGACATTGTTGATTGTATCTGTTTTGTTGTTGGTGAATAAAATATAACGTAGTTTTTCATTTTTCAGCAAAAAATTTATGTTTTTTTTAGTCCAAAACAATGAACTGTATTATGCAAATAATTTGAATCCATGTTATTTGCGCAATAAGCAGAATTGCGGGGGTTCAGTTTTGAAAGGAGAGTTTGTTAAAGATACTCAATTAAATACATTCAAACAAGGTGTTTTAATTATTTATATATTTATAACAATAAAAAAATAATAATAATCGAATCTAATAAAAATAATGTAAAATATAAAAAAAATTATAATAATCTAATACAAAGGCTAATACCAAGGCTCATATTTTGATATTTGCCCTTTCAGTGTTAGGTTTTTGCCAGTTGACTCATGATGCATCAAAAATGTTCAGCTTGCCTTACCACTTCATATGGAATATACTGACACGCGCATAACGCTTGCAAAAAATTGAGTTTTATTATTCAATTCTTGAATAAAAGTTTTTCGCATTTTATTCCTATCGCTGTGAACAAATTTCTCACCATCCGCTGAAAAATCTGCCTTTTTCAAATGTTTACCCACAAGTGAATCACGTGTTTGGTGGTTGTATCAAGCAAAGCTTATTTGCTGCGAAACATAGTTTATTTGGCTGCAAATATATCTTGTTTGCTATTAATATTACGTATTTGTGTATAAGCAATCGTGTGTTTGGGAAAACCGGAAAACTTATTAAATAACACAAAGTACAACATTTGAGTGCAAATACGTGTGTATTTACAAATATTTTCGGGTTATGTCCATCCGTCACTAATCACAGTAATTGGGTTTGTGTTATTCGACCACTGGGAACATTTTACATAAGAAGCTCGGTTTATAGTCAAACCAAATACAGTATTACTCTTTGTGAGCTCAATGGGTATATCAATTAAAAGATCTTCGGAATTTGGCCAGAGGCTTTTCAAGAGCTGGCCATGCACCCAGAAAAATTCACTCTTTGACTTCTAGACTGGGCTTCCCTGAAGAGCCGATGCTGTGTCAACAGATTATCTTGTGGCCTAGACCGATTAGTATTCAACTTCTCGCCACCCACTCGCTGACATTATCATTACATTTCTGTGCAATTCTACCCTCATAATTTCCGATTGGAGTCGCATTAAAGCAAACATTTGTCTAACAATAAAAACAAATTAAAGTTGTTGAAATTCTTTCAAAAACAATTCGTTTTTCTTTTTGCTTTGACCATTCGCTGTTTTTGCTTGTTTCCGACATGAACTGAATGGAATAAATTTACATGTACGAAATGAAAAACAAGACATTTGAATGCCATAGGACACAATGGCCTGGATTTAAATGTTCGGGGCGTTTGGAAAATACAAATGTGTTTGAAATGATAATGAGACGAATGAATTGAAATGAAAAGAAACGAAATGAAACGATACGATACAAAAGCCGAAAAACAAACAATAAAAATTCTCTAAGAAAACACGAGAAACGGAAACATATAAATTACACACAAATGACACGAGCAGCAAAAGCAACAAGAATAATAATAACAACAATAACGAGTGGTAGATGGGGGCCATACCCTACCCTACCCTACACTAAGCATTAAAAGAAATTTTAATAAAAAAAAATATTTTAAACTAAACACAAGGCAACAAAATCGAAAAAAAAATTGAAACGCTTGAAAAACATTATACAATTTTCAGTAGAACAAATGTGGTCCAAATTTTAAATACAATGGAGATTTTTTTTATAAAAAATATGATATACAGTAAAAGCTCTACTCGCGGACAGTTTCCGCGAACGGACAGCACCCAGACGGACGAATTTCTCGGCTCCATGCGGAACTTTTAGAGAAAATTAATCAGCGCCGGGCGACCGTCGGTGTCCGGAGCTGTGACAGTATATGATATTTTTTTTTAGTTAGTCCGATATTATTAAAATAAATTTAGAAAAACTTATAATCGAAATAATGAAAAAATTTGGTAAAAAAAAAATATATTTCGTAAATATAGGGTGTTTTTTTTAGCTGTATGAGAACTATAGATATCGATAACTAAGGTTTGATAACTGATAATGTCAAACAGTGTGGACAATTCTATTCAGTAAGGATTGGCAAGATATCATAAATCGTTTAGCGCCAGAACAACGCTTCCAAATTGTGGAAATTTATTTTAAAAAAATAAATCTTCTCTCGAAGTCATAGAGAACTTTGTCCATTTTACTGTCAACATAATCGGCAAGCAAGCTACCCCAATAAGCAAAATTGGACAATTGGAATTAGACAAGACAATTCCGAATTACATTCATTAAAATTGACTGTATGGGGCTTTTTACATGCTGGCAACATTATCGGTCCTTATATCGTTGGGAATGACCCAGGAGCTGTCGCTAAGGTGAATGGCGAGCGCTATCCAGCCAAGCCTACAGAATATTTGTTTAAAGCAAAATAAGTCATCATACAGCACGCTTAACAATCGATTTATTGCAAAATCAATTTCGTGACAACTTTTTTTCCCAGATGTGGCCATCTCGTTCGTTAAATGGATTACTCTTAATGAGGATATGTTAAGTCATAGGTTTATGCCGACAAATCAGAAACTCTTGATGCATTGGAAGGCAATATTAAAGCCTCCATTGATGTCATATGAACGGATTTATTGGAAAAAGTAATCCAAAGTTGAACTGATCGAATGGACCAGCTGTGGACATATGTCGGAAATAATATTTAAAAAAATGAAGCGCCCCGGTAGGCGAGTTGGTAGCGTGCTTGCCTATCAGCGTGGGGGTTGTGGGTTCGATTCCCACCAGAGGCTTTGGTCTGTCGCTAAAAAAATCTAGCCATATGGCCTCTGTCACCCGGTTTACCCTTGGACCCAAAAAATTAGAATATAAATTTACTTTGTATTGTAATTAATAATAAATAAATAAAAAATATTTAAAAAATAGATGTAGGTCCCGGTCAGGGAGTATACAAGTTCCCCGTCTGTTCCTTCATGGAAAGTTAAGGGAAATAAGTAGTTTTGGGCAAAGCTTCAAAATTATGAAATATGTTATCAAATCAATCAAAAAATGCATCAATAGGATGAAGATGTCTCGTCCAGAATGATGAAAAAATATATCAGCATAAGTTTGTGGGCTCAATTCCCACCAGCGGCTTTGGTCTGTCGCCCCAAAAAATCTCGCCAGAAGTTCTGTGTCACCCGATTTAACCCATTGATCCAAAATTAGACTATACATTTACTTTCAATTGTAATTAAATAAAAAAAAACAAAATCAGCATAGTACTGAAAACCATTTCCTACTTTTTGAGATCGTGTGCTCATTTAAATCAATTGCTCCCTTTCGAGATATTCTCCATTTCGGGATTTGCTCCATTTGTCACAGTTCTACAAAGGACATGAACAGCTTACTCTATCATTCTCGCATGATGTAGGGTATTACAGCGTGCCACTGTTCTTTGACAGCGAGCCAAAAACAACATCACACCAATGGCCAGTTATTAAAAGCCTTAATAATTAATTCCTTGTGGATAGAAGTTCACGCAAAATATTGATATAGGGTGTCCCACAACTGTATGCGTGTCTTTACAAAATGTCTACTCCAGTGGTGAGATTGTTGAGACATTTCAGTAAATGGAGTAATTCTTTCGAGATACCCTTTTGTTTTCGCATCGAAATGGGATAAACAAATGTATTTATCCGCCCAGCGCGTGTTTCTGTCAGTTTAATTTTGTTGTTACTGTTGCAGTGTTCGCAGATGATATTTACTTGTATTTGGAGAGTTTATTTTTCTTTGCAGAACATGGATCTCGGTTTTTTTTTCAATTGTCTTCTTACTCTTGGCTCTTCCACCGAAGACTCGCGCTTTCCTGTCTGCGCCTTCCGTACTAGTTGTCGTCCAATGTCTTTATGGCTGGAGCGTTTCGTTCAATGTGGCACAGCCAGAGCAATCGTTTTTTTCTTCTTTACTTCTCGTTAACTCAGATTTAGTGAAGGATTTTTCTCTAGAAATTATATAGTGAAATTTTTGGACATTCTTGCAACACCTTGCGGTCGTAATACCATCATCCTCTATGTTGATTTTCTGTCGGCGCGAAGGTTGCCTGCAAACCTTAAATACAAATTTTAGAAGATTTAAACAACATCTGAAAATATTTTAACTTTTTCAAACATTTCCTGAATAAAACTTCAGTATTTTTGCATGAAATTTGCTTTGTTTGGAAATCGTAGCCCTTTGAATGGCAAAAATCGGTCCCTAAGAAATGGCGCTTTATGGGATTAAAAAACAAGGGCATTTCTTCAAGAATTTTAAAAAATTGAAAAACGAATCCTTGGTAAACTTGCCTTTTAAATTAAATCTCTCAAAATTATTTGGTAAACAATTTAGAATTTTTTCTATTACGTTTTGTTCACAAAAAAATTTTGAAATTATTTTATATGACCAAAAGTTCGTACAAATCCGCCAATCTGTTCCAGAACAGCAATCTTTTGGAAAATCTTTTTTTTGCCATTTTAATTTCTATTTTTTTCTATTACGTTTTGTTCACAAAAAAATTTTGAAATTATTTTATGTGACCAGAAGTTCGTACAAATCCGTCAATCTGCAATCGTACAAACCAGAACAGCAATCATTTGGAAAATCTTTTTTGCCATTTTTATTTATATAGGACTGCGAGATCGCCGACTCGAAACGGAAATCGAGCCAAAAGTTAAATAAAAAATTGCTCACTTTCGGGTTAGGACCTGCAGGTGATTTTGGTGATTTTCTATTCGTTTCCCCACTTATAATGTGTAGCTGAAAAGTAAGCTCTTCTGAGTATAGTCATCATGTAAATTTTATGACGAAACTTGGAATTTTTTGTTGTTGTTGTTTTGTGAAAAAAAAATCAGAATGAAGATGTTCCGATTTACAATTTTACCTTTGGAATATTCAAAAAGCTGTCACAAAACACTACTTGACACTTCTTTGCTACTGAAGCGGGCACGTGCCCAACCAAAGTAACTTTAGGTAGACTAATAATTCAAGGATTTCATTTCATGTAAGGAATAGGTAAATGAGAATACTGCACGCTGAAAAAAATGGCCACTTTAACAAATTTTAGCAAACAAATTAGCATCAAACATATATTTTTTTTTTTCATACCACAAACATTAACTTGTTTGTACGTTATGAATAGCAAATATTTATTTATTTTTTTCAATTTGTGAATCTCTATATATCGATTAATCTTATTCTATTGGTTATTGTTATTATCTGAAAGAGTGCAAGGCAAAAACGATAACCATTAAAAAAAAAAAAATTTAGGAAAATCTGAGAATTGATAAAAATCTATTTTTTAAAAAATTTGACGTGATACAGACATTTCTACGAGTCTGCCTGCCATCAGCTCGATTGGATCACTGAAAAAGGGTTAAAAATCGGTCCAAAGGCTTTCACACAGGCCACTACGAGCTTTATACTTCAAACTTAAAAAAAACTGACGTGTACATGAAAATCGCCGATACACGTGTATTTTTATTTTGTATCCCCTTTCCGAAAAAGTAAATTTGGTTCATAGGACAGAATGTGTGTAAGTTAAGAAATTTTAATATTTAATTACTCACCATCTAAGGTAGCTGTCTTATTTTCGAGAGCCTTTTCATAAGTTTCGAAATTAAAATCGAAACTTGAAACGAACACAGTTACTTCTCTTCAGATTAACCATTTTAATCACCCGCTTAATTAACATCATTAGAATTTACTATTGATGAAAAGGTTTTACACGCACCATTATAAAATCGTTAATATTCTTTTACTACCGACAATGACAATTTATAAGAACAATCCTAATTTAGATTTGGCTGCTCATCAAAGCATCGTCACCGAACAGTTAATCATTTCAGGAGTCATCCATCTAGCCGACAACCAGTCACTTTTATGGCCAACTATAAGTTAACCAAAACTAATTACGTTGATTACGGTGTTCAAATAAATCCACGGTCGACAACAAAATTTATTTAAATATTAACGAGTAACATCTATCACAGTCACTTCCATTGTCACAGGCTGACAGCAGATGTAACACAATTAGAATTGTATGAAATAGAATTTCGGTGTCCTTTATAAAACGGTAAAGTACGAGTATGGAATACAGATTCGTATTTAAATTGTGTTTAGGTCAAGGTTTTGGAGAGAAATTGGAGAAACGAGATCTCAAATATTTTTTTTTTAAATTTGCCCAAAAGATAAAGAAATTTCAAAGAAGAAAAAGAATATGGATATGTTTGGCGATGTTCAATTTGTCGTTAGTGGAACAAATAACACCGTGTGTCATGGAAATATAACCACATACAGAGAAAACTACGTGATAAAAGACCAAAAAGAAAGACCCGTGTCCTCCAGTAGTGCACAAAGTCATGCACTAGTTTTTTATGGTCCCCCGAAGATTTAGTGGATCAGTGTCATTACAAAAAAAAAGTGATCGTTTTCTTAGGCTCAAATCTTGCAAACCGTTTGTAATTTTGATTTACCTTTAAAGGTAAAGTTTTAGCTCTTGTCGCAAAGAAGAAAAATTGTGAACATAAAATCAAAAAAAAAAACGTCATCATCAAGGTAAAAATCTTGTCAGGTCCCTAGGTAGCAAACCGCTACAAATTCAAGGAAACAATCAATTACAAAAATGTGCCTAAGATCTCAATAAACATCTTTGTAGAATAAAATAACTTCCTAGAAATAATTCTTAAAAGTGTTTCAAGTGTATCTACGTATGTGTGCTAGGATTTTAAATTAATATTTCTCATACGCACCAAAAATTGGTTAAAGTGAATTGATACACTTTTAACCTTGAAGATGATTTTTTTTTAATTTATTTGTTCACTTTTCAATATTACAAACACATTGTGTGCGATTATCTATAGAGAAGTAATTGTGTCTAGCTGCAGTTTTCTAGGCGTCCCACTGTGTGCTGGTCGGATGTTTGGCGGTTTTTTGCGGTCTACATAATTGAGTGAAATTGTTTTTAAACAATTTGAAAAAAAATAATCTCTAAATAATGATAATCCTGTAACATTAACACATACATGCCCGCCATTCCGAACAAAATACTCCCCAACCCCCTTCCACGCAAACGTAATGCAAGGAAATCACCACCAAATAAAATGGTGTTATATTCAAAAATTCCTTGTGCGAATTTTACCAACTAATTGTCTTTTCCCCACACACTTCATTAAAAGCCACTCTTTTGCCAATAAACTGCCACCAAAGTATACATACTTGCCACAAAGGCAAATCTAAAATTCATTGTTTCATTCATGGTAACGAAACTTGTTGAGGTACTCTTGTCCCTAAATCTCCAACGACTTTACGTATTAAGCGCCAAAAAGCCATTATCATAAATATAATCAATCTTAAGACAACAGCAACCCAGGCCAAGGAGAACACCGAGCAACCATGAAGTTAATAAAATTCCAAACACTCGTTGAATTTGCTGTCGAGAACAGCCTCCAGGCACGAATGTCTTCAGAGTGAGCTTATGACTGAAATTTACTTTGCGAAATCATTATTCACAAAGGAATATCGAAGCGAATGTTTGGCAAAAGCATTGCAAATATTTACGTATTATTCGAAATCGCAACAATATAAGACGACTTCAGCGGCAAGCGGAGTATGTCCATGCTGGCCAAAACGGAGAAAACGTATTCCAGCAAATACAAAAAAAAAAATAAGAAAAAACAACAACGTTGAAATTTCTAGCTTAAAGTTGCTTTCACGAATACGGCAATGAATGTTTGAGGAAAAGTAAGTAAAATTAAACTGGTATGTTCAGTCAGAATACATAAATTGTATTACTTTTTTTTTCGTTACATCAAACGAAATAAATTGCATGCGAAAAGTGGGTTCTTCCAAGGGAAGGATGGTGGTTTTGAGAGTGTAGCTTTTGACGGTGTAGAAATTACTACAACAAACCAGATAATTTTAGCTCTGGGATGTCTTTAAATATAAATTTGCAACTTTTCTTCGAATATTTTTTGAAAATTATTTCTGTCAAATGGGTTGTTATTCATTATTTCTCTTCTTTTTAATTTTTTTAAAATATTATCCGAAATTTTTGATATTTACTCGGTGCTTCACATAATTCCAAGGAAAAAACTAGTTTAAAGAAACAGTCAGAATTAGGTACTCACTAGACAAGATCTACTGTTGAAATGAGTCAGAGTGTCCCGGCCACAAACTGGAATTAGCCAGACTCCATGGTACTATGAGATTTATGTGAAAAAAGTCCAGTGTTTCCACAACTCAATTTCAAAAATCTAAAGATGCAGTTGTGTTGAGAAATGTTTTAATATGAAATGTGCCTTTATGGTTCTTTAGGAGAATTACATTTTATTATTGACATTTTGCAAAATACCCCCAACTGCGTATATGTTTCATAACTTCTAGATAAATTTAATTTGTTTGTATTTGGACCATATATGCATAATAATCTAAATTTTGAACAATGAAAAAATCTCCATTTTTTTTTAAAGAGTCCTAGAGGTGTTTTAGACAAAAAGTATCGTGAAATCTTCAGAATCATGTGTGGAACTAGGGGAAGCTGTTAATCCAGAAAACATGTGGATGTGTTGCGGATTGACCAAAAACGCAGCATATTCGAAACATTTTTTTTAAAACTGCTCTTAAGCAATTGAAGTTTTGTGCATTTTATTTGGCGGTGACCTGTCAGGACAGACCCACGCCGCGCCGCCGTATAGCCGACATTGGGGAATTTTTCAAAAATTATTTGGAGATTTTTTCAGAATTTTTGGAGAAATTTTCAATGCTTGCAACACTTCGCATGGTGGTCATTTAAATGATGTAGTATGTCACACATAATGTCAACACACTTCGCAACTTCGTCAAGAAACCGTTGCATTCCTTAGAGATTAACAGTTTGGTGGGGGGATTCGAAACTATTTACATAATATCCTTATTTTGGGCCCCCATAACAATGACCCCAAAGCGATAATGAAATGGTCCCAAATTGTATTTCTGATGACAATAACTAGAATATTTGGGGAAATTTTATTAAATTTAAATTTAAGATTCTTTCACTTATTGTTAGTCTCCTAAGGAGCAGATCCAATAATAATGGCCCCAGCATATTAGGCCCCACGAAACTACACCCCAAATTGATAATTAAATCAGGTCCCAAATGGGGTCTCTATCTGCATCATGAAAATAGACCCCAGCCAATTTAGCCCAAAATGCTAAGAACGTAAGTTTTAAATTAAAAATGTCACTAATGTTTATTTAATTCCGTAATGAAAATAATAATAATAGTTCGTTTTATTGTTCCAAGTGAAATTTTTAGGGCCTAATTTCATTTTCAATTTGGAAAGTAATGTTGATGTTGTTGTAACAGCTATGTTTCGTCATTTCAATTTCCATCAGCGTCTTCTTGATCTGGGTTGCCCGTGGATACGTTCAGAAATCTGTCCACGTCCAAGGGATGTGTCCAGAGTGAACTTTTCACGAGCTGAGTGGGCTTAGCTGGTCAATCAAAAGGGTGTAGCGTAGTGTGAGGCCCTTGTCCACATGCGGAGCACGTGTCCGGCGTTGTGCCGTCAATCCTTGCCCAATTGAGGCGGCTACACCATACTGATCTCAGCTGAGACAGGATCACTCTGGATCACTGATCCAATGCCACTGCAGGAGGGTGGTCTCCAAGAACAACATTCACAGGGAGAGCGTTTATTGCTGCTGCTACCGAATCTCTGTAGATGTTGTTCAGACCTGCCTGATACGCCTGTTGATCTAGAGGTTATCTTTTGTACCTCTGCACCTCTCTCTCTAGATCTTCATATTCCTTGGCGGTGGAAGTATTCCTTGGGAAGTATTGTCGTGGGCGTTAATGTCATTCCGCCTTCTTCTTATTCTAATTTGGGGTAATTTTTTACTAATAAAAATTACTCCCAAGTTTTGCCATTTTTCGGGACCTTTTTCTTTTTTGAACCATTTTGCAAAATGAAAATTAATGACCTCTGACTAGCTAATAAATAAAAATGTATTTAACAACTGTTGGGCCAAACATAAAGGATATTTTTTGCCATTGTGTGTTCATTTCATATATTGGGGGGTAAATTCCAGGACGATTTTTCATTATCAAAATTGGGGCCTTTGGTCATTCCTGGCTTTGAGGTCATTTTGCATTAGCATAATTCTTTGGGGAGTCCTAATTCTGTCATCCCACATGCTTGCACCTTTACCCTTCAATTTTTAAACCTAACAACTCAACGCAGAGCACTCAATGCAACTTGTGGCCTAGAGATACAAAAAAAACCCCGTAGCAACAAAAGTAAAGCGTATCAAAAAATTTCCAAAACAAAAAAAAATAAGTATTTGTTAAAAATTGTATTTAATTTTTCTCTCTCTCATTCAGAAGAATTTTTATTAGTTTACATTACACCCCCCGACTCTGCTTCTCTTCGGCAGCATAAAAAATGAGTAATGGAAAATTATATAGAATTGTTCTTGCTTTGCTATCGTTTACTCTTCTTTGTTTTGCATTTTCGCATACTATGTGTTTTTAAATACAATAGACACGAAGAAGAGTGTGTAAACAAAGAAATTTAATAGCGAAATCACACCGGCACTGCAACCTTTTTTTCCCCAGCAGGACCTTAGATTTTTCGGGGTGCCTCCTTCAATAAATAGCCAGTGTTAAACAATTAAATGAAATTTATTACCTTCGTTTGGTGTTTGACGATAAAAGTGTCCAAATGTTGTAGCAAAATATATTCTTTGAAAGGGAATACTTTAAAATGTAAGATTGAATTTTAAATTTGTCACAGGTTTTTGCTTATCAAATTGTGTGGCGCTTCCGTGGCCTGGGAATACGGCAATTAAAGCATCTAATTAAGTCATTGAATATTCAGGATATTTCCGGAGGGTTACTTACGGCAGCTACTTATTTATTACAATCACCTGAACCGGAATGCTGTGTTGCGTAAAACTATGTTAACGTTATTCAGAAATTCAGCGAAGAAAAATGTGTACGAGTATAATAAAATATTAACGATGCTTTCGAAATTATTTGAAGTTTCAATTCTGCAGTACTCATTAAGAGAAATTTGTTGAAATGGAACATTAAAAGAAGAGTATTTGATATGATATTGAAGTAGTATTTCAGTGAAGAATATATACACCCTATAAAGTGTACATTTCCAGGATCTTTTCAGTTCTAAATAGACGTATTTCAAATTTCTGAAACTTTGCTATTGGCGCACTCATTGAAATCAGTGCCAATATCTATATAAATAAAAAATAAATGCTGAGGGTTGGGTTACAGGAAAACAGCTGGACCGATTTGCCTAATATTATTTGTATCTGTTCGTATTAGTCAGTAGTGAGGCTCATAGGGTATAGAACATAAATTTAAGCCTTTTCACAAAAAAAAAACTCTACAACTGGGCCAGAGTTCCCACTGGAGGGGTGACATGTATGAACGAAAAAAAACCCTACAACTGCGCCGGAGTCCTTCCGATGGTAGTGACCTATATGACACACCTCTATTACTTTTTTCCTCATATCATTACTCCGTCCCCTAAGCGGGCTCCCATACAAAAATAATATTTAGTTTTATAAAAAATTTCCTTTAGAAAAATCAAATGTCTAACCACATCGGTTTTCATTTCCAATAAATCTTTACAATTTATCAAAACAATCGCAATATTCAATATTTTTGTAGGTAAGACGAAGTCTTCCAGGTCAGCTAGTTTTGAATAAATCTTAAACGTCATTAGAGGCTTACCTGAGGAGAACAGCGGCAGCTACCTTTCGATCTATAGGTATTCACTTGATATGCACTGGAATAAAGAAATAAAAATCAAATTAAATTATATAAATTGGTAATTTTTTATATTTTCACGGAAAATAGGACGCGTTTGCTCTGAATCATAGAAAAAGTATTGGAAAAAGTACTGTGGACACCAAACAGAAATTAAGTAAAAAAAACAAATTAAAAAAAAAATACCTTTAAAATAATGCATTAAACTTTAAAATCCATTCATTAATTTTGAAAAATCATCAGTTTAAAAGTTCTCATCTCATCACGATTTTAAATGCGCATAACCTTTTCAAAAAATGTTTTTAATTTTTTTCTGCAAACACGGGTAAACTATTTTTTAATGAAGAATACTTAATAAAATGTTTAAAGATATCAGAGACTTCAAAGTCAGTTTTTATCAAAAATCGTTCGGTCTGATATGGAATGACTCGTACACTAGGGCGTATCACAAAAGACGTTTTTTCTGATTTTTGAAAAATAAAAAAAAAATGTTCTCAAACTTAAATTTGTACCGAATGAAAGGTAATTTAAAGACCTTTTAAAGTTATTGAGGTTTGAAATCTATAAAAACATAATTTTGTACTTTTAAGACTATCAAAGTGGTCCTTAATATAATAATTTTTCACATCATTCATTTTTTTGTAGTGGGATCGGATCATTAAGAAGAGAATTGTTTAGTTTTATGAAGAAAAAGCACCAGCAAAAATTAATATTAAAAATTTTTCTCCATAACCTCATTTTTTTGATAAAATCGATTTCAGCGACCCCGTACCCATCTTCAAAAAATCCCAAAAAAATTTCGAAATTCTCTTAAATCACAAACTTCAATATTCCGCTTCAAGAGTTGGAACATTTTTTTTTTGAAACGCCCTAATATACACCTATCCCAGTGTTGAAAACTCATCGTTGATTTGTTAGGAATACTATCAGGCGGCAATTTGACGTTGGAAAATTAATCACTTCCTGTTTAAGCGTCATTCAAACAGTGACCCACTTTTCGATATAGTGGAGATAGGAACGGACAAGCTTTATACAAAAACTGCAAATGGATGGGAGTACATTAAACCGAACAAGCGGTTTAAGACGTTTTACTGGGTTTCGCTTGTGCTCAAAAATAGTTGATTAAAATTTATGAAATTTTTTAAAGTTAACAAGTGGACAAATAGTAAGTTCGGCCGGGCCGAATCTTATATACCCTCCATCATGGATCCTTAAAAAGTCAATAAATAAGAAAACCAGTGAAAAAGTTGCAGTCGGGTAAACCGACTTATATATACCCTCACCCTCATTAAAAACATACAAGTCTCATATTTCAAAGTATCGGAAAGTTAAATGTGTGAGTAGCTACCATCATTTGATGTAACATCTGATGAAAAGTCATAATAGCAACCTAGAATACCGAATGTTTTAGAAAAATATTGTATTACACGATTTTACAAAAAGGACGGAATATAAAGCAGAGTTTTTACTAGAAAATTGTATGTAGTTAAAGCTTTACTAAATATAGAGTTTCGGAAAGAATCGTTGATCGAGTTTATATAATTACACGATTTCTAAAGTGGGTGCAATGGTACATTTGTATGGGAGGTACCAGAGAAGGAGTTGCCAGACTGCCAAGTTTTTGTCCAAAACTTAGTCCAGTTATACCATTACTAAATACGGAATTTGGGCAGATCGCGTTGGTCGTATTGAAAGTATTACACGGTTTATAATGGGTGGAATGGTAAATTTGTATGACAGGTACCAGAAGGGGAGTTGCCAGACTTCCAAGTTTTTGTCTAAAAATTTGTCTAGTTATACTTTTACTAAATACAAAATTTGGGCAAAATGTCGTTGGGCATATTGGTGTTATTACACGATTTCTAAGGCAGGCGGGATGGTACATTCGTATGGGAGGTACCAGAAGAGGAGTTGCCAGACAGCCAAGATTTTGTCGGAAACTTTGTCCGGTTATTTCTTTACTAACTACGGATTTTGGACAAGATCGAACTTGCAAGTGTTGATATTATTACACGATTTATAAAGTGGGCGAAATAGCAGATTTGTATGGGAGGTACCCGAAGGAGAGTTGCCAGACTGCCAACTTTTTGTCCACGACTTAGTCTTACTATACGTTTACAAAATACAAAATTTGGGCAAGATCACGTTGGGCATATTGGTGTTATTACACGATTTCTAAGGTAGGCGGAATGGCACATTTGTATGGCATGTACCAGAAGGGGAGTTGCCAGACTGCCAACTTTTTGTCCAAAACTTAGTCTAACTCTACTTTTACTAAATACAAAATTTGGGCAAGATCGCGTTGGGCATATTGGTGTTATTACACGATTTCTAAGGTAGGCGGGATGGCACATTTGTATGGCATGTACCAGAAGGGGAGTTGCCAGACTGCCAACTTTTTGTCCAAAACTTAGTCTAACTCTACTTTTACTAAATACAAAATTTGGGGAAGATCCAACTAGGCGTGTTGATATTATTACACGATTTCTAAAGTGGGCGAAATAGCAGATTTGTATGGGAGGTACCCGAAGGGGTGTGGCCATATAGCCCATTTGCTATCCCATAAGCAGTTTTGGAAAAATATTAAGCCATGCCAAATTTCAGAGTGATTGTTTAACTCTTTCGAAAGTTATCGTGCGTACCAGCAGGACAGACGGACGGACAGACGGACATGGCTCAAACGATTCAGAAAGTCATAAAACGAATTTGGTTCAAAGACACCTGGGGTCTAATGTGGATATTTCTATGTGTTACACTTTTGAGCCGTATCAAATGATATATACCCTCCCACCGTAGGGTGAGGGTATAACTAACTGAGTTTTTGGGCCGCTCGTGACCCGATAGTCCCAGGAACCCGATCACAAATTTTATCCAAATCATGAAAATAAATGCATATTTGGGTTCGCGAGAAAATTTCGTTGCATTTCGATACCCATATGTCCATGTTTGTCAAGGGACGGTTTTTGGGCCGCTGGTGACCCGATAGTCCCAGAAACCAGATCAAAAAATTTAGTAAAATCGTGAAAATAATAGCATATTTGGGTTCGTGAGTAAATTTCGTTGCACTTCGATACCCATATGCGCATGTTTATCATGGGCCCTTTTTTGGGCCCCAAGGGTCCACGGAACCCATGAGCACGCCCATTTTTGGGATTTTTTCGCCATCTATAAATTATATAAACTTAGAACTTAGATGTAGTGAAAAAAAATATTTGAAAAATTTGATTATGGCCGGAATATATTTAGTCCCGTAAAGGAGAACTTTTCCCCCTTTAGTCCGATATGGCCCATTCTCGAACTTAACCTGCTTGTGGGCAAAAAACATCTTCCTACAAAATTTCAGCTTTTTAGGGTTAGTCGTTCGCGCTCTATCGTGATTTCAACAGACAACAGACGGACGGACGGACGGACGGACGGACGGACAGACGGACAGACGGACATCGCTAGAATGTCTTAGAATGTTACACTGACCAATAATATATATACTTTATAGGGTCGCAGATCACTCTTTCGAGGTGTTGCAAACGGAATGACAAACTTAGTATATACTCCATCCTATGATGGAGTGTATAAAAATGAATCGTTTTGGTATTTAATTGAATTCCATAGGAGGAATAAATAACTGGCAATGGTTGAAATGCAATTTTCACAGTTCGATAGACAAGAGTTCCACCACTAAAATAAATCAAAAAATATTTAAAAATCCAAATGCTGTCATCATTTTCGATTATATTAGTTCTCAAATAGTTTTTATTTAAAAATACGAATATTTGTTAAAATTTCCTTGGAATAACATAGTTCTCCCTTCTCTGAAATTCTATCAATTATGAGAATTTGTTGTCCATGGATGTGATTCTTGATTAGGAATACCACACATTTCCAGTCCAATTCACGCACCAAAATAAAAACACTCTCTCTCTGACACTGACTTTATTAGCTTTCCATTTGGAGATGGTGGCTCGGCAAAAGTAAGTTCCGTACCGCCTTAACGCCACTTATACTTGTTAGCTTTAAATCCATTAAACTATTTGCAAGTGACCTGCCTATGCAGGCGACAACATTGAACAGCTGAAATACAAACCAATTCTATCGGCCCATTTTGTTGCCACAAATCACGATTTCATTCATTTCCGACAGTACCGCAATATCCCATTAAATTAAATCAATATATACATATGCATACTGTGTGTGTAGCGCGAAGCGAACGCATGGCCGTATGTTGGCGTTTCCACGCAGTCACAATCGAAAGTTAAATGATGCACAATGTCAATCTTTATGTTCATTCCAAATTGGATTATTGCGTTTAAAACGTTGTGTTTCATTTATTTATTTGTTTTTGTATTTTTTGTTGTTGTTGTTTTTTTTTTTAATGAAAATGTGCAAAAACAAGAAACGCGCTGTTGCCTGAATAGGTGCACACACTCTGTAGCGACATATTGACAAGGCTGTTTAACCGTTTTTTAAGTGGCAATCATTTCACCAGCGCTCACACATGTTTAAACAATAATAGCCACAAAGGACGACCGACGTCCGTGTTTGTAACAAATACAACGTTTCAGAATACGATTGAATTATAATCTGAACTCTCTCTCTCTCTCTCTCTCTCTCTATCTCCATGGAGCAACGGAGTATTATTTGAAATTTAACAAGAGGAAGTCCGTGATAAATTTTCCAATGCATACGTGACGTAAATAAATTATTGTGACCAGCACAATCTTTACGAATGCAACATTATGGGGTTTCATCTATACGTCTCGATGGATTTTGAAATTTTGGAATTTAAAAACTGGCTCATGACCATTAGGGTGTTTTTTTTTTTAAATTACTTAGAATTGTCCCAGCTTTAAAGCTGCATCATTAGTTTTTTACACTTTCATGCAATTTTTAAAAGTTATGTCACGTTTCACTTTTAGTTTATGTATAATTTCCCACAAAATTGTATATGTGACAGCTAAAAGAGCAATAAAAATTAGAAAATTTAGAAATATTCACATTAGAACCCAACCCAAGTGTCTTTGAACCTCTCCTGTCTGTCTGTCCTGCTGGTACGAACGATAACTTACGAAAGAGTTAAACAGTCGCTTTGGAATTTGGCATGGGTAAATATTTTCCCAAAACTGCTTATGGGATTTTATATGGGATTTCATATAGAATTATTAAGTCTGGCAACTCCCCTTCTGGTGCCTCCCATACATATGTACCATCCCGCCCCTTATAAACCCAGTAGTCTTATCAATATGACCAACGAGATCCTGTCCAAAACATGGAAGTCTGGCAACTCCCCTTGTGGTACCTCCCATACAAATGTACCATTCCACCCACTTTAGAAATCGTGTATAATATTAATACGACCAAAGCGATATTGCCCAAATTCCGTATTTTATAAGTCTATAAACATTTAAAGCTCTCCAGAAAAGAGTGGACCACTAGTCGGTCCCCTTCTAGTACCTCCCATACAAATGTACCATTCCACCCAATTTAGTAAACGTGTAATTATATCAATTCGCCCAACGAATCTTTCCGAAATTCTATAAATTATGTAAAGCTTTAACTACGTACAATTTTCGATAAAAAAGTTTATTATTTCATGAATGATTCGATGGGAAATATATCAAAAATCAGTGATTTATACACAATACGATTTTTATTTTATTTTATTGTGCTGCGGCGGTTAACAATGTTCTAGAGAATCTGTACAGGGCTAACAGATTTCTATCTTACGCTTAATGTTGGCGGCATTTACAATAGATGTTCCGAGCATGTTCCTACATCGACCACCCAATCACTACCGGGAAAAGTTTTGTTGGGCATACAACGATTATTGAGATCGTAAATATGTATGAATATTAATTTAAAATTGAAACTGTGAAAATGTACATTGTTTGCACGGACAGAAAACATGCAAATCACTTCATTTTAACATATGTATGCACCTACACACTCCACTATGCTATTATCCCCAAAGTGCGTATAAATAAATACAGCACGTATGGAATATTATTGTTGATATTATCTGAAACATCTGAAAAATACATCTGCATTTTCTCGAACAGCTGGGAAATTATTAAATACAGTGTTTACTTTTATGGCCATATGCTAAATGTTCAATATCATCAATTATCAAATAGATACGGGGGAAATTGGAGCGAAGACAATAAAGGACATTCAGAAGAGTCTTTACCAAAGTTGCATTGTATTTAGACCAACTGTTTTATGACAAAGCAATTATGGCATACCAAAGAAAAATAAATATACAATCAAATATCGTGATTTTTGTTGGAAAATTGGTCCACAACTAAGCTTGGAGGAAATGAGTTTAAAAACAGGATCAACAGGGGATAAATAAAAAAGGGTGAAACAAATTTTTGGCAACAAAAGGGGAAAATGAGGTAGATATGGAGCGAAAGTGTGACCAACACATACCAAAACGGGATAAAAAGTGGACGGAGTACAAATAATGAAATGGTGAAACAGATTTTTGGCAACTAAAAGTAGGATAATAGCACAAAACAAGGATAAAAAGGGAACAAAAAAATTAAAAAAAAATCAGAAAACAAATTATTGGAAACAACAGGTGGAAATTTGTTAGAGATGGAACAGAAGTTGGTCAAAAAGTGATAAAAAAAAAGGAAAAAAAAATATAAAAAAAGGCAATGTGTTAGAGATGGGACAAAAGTTGGTCCAAAAAGAGATAAAAAAAGGGACAAAAAGGAAAAAAAAATATAAAAAAAGATAAACAAAATTGATGACAACACCAAGTGGATGATATCTAGACAAGGGACGAAAAAGGCGCCAGGACATACCAAAACGGGATAAAAAGTGGACGGAGAAAAAATAATGAAATGGTGAAAGAAATGAAAAAAAAAATAAATGAAAAGGGTACAAAAAAAAAGGGAAAAATAATAAAAAAAAAACTGGAAACTAATTTTTGGCAACAACAGGTGGAAATTTGTTAGAGATGAGACAAAAGTCGGTCCAAAAAGGGATAAAAAAGGGACAAAAAGGAAAAAAAATATTTAAAAAAAATGAAATTTGTTAGAGATGGGACAAAAATTGGACCAAAAAGGGACAAAAAGGAAAAAAATATAAAATATTTTTTTCCTTTTCGGCAACAACAAGTGAATAATAGTTAGAGAAGGGACGAAAAAGGGTGAAAAAAGTGGGGGGGGGGGAATGTGTGAAACAAATTTTATGCGACAGAAAAGATTACATTTTTGAAAGAAATGGAAAAAGTAAACAAAAGGGTCCACGACTGGTGAAATATACAAATGAAAAATAATCACAAAAGACCAAGAAGTAGTTAGAATTGGGTTGTAAAGAGGATGAAAATGAGTAAATAAAAGTACAGAATGAGGTCAAAATAGGGAAAATTTAAAAAATGTGGGAAAAACAATTTCAAAAACTCGAACAAGGGGATTAAGGGACAACTAAATGTATAATATAAAAAGTTATAGAATGGGATAAAAGAGGTCCGAAGCGTACTAAACCGGAATAAAAAGTTTAATAAAACGAGGATATTGACAAGTCGACAACAATGTCCTATTCCATATACAGTGGAAAAGGTAACTGCCTTTTGAGACAAACGCTCCATTGAGTTCCATCATGTAACTTCTTACAAGATGAATGAGGTCTGGCCAGGCGGGGTCCTGAGCTAGGCCACATGCATGAATGCCGACAATCCCATAATTCGAAGGCTTAAAGATCTCTGCTTTGTAGCACTCCTTCAGTAATTGTAAACCAGGAGGTATACGAGCAATAGAACGAATAATTCAAAGGCTTGGGAATTTTAATCCCAGCTTTTCTATCGACAGCAGGAGGGCATGCCGGCCGATTGGATAAGGATGATAAACCAATTAAAGTTATTGGTCTATGGTCCGATGCGGTCCAATTTCACAATAGGTGCCCCTGACAATTTCTTTGTTCGAGATTCAGTTGCGAGTTAATAATAATATGACCCGATTGATGATTTACCGAACCCAAATATTGTCAAATGTGACTTGTGTTTTAGATGTTGTTAGATGTTTTCTATTCCAGTTCCACCGAAACGATTTCCGGACTCATAAGAACTCATCCATCATTAAGACACACACAAAAAAGTCTCTTGCCACAGAACAGTAACCTATCACGTTTCCAATCAAATCAATTAAAATGCTACAATGTTGTTCATTATTTTTTACCATTTACGTCCTCAGCGGAATGTGAGAAATTCATATCTAACTCTGCAACCCACCTCATTCAGTCTCAGACTCAGTGAATATTCACGAAAGAAGCAACAACACATTGTTCGTCCCACGATACAAGAACAGAGATTACGATATTTCCTCAGGCGAAGTGATTTATGTGGGACGAATGTTCGACTGTGTTCACGACAGTGTTTGTTCGTATGTTCGTATCAAGATGCCATAAGAAATCCATTTGAACCTGTTGAGGTATTGTTATCGATGTTAAAAATTAATTTGAATAAATTGATGACAAATATACACACCTACAGACGACACGGCTTAGGCACAATTCCGTGTGTATGTGTAGACATGTGTAATTTAAATTTATTAGGTGTTAATTGTGTGAAGTCTTATAATTTCCGAGAAATTTCTCGTATGCGTAACATGTTATTGTCACACATTATCCATACGCTCTCTTCATGGTTTGAACTTTGATAATTGCTACATTTTTGGTGCGACGTCAACGAAGTTTTATTAAATTCAATTAAACATTAAAGATACACTATTGGGCTTGATATTAATTGATCAAAACCATAAATACATTGAAGAGTGTTTAATAGTTTCGGGAAACAGCGGTGTATAAATCGGTGAATGACCTCTGATACACACGAATGTGTAGACGATTCGTTAAAAGAACTGTGGATTCAAACGGGTTTCCCAATGGCAATATGTGAGGTTCTCCTATGCCAACAGAATTCATGAACCAGTATGAGAAGGAGATCTACAAATACTAACCTACTCTACTACTCTACTCTACTGGGAGGTCTCACTTATTTAATAAGAATAATTTTATTAAACGATATTTTAATGAATATATTTTTGATTCCTTTACTTTTGGACGATACGTTGAAGGTCAACCTGGGTTCTCCAACAAGCGGTGTTATTTTGGAATTCAAAATAAAAAGAATTTTTTTTTTTGAAAAAACTGATGAGATTTTTATTTCTTAATAAAGAGGAAGATATGCCGTTAATAATGAAAAACAACATCAGCCAAATGGCCACCATGACCACGCTTACAGGACCATATCCTTTCATAAAATTTTCCATAACCAAATCGCAAAGTGGATGCCCTCGATAGCCTCACGAATTCTATCTTTGAGGTCTTGAATGGACGCTGGGCTGTTGGCGTTGACCTAATATTTCACGTCGCAAGGTGTTAAATCTCAAGATCTTTGTGGTTAATTGTGATCACCTCTTCGAGAGATAACACGGTCCCGAAACTTTTTACTTTTGCGAACTGTGACTGCAAGATTTTCACCATTTTTGTAGTGAACCCTAATAATTTCAGTGCGTTGTTGAGGCGTGTATCGTTACATTTTTAGTAATGACGTAGTTTCTACCTGTCATATGTCAAAGCATAAAAGCTTCAAAAGTGAAATAGTGGGTGATTCAAAGTAACACCTCTTCCTGGAGAACCCTGTGGAATCCTTAAAAACTCTTTAAATTGATTATATATATACTAGTAAGTTGTAATGCCCCCATGGCGCCCGTTGAAATACGGAAAAAAAATTTGTTGAAAAAAAAAATTTGTGGAAAAAAAAAATTTTGTTGAAAAAAAAAAAAGTTCTTGAAAAAAAAAATTTTTGTTCAAAAAAAAAATTTTGTTGAAAAAAAAAACTTTTGTTGAAAAAAAAAAATTTACTTGAAAAAAAAAAATTTTGTTGAAAAAAAGAAATTTGGAAAAAAAAATTTATGTTGAGCATTGAACGAATATTTGCTTTAAATTTTTTTGGTCCAGCTGTTCAGTATACTAATGAAAAGTAATGTGATAATTTACTTCGTAATTATCAAATAAAAATAATAATCATCTGCCTATAGAATATGTGTTATATTTCCCAAAAATCATTATCATCTGCTTTACGTGTAACTAGCACTTTGTGTAGAATTATTTCACCGGAATTACCGCAATGTTCCACTTTCAGTCACTCGTTAGTCTCTTATTAAGTTTTTCATCCAAAAAAATGCTTCTGTTGTCTTTGTCATTACTTTAAATCCCACAAACATAGCTACTCATCATTCAACCATTATGTCCCTAACACTCTCCTTCGCCACATGGCTTATTATCCTTACCGCCACCAACACAAGATATGTTGGCTGTTTCGAAATAAGAAAACGAAATAAATGTTTACCTCGCAAGAATTCCGACTTAAATCCACACGCCTGTTTTTGTATAATCCTCAGGGTAGAATAATTTACAAGCAATGATGATGCGTGTGAATTCACGTGTTTGTTTAATTTAAGTGCGTGGCAGAGGTGCTCAGCACATTCAACTCCCCCACCAAACTGGTTGATGTATTGTTTTCGGTATTTTTTAATGTTAATTTGAATAAATTGTTGACAACTATGACGACGTGTACGAACTTTAATGCCCAAATAGAAAAAAAAAATACTCATGAGTACTGAGGACAACATTGTGCAAGTTAAATTAAGCGCCAGTTATGTTTTTGATTAATTTGGCCCACATTTTAGGAGCTCAGAGCCCTAGAGACTTTTAACTTATTTCACTAAACGTCAACCTTTATTTAAAATTCCTTTATGTTATAACATCTGAATGATTTTACTTGTTATTTAGATTATTCAAAGTCAAAATGTTTACATAGAAATATTTAAAAAAATTAAACAAAAAAAAAACACTTTCGTTTAAGAAACATCAAAACGCTTTAGAAATCATAAATATGACCGCTACATGGTTGGATTCGTCGTCTAAATATAACACTGAATGAAGAATCTCATAAAATTAAAACGGGACAATTTAACAAAGTTGATTACAATCAGTCTTATACATCTATACGATATAAAGTTCGATTCATCAGCAGAATAGTTTATAGGATGTCATATTCTTCTTTGCTGTTTTGAAAATAACTTCAAATTCTCTTCCACCGAATCAGAAGTTTGTTTAGTTGAAAATTTAATCAGATCATGGGAGCGTATGAGTGATAATTTATTTCTACAAATGACTCATACGTCTCGAACACTTTATGCCTTACTCGACGAATAGCGAACATGGGTAAAACAATATGAAACAAAACATTAAATACCAAGGAAGGCGCAGACAGCGAAGACGGATACACCGGTTGAAGGACCAAATTAAGATCATTAGTATCATGAACTAAAGAAGTGTTTGGAAATCGTTTCTTATGACGACTAATATTATCAACAGCAACTTGACAAATTCACTTAAAGAAAACTTTATATTTATTTTTGTCTTATATGTTTTATAACAACCGGCTGTTGTTCAATGGCCCACTTATTTTGTAAAATCATCTCTCAACTTTGACAGTTTAATACCATAAAAATTAAAACATTTTAAAGGCCCATTTTAATATATTTTACTAAGAAACATGCCATCTCTCTATTCCACCTTTCTACATTGAAATATTTACATATAAACATTAACCCCAATACAACACAACAATTACACATATTCCCCTGTAGTCTTGGGAAAACACTCACAACAGTGTTAGGAGTCCCTGCATTTTGGCTTGAAGTTCGTATTTATTTTGTTCGTAGTATTTGATTTGGTTGTACTCTGGACCTACCTATGAACATGTTTGGCAAAAAGATTAAGCAATTGAATATGGATTAAGTTGTTTAGCAGAACACAGACAGCCATTAGTGGACAGACACTGCCATATTTCCATTCAGGTAAAACATACAAGTTCATAAATACAAGTCGGAGGACAGTTGTAGTTACAACGACATACGAATGTGAACACCAATCCAAATACTGGTCGACTTGGGTTTGTTTGCAAATCCGTATTTGTGTGATTAGCTTTTATTGATTCTAAGCTCTGGGGACATTTTCGTAATTGGACTTGGAATAGTTGATTTAGTTCTATTTGTTGAACAAATATTTCCATCCATAGCTTGGGACAGATTTTAATCCAATATAACAGACGAGTGTTGCAGTCTAACAGCAAATTAAGTGATTTTTGCTATAAATTGTTCCATTAGATGGAAAATTCATAATCATTGGAGGAGCTACAAGAACATGTGTTTATTTTGTGTGGGTTTTTTGATATTAACATTTGCACGGGACGATGTAGGGCTCACAGATGCACATGTTTCTTGTGGTGTGTTTGGCCACATTGCGATTTGGTTATGGAAAATGTAATGAAAATGTTATGGTTCTGTATGCGTGATAGTGGTGTCCATTTGCCTGATGTTGTTTTCTAGTATTATTATGAAATAAACATCCGGACAATTATCTCAAAAAATTTCATTTTAATTTGAATACCAAAATAACACATCTTGTTGGAGAACCCTGTAGGTTTCTTTTAAGTATTTATGAGCTGATAATTGTAAAAATTCGAGAATTTTTCATAATAAAAAATTGGAAAACTTTTCATAATAAAAAATTTGAGAATTTTTCACAACAAATAATTGGAGAATTTTTCATAATAAAAAATTGGAGAATTTTTCATAGTAAAAAATTGGAGAATTTTTCATATTAAAAAAATTGAGAATTTTTCATAATAAAAAATTAGAGAATTTTTCATAATAAAAAATTAGAGAATTTTTCATAATAAAAAATTAGAGAATTTTTCATAATAAAAAATTGGGGAATTTTTCACAATAAAAAATTGGGGAGATTTTCGTAATTTTTAGATAAGGTTTTTTTTTTTTTTTTTGGGGCATTTTTTATATGAAAAAACGGTCGATAACAAATTCTCCAATTTTTTATTTTTGAATAATTTTTTGTTTTTTTTTGGATTTTTTTATAAAAGAAGTCAATAAGAAGGGCGAGCAACAACTCGCGATTTTTTTATAATATTGGTTAATAATATTTGGGGGATTTTGAATTGGGTAATTTTGTTATAAATATTTTGGGGAACTTTTCATATTGGGCTTTTGGGGGGATTATCATTTATATTGGTGAATTCTTCATTTGGAGCATTCTCCATTTTTTTAGGGCATTATTTGGGAATTTTTCATAGAGTCACAATTATCTACTTATTTCCCTTAGCATTGTACGATGGAAAGAAGTACGTGGAACATCCATCGATTTTGTGAGCAGTGTACGTCATAAGTTGTATACACACTGACCGAAACCTACTATTAAAAGATGATATTATTTTTCTAAAGAAGATTTCACATGGCTCTCTTACACTAGGTAAAAAACATCCGCTAAAAAAATTTTAATAGTCTTACCAGGATGGGAAGCTGTGTTCATTGTGTGACAGTTAAAGAAATCCCCACCTATCACGCCATGGCCGTCTACTACACTACTCAACAAAATGAAAAAAAATTCATGTACTCCGGATGCGATAATTTTTTCTGTGTAGATAACCTTGACATGAGCTCGAAAAACGCAATAAACATTTTTTTTTCGTTTGGTTTTTGTTTTATTTTTTTTTTTTTTTTAATTTTAAAAAAAATTTTTTGGTTAATTTGTTTCGTCCGGCATAACTCGGGAACCACTAGCCCGATTTAATTGAATTAAATTTTAAAAAATTAGATCATGAAAATCGATGCGCGCGTTTCGCTTTTATTCGCAATTGAGTAAAGGTATGAATTTCAAAAATTTCAAATTTTCATATATTTTTGTCACCCAACAAATTTTAATTTTTTTTGTAATAAAATAGAAAAACCTTACCATAGACAAAGTTGTGCATATGTCGATCAAATTTTTGAAATTCATACCTTTACTCAATTGCGAATAAAAGCGAAACGCGTGCATCGATTTTCATGATCTTTGTCTCATTTTGCTCATAGGTTATGTGACTTTACGTAAAAGTAATAAGATTTGACATTTTTTTTCATTTTGGATTTTTTATGGATTTTTTAAAAAAAAAAAATTTAAATCTTTAGGCAAAAAATATGTTTTTTCCTTTATATATTCATTTTTAACTTGGAAACTGTTGCTTGTATAGGAAAACAATATATGAACAGATTAAGGGAATTGTAATTTTAAATTTTTTAAAATTTAATTCAATTAAATCGGGCTAGTGGTTCCCGAGTTATGCCGGACGAAACAAATTAACCAACAAAATTTTTTTAAAATTTAAAAAAAAAAAAAAAAAAAAAAAAAAAACCAAACGAAAAAAAAATTTTTTATTGCGTTTTTCGAGCTCATGTCAAGGTTATCTACACAGAAAAAATTATCGCATCCCGAGTACATTTTGACTGTTGACTAGTGCTATTGACAATTACAATGCTGAGATATAAGCAATATTAGGTCTCCTAATGAATTTAAGAAACAAATACTTGCTGGGGTCTGGCGTCATTTGCAGACCAAAGATTCCTCCGCCATTTACGTCACCACTGCTATTATAGTGTGAAACTGGCGATTTAATTTAACTATAGTTTCTGAATAATCCCTAAGATTTCCAAATGGTTTATGTTGGCCATTAAAACCGCCAAAAACAACTTTGTTATGATCTCCCAACAGAAACAAAACAAATGTATATTTGTGAACCAGCCCAAATCCGGACATGTGTGTGCCACAAGTGTGTCTGTGTGCCCATTAACATGTTCAAAGCATGTGTGTGGCTTTTACAATAAGAAAAACATTTCAGTTTCTCGAAAAGAGATGCGTACTTAACATAATTCGGGAACATCCAACGCATTACACATAAAAGGAAAATTAAATCCAACAGTTCCTTATTCTTCATAACCCCCACTGAGAAATGAAAACGAAAACAGGATATGTAACGTTTTCGCAAATAGTCATAATTTTACAAAAAAAAAAATATTTGTTTGGCCCTTAAAGCCTTTAAGGGAGGACGAGACCAAATAATTCGTAAGTGTGTCTTCTTTATGGGTTTTGTTAAACACTGGGCTCTTTATTGGTGGCTACAGGAATTATAAGAAATATTTGGAATAAATTAGTTGTTGCTATCCAGCTGTTCACTGCTGGGAAAAGTCTTGTAATACGATCACGTACTGAAATATTGTTGTTCATAACAATACAGAATGTTAAATAGATAAAAATTCTCTACTTGCAAGTTTTTACTGTTTGCATTTACATTCTAAAACGAAAATATTGACAACAGGCAGATACTGTTCCCCCAAATACTCAAATGATATGCACTATTTGGGGTTTCTTTAAAATTCATTTTAATTTTCCCCTTCGTAAATACAGAGAAAAATCTTTTGCTAGGGTTGGTTAACAGGGACATTTTTAATTGGAGTAACAATTCACAAAATTTGAAGTGAAATAATAATGTATGGAGTAAAGTTCCCCGTCTGTTGCTTACTAGAATGTTAAGGAAATTTTGCAAGTACAGTTCCATGCAGGGCGAACTCCTGAAAAGTGGAGATATATTTTATAGATGGCGGGTGCTATTTGCATGAAAGGGCTCACGGGCGTTTGTTAGAAGACCACCCAATGCCGAATATAATCAGGACATTACAACATAAACTGTTAAACGTGCACGTTCCTGAATAATCGTGTGGGTGTGTTTTTGGGTGGTGTTTAAGGATAATAAAATTGATGTAATGTAGTGTCCCACACAGTCGCCAGATGAGAACCCCATTGAAAATCTATGGATAAACATAAAAAGGAGTATCGACAATCAATATCACAGGCAACAACGAGCTTTGAGAGGTCATACTCGATTCCTATGTCAACACTGAGTTAATTCAATGGAAAATTATTTGGGTGTCAGTTATGGACTTCAACAAAGTGTTGAAAAATTCATTGATAACAAGCGGCTCTATGAAAAATGCCATAAATGCAAAATTCCCCGAAAAAAACGGAGAATGCATCAAATGAAGAATTCGACAATATAAATGAAAACCAGTGAAAAAGTTGCAGTCGGGTAAACCGACTTATGTATACCCTCACCCTCCGTCAAAACATACAAGTCTCATATCCCATAATAGCAACCTCAAAGTACCGAATATTATAGACAACAAAAATATTGTATTACATGTTTTTACAAAAACGGCGGAATATAAAGCAAAGTTTTTTCTCGAAAATTGTATGTAGTTAAAGCTTTACATAATTTATAGAATTTCGGAACGATTTTCATGTACAAATCATAATGAGTGACAAGGCACATTTTCATTTGAATGGATATGTGAATAAACAGAATAGTACCGACTGGGCAATGGAAAACCGCCCAAATTATTCATCAGTCACCTTTGCATCCAACCAGCCACGAATTTTATTAGCCACATTAATAGTTTATTTAATATTTTCAGATTATTTGCGTTGAAGTGCGGCATGTTTTTTTCCCCGGCATTGAAACTATGATTTCAAATTTCCATTTGGTTCAAAAACAAACAAACAAAAAAAACAGCCAAACTATGTAACATTTTGCAACATTTCCAATATTACATGTAATAATGTTCGCTCATAAAAATTCATTACATTCCCGGGAAAATATGAAAACTTTCATAATGGTAAACATATAAAATTATATTGGATTTTTCCAAAGTATATCAACATGAACCATTAAGGCAATAAATGCAAATAGTTTCAAAACAACCACAAAGTAGTGCACCAAATTATTGAGCGAAAATAAAGTTACAAATTGTTATTCTCATTTAACGTCAAAACAAATAATGAACTAATGAATACAAACGTCATTAGCAGACATAATAAGAAACAAAATAAATACAAGTTTAAATTTTTTTTTAAAAAAAAAAACAAAGTTGCTAACGACTCGTTTGGCAGTCAGGAACATTATTTTGTTGCAACAAATGAGGTTTTTCCTTTAGGTTGTAAATAACATTCAATTATAGTTGAATTAAAAAAAGATAATAATGAACCCTCTCCATACTAATGAATTTGATTTCTAAGGAATTGGCTTAATTGTATTTACTATCATTTGAAATCTTCATTCCAATTCCTGCAATTTTACTTTATTATATTTCATGGCCATTTATCATGTTTAGTTAGGGTTGCCAGGTGCCAACTGTATTATATTTGGAATCAGGAAACATTTAGCTTGATTTTAGGAGAACAAATCTTGACATGTCACTGGTCATATTTCCGAAACCAGCCATGATATCAATGTGATATTATCATTAACTTATGGCTGGAGTGATGTACTACAACTGATGTTAGACAGGGTCGGCGAAAAAAATTTTTTTTTTTCAAAAACAGGGCGCAAATCATCTATTGTAGCTTCGGCTGTGTGGGACGTAGCGCCGGGCGCTTCACGCACACTTTCAGCCACGGCAGCAACATTCTCGGGTGTATGTTTTTTTGGCTTTTCATGCTTTGGTTTATCGATGAGGATGTCAGTTTCTTTCTGTTCGATTTTTAATCTTAAAATGGCAGAAAATTCACTACCTCATTGACTGCAATTTTTTACAAAATTTAAAAATGTTCTTTTATTACGAAAGTTCTAGACTTTTGAGGGTTGCCAATGGATTCTGGACCAGTGTACACTGTCGCGCATACAAAACACATATCCACACCGAATTACAAGCTCACTGCAGCCCCATTACAATTTCGTTGTTACCAACAATGTCTTATTGCCCCTCGTAAATTATTTTGTCAACACATTGTTCGCTTAGTAATTTTCTTTCAACAAACACACTCTCACACACATACACATTTTTTTTTTCATCTGAAATGCCACCTATTCAAGAAGTTGTGTCGTGCTCTGCTTATTCATATGTCTTGGTATTCATTTGTGTTGATGTTTGTCTATGAGTAATCTCATTCTCTATTCATTTTATTTTTCAAGCATTGAATGAATTCTGTGATGTATTCGCTTTCATGCTGAATGTCTTGAATGACATTTCAAGATATTCATTGCAGAGTTTTTATAGGAAATCCTTAATTTATGAGGTGATCCGAAGCAACAGACTGAAGACAAAACGGCATATGAATGAAGATCAGAAACTATATGTTATCAGTTGTAAGGACTAGATGTATTTTAAGATTTCCTGTCAAGATTAAAGTTCTTACAATTACTCATCGCATACAGACTTGTAATTGTTGTACTATTTCCGTACAAGTTCTAAAAATCACAAGTAGGGGCCAGAAACTTTTTCCGACCCTTCAAAATAAAAAATCGAACAGAAATCAGATTTTTTTTCTCATATGAATAACACCGATATCTTCAAGAACGTACGTATATATTTATACATTTTGATGCAATTTACATAGGGTTTTGAGCGAATTCTAACGAGTTACTGTTATTTTCTCAAAATATTAATTTCTCTCTAATATGTTCGTTTCATTTGCAACAGTCTCTGATATGTATTTCCCCTTAGTGCATACAGTGAAAAGAAAATTAGTTTTCATTCCGTCAGAAAACATTTTTTAAGGCCTTTATTGTCCGACTTTGCCTTACATAACCTAGTTTATGTATAATCCTGGGGAATTGCAATTAAAATCATTTTCTTTGAAAGACAGCGCAACATTATTGACAACAAAAAATTATAATTTAAATCCCAGCAGAGTTTTGTCCAGACACCGCTCAAACTCAAATGTAGAATATACAATTTCATTGTTTTATAAATTCTGAATTAAATAAATAAATGAGCTAATAAGGCCTTGTTGTTTCATTGTAGCTACATTTATGTCTATAAATAATTGTGTGCCCGACAATGGGTTATTCAAAGCAAGTGGGAGTTTGAACTGTTGGAACATTTAATGAATACCAGGTGGCAATTTATTGTCACCCCAGTTTGTACGAATAATAATTGTTGCAAATGATGACACACACACACACAAATGACAAGGATACAGACAATAGCTCATCAAAAGTCAAGCGAGACAAATGTATACACCAGTCATACATACATTCTCCATAGGTTCAGCGGAATCTGAGACGACAGTGTTAGTCAGAGTTCGTCTTGGTGTTGGCATTTGTTATAATTGCCAATGCCAGGCAATAATGTCGTTGTGTGACTGTCACAAATATCAATTGTGTACCTGCCAACGCACTGTAGATAAATTCTAAAAAATAATTATCTATTTCACGAATATTGAAAAAAAAAATCGTAGAAAGGAAATGCTAACATCCTAGAAAGTAATATGAATGCTTAATCGATTCAGAAACTGCTACTGATACGATTGAAATATTTGTGCCCTTTCTTATTTCTAAATTTTTTATAATTTTTCTTTGCTTGAAAACACTGTGCATTGTCAGGTATTTTCATCACATTACTCGTACAATGAAATACACCTACAACAAATTGTTCTCTTTTTTTTTTGGTTTAATTAAAATTAATTCCTCTTTTGTCAGCTGGTGCCATTATTCACCTTGGCTGGAGATTGAGGCTTCTTACCACGTTCAGTGCCATAGCTGAGACTTTAACAAGAGACAAAAATATAATTAACTTAAGATGCCATTATTTTTAGTATGAGTCAGCAATGACTGATTTTGCCATATGAAGAGAACTCGAGTACGCAGAAACTAATAAATTTAAAATTTAAGTTATCAGATAACTAACATTTTTCATATAATTTACAATTAACCATAGTAAATTCCTACTCCATAATGACAATTCGTAAGCCAAAATAATATAAAATAATATGAAATTGAACCAGATCACCGAAATACAATCGGAAATTATACTTCACAAATATCCAACAATTATTTCATTTGACTTCGACTAAATTCTAAAAATTCGTATACTATTTAATAACTTTCTGTCCAACACAATGGAAATGGAAATACACCAGAAATAGGAAGAAATGTAGTTTACAATTTAATAGACATCTTTTCCCGTGCGACACTAAATTTCGCGTTAAAATAGTTTGAAAAAAATTAAAGAAAGAAAAACTATTCTTGTGGTTGTGGAAGAAAATTTGAATATTTATTGCATAAACCACACTTTGGCCAAGGATAACAAAAAGAGAGAGAGAGAGAGAGCGAGAAGAAAATGTGATGGGAAAAATACAAAGATAGTCACAGGACATTAAAGAAAGTTTTTCGCACATTTTGCATAATCACAGCATAATCTGAAGAGGGGGGTCGATTTATTTCTGTGAAGGAGGAAATTTGTGACATAAAAGTTTTTGTATAATACGAAGTAATTCTATAAAAAAAACGAAAAATGTTATGCAAATCTGCTGAAATTGATGTTAATGTGTTAATAATTTATTTGATTGCAGTTAAATTTTAAAATTTATAGAATTCAGTCACATTTCAGGGTATAAACTGCAATCGTAATCACATTCAGATAAAAGGTGTGGCTGTTACTCCGTTTATTGTTTGCAATTTTTGTTATAGTAGTGACAAATGCATTTCGAAATATGCAATAGTTAGTTAAGTGGTAGCGGTATTATAGCAAACTCGGGCTCACATCCTAGTAAGAGAGTAAAGAGAGTAAATCTCTAAGCCATGAAAAACCTTAAAAAAAACGATAACCATTTAAAAAAAAAAATAAAATTAATTAAATTGATAAAAATCTATTTTTTAAAAAATTTGACGTTATACAGACATTTCTGCCTGCAAAAAATCAGCTCGATTGGATCACTGAAAAAGGGTTAAAAATCGGTCCAAAGGCTTTCACACAGGCCACTACGATCTTCATACTTCAAACTTAAAAAAAAAAAAATTCTGACGTGTACATGAAAATCGCCGATACACGTGTATACGCCAACGTTTTGCTTCTAGGAAATATAGTTTAGCTGCAGCAAATCATTTAAAAAAAAATTGTTTATGAAAAAAATTTACCGCAACATCTTACAATTAAAGAAAGCAAGTACATTCAAAGTACGTTCACGTTTCCCCAACGAACTCCGATATTTTAAGAATGTTCGCCTCAGTTAAAACTGAGATCGACTCAGTTTTATGAACACATCAACTTCTCACACGATGAATTCTTAACTCTCATATATATATTTTTTTTTTTTTTTGAATTACCAGAAAATACAATTTCATCATCATCTTCATCGGAAAACCAGAATACACAATTTGATCATCATCTTCTTCAGAAAACCCATTTATTTTCTTTGAAATTAAGTTTGTAACAAAATGTCCTTGGCTGTTTTCATAACAAACTTCCAGTAAAAATGTTGGCAAATTTCTCACGCAATTCATATGAGCGCCAACTCTTTTGATGACACTCCACCGAGTTCATACAACACATTTGTTGGATTCAGTCTCGTTTTTTTTTTTTTTGCCTTGCGCATTTAAAAAAGTTTGCAATATTTGTATATTTCATGCATTAATGCAATTTCTTTAATTTGTTTCCACAGCAATTTGAGAGTGAAATTGTGCAACAGATTGTTGTTGCTGAAGAAGAAGTGTCTTTATGAGAATCTTTATGAGAGTGCAAACGCTTTATATATGCGGCATATTATCGTGGATTTTATTGAGAACATTATTCCTGGGGATAGTATTTAATAAAGTGGAATGCCGTGGTGTGGTAGGTAGAACCCGAGTTCGACACCGGGTAAGACCATCAAACATTTTTTTCAGCGGCTGCTTTCACCTCGTAAATGTTGGTGACTTTACGAGTAAGAGAGCAATATCTAAGCCATGAAAAACATCTGGATAAGTTAACCGTCTGTTCCTTCATGGAATGTTAAGGGAAATAAGTAAGTAAGAATTTCATAAAATAATATATGTGCGTCCTTATGTAAATGTCGTAGGCTTTATATAACTCTTGCGATCGTGTATATATTGTAGTACTGAAACTATTTATGTTTACAGTCATATTTTCCTATATTAAAAAAATTCCTACAATTAAATTTTAAATTTTTGATTCACAAAAATATTGTCATCCATCACGTAGTACCTGCCAGAAATTGTTATGATATTTTCACGCAATCTCAGACATTGGCAATTCCCTGTTGGTTTTAAACCCTAATTTTATTTTTATTTTAATACATTTTAAATTAAGGACAAAATGCTGCATTATGTCTACAACATAAAAAAAATATTTTTTTTCCATCATTAACAAATAAAAAATTTCCATTTGATGTTTTATTTCCACCAATCGGACATATTTTCGCTTACTTCTTATTTAATGAAATACAAATAAAAAAAAACTTTTTCCTTCAACCCAAACCCTTTACAGAATACTTCCCAAAAATAAGGGCAAATCTTTTATAGAAAAAATGATATTTATATCCCTTTTGCCTTAATTCAATCAGAAACCATTTCAATATTATCCGGTCATTATGCAGAGGCTAGACGGCAATAATTCTAAGAAAACTTCGGTTAACCAAAAAACCAATTCGTAGGAAAATGAAGGTCAAGAGATGCTGATTGGCTAATGATGTAAATGTAGATTTGTGTTACAAATGTAAATTGCTTAAAAAGGCTAAGAAATGTTTTACTAAAACCTAAGCTCATTACTGACGGAATATTTTCATCCAAGCTCTTTAATATTGAATTTAAATTATCAAGACATATATTTTAATTGTTGTGTTACAAGTTTCTATCATCATTACTACATACTCGGTTCGTTTAAGTGAAAGAAGGTTCAATTATCCGAAGTCCTTGTTATATTTTCCATCTTTGTTAGGAACGGAGATTATTATTATTAACTCACGAGAAAGGAGACAATCCCGTCTGCACCAACTAGCGCGGAATTAGTCTTGTATTCATCAAAAGACTCTGAGTGAACCAGTAAAAATAGTGTAACAGCTTGTGTATCTTCTTTATGCTACTGATGGAGAAACTATTTTGAAGAAAACCTGGTACAGTGAAAATCAATCGCAGAATCCCTTTCGCGATGATAAGGTCCACTAATAGCGTCCCCTAGATTCCACCTATTCCTGAATGACATAACATCCCTTTATCTTCCCATATCCATTCAGTTGTATGTGCCAACTCTGTTGTGGTGCGTTGACGGGGCGTGGGCCATAGTCTTTGCCAAGGCAACTGCTGTCTGTGTGAATATTTCTGGTTTGTTTTTCATTTACAGGGATATCTGTGCGGTTTATTGGCATCAATTGACGCGTCACATGCAGCATTCAGTCAAATGGTCATTGAATGGATTTTTACTGGTGCTACGCACATTTTCTGTTTCTTTTTCGCGTCTGCGGTTTGTGTGTTCAACTGTTTTCCGCACCAATCGAGAACTGAATCAAATAGGATTCATAGTTTTGAAAAAAAAAAATAGATCTGCTCAAATTACAAATCGTGTAAAGGCAGCGAACTACTTGTTTGTTGTGAGTAACACAAAAGGTTAGCCTTTTGTAAAATCAACAATAATGTCCTATACAGTGACTATTTTACTCACTTGTTTCCCTTAACATTCCATGAGGCAACTGAAGGGGAACTTCTCTGGAATCTGTGAGCACGATACAATTTCTATACTCCCAGACAGGGACCTACGGTTTAAAGCTGGCTCTGAATATCTACTATTTTTCTAGACAAGTTTTATATGACTTAGGGAGAATACTATCTTACACGTAAAGTTGCCAGCATCTACGAGGCGGAAGCAGAAAAATATTTCGATGGGCTCACCACATTTGGAACCTGTGTTCTGCTTGGTGATAGAATCACACTATAATTGGCACATCACAGCCGTCTTAAATTCAGTGATTAAAGAAATTAATATTTAGATTTTAAGACCCCATTTGTGGGAAAATGTTATTAAACTAGTAAGTTGTAATGCGCCGATGGCGCCCGTTGAAATATGGAAAAAAAATTTAGTTGAAAAAAAAAATTTTTGTGGAAAAAAAAAATTTTTGTACAAAAAAAAAAAATTTTGTTGAAAAAAAAATTTCGTTCAAAAAAAAATTTTTTCTTGAAAAAAAAATTTTTGTGGAAAAAAATTTTGTTGAAAAAAAAATTGTTGAAAAAAAAAATTGTTGAAAAAAAAAAAATTGAAAAAAAAATTTGTAAAAAAAAATTATGTAAAAAAAAAAATTTTGTAAAAAAAAATTTGTAAAAAGAAATTTTTGGAAAAAAAAATTTGGGGAAAACACGCCCATGTTTCAACGGGCGCCATAGGCGCATTACAACTTACTAGTTATTTATAGAATGCCTATTTAAATTCCTACGTACTGCGTGACAGAGGCAGTGAATCAGTGTCGAGGGTAAATATATTTATTTTATTTATTTATTTATTAATTACAATACAAAGTAAATTTATATTATAATTTTGGGTCCAAGGGTAAACCGGGTGACAAAGACCATTTGGCTTGATTTTTGCAGCGACAGAACAAAGCCTCTGTGGGAATCGAACCCACAACCCCCACGCTGATAGGCAAGCACGCTACCAACTCGCCTACCGGGGCGCTTAGAGGGTAAATATATATTAAGAAATTATAGAATGCCTATTTAAATTCCTACGTACTGCATGACAGAGTCAGTGAATTATATTATTAAATTAAATTAAATATTTCTGAAATATTGTTGAACATTTTTGTAAAAAAAAAAATTTTTTTTGAAAAAAAAATTTTGTAAAAAAAAAAAAATTGGAAAAAAAAAAATTTGGGAAAAAAAATTTTTTTGGTAAAAAAAAAATTTGGGGAAAACACAATTTCTGTACAAAAAAAAATAGTATTTTTTTTATTATTATTATTTATAGAATTATAGAATGCCTATTTAAATTCCTACGTACTGCGTGACAGAGTCAGTGAATCAGTGTCGAGGGTAAATATATATTAAAGATTAAATTATATATTTCTGAAAGTGGATTTTTTTTATAAGAACATTTTTTTAATGAAGAGCTTCTCTAACATCAGAGACCTGTCCTCAATATTATGTCTGTACTCTCTGGCCAGAACCAATACTTTAAAGATGGCTTCGCAATGCTAAGTCTCTTTCTAGAGGAGTTTCACATGACCTAGCTCGACAATGTCGCCAACTGCTGACGTAAGAGGGTAGCCGATATTGACACCAATGATGTCTGACATTGTGGGTTTCGCATTTGGTATAACTATTACCTTTATTATATCCAGAGCTCTATGTAATAAAAAATAAATAAAACTTTTTTGCCAGTAAATAAATGTATCTTTTCAATAGGTCGAATAAAAAAATACATCTTCAATATTTTCATTTATGACTCCCTAAACTCAATAGCACGGATGCCATTCCTTTCAGGTGTCTCTACCTAAGCCCCTACCGACTGAGTTCTATTTGATAAAGTGTTAAGTTAAAAGTCATTGTATGTCTGTCTCATCTGGATGTCATTGATTTGCTATGAAACGAAAATCCGCTTATTCCCATCCCCTCCTCCTCCAACAGTGGTGTATGTATAAGAAGGATAAGGTGGGTATTTGTATCATGCATATAGAATTTCATGTAATTTGCATTGGAAATTGTAAGCTATTGTAATGCCAAATGATAGATAGACGACGGAAGACACCAGCGGCGTTTGGTACATACTCGTTGGTTTGAAGCTGTAAATCCCCTATGTACAGTGTGAAGCAAACGTGAGAGAATGTTTATAAAATAATCATATGATGACAGTTAAAAAAATGGGACAAAATTGATAAACACATTTTATTTTGTTATGTATTGTTGACATATGTACATTAGGGTGTCCAAAAAAACATTTTTTTGGGCTCAACCTGATTTTGATAGTTTGTTACTTAATTAAATTACTTAGAACTTGATCGTCTTTCGAACTGCATTTTTACTTTTATACACTTTGATGGAATTTTAAAAAGTTATAAAATGTTTTTTTGACAGTTTCAATTTTCCAAAAAATGTAATATCAAGGGTTATCCAGTTTGCTTTTTAAAAGTAAACGTAAATAAAACATATATAACATATTTTTTTTCGTGATATTTCTTTTTTATTCTAAAGTTTGAACGTTGACATTATGTGTGAAACACTCGATCATTCAAATGATCACTACGCGAATTGTTGCAAGCATTGATTCTTTTGAGGTAATTTTGGACCACTTTTGGCACATATTGGGCGGTATCTCAGCCATAACTTGACGAATGTTGGTTCTTAAGTGCTCAAGAGTTAAAGTTTTCTCTGCATAAACATGGTCTTTCGCGTAGCCCCACAAATGCTGTTAAATCTCATGATCTTGGTGGCCAGTTGATGTCGCCACGACGAGAAAATACGAGGCCAGGAAATGTATTTTTCAATAAAGCCATATTCGTTTGAGATGTGTGTGGCATGTGGCACCGTCTTGTTGAAACCACATATTCTCCAAGTCATATTCTTCAATAGCAGGCAAACAAAAGTCGGTTATCATACGACCATAACGCTCCGAATTGACGGTGACAGACGTTCCCTCCTCGTTTTCGAGCAAGTAAGGTCCTATCACACCTTCGGACCAAAGAGCGCACCAAACAATGACTCTTTGTGAATGCAATGGCCTCTCTTCAATTACTTGAGGATTCTCAGAACCCCAAATACGACAATTTTGTTTATTAACATATCCACCGAGTGAGAAATGTGCTTCCTAACCATAAACCCTAATCTCCTCTTAAAGCACTATGCATATGTGGCTGTGCCAGAATCACCATTTCTGTAGTTGGTTTTAATAATTTTTAGGCGTTGTGTGTGATAGTTAAGCGATCCATTTTCGTCAATGTCAGACTTTCAACTGAAAAGAAAAAAAAATTGTTTTAACAACATAGTTGGACAGATATCGAATTCCTGCCCGATACTTTTGAAATCACGAAATGGATAACCCTATATTACAGCCAAACGACAAAAAAAACTGTCAGAACTTATGATTTGTATACATCAAATTAAAGCTCCAAAATTTTTCTTTAGAAATACTGACTTAAAGACCTAGAGAATGCTTTTTATTGATCAATTTGTGCTTGAAATATGAAAAACCTCCGAAAAACCGATAAAGCGTTTCCAAAAAATCTGAAAAAATTCTTTGGACCATAAGCTATTATAATGAGCCCCCAAGGATTTAAATTTTTTTTGGTCACCCTAATGTACATACATATTTTAAATTGTTGTGGTTTTAGTTTCGCTTGAAGTCATGTAAAATGGATGTTCTTGTTTTTTTTGTATTTTTATAATTATGATAAAATATTACTTATATATAACCTTACTAAGGTTTAGTTAATCAGCCCTTTGAAAGCTATCAAAAAATTATATTTTTTTTTCTTTAAGTTCATTTTAAAACACCGTTAGCGTAGTAATTTTGCTCCACAGTGTACTCCATACCACGCTTACGTCCATACATCTGGGTATTTACAAATACGTATATAGTACCATTTACAACAACTGACATGTTCTTATCTTCACCGTATTTATGTCAATACCATGTTATACAATCAATTTATTTTCATTGAGTTTACCTCTTTCGGTTCAACATACATTTCAATATAAATTTACATTGCATTATTATTTTGATGCTTTAACAAAAAGATGTCTACCTTTTGGTGGATGAATAGGGTCATCTAGCGGGTAGTCTCTTAATCTTGACACTGACAGTTACATGAAATTGAGACATTTATGTTTGATCAACATCGGGGAATTTTGGCTTCATTACAAAGTGAGTCAAATTTTAACAAACATATTTTGGAATTCTAATTGTTTCTGACAAGAGTAAACTTTCGGATTGCTCGGGGTAAAGGAACACATACAATTGGCAAAGCGAACAACGCTGAGAACAGGTGTTTATTTTATGTTGAATCAATTTTTAAAGTAATGGGGAAAAAACCGTTACAGACTTGATGGCATTCCACCGAGGGTAAGCAGTCACGTCGTGCGATGATTGTCGGCGAAGGTGGTAGAGAAGCAAGAGTGGTAACAAAACAGTCACGGAATTAATACACAGGGTGGACCATTAAAAACTGTCATCGGCAATTAAAACCAATACTGTTAATTTTTTTCAAATTACTGGTTTTATTGAAAAGGTTGAACTTTGTCATTTAATAATGCAACACAATATCATTCATATAACTACCACGACCTCGGCAGTAACCTATCTGATTACCACAATTTTTCAAAAAAAAATTTCGATTGTTTCGGGTCGAATATATTGGCGATTTCATGTGTCAACGCTTCAATTGTCTCTGGATACTTTTTCTAATATTTGTCCTTAATAGCTATGTTTTTCTGAAATTGTCTATTTTATACTTTTATACATCAAAAGAATACATTTCAGAAATAGGCACTCATGTTTGTATTTAAAAAATCGTCATGCAAACGTTCATGACTTTACAAAGCCTATTCAAAAGAAAATGTCAGAAAGAAAACTTTGGAAAGAAAAAACAAATAATCGGGACTTATTTGTCTTATATTGAAACTGTATTTGAAAATGGAGATATGTGAAGGTTTTTCAATAAATAGGAATGGTTATTTAATTAGTAATATTATAAAAAATACATCTGTCACATTTCAGTCCAATTAGCACATGCTGAAAAAAAAGGCTAGTTTCACAAATTTCAGCAAACACATTATTAATTAAACATATATTTAAGGTATGATTCTCATTTGTTTTGAAAATTATAAAAAAAATTAAAGAATTGGTGAAAAACTTCCCATATTTATACGAGATTTTTTTGGTGGGGTATTTTTCATCATATTTGAGGGATTTCACAGTGGGTAATTTTTCATAAATTGTATTAGGGATTTTTCAGAATTTTTGGTGAACTTGGGGAACTTATGTCATTCATAGTTATTAATTTTCATAAATTGTAATTAATTATAAGGAAGAACAAGAAGTTAACTCTTAAACTCTAAGTTACATAAAATATATTTGTTAACTATTGTATATTAATAAAATAATAAATTGAATTGAATTGAATATCGCCAACTATTTAAACCTGCCCCCATTTAAACCGTTCAAATTTAATAGTTTCCTAAAGTAATTTATATAAATGGCTTACTGTGCATATTTTGGTAGACCAATAAACATCCAACAAAAAAAAAAAAAAAAAAAAAAGTTGGGAATTTTTCATTTTTAAATTTTCGAGGTATTTTTCGTATGAAAAACTTCCCATATTTATACGAGATTTTTTGGTGGGGTATTTTTCATCATATTTGAGGGATTTCACAGTGGGTAATTTTTCATAAATTGTATTAGGGATTTTTCAGAATTTTTGGTGAACTTGGGGAACTTATGTCATTCATAGTTATTAATTTTCATAAATTTTAATTAATTATAAGGAAGAAGAAGAAGTTAACTCTTAAACTCTAAGCTACATAAAATATATTTGTTAACTATTGTATATTAATAAAATAATAAATTGAATTTAATTGAACATCGCCAACTATTTAAACCTGCGCCCATTTAAACCGTTCAAATTTAATAGTTTCCTAAAGTAATTTATATAAATGGCTTACTGAGCAGTTTCCTGCAATTGACATATTTTTACACATATTCTATGGACTTTTGCCATGGCAAATATTCATGTCGGGCACACTCCATGGTCTAACTATTTGTTTAGTAATTAAATATTCACATTCGGTGTTATTGTCCCATTCATGTTTGCCTTTTACAATTCGACAAATATTTAATTTTTGAATATTTCATTGCTTTATTTCCATAGTAGTAAAGTGATTTTCATTTACAAATTAACGTGACATTTGCTGACTTTTGATTTTGTGATCAAACAGAACACATTGCTTAGTACTCGTATGCATTAGAGCTTATTATTTTCATGCGATAATGGGGGACTTTATATTGTGTTCAAATTATTCTACGGCCACGAATATGGGGTTTCATTACTACGCCCACATTGTGGAACAATTTTTAAATTGTTTGTATACAACAATTGGAAATTTCATTAGTAATAGCGTTGATAAGTTCGGCTGGGCGGAAACTTGTAAATCCTAAACCGTGGAGTGTGTTCCAATGTATCAGTGGAGACATTTGACTTTTTTTTTTGGATGTAATTCTGCCTGTGTGCGACTATCATACAGCAGAGCCCAGGTTTGAAACCTGTTAAGATCATCTAACAAATGCTCCAGCCAGAAAGGCGTTGGATGACAATTAAGATGGTAAACGGAGACAGGATAGACCGAGACTCTGGTGGAAGGACCAAGTAGAACATGATACGCAAATCCTTGCTATGACGAACCGGAGAATGCACACTCAAGACTGAACAGCTTGGAAATCATTTATTCAGCAGGCCAAGACTAAATCTGAGTCAGACTAAATCTCTAAGCCATTAAAAAACTTCTCTAGAAATGCATTAGCCGTTCTAAGCCAACTATAAGCTGTAGGTTGCGTTCGTTTAGAATACAAATACCGCTCACTGATTCGAGAGATATTCACCATCCTGATCCTTCATGGAATGTTAATTGAAATATGTAAGGAATTCTGTCATTGCGAAGTAGTCCATCAAATCTGGATTCAAATCGCACAGTACGTAAATTAATCTTAAGTCATATTGCTCCAATTATACCAATTACAATTTATATCTCTTATGGGTTTCTTATTTACAAATCGGTGTTGCCAGCAAACCCACTTACAATTTTATAATCTTCCACTTTGCCCCCTACAAAAACCTCCGCACAATTCATTGGCATCGTTAAGTAAATCAATTTGGGAAATTAGTTAAATCTGTCAATTGATTTAATGTATCAACAATTACAGTTTATGACATTTAAATATTAAACACATTACCCAAAAAGTCATTGGTGTTGCTGCCAACGGGGTTTTTGTTTACTTTGCCGTTCGTTGTGGTCAGCTGCCATCAACGGGCCACTGAATTGTGACAGTAAATACAACCAAGCGTATGTGAATGAAATTGACATTCACAACTACGCTGTGCTAATTGCAAAATTTTAATTAAACCGTGTCAAATTAAAACAAGGGTTGTTCAAACGCCAAAAATGCTAAATTCAAAATTGGAACCCACTATTGTGGTTTTGCACTACAGCCACACAACTCTTTACACATCAACGCATTTCTATGAAAGTTGTGCATGTGAGAATGTCCATGACATGGAGCAGCATATGCCACTGTTTCCCTTATCGCTGTTTGACGGTGACTTTGCTGGACAGCAGTGATGATGATGTGAACGCCATGAAGTCAACTAAATGGAGAAACTTTACAGAGCAAAATGCCTTACTTACTTTGGCAGCATTGCTGTTCGTTCTTCAAATACACATCTGCAGAACTGGCCGTGGTCTTTTATTGTAAAGTCCTGCACGATGTGAAAGCACACCGCAAAGCTGTGGTAGCGTTCCGTTGCAGAAGCGGTGGTTTATTGCGATTAGAGATGCCGTTTGAGATGGGGATTTTTCAAAAGTAGAACATTTTTTTTTTTGGAATTGAGGGATTACCAGTTACTTTATTTAATAACAAACGAGGGCTGATGTCAGAGTCAGCGCTGAATGCAAAGAAAGGCGCTTAAAAACACGGAATATGTTTTCTTATGAGAAAGCTCGAAACATGTTACAGTGAGAGCAAGGAGAAGAGCGCTTTGAAGCGAAAATGATTGGTTTGTCGCCTTAACACGCTTCGTTTTTGTTGTAGTTGTGTCTTTTTCTTATGTTGTTGTGTGTGTATGCTTTATTTTCGTCATGCAGCCCATATGAAATTTTGGGAAAATATAAACCCATACCAAATTTCAAAGCGATTGTTTAACTCTTGCAAAAGTTATCGTGGGAACCTACCGGCCAAACGGACTTGATGTTTTTTTTTCTAATTCCATTCAGAACACAAAAAATTCTTTCTTAAAAAATATTTCTTACAAAACTTGGGCGCTTTTGAATGACTCATTTAACAAAATTAAAAAAGCTCGTTCCACTATTTTAAAATTATCCACTCGAAAACCATTTTTCTTTCTAAATACAAAAATTCATTCCCAATAAAAACATTTAAAGCTTTCTTAGAAGCGTGACATTATTAATGTCTAATTAAAAAAAAATTACGAAAGATCGCTGATCACTTTCGCATTCTTTCATTTCTTAAAAACTCGCGCCAGTAAAGACAGTGCTTTCCAACAAGAGATGTTATTTTGGTATTCAAAGAAAAATGGCATAAATGATCGGATGTTCATTTCATAATAAAGATGAAAGCATGCCGTTAATAATGAAAAACAATATCAGCCAAATGACCACCACGACCATGCTTACAGGACCATATAATTTTCATAAAATTTGTCCATAACCAAATCGCAAAGTGGCTGCCCTATGTCCTCGATAGCCTCACAATTCTACCTTTGAGGTCTTTAATAAAAGCTGGGCTGTTGGTCTAGACCTTAAGATTCATAGTTCTACATGTGGTAAGCGTACCGGAGCTTTAGCGCTTGTTAGTTGGCATTTAAAGAAACTGTATCTCTGGACAAACCATCCCGCCTCATAACTACATAGGTTACAACTTTATGACGATCGATTATTACGGTTTTTTTAGAATATACATATCCTCGAACATGTTATGTTATTTTTTAACATCAACGTATCCTTCCATGAAGGATATGTGATACCCTAGAAACCGTTGCCGCCACGATGTTTCAAATAAAGTTATGCACTCTTTAAATGGAGAAATACCAGCTTTGTTTATCTCTGAAATTATGAGATTGATAATGAAGACATTTTTTGTTTGCATAAAATATTCACCACACTCTTCGACGAAGCGTAACTCCAAGTTGTACAAAGTGATGCCCATAGACACGTACTTGTGGGTTTCTATGTAGTCGACAGCTGTTGCTGCCACTCAGACATTAACAACTTCTCAATATCGACATTAACAGCAGATGCAACAATAATGTGGAACGAACGTGAAAATTCTATATAATGTTTCAATTTGAATAAAAAATCTTAAAGAGAAACTTTTGATAATTGAAGATATTAAAGGGTTTTTGTTTTGCTAATGGCGTTGGCGGAAAAACCTGTGGGAGAGTGATGTCAGGTAGCCAAATAGCCTACCGAGATGGACTGTATCTCTTTCCTACTTTTGATGGAGTATGTAAAAAATGTGTCATTTTGTTCGCAAAATTTTGAACTACAGATCTGTGAACATATCAAGCTCTAACCGCGAAAATGAAAAAAATTAGAGGAGAGGGTTTTTTGAACATTGAAATCTGTGATCATAACGAGCCCTGACCGCGAAAAAGACGTAAGTGCCAAAACAAAAATTTAGCAGGAGAGGAGTTTTTTGAACTTTGAGATCTGCGATCACAACGAGCGCCAAAACGATTTTATTTGTCGTTAAGCAAAGAGGCAGGTGAAGCATGCGATATAATTGAATTTGCTATATAAATTTTTAATATTTTGGGATCCTTTTAAGATCCTTGGACAATTTTCTATCGAATTTCATTAAGAAGTGAGTTTCGAAAAAAATGTCGCTTACGTCTCTATCGCGGTAAGGACTCGATATAACGTGTGTATGATCATAGTAAGACTCTAAGATTGTCTAGCCTTGTCAAATGTCTCCAATGTACATATATAACATAGCGTAACTAAGAAATTGTAAATTATTTAATAACACCGTGTTACACACATTCTGTCCTATGAACCAAATTTACTTTTTCGGAAAGGGGATACAAAATAAAAATAAACGTGTATCGGCGATTTTCATGTACACGTCAGAATTTTTTTAAATAACAGAATAAAAACTATTTTTATCAATTCTCAGATTTTCCCCAATTTTTATTATTTTTGAAAAAAAAATATTTTTTTCAGTTTTCTTAGCATAACTTGAAGAGACTCCAAATTTTTAAACAACTTAAGCGTTACAAAAAAAAATGTTTTTTGAACTGAAACCTTAAAAAAAACAATAACCATTTAAAAAAAAAAAAAAAAAAATTTAGGAAAATCTGAGAATTGATAAAAACCTATTTTTTAAAAAAATTTACGTGATACAGACATTTCCACGAGTCTGCCTGCAAAAAATCAGCTCGATTGGATCACTGAAAAAGGGTTAAAAATTGGTCCAAAGGCTTTCACACAGGCCACTACGAGCTTTATACTTCAAACTTCAAACAAAATTCTGACGTCTACATGAAAATCGATACACGTGTATTTCTATTTTTTCCCCTCTTTCCGAATATGTGCATTTGGTTCATAGGACGAATTCTGATTTAAATGTTTCAAAACAATTGCTCTTAAATTGCTCATAATTCAGATGATTTTATTTAAATATTTAATTCAAATTAATTATTTAAATATTTGCTTTAATATCATTACGAAATATTAAAATCTGACTTTTTATAATTTTTTAAAAACGTCATTTGCCATATTTTCAGTATCTTCAGTATCTTAGATTGCCTGCCCTCGAATATGCTGTTGCTGCCACTCAGACATTAACAACTTCTCAATATCGACATTAACAGCAGATGCAACAATAATGTGGAACGAACGTGAAAATTCTATATAATGTTTCAATTTGAATAAAAAATCTTAAAGAGAAACTTTTGATAATTGAAGATATTAAAGGGTTTTTGTTTTGCTAATGGCGTTGGCGGAAAAACCTGTGGGAGAGTGATGTCAGGTAGCCAAATAGCCTACCGAGATGGACTGTATCTCTTTCCTACTTTTGATGGAGTATGTATAAAATGTGTCATTTTGTTCGCAAAATTTTGAACTACAGATCTGTGAACATATCAAGCTCTAACCGCGGAAATGAAAAAAATTAGAGGAGAGGGTTTTTTGAACATTGAAATCTGTGATCATAACGAGCCCTGACCGCGAAAAAGACGTAAGTGCCAAAACAAAAATTTAGCAGGAGAGGAGTTTTTTGAACTTTGAGATCTGCGATCACAACGAGCGCCAAAACGATTTTATTTGTCGTTAAGCAAAGAGGCAGGTGAAGCATGCGATATAATTGAATTTGCTATATAAATTTTTAATATTTTGGGATCCTTTTAAGATCCTTGGACAATTTTCTATCGAATTTCATTAAGAAGTGAGTTTCGAAAAAAATGTCGCTTACGTCTCTATCGCGGTAAGGACTCGATATAACGTGTGTATGATCATAGTAAGACTCTAAGATTGTCTAGCCTTGTCAAATGTCTCCAATGTACATATATAACATAGCGTAACTAAGAAATTGTAAATTATTTAATAACACCGTGTTACACACATTCTGTCCTATGAACCAAATTTACTTTTTCGGAAAGGGGATACAAAATAAAAATAAACGTGTATCGGCGATTTTCATGTACACGTCAGAATTTTTTTAAATAACAGAATAAAAACTATTTTTATCAATTCTCAGATTTTCCCCAATTTTTATTATTTTTGAAAAAAAAATATTTTTTTCAGTTTTCTTAGCATAACTTGAAGAGACTCCAAATTTTTAAACAACTTAAGCGTTACAAAAAAAAAATGTTTTTTGAACTGAAACCTTAAAAAAAACAATAACCATTTAAAAAAAAAAAAAAAAAAATTTAGGAAAATCTGAGAATTGATAAAAACCTATTTTTTAAAAAATTTTACGTGATACAGACATTTCCACGAGTCTGCCTGCAAAAAATCAGCTCGATTGGATCACTGAAAAAGGGTTAAAAATTGGTCCAAAGGCTTTCACACAGGCCACTACGAGCTTTATACTTCAAACAAAATTCTGACGTCTACATGAAAATCGATACACGTGTATTTCTATTTTTTCCCCTCTTTCCGAATATGTGCATTTGGTTCATAGGACGAATTCTGATTTAAATGTTTCAAAACAATTGCTCTTAAATTGCTCATAATTCAGATGATTTTATTTAAATATTTAATTCAAATTAATTATTTAAATATTTGCTTTAATATCATTACGAAATATTAAAATCTGACTTTTTATAATTTTTTAAAAACGTCATTTGCCATATTTTCAGTATCTCCTTTTCATTTGTTTAGCTGCACAAACAGACACCGTGTGCTCAGCTCACTCAGAACTCTCACACACACACAGAAACAGTTCCATGAAAAATGAATTATGGTAAGGAATACAAAGGAATCTCAACAAGAAATGTCAAGGACAAACAGCCAGATACAACAGGGAACAAAACGGAGTCAAAACGCAAACAGCCAATGTTTTTTTTTTTAAAAAAAAAAAGGAAGAAAAAAAAATAATGTTATTGTTTTATGCTGTATTTCTTGGCAGAGGGCGATAGGAAGGAAGTGTAAACATGTTCAAAATATCAACACCAGAACGCAATGTCAGCAGGAACCCCAGCAGCGTGTGGGGGTATCGTCATGAACATCTCCTACAGCGGTGGCTTCATCTCCCGCCGATGAGACAAATGGTATGAAGCAAAAACCTTCGTAAATGCTACAAACCAAAACCATCTGTAAGAGAATGTGTGGCATTTAAAGGAATTTTTGTTGTCTGGCACAACTGTTTTATTAAAGAAACCGGTAATGTTTAACTATTGAAAGAGATTCACAAATTTAAGTTAAATGGAACTTATGTGGAATTTTCACCTTTACCTTAAACAAGGACTTGGTCGCATCTGCTCCTTTCAGTTGAACCGCATATCAGCCAATGTTTACATTGGTGAACATATGTTTATATTGATTTTCTTCGTTTTTGGTGTCTTCAAATATTTAGTTTAGTTTTTTGGCAGGCGCCAAACAGAAAAAAAAATCAATATTGAAAGTTTTTGTGTCGACAAGTGACTTTAATTCTTGTGTCAGAGGTACAAACAGAGGGAGAGAGAGAGAGAGAGAGCGGGAGGGGAAGTATACATCATTTTTATACATGAAATTAAAGCACGAACATTTTTCTTTTGAAATGATAACTCAACGATTCTGAAAATGCTTTTTATTTACCAATTTGAGCTTTAAATACCGAAAAACTCACAAAAACACTTTTTTTTCGCAAAAAAAAAAAACTCAAAAACTTTTTCATAAAATGCCAAAAATACTTTATACCATAATCTATCAAAATCAAGTAGAGCCAAAAAAAAAATATTTTTTTTTAAACTCTAATGTGCTCAGGAAGTGAGTTTATTTGCCAAAGTAGTTGTACTGACCTCTCACATCTTGAATGCGTGTCTAGTTTAGAGAGAAGGCAATAGCTAATAAGCATGTGACTTAGATTGCCTGCCCTCGAATATGGAATGCAATACGAAATAACGATGGCATTCTTAATGGCATGCTCGTATACTGGAATTGCCCAATTTTTTATGTTTTATTTGGATGTTTTTTCCCTTAATTTAGTAATATAAAAAAAAAAAAAAAAAAAAAAAAAAAAAAGTTAACCACCTGTTCGTATGAGTGCTAGGCTTTCAAATTAATATTAGTCATACGCTCCAAAAATTGGATAATGCTATGCTAGAAAGTAAATACGAATTGATACTCTTTTAAAACTCATTCCTAGGAAGTTCATATGTTCTAGAAAGTTGTTTACTGAGATCTTTGGAATATTTTTGTAGTCAACTGCTTCCTTGAATTTGGAACGGTTTGCTGCCTATGGTCATGAACAAGGGAAAAAAGGTAAAAAAAAAGATTTTTTTAAGGTAAAAAAAAGATTTTTTTAAGGTAAAAAAAAAGATTTTTTTAAGGTAAAAAAAGATTTTTTTAAGGTAAAAAAAAGATTTTGTTATGGTAAAAAAAAAAAATTTTTTTAATGTAAAAAAACGATTTTTTTAAGGTAAAAAAAAAGATTTTTTTAAGGTAAAAAAAAAGATTTTTTTAAGGTAAAAAAAGATTTTTTTAAGGTAAAAAAAAAATTTTTTTAAGGTAAAAAAAGATTTTTTTAAGGTAAAAAAAAGATTTTTTTAAGGTAAAAAAAGATTTTTTTAAGGTAAAAAAAAGATTTTTTTAAGGTAAAAAAAGATTTTTCTAAGGTAAAATAAGATTTTTTAAGGTAAAAAAAAAAGATTTTTTTAAGGTAAAAAAAAGATTTTTTTTAAATTAAAAAAAAAGATTTTTTTAAAGTTTTTTTGCGATTTTGGTTTTATTTTTTTACAATTTTTGTTCTTTATGATAAGAGCTACAGAGAGTTAATCAAAATTTCAAACGGCTTCCAAGATATGAGCCTGAAAAAATGATCACTTTTTTGCAAATCCAACACTTTATTTTTTACATCACAGCTACATATGACCCGAATACTGTAAATCTATTTTTCTATCGCTTCAAAAAACTGTAAAAAAACGATAATACTGCATGTATGGCAACACTGGGCGTTGATGCACTTTCTTTTCAGTTTGCCTTGTCAAGTTAGCGTAAATAGAACAAGGTCTGCAAATCTTTGAGTTCTCTAATAATGTGTTTCGCCAGCTACGTTCTTTTCATGGTCGTCATAGTCTACCCCGGATAGGTGGTCCAAGCCATTATGACCAAATTTCGCACCAGTTTATCTGTATGGCACATCAAACCACCAACCCGTATCCTTAAGATCGTCGTCAATCGCAGCGATTGTGTTTCTGATATTTTATGAAAAAGGAACTGTTTGGTGTGGTTTATGGACCGGCGTAATTATTGGATCGTACTTTTTCAACGACGATCATTAGGTTGCACTGTTACGGCAAATGGAGCAAGTTCGAGTTCGATTTGTCCCAAATGGAAAGTGGACTGTGCTTTATACCAAAATGCAGGCACAACAATTAACTAATTGTGAGGTACGTTTTGACACTGTCAATTGACCGCCACGTTTGTATGATTTTGCCCCACTGTTTTTTTATGGTGGAGGTCTCGTCCTTAGATAAAAGCCGATACCGATTGCTTCTTGGGAAAACAACATTACTCGAATCGTTGTTGAGATTCGTCCGACAAAACCAGGACTGTGGAGTCGAGCCTAAATTGCTACGACTAAAGCATTTTTAAATAGCTCGACTCCGACTCCGGAGTCTACTCCGACTTCAGTTGTTCAATAACAAAACTTCGAAAGATCTATTTCCGTCCACTATTCCTATACTTTATATTACACTGAGGTGCGTTTGTATTTTAATGATAAAAAAAGTTCATATAAACGAAAATATTTTAAATTTTAAAAAATTTTCAACAGATTAACTTGTTCTCAATGCATTTTATTTATTTTCTGGGAAATGTAAGTAAATAAAACTCGGAGTCGAGCAAATTTTTCGACTCCAGACTCCGACTCCACAATCCGGGACAAAACAACATATGCATGAAATAATATTTAAAACGTAAATTACACTTATTTTGTTTTTCAATAAACAAAAGTTGTCCTGTCGAAATGTCGAAACCTTAAGTATACCCTTTATATCAAATTTAATCGGAAGTTTAAGTGCTTCATAATTAATTCAATTCTATTTTCGAATATCAAATATACGTATGGTATGAAATGTTTTTTATTCCACCAACTTCAAATGTGTGTAATTTAAAGACTGAGAAATAGCATAGAGAGACGACAGGGTAGAATTTAAATTTGCATTAGGGAGCTTTCACTGCAAATTAATTCTGTAGTCTATCTGCGCTATAAGTCGTTTTTATTTACTCAATTGTCCGCCTCGTTCTTTCGATGTAAACCCCACTAGAATATCGGCCAGAAAAACAAAATTAAAGCATAAATGGCAATCATTGATTTAGCAAGGCAAATAAATTTGGTTTTAAAGTTGCACAAATTTTAGTTTATTTTCATAAAACAAAAACTTCTCTTTATTTTTCAAGAAAAAAAAAGTTGCCGAAAAATGATAAATGATTAATTTCAAATTCTATTTGAGAATATATTCAATGTCTGTGTCTACCACCGCATGTCTAATTGGAAGACTGAGTAAGTCATGTGTTTTTCGGTGATTTCGCGGAAATATTTCTACTAACGTATTTGTATTCCCCTACATGTTAAGATATGCATGCAAGCTTTATTATAAAATTGGTAACATATTACACCACAATTATTATAATGGACTAGCAAGCAATCCTTTGGCAAATTTGGCACACAAAAAAATATAAAATAAAATTGGATTGTTCGGAATAATTCTTGAATTGAAAGTTAAGTATGGCCGGAGTAATAAATATTTACCGACTACAGACATTGAGAGATTGTGGGTTAGACAAATAGTTGGTCACATTTGGTAACTGTTCCATATCGTCAGCTGAAATCCAAAATGACCAATTATCAAAAAACCCACAATAGTGTTTTTGATTGATTCTTGTCAAATGACCTAAACTACATATTTCTGAAAATTGAAAATAGGCGAAACAAGAAGTATGTTTAGATTTTACAACTGTATTTGGCTTCTCCTGGGAAGTTATGAAAGTGCTTGTTAAGACATTTTGAATGTCTGCACGGAATGGCTTCGATTGCGCCGAGACTTTACATCGTGGGCGGCCATTCAATGTGTTACAAAAGCCATTTGATAATGTGAGCGCATATCATCTTTGATAGACTGCGCCTGTCCCTTTTTGTATTTATAAATATTTTTTTTTTAAAATATGTGTTCAATATATGACAATGAAAATCTAATCCAGTGTTGCACAATTTCAACCGGGTTCGTTTTTAGAAAAACACTTCGAACTCAAAAATATATGTACTTACCAACAAAACGACTCCTCTGGATCTTCTGGGAAAGTGTAGAGGAAAGTAAACCACATATTGGTGGTGAATGTATAAATATCTCTAGTAGAGGCCAGTTGTTCAAATCGAGTTTGCGTCTGACAAAATTCCAAAGCTTTTTAGATTTCTGTAAAAAAAAAACGTCATTGTTGGGAAGGAATTAAAGAATTTAAATTTGAATATTTCTTTTTATTATTTTTGTTTTTACTTTTATTTAATTACAATACAAAGTAAACTTATATTCCAAGGGTAAACCGGGCGACACAGACCAATGGAAATGATGACAGAACATTTAGCATAAGACAAAGCGTTCTAGCAATGGTGTGGAATTCTGAGGAGATGTAAAGGGTGGGCCATTTAAAATTGTAACTTTGAAGGGTAGAATAAGATTCATTTCTCTGGCGTTATATTAAGAGTGTGTTTCAATCGAATGCAAGCTAAATGATCAGTGGTTTTTGTTTTCAGATTTATGGGCTGAAGATTGTTTGACAAAAGATGAAGAGTTTTAGCGAAAACTGGTGTTTTCAACTTATTTTCATCTCGGTGTCAATAAGCAAAATTTCCGCAGTTTGTGTTCAGAGAACCCACGCGTGACTATTGAGCAGCCAATGCATCCACAAGAAGTTACTGTTTGGTGTGGATTTTTGGGCTGACGGTATCATTGGGCCTTTTCTTTCTTTGTCTTTTCTTTGTTTGAACCACTGGCTTTTTGTTTCCAAAAATTCAAAAGAATGACTTACTTTCAACAAGACGGGGCCACATGTCACACTGCCAACGCAACCATATTTATTTTACACAATGTTTTTGAAAATCAAATAACAATTAAGGATATAAAACTCTTGAGTGACTGACTGACTGGATCATCACTGTCCTGGCCGAACGGCTGAAGCTAGAATCATGAAATTTTGGGAGTATCACAGACATCCGCTAAGAATGGATTTGGAAAGTCCGATTGGAAGTGGATAGAAATGGGGAAAACGGGTAAAATGTGTCCCCAAAACCCTTCAAAATTCGCAAAATAACAAAAAATTTAATTATTGTGATTGTTTTTTTTTTCAAAAATTGGTCCACGACTACGATTGGCAACAATAGGTGGAAATGAGTTAGAGATGGGAAGAAAAAGGGTCCAAAACAGGGATAAAAAATGGGAAAAAAAAAGGGTGAAACAAATTTTTGTAAAAACACGTGGATAATAGTTAGAGAAGGCGCCCCGGTAGGCGAGTTGCTAGCATGCTTGCCAATCAGCATGGGGGTTGTGGGTTCGATTCCCAACAGAGGCTTTGGTCTGTCGCAGCAACAATTTAGCCATATGGTCTATGTCACCGGGTTTACTCTTGGACCCGATATTAGAATATGAATTTACTTTGTATTGTAATTAAATAAAAATAAAATTGTTAGAAAAGGGACAAAAAAAGTGGTAAAAACATACCAAACCGGGATAAAAAAAAGTTACAAAAAGGAAAAAAAACAATATTTGGTAAAAAAAAATTTAATTGTAATTATAAAAATTTTGTTTTACTGGGAACGAAAATGTAGCTAGTTAAGGATAAATGTTACCCAAAGCATCCATCAACAATTGATGCGTTAAAACATGAAACGAAATTCGGCTTTGTAGAGATTCGACCCGAAACAATCGAATATGTATTGAAAAATTGGATTGATCGGATGAGATACAGTCGAGACAATCGTGGTTGTTATATGAATGATATTGTGTTTCATTATTAAATGACATAGTTCAAACTTTCCAATAAAACCAGAAATTTTCAAAAATTATCAGTAATTTTTTTTTTGTATCCGATTTATATTAAAAATTTTGAATGGCCCACCCTGTACATTAAGATCAGGTAATGTTACTATGAAGTAATGTTATTAATGCCAGATAAACCTGTTTAAGCGAACCTAAACGTATCATCGTAGATGACTGTTGTTGGCAACTCCTAAAACAAACAACTTTTCCATATCGAGCCCTTACCGCCAAAAAGACATAAGCGCCATTTTCTTCAAAATTCATTTTTTTTATATATATAGTACATTTAATTGTATTGTAAGAGCTACACGCCTTTTGGCTTGACCACAAAAAAACCCTCTCATGTAATATTTTCTTTTTCGCGATTATAATGACACTTTCTTAAATGAACTCCCTTCATAATGGAGCTCCTTTATAATTCGTCCCCGCCGAACACAACGTTGTTTTTGCTCCCAAATTATTTACTTAATTTCTTTCAGTCGCGCCATATTTACAGCCATTTAATTGAATCGAAAAGCACACTTGACATGCAGTAACCCTTCAAAGCCGCAACTAAGTTTCAGGTCCTCTTTCAAATGATTTTATTTTAACTTTACAAATGAGATGGTTGTTGTTATTGCCACTTGACAAAGTAAACTATATAATATTCTCGAGCAGTTGCAGTAAATTTCCCATTCTCTTTAAACTAGCAAAGGTAACGTGTTGTTTTGCGCCGGGCCAGTAAACGATGTTTTTCATGTTTATCCAAGTGGCAAATGCAATCAAACTTTAGTAAAATGACGTTAAATCTACTTATTCTTTTTGCAGCTGGATGCTCTCATTCCTCGTCCCACATGTCCTGAAGTTATTTGAGTAAACTAAATTAACAGGGTAGGCAGCATCGCAAAGAAATCTGTGAAAAGGTCTATGACCTCTGGGTGCTATGTTAAATGTACATGTTATGTTAATATACAGGGTGCGCCAAATAACTTTTTTTTTTTTTTAAAATTCTATAAAAAAAAATACTACTTTCTCGCAGATTAGGAAAATCCAATTAGGAGAGGATACCTTAGATGACCTGTCGGTCGTCAAAGGAATAGACATAATGGATTTAAGGAACTTTATAGACTGGACCGAATTCCTTACGTAAAAACTTGGAAGGGAATCTGTAGAAGAAACCAGGAGCACACAATAGATGTATGTCAACGACATGAGACCAATCTTACATTCCAACCTAACCTAACCTAATTTTAATAACCACTTTACTGAAATATAAATCCACTCTGATTTCAGATTCAACTGATATTTCAGTTGCTCTTTGCTCAGATTTAATTTGTGCTATTTGGACTTTCTAACATTTGGGTCAATACAGCAACATACACATATATATTCTGGATTGAATTGGTAGACAATATTCATTTAATACAATTAAAGGCAATTAATTAAACTATTTATAAAGATATTTGCCAACATATACGGACATATCGCTCATTCACTTCAATAATGTCACAATTAAAAATTAACTTTTCAATTTTTTTACTCAAGAAAAGGCTGTAAATATCTGATTTGAATTGAGTTTTGTTATTCATGAAACCTATGATTTTTTCCATATATTTGTTTAGTAAGACGCAATTGAAAACTTTATACGGCTCTCCTGAAAAAATAGTGTTTTGAGTTGTGACACTATTGAAGTAAATGAGCGTTATAACATATACAATGGGTATTTTGCACATTTCACTTATAACATGAAATGTTTCAATTATTTTTGATTATGATTAAGGAGTTATGGACTTATTCTTTTCCCCATAGAATAGCCCACAACATTTATTTGTAGTGTGCCCTGACTTCACTCATGTGTAAAAATTATGAATTTGCTTGCAAACAGTTTTGTCTGGTTTTCCCAGAATCAATGTGAAGTTTTGTATGATTTTGAATAATTTCAATTTAATGAAATTATATTTTAAATGTGTATTCAATTGTGCTTTGAAAGAAAGCATTGGCAATATCTGATTAATTAGGCACACATAATACGCCTGGCTGAATGTTCAAATTCAAGAAATATTTAATTAACCTGAAAGATTTATGAGGAACTGTTTACGTTTCGGTGTGATACGAGGGGTCTTTACTGGAACCGACAAAAATGACACTCGTGTCTCTCAGTCGAAATAAATTACCCCAAAAAATGTTGTTGATCAAGGAAACTATCTTCTGGAGTCCTCAAAACGTCTCTTGTAGGATTTAAAGCCTCGCCTTTCCTGAGGATCGGTGGAACATTGTCAACTCTCCACAGAGAAGGGTAAATACCAGTACGGTACGATATGTTAACAAGATTGTCATTTACTAATTTCTCCAAACTAGAGTTTGAAATAATTTCAAAAATAACCAATTTAATTTCATGAAAATATCACAAATATCAATTATTATCGGAAATAACAAAAAGTTATCCACAATTCATGTTGAACTGTGTACTCATTGTTGACTGGATTTCACTACAAAATAATTATTATATTTGTGAAATGGATTACAGTTGGTTAAAACGTAACATAATAATTGATAATATTTATTTTTATGTAACAAGTCGTCAACTGTACATGACATGTTAAATATGTATTGTGTAAATTAATAAAGTGTTCGCACATAACGTCGAACTGTAGGTACTACAGTGGACATGTGGATCTGTGTTTCTCTGTGTGTGTGTGTTTACACCGGAACACATGATGTCATGTAATGAGATTTTTTTAATCAATATCCAATAAAAACCACAATGTGTGAGTGGAATGCGTGAATGAGACTGTGTCGGTGTATGTGTGCCACGTATCTGTCACTATTGGCAATATTGTCAATATGTCATGATACCCAGCAAATGTATTTGGAAAAGATCCACGACTATCCAAGGAGAACAGGGTTGTGAAATTCGACCAATGGCTGTGCGGTAGACACTAACAGAAGACATGGATGATTATTCTAAAAAGAATTGACCTACATATTATTTATTTGTTATTAACTACAATACAAAGTAAATTTATATTCTAGTTTTGGGTAAACCAAGTGACACAGACCATATGTCTAGATTTCTTGCAGCCACAGACCAAAGCCTCTGGTTGGAATCGAACCCACAACGCCCACGCTGCTAGGAAAGCCCACTATCAACTCTCCTACCGGGGCGCTCATCCTCCATTTAAATTGGTATCTTATGTTCTTAAATTAACACGATCCAAGCAACTTGGAAGTGGAAAACAAATAAGAATTTGATAGCTTACAAAGCACGTGGCTAATCCATATGGTCCTTCGAGCCAAAACAACCACCAGGATGGAGACCCGTAATATTCAACAGAAATCTTTGTCAATGCAATGTGGCAGTAAACACGTACATGTGTATCGTCGACTTGTTGACTGTATCATATTTATGGTTTTAATTTTGTCTGTAACTCATACATCGTTATTATTTGCAACCAAAAAATGTTGCTGGTCAGCCAAAGCCCTTATTAATATTTTACACATTTTCATGGAATATTTTTAATAAATAAATATAATCGATAATAAACTTATGTTTAAGTTCATAATTTATTAATACAACGATTGTTCTTCTCAACTATTTTAATTAACAATATTCAATTATTGGAAAATCACAACGAGGGGGTAATTTATTATGAACTCGTACGGTAATTGTAAATTTTTAGTGTGTTCTCAAGGGGTGTTCTCAAATAATATTTGAAAATATTTCGAATTTTAATGTGTCTAAGACCAATGCCTATCATGATAGTATGTTTCAATAACAGCTGCGGAATCATCGGTTCGATTCAGACTCATAATGAGGAAGTCAAATTTAATTTTGGTCCTAAAAATTACACCGTGTTACAAAAAATAGATTTTTTTTCTGTCCTATGAACCAAATGCACATATTCGGAAAGAGGGGAAAAAATAAAAATACACGTGTATCGGCGATTTTCATGTACACGTCAGAATTGTTTTTTTTAAATTTTTTTTTTAAGTTTTTTTTAAAGCTCGTAGTGGCCTGTGTGAAAGCCTTTCGGCCGATTTTTAACCCTTTTTCAGTGATCCAATCGAGCTGATTTTTGGCAGGCAGACTCGTGAAAATGCCCCAATTTTTATTATTTTTGAAAAAAAAAATATTTTTTTCACTTTTCTTAGCATAACTTGAAGAGACTCCAAATTTTTAAACTACTTAAGCGTTACCAAAAAAAAAATGTTTTTTGAACTGAAACCTTAAAAAAAACGATAACCATATTAAAAAAAAAAATTTAGGAAAATCTGAGAATTGATAAAAATCTATTTTTTAAAAAAGATTTAGCACACACTACATGTTGCACATGGATAACCAGGGGTCTGTTTTTCAGTCCTATGACACACGACTTCTACCCCATTATTAAGATTTCCGAAGAAATTTCCTTACAATTCTTTAAAATTCCATCAAAATGCACAAAATTCTATGACAACAAGAAAACATTAAATAAATTTTTGTTTGGAAAATGTCAGCCTCCATGGCTGAACAAATGAACGTAAAGTCAACCTATAAACAAAGCTGTGGATATGTCTCATGTACACACACACACACACACACATGATGTGTCATTTTGTCAATTTCATGGCGAGTGTGTCGATGGCACCTGATGCTCACAATGGCGTCGTTTTATGGAGTTATCCTGTGATGATTAATTACTTCAGTTTTATTCGCGTTGTCAACAAAACATAAACTGTGGAACATTATTCACAGAAAGGAATATCTTCAGCAATGTGAATGCCCACATTAGTCGTGTTTTGTTTGGAAATCTAAAATTTTTTTATTTTTTTTTTCTAGGAAGATTTTGTTATCTGCCTCAAAAATTTACTGATCTTCGATTAAATTAAAAATGTAGATCGCTACCTAAAGTCGCAAAAGGTGTAAGTCCAAAATTTAAAATTTTACAAGAGAGACAAATAACTTAATTTTATTCTTCGACGATTTATTTTTCCAAAACTTGTAATGCACTTATGTGTAGGTTATTCATGTTGTTGGTAATATTAAAAAAAAATTTGAAAAATAAGCTTGGTAGTCTTTTTTGAGCATTAGTAGTCTTAGGTAGTCTTTTTTGAGCATATAGGGACTTAGAACATTTTCTTTTCAGTTATAAAAGGTGACAGGGCATATATTTTTTGGTGGTTTTTTTCTTCAAGCCAGATGCGTTTTCAACTTATCTTGCGTTCTACATCAAAAAATACATTTAGCCAAAAAGTGGACTTACAACCTTTACGACTTTAGGTAGCGAGATAACAAATTCGTTATACTGAAGACAAAATATACCAAAAATGATCCAAGCTCTTACTTCCCCTGGGAGAGGAAAGAACTTTTGCACGAAGACGCTGTTAGTGAAGAAGTTTTTCGCTCCGACGAACTCTGGCACACTCTGTACTGGCCGGTTGTTGTTTCGGGCTGTTTTCAAATTCATATTTCTAAACGCTTTCTCTTTGGATCTGACAGCTTCCTTGCATGGCTCGTGAGACCAACAATGGTTTGAAGGTTTTTCACTTTTATCAACATTTTCTGTAAAGTTTTTCATTTGGCTTAGAGTCACAACTTTTTACAAACCAAATGACAAAATTAATATGAACTCTTTTCTATCGTTACAGGTCCCTCAAAATCACTTGGCGCCGCGAACAAACAAATCCATGCACTCGGACTCTTTTCCGCAGTACAAGAAGAACGATAAAAATGTTTGGAATTCAATTTCTGGCGACTTTAAATGTCTTCGCCTAACACATTCTACATTGTCGATCAACTCCACTCCACTGTTTTATGGCCATTGTCAAAAGAAAAACAGTCAAGTTTGACCTAAATTGTGTGTTCACATCGTATCGCTGGGCATTTTGTTTTGTGATACATAAACATCTTTCATTTTAGATAAGATATAAATCACTAACCACATCAAATATGCCTGCCATGAGTACGAGTTTTTGTATTCATTATCGTACCCATAGGTGCCATTTAGTAGTAGTTCGATAATAAACTGGGAAATGATAGACATTAGACGATTCGCCATGGCCGTGTGGCTAAATGTCAATAAAGTGAATATAAGAGAGTGTAAAAGAGGACCATGGTACTCAAATGCCAGGATATAAAACTGTAATAATGTTGGTAATGAGGCACATAAAATCGAATATTTAGTATAGTAAAATATAAATTGGACAATATGGCAAGAGCGATGATTTACAAAAAAAAAATACCTTAAATTCGGACATGTTTAAATATGTACAATTTATTGGGAACAAATAGTTAAATGAAATTGTTCTTCGGGGCCTAAAGTTTTAAAGGAGAATTTTGTTCTTAGGAGATGATGAGAAATTTACAGAAACGAAAGCAACGAACTATAGCATTAATGAGTACAATAAAAAGAAGAGACCGTAAAATAGTACCCTGAGGGACACCAGTAATGCCAAATAGAAGTTCGAATTGCAATTATCAATTAATAAACAAAACAACGCCTGTTAGAGAGGTAAGATTTTAATAAATTCAGTAACGCAGAATGTATGCCCATTGTAGACAGTTTTATAAGTAGAATAGAATGGGAAACCCGATCAAAAGCTTTACCAAAATCCATATAAACTGCATTCAAAGTTGGATATACTTTTATATCATTAGTAAAGACCAGAAGATTTGTTATAGTAGATCGATTTTTTTATGAAACCATGTTGAGCATCCGACAGAAAAGGGGAAACAGAATAAAGTAATTGTTCAAATAATTTCGAAATATTAAAAAGTTTAGAAATATATCTGTTATTAAGGACATCTTCTCTCCGGCAGACTTTATTGGCGTAATTGACGAAAGTTTCCATGCATCTAGAAACACTCCAATCCGAATTGATAAATAGAAAATTTATTTCAACTACGATTCACTTGGTCTTGATAATTCTTCATTCCCAGAAAAGAATCCCAAATCAACCAAGAATCCCAAATCAACCAAACCAACGGAAGAATGAAAATTTGATTTAAAAAAGTCCCCAAACAAATCAATCTGATCTTTGGCAGAAGTAGCTTGATTGTCATCAAAAAACCTCAAAGATGGTAAATCACTAGTAGATTTATTTTTATTAGATTTTATAAAATACCAAAATGACTTTGGATTATTATTCATTTTACTTTCAAAACTTTAAATGTAATTTATGATCGCCCTTTTTTTTTGAAAATATTGTTGATCAATAAATTTATATTGTTTGTTGTTCAGAGATAATAAATTCTATAATGTTCAATGAAAAACCATGGACTTTTTTCCATAGTACGGAAAATCTCGCTTCGCGAAAGGTATTTTCATTTTTATCTCTCGTTTTGTTACTCACACTCAGAGACCAAAAAAAATAATTCTCGTGAAATTAATTTTTATCTACGAAAGTTATCTTTTTTATCTTTCTTGAATGATCAATACATGCTTTACAAGTATTGCTCTCTCTAACGAAAGAGAAGAAAAGATAACACTCACTCATAAAAATAACTTTCACGAGAGTTTTGTTTTACATTCTGAGTGCGAAAGTTAAATAAAGATAAATATTAAAGAGAGCACGCGTGAGACAAGAAATATAAAAATACTTGTGTTTGGAAATTGACGCAGGTCAGTTTCTTCTATTGTTTTGTTTGAAGCAGTTGAAAAAAAATGGGTCGTAATGCCTTATTTTTATTATTACGCAATAGAATTGCTTTATTGTTATTTTTGATTTAATTTTTTGGTTTGAAAACAATAAAAAAGAAAAAAAAATGTTATCCGCTGAAAGTTTAATTATTTGTTATACATATTTTCGTCCCATTTCGCCGTTGTAAAGGGATTTCCTAAAAACGAATATTTTTTCTAATGATTAAACTCATGAATGAGAATTAATTTCTAATGAGTAGATATAACTCTAGCGCGAGTGCTCGGTAGATAAATCTCGTGAGTGAAAAAAATAATTGTTCTCTTCATATTTTAAACTAGTAAGTTGTAATGCGCCTATGGCGCCCGTTAATTTGCTTGAGAAAGTATTTGTTACTTAATTTTAAAAATTTTGTAAAAAATATTTTGAGAAAACTATTTTGTAAAAAAAAATTTCGGAAAAAAATAAAATTGGAAAAAAAAAATTTGTGGAAAAAAAATTTTTGCTGAAAAAAAAAATTTTGTTGAAAAAAAAAAATTTGGTTGAAAAAAAAATTTTTGTGGACAAAAAAAATTTTGTTGAAAAAAAAATTTTGTGGAAAAAAAAATTTTTGTAAAAAAAAAAATTGTAAAAAAAAAATTTTGGAAAAAAAAAATTTTGGTAAAAAAAAAATTTGGGGAAAACACAATTTCTGTACAAAAAAAAAATATTATTTTTTTTATTATTATTATTTATAGAATGCCTATTTAAATTCCTACGTACTGCGTGACAGAATCAGTGAATCAGGGAATCAGGGAATCAGGGAATCAGTGTATCAGTGAATCAGTGTCGAGGGTAAATATATATTAAGATTACTTTCACGAGAAAAAAATATTTATCTTGAGAAAAATTTATATTTATCTTTGAGGACAATTTTGTAAATGGTGTGCCCGAAATATCAAATGGCAGCCATCATATTAGCTCCACTGGGCGACAAAACATATTTTTCAGAAATTAAAAAGTCGATTTTCTCGACATTTTCGTAATCAAAATTCGACTTAATTTTTCACCATTTTTGAAGCTCGGAGTAGACTTATACAGCCCTAATATGCCCTTACATTTTTTATGTGAAAATAAACCTTTAACTATTTACACACAATCCTTTGGGATCTAATTGCATTATGAAAATATTCCCCAATAAAAATGTGAAATTATGTCCAAAAAAAAACCTTAGAATTTCGTGTTGTTGTTTTCCATATACTTTTTTTTGGGGGGGGCCTAATTCCATTTTTGATTTGGGGTTTATTTTCATGGGACGAGCAAAGAGAAAACATTTTCGAATTTACAAAAGTAAATTCAACATAAACTGTTAACCAATTTCATCGAATCAAAAAAAAAAATACATAAACCCATAGCCTGACGGCAATAAAACCAAATCAATCCTTTCCACCAACTATACAGCAATTATACTCAGTTGTTAAATGCTGACTCTGGAAGAAATTTCTGTTGTATCAGAGAGTCACAAAAAACAAAAAGAAGAAAAGAAAAGCAGAAAAATAGTTTTCGTCACCCGGCTTCTATTCACTCTGGTCACAGCTTTCAGTTTATTGACAATTTATCTGCTTTCTTCTAACTATCCTTTGTTGTTTGGTTTTCATCAGTTTTGCCGTCTCCGTTTTTTTTTTGACGATTCCTTATTCATTTACAAAACAATCGCTGGACAAATTTCAATTCGTTCTTTGTCAGTATGTCTTTTACTATTTTCTTTTTGTTTTCCGAATACGGTATACGAGCTATTTCAGCAACAAGAAACAAAAGAAATAAAAACCTCTACAACAACGGCACACCAAAACAAAGCAACGACCAAAATTTGCAATGGTCAGTGAAAATTGCATCATGAAGTTAACCACAACGAATTATTGCCATTCTCCCCCGTACTTTAGATATCCTTCATTACTATATGTAAACGGTGGCGGTAGCGGTTGTAAATAAATAGTGTTCCTTGTGAGAAAAATATTTAATGTTTCAATTAAAATTATCTTACACAAATCTAAGATATGGAGAATTATTTAAACAGATTAAGATTATCCAATTTAAATATGTAAATAAGCTTTAAAATGATTTTTTTTAAATGAATGTTGCTTAATTGTTTAAGACTTTGACTTATTTGCCTTTATTCGTTTGTCCTTTATTATACCTGACGCTGCTGGTGGCCTGGAAAATTAATCTGACTTTTGAAAATTTGTACGTTATTTTGTATCACCATCACCAGAAGTAGCTGGCCCTAATTGAACTTAACAGAGAGCGACGGAATAAAACGTTTCATTCCTTTTTTTGCTTTACGGACACGATGCTAAAGTTGTGGACTAAATAGTTTCACTGCTAGGTTTATAATTAAGGAGATTAAATTCAATGTGAATTTTCCTTCAAAGACTGTGTGTAGTTAGATGAAATTAAATAGAGCTTTCTTTGCACTGCAAAATCTTAGTGGAGTGTGAAGGAAAAGTTTTTGGACAGTGTAATTGTTTATAATTCATAAATAACTTCAAAGAAACTGAAAATTCTCGGTGAATGACAGTGAGAACTGAAAGAAAGTTTGCGAATGTCAATGGACAGCGGACATCAAAAACGGAAACAAAATTGTATCAAAAATAATGCAATTGTAAAGGAATTATTAAGGTGAGCCATTGTAAAGAAATATTCAATTTGGAAGGAAGCATAAAATAGGTTTTCTCGACGCTCAAGGGAAGTCTTCTCCTAAATGCAAGGGTTGGAATGAACTGAAATTTAGTTTCCCTTTCAAATGCACCATCTTTTCTGTGAAATGTGGTATGAGTGACATAAAAACCATTGAATACTAATGCCATATATTCCCAAATCGGTATTGAAAAATCTCCTATTTAATATTCGCACTACAAAAGATTTCCTTACGATTTCTAATCATGCCATGTGTGGGAAAAGTTCACTAATAATATGCCGATATTAAATCCCTTTCACTGCGTAATACAATCAAATTTAGAGTTGTTAAATTTATCTTAAGCATTTCCCATTTTCGGAAAATGTCTATACACACTACTCTGCGCAACTTTCACCGTTTCCATTACAGACGGTAATTGATAATTAAGGAATGTGATAACACTGAAGTCTGTCGAATTTTCAAATAAAGCGTAAACATGTCGGTGTAATCTTGTTAACAAATAACGAAAACCACCCCCCCACCGACATACTGAGCGAACGGCAATAACTGGGTTACAATTTATGGCAAACTCTGGCATTGGATATGTAATGACTACGCAATTCAAATGATATGGATGGGGCGAATGCTGTTGGTGTTTGCAACTCAATGATGAAATTGTGGCATTCGACAAAGACACAGTGTGACTGTGAAGCGCTGGTTGGAGTCAATCTGTTCATAAAATGTGTGGATTCTGTTGAACTTCATCGAAGAAGAAGAAAATACTGGTTAAAAAAAAATTAAATAAAAAAATTTGTTACTAAAAAAAACCTATGACTTCGAACTTGAATATTCAACAAAATCTCCAAATGTATTTTTGCTTCCCTAATTCAAACTTTTTCGCATTGCATTATTGTGCGTGATTTCTGCAGTTGCTCATGAGAAGTGAGAGTCGTCTCCTTTATATGTAATGGTGTTCAGGTCGCCTCCTTTTATACAATGGTGTTCAGGTCTCCTTTTACTTGGTCCTTCGACCGGAGTCTCGGTCGTAATTCCCTTCCGTGAAAGTTGTCCAGTAATGTCTTTCTGCGTTCATGGCGGAATTTAGCCTATACTGCTAACAGAACTTTCGACGGCTCTAATTCTGCTTTACACAGATTGGTTTTTGTAATACCCACTGGGACTTTCGCAAAAGGCCTTAAAGAAGAACGGCTAGAAAAAGCTTCTAGTACAGTGTTTTTTCAATTTGTCGACAGAGGATTCTGTTCCTGAATTGTTTGCTTAATTCGAAGTACTAATTATATATTTATTAGCTGCATCTTTATCTTTATTGCGATGTTGAATTATTGCTCTAAATCATAGCTGTCCACCATTGGCACAAATACAACCTCATTTTATTTTGGACAGCTATGCTCTAAATTGATGGAGAATCAGTGGTTGAAAAATTCTACTACCTTGACTCCGCAACAGCCGGCCTTCACTATGTCTTGTTAACAAATAACGAACGCCTGCGAAAAAAAAACCCCAACGACATACTTCTCTCACCTTTCTATACTCCGCCGACATACTCCTCTCGCGTTTCTGTGGTTGTGGCTTTTCTCGGGCACTTAGCTACGAGTATCAGTCAGTATAAGCAGACTCGCTTAGACTTTGTAATGTACTAAGGTAATGTAATGTACTAAGGTAATTTTTTTGAAAAAGTCAATTTTTTGAATTTTTGTGAGTCGACAACCCTAGTGCAAACTCGATATGGAGTTGCCGTGATCCATAGAACGGTAGAAGTTAATATAGTCACCAGTCCTAACCAAGGAGGAAGCCATGCCAAATACATGGTTTCGAATTGGAGCTCGCATGCAGCATTTATTGAATGTGGGGCATTGGTAGACGCATTGTATTTACCCGGTTCTAAGAGTTTAGGCAATCTCGAAGAAGATGTGATTTGGGTTTTCTTCTGTTGATTCAAAAGTATGAGCTGTCAGTCTGTCTGAGACCTCTTACTGAGAATCACCACCCACTTGTACATGATTTGTTCAACGAAGTCTTGCTTCTAATTGTTTTCTTATCCGACAAGGGCTCTATGAGAAACTACACAATGCAAAATAGCCCAAATTGAAAATGCCAAATAAAGAATTTCAAAAATAGATGTAAACTTTCCGAAAATGCCAAAGAAGAAAATTTTAAAAAAATCTCCAGTGAAAAAACGGCTGTAAGAAGATGGTGGCTTTTCGGTTCTAAGAGTTTAGGCCATCTCGAAGAAGATGTGATTTTGGTTTTCTTCTGTTGATTCCAGTGAAAAAAACGTTTCTACGAAGATGGTGGCTTCGCGGGCAAGTCGTTTCCTAATCTTCGATTAAAGCTTATACTATTTCCCCTATGGATTTTGGAGAATTTGCGAATAGTTTTCGAGGCATCTTGAAAAAATTTGAGAATTTTTAAATTGTTAAAATTTTTTGATTGCTTGATTGTTTGAAGCCTCTTGACAAAATATGGAGAATTTTTAAATTGTTAAAATTTTGACAAAATATGGAGAATTTTTAAATTGTTAAAATTTTGACAAAATATGGAGAATTTTTAAATTGTTAAAATTTTTGATTGTTTAAGTTTTTAAAAAAAATCGTAAATTTTATGTGAAATTTTTTGGGCCATCTTCCTTTTTTCACGCATTTTGCACTTGGAACATTTTTCATAGAACCTCCAGATATTCCTAGATCCGTACAGTAAACTTATCTGGTCTCATTTAAAACGATTTCGTTACACTGTGCCCTTAGTGTAAGGAAGGTGCACCCAAAATTTACCGTCAAATGTTTATTTAAATTTCCTCACATTAGTAATAAACATAACCATATACGAAGACATTTACGCAAATGTTTGCAGAAGTTTCACACTACATAGAAATGTACAAGGAAGTGTGACAACTAGAAAAACCGAATAGTCGTTTATGTATTAACCATAAATTCGTCTATTTAGTGTTTTTCCTTAAAAGTACAATCGGAATATGATATGTATATTTTTTGATCATAAAACCCCATACAAAGAATTCAAATGATTTAAAAATAGATTTGCACGGTCAATTCCAATCTCCGAAACGAAAAAACTGCATGGCCAGAAAATATCCCATGTTGTAAGTGAATTGTTTAATTAAATTTTTTGTTTGGGTTACTACATTTTAAGTTACCCTGAACTGTCAGCTGTCAAAGAGTTTAATCTTTTTCGTTGGCAATACTTTACCGCACACAAATAATGTTCAGAGGGCAGGCAACCTATGTTTGTTTGCCAACAATCACTTAAAATATTATTAGCCCAACTACTTGGTCACATTTTTTGTTTAGTTTACCGTGGTATTGCAAACTCTAGATTTTACTAATCTGTACTAATTCTACGTAGGTGTGTTTGCGTCTGTACTCCTCCTAAACGGCTGGACTGATTTGAATCAATTTGGATGGTTTAGATTTACAATTCGGTCAAATTGGGCAATGGGGCGTAGTACCTCCCATACAATCTCCACCACGACCTCAACCTCAGTAAAAGTAAAATTTGAAGGCAAAAACAACGTTTGGCGGGTCAGCTAGTTCCTTTATAGAAGTTCAATGATACGTTAGTAGAAAAAACCATAGCTGCCATATATAGGGAAAGTTCGCATCTGACTTAGGGCGTCTTCCTACGAAAATGTCATTGCCGCATTTTCAAATCTTATATAGACACCCTTTATAAACTCAACCAACCACGATTTACAAATAACCATTGAATGAAAACCGGTTTTTAAAAATTGTCACCCCACGCATTCAGCACTAACTTCAAACTTCTGTTGCCGAATACATTGGCCGCTACTATTCTTCAGCCGCAAACTATGGGTGTTTGGGTATGCACACAGCGTGTGAGTGTTGTGAGAAATGACAAGCTGTGGCATGAAATTACATTAAAGTTGTTTGCTAGCATAAATGACTGTTTACTAGTGTGGTCCCCTTAAAATGGCGAAATGAAGTTACGCCCCATTGCCCCGATGTTTTACCAGGCGCCAGGAAATGAGGCCCCACGAAAATATATCCGAAATTGAAAATGAAATTTGGTCCCACAAATTGAACGTGGAATAACAACGGCAGATTTTGTAATTTTTTATTGGGTCTTAATTTCATATTTTTAGTGGGCTGATGTGCATTATGAAATTGGAACCCAAATGTCAGTGCGAAAATAAGCCCCACTTATTTTTGTGGTGCTTATTTTGTGTTTTTACATACGCATAGCTATATGTGTTTGTAAATTACACCCCCAATGAAAATAGACCTCAATATTAACAGGGAACATTTTCCGGTTTTTAGGTGAATATTTTTATACCTTCAATAAATGTTATAGAAAGTAGACCAACTGTATATTTTTGGGGTCTATTTTCAGTTTAAGTTTTTGGCATTTTGATATGTCTATTTTTGTAATGCAATTAGAGCCTAATTCCATTTTCAATTTGGGGTTTATTTTCGTAGTGCCTAACTTCCTGCCGCCTGATTAAAACATCAGAACAATGGATGATTTCTCTATTATATGCTTACAAAAATTCAGCATTATACGATCTTTTGAAGGCGATGCTGAGGCTATTTGCTGTTGTCTATTTTAAGAAAAAATTTAACTTAATAAATATTAATATTTCCTTTTCGGTCTTAATTTTCACTACGACCATAAGCTGTCTCCATAATCTGATTTATTTATAAAACTTCCACATTCTCTTAGTTCCGGGGCCACCCTAATGTAAATACATACACTTAAAATGTGGTTGTGTGTGCGCGTAATCGAGTGAGTGAAATAGTGTGTGTGTAAAGGATAAATGGATCTTAATGTAATTTCGTAGTAAGATAAGAAATATGTTCATACATTTGTGTTCATGTTCCACACGGAAAATTGTATCAAATGTTAAATGGAATTTCCATGAATGAACATTTGGCTTGAACAGATGGAGGTTTTTAGAACTAAAAGAGCATTTTAAAGTAAATGTGAATAAGTGTGTCCCTGGAAAGGGACATATCTGAAAACACCTACGAAGAAGCGAAGTGGTTAATTTCTATGGGAGGTGTCAGAATATGAGTGACTAATGTTGACCCTTCCATTACGATTAAATTTTTTTTTTATTCCATTTCTAATAGTAGACAAAACCTAACTTGAAACCAAAAACTAACATGATGTGCGTAGAATTCACTACTTCATTTCGTCAACTGGTTGGCTGAAAAAAGGCGATAGGAACCAAGAAACCTAGGATATATTTTGGGCGACGAATTCAAAGTATCACAACAGGACCTCCTGATGGACCCAAGCAAGATATGCTTCGGATAGCTGACTCATAAACCAAACCTAACTAAATGATAGCGGAATGATTGTTCTTTTTTTTTTTTAAAAGATACCTATAGAGTCGTGTATACAACTCACTACTGGCACGTTTTCAAGACTGGAGAAGGATAGCCGGGTCTAATGGTAAGTGACGACAAAATCGTGGCAACTGCTAGGCAAAAGTCGCCATGGCAGCATTGGTTGGGCCATGTCGACTACATAAATACCAACTCTCCAGCATGAAAGACTTTTGACGACAACTATAAAAAAAGGCACAGAACCCGGCATGAAAAATCCTTGGTAAATATCGCACAAGACTGAGATAAACAAAATAATTTATTCCAAAGAATTGCAAAGAACTTTTGTATACGGTATCGGTTATTATTGTCATATTTAAAATAACGCAATCGCTTACGGTGAATAAACATTGGCATTTTGTCTTCTTACACCGTTGAACTAAATTGTTCAACACTTTGACACTTCAGTGGAAAATTGCATATGGTGGATGAGAATGACTTAGTTAGAGCCGCTCATTTGCCGAAACCACTGACACCAGATGCTGTCGCATGTCGTCAGTGTTGTCACAATATGATTACAAAAAAAAACACTATAAAACAAACAGAAAAAGCTTAAAAAAAAAAAGCAAAAATAATTTTAAACCAGTGGTCTTCACAAAGAGAGTATAACTTAGAAGGGAGAAACGAAATAGATCGCTTTAAAATCATTAAAGCCTCCGCTATGCTCCTACTTGTTTTTGTTGTAATTAGGTCTGCCATTTAGCTCAATTAAAAAAAAAAACGTATGGATTTTTTTTATAAAAGATTTTGTGGCGATGTTAGGTAAAGGGTCCGCCATCTAACGTTTTTTTTTCAACTAGTGCTTATTTCGTTTTCGTTATTTTCGTTACCGGGCCATGTTGAACGAATTTTTGTTTATAAAAATTGACGAGGAGGATATTTGTTTAAACAGGACGGCGCTACGTGCCACACAGCCGAAGCTACACTGGATGTTTTGCGCCCTGTTTTTTAAGATAGCATTATCAGCCGCAGAGCTAATGTCGTTAGGCCAGTGCATGGAATTATTTTCCATTATTAACCGGAAGGATTGTACTTTCAAATAAAATAACAAATTTGAGAAAATATCCAGTACTAGTAAGTTGTAATGCGCTTATGGCGCCCGTTGAAATACGGAAAAAAAAGTTTTGTTGAAAAAAAAAATTTTTGTGGAAAAAAAAATTTGGTTGAAAAAAAAAATTTTGTTGAAAAAAACAATTTTCCATGAAAAAAAAAATTTTGTTGAAAAAAAAAATTTTAGGGGAAAAAAAAATTTTTGTTGAAGAAAAAAATTTTGTGGAAAAAAAAAATTTTGTTGAAAAAAAAATTTTGTTGAAAAAAAAATTTTGGTAAAAAAAAATTTGGGCAAAACACAATTTCTGTAAAAAAAAAATATTATTTTTTTTATTATTATTATTTATAGAAAATTATAGAATGCCTATTTAAATTCCTACGTACTGCGTGACAGAGTCAGTGAATCAATTAAAACCATACAGCTGGTTTTAATGCATTTCAAGAAGACTTTTGATATTATTCTTTTTTCTCAGCAACCCCGCTTGTAATATTTACAAAGAGAATAAATAAATGCCCGAACAACTTCGTTAGCTGGGTAGTATGAACATTGCAAAACATTTAAACTAGCATATCCAGCATTTTATTACTTCAACATCATGTTGTATCTATGATAACAAATGCCTCAAAACTTATAAAGATGATTCGGCTCGAAGGACCAAATGTAAAGAGGATCCGATCGAAGGCCCTTATGTAAAGAGGATCCGGTTCGAAGGACCAAATGTAAAGACCTAATATCAGAAATAAAACTATTAGTGCTTGTAGGACACTGATTTTATTCTCCAAAACGAAAAACTCACTTAGATAAAATAGAATCTGAAAATACGCCTAGTATGTGACACGGACAGCATATATTCAACATACATAGATTGCCCCATACAAAGAACCAATAAACTATACACATTTATACAAATACACTAAAGATTCAAAAATAAATACAAAATGTGGCTTAGGCTGTTGATACTGAACCACTTGAACTGTTCGATCGCCGATCTCCAGTTGAATGTATACGCGAGTCCAGCTCAGGACTCTGATAGGGACACACTTGAAGTGTCATAATCTTGTCGCCTATACAAACAAAAGGAAAGAGAAATAGACTCATGTTCAATTTTGAACAATACTCAAAAAAATAAAATAAAATATAATAAGAGGAAATTATGAATTTCCATAGAATAATAGTCGACAAGCCTACAGATCGCATGTTACGGCAGCATCAAAGCAATTCCCTATGTTTATAAGACTGGCATGCTAGTGGCGAAACCTCACGATCCCCATCGTCGTCTGTCAAACTAAAAACGTTACTTTATAAACCGCTACATCTAGCTGGGACAAATTGCCAACACTGTTTCTCATTTTACAAAATGATAGACAAAAAATTATCACATAATATGAAATGCAATATCACTTCACGGTATGAATCCCTTCGCCGATTCGCAAGAATATTTCAATTTCATTCGTCTAGCTAAGGTAACATACATAGCTGTTGGCATGCATGGTGCATGCCTCAATGATGGCTTTGCCTTAAATTATGAAAATTGCATATGTTGGCTGATGAGCATGAGCATGAGTGTGTGATGGAAATGTTAAATTCATGAACATGTCACATCTACTACTTGCTTCCCACTAAAAATGTCTTAAAAACATGCATGCACTGCAATGCGACATCGTCGTTGTACCTGGCATAGGTGTCACATAGATAAGAGAAGATTTGCAAATCATGAGCTGCCATGGAGTTACTGTGACATTTGAATGAATGAAGGATCTGCGAAGGCATTTCGAACATAAATGTATGGCATTTGCCGGATTAACATAAGACAGAATTTTAATTTGTAATGAGTATGGCAAAATTGTTAAACGACTTAATGACTTTAGGAAGTAAATTCAAACGCATTCAAAAAGATATTGTAAAAAGATATTGTAAAAGAATGTAAAAGTTAATAGTTTGAATTGGAAAATATTTAAATTTTGAAAATCGTATCGAGTAATGAAGTGAGATTAAAATTTGTGTGCTGAAGCGAATGAATAAAAAAATGCTGTTGTTCCAGACGGTAAGACCGAGTCTGAGAAGATTTGATGAATCTAGGTGTAATCAGATGTATTTCAGGTTTATAAGATCGAATAGGGTGGAATTTGAGTTTAAACGGGACCTATTAATCTGGAGAATGGTGATATATACGTAAATAAATCAATTCAAGTTAAATTAAAACATCATAATCAGTAAATATCGAGACCTAACCGCCAAAAAGAAAATTTTTCAGGAGAGGGTTTTTGGTGGGTTTTTCATTCAAATGTCACAGTAATTAAATTTGTTATATCTTTGTAAATATTTTTTTTTAATATTTTGGGTTAAGAATGTTGGACAATTAATTTTATCGAATTTAATTCACCCACTCATAGCCAGTGCTGCCATATGGCAGAGAGATAAGGATTTCGTAATGTTAAAAATATCAATGGATCAATGGAACTCAGGACACCTTTTTATAAAATATAAAAGTTTTTTTAAAAAATGTCTTGGTGCCAACTCTAGCTAAGTGAAATGCAATATGTTTTGTATTAGAACCCTTAAAAATTAAGCAGAATGCAGTATCTACACACAAAAATGCAGTACATTTATTTGAGTGAAATTTAATGCTTTTTAAAAAGGTGAAAATAACAAAAATTTAATTATTGCGATGCCGAATCATCAAATTGAACTGCCATCATGACTATCATGAACTTGCTTCGGTTTTTTGATATCATTTTTGTCTTCTGAGGAGATTTTTCGCAGCAAATCTGGAGGCGTTTTTAAAAATTTGAAGAAATCGATAAAAAGGCCAGTCCATGTTGCATTTGAATTGCAAAAGTGCACCAAGAGAATCAACTTGGAGATTGAAAGAAATTGAACGTAATCATAAGCGAAGCGCGAACGAATGAAATCTTTTTCTGACAGCTGTCAATGGGCCTCGTTAGAGGTCACAGTCGACGCAAAAAATGGTCGGCGGCAGCGGCTGGGCAAAAAATGGCTCTTAGCCGCCTTGAACCGGCAGAGGTAGCTGCCTATACTTCAACAGGTTTTAAGAATGTGGTTTAAAACAATTTCTCGACTAAGTGAACAAAACATCTTAATATATATTTACCCTCGACACTGATTCACTGACTCTGTCACGCAGTACGTAGGAATTTAAATAGGCATTCTATAATTCTATAAATAATAATAATAAAAAAAAAATATTTTTTTTTTGGACAGAAATTGTGTTTTCCCCAAATTTTTTTTTCCAAATTTTTTTTTTTCAAAAACTTTTTTTTTTACAAAATTTTTTTTTCAACAAAAATTTTTTTTTTTACAAAAGTTTTTTTTCCAAAATTTTTTTTTTCAGCCAAATTTTTTTTTTCCACAAAAATTTTTTTTCTATATTTCAACGGGCGCCATAGGCGCATTACAACTTACTAGTCTCAGATAAACTACGAATATGTCAATATACGATTGTGGTGGCCTCTATAACACGCTGCGAACAAAGTTGTCATTCCTGCCAACAAAGCAGACAAACCGCTGAATAAAAAAATAGCCCTACCCAGATTCATTACTGAATTAAATTTAAGATTTCATTTAAGAGCACATCCGAAAATGGTCAATAAAGAATACATAACAAAAATATTCGTTGATACGTCATGTTCTCTCCAGCTTTAGACCACGAAACCGCATATCATTGAACGGTTGTTCATTATGCGCAAAAAAAAATACAAGGAGACCTCACTTTCACAACAAGAGTAAATTAAAAACGGAAGTGACCAAAACCAAACATCCTCCGACCAAACTCATCCTATTGAAACCCCACATTATTACACGGACAGCAGAAATAGTGAAGTGTTTGAGGAAAAAAGCAAATACCGAAAAGAAATTAGTCAACATTAAAGGCATAAAGAAAATCACTAGTAAGACAATACAAATTGCTTCAAAAGAAATATATTGGGATTTGCTTTGCAGCAGTGGATGAATGTGCAGCAGTCCTAAGATGGCACAAGTGGATAATAGTTATGCCAACTGCCAAGTTTCTAATAATTTTTAAGAGTAATGGAAATTCCACAAAATACCCCTAGTTTTGGCAAAATTATATCGCCCTTAAAATCCTAAGAACGTAAGTTTAAAGTAGATCATAAACATTTTAAGCGGGGCCTAATTTCATATAATGTTTATTGAAGTTATGAAAATACACCGCAAAAACAGAGTTTGGGCTGTACTTTCCAAATAGATTTCGCAATTCATATGTGAAGCACAAAATGAGCCCCAAATATTAAAGGTGGCTTAATTTCGCAATAACATTTGACCTTTAATTTCATCATGAATATAAGTCCCAGTGAAAAAAAGTATTTTCATATATTGGTTACAAATCATATGTATTTAAAAAACAATAAATGGAGAGCACTATTTCTGTCACATCAAAATTTTTTTTAATTTCAATTTTAAAGAATTGAATGTAGTGCATTTGCAAATGGTCTAGGCTATTGTTCATACATCCTTTATCACTAAGGGTTTTCATGGAGATGGAAGGGAGAATTTCGAAATCTTGAAAGACATTTACCTGAACTTGTGAACTTATCTAATAATATCCGTAACTCTTTGGAGCATTTTGAAACATCTTTGCAGTGCCAAAAATTTCGATACGAAAATATGCCCCAGAAATTTGAATAGACGTAGATCCGAAATGTTTCTCATTGCGATTGTAGTACAAAAGTAAAAACAATTAGACTTCAATTTCGTAGTAAAAATGGCTCAAAGTTGGGACCCAAAAAAAAAAGCATAATTGTCTAACATGTGATTTTTGAGGCCCATTTTCATTAGTGATTGGGGCCTCTTTTCAATCAGTCCGGACACAACTTCCACAGATAACGTTTTACCCATAGACGACTGTCATAGCTCACTGAATTTGCTCAAAGTTGAAAGTGTCAGTTTCAAAAAACTCCTTACGATTTCGTCTGAACATCGTTAAACACTACATTGAAGTGGTCACAGGGTAGGGTGGGTGTAATCCTCAACCAAATACAATTTCGTCCCAACTTCTTCTGTTCTATAATAAACGCGTAATTGCGATTATGTTCAATTAATAATTATGATTTTAAATATTTCTTTCTTCCTCATTATTCCAGTTATATATTGTGTCCCACTTCAAAAGATCATCCATTACACATGCAAAGCATTTAAAGAACAATTTATGCGTTTTAAATGTATGCATTGCAGTGTCGTTCGCCAGTGAGCAAAAGAAAAACGAAAGAATAAGAAATTGCATTTTTATTCAACAGCACTCGAGTAAATATGCACATCGTTAATCTTCGCACAATCCCAATGTCGATAGCAGAATCGTATTTGTGGCCAAGGTTATATATTTCCCCTAGTGAACTATTCGTTCTTTATGAGGGAAACGGGGAGTAATTCTAGTCTTATTTCTTTCATTATTCCTTGTCTCGTTTCTTTTCGTGTTAGAAAAGAGAAAAGTTCGCATGTTTGTCGATGATATCTGTCAGTGATGGCTGTAGTCAGTTGTCCTCGCCAGGCATTCGCTTTTTAATATTTGCGATATCTCTGTCGTGCTATAAAATATCCAAATGCATTTTCAAATGTCAAGGGTATCCTCGAATTCACGAATGAGGTAACCCACTTTCCATATGTGTAATTTGCTGCCAAACAAGTAAGTACGAGGGCAGTAAAACAACTCTGTAACACTTTTATAAATCAACATTGTTCCTGGCAACTGTCATCTGTTAATAGACTGATGTAATCAGGTTTAGTTATTTACTTATTGTTTGAGGCAGATAAAATCGAAAAATTAAGAAAACAAAAAATGTTGCGCCATTTAAAAGCATTTTTTTAAAATACCTGAACCAAGCAAAGTTTATAGGAACTCAGCTCCATTAACTTCATAGTTTTTAGAATGTGGCTTACGGAAATCCGTTGAGTTGAGCACGAGTGTCTAAAATGAAGATGGCCCAAAAATGCTTTTGGATTCGAAAATTACTGTTTCTGTTACAGTTTTACACTATTTTGGAATGTATAATGTAAAGCGGCCATCAACGAATATTATTAAAATCACATTAATGTAATATATTACTATACAAAAATATTCAAATTTTAATGAAATTAAAGAATTTCACGTGTATTTACTCAAAAATTTACGAAAAACAATTGCAAAGTGGAAAATTGTAGTTTTGGATCATTTTCAGATTTTTAAATGCACATTTTTTTTAAAATTTCCTTCGTAAAGAGAGGCTTATGTAAAAAGAGGCTTATTATAAATAATCTTTCTAAGAGCATAAGAAATCTTAAATTGAAGAGACGAATCAAAAGGAATGAAGAATAACGGTAGAATTTGTCTAATTTGTCTATATGATAGTCATAGAAAAAATGTCACGTTCGACATGTCACGTTCGAACCAACCTAAAAATTAAATGTAAAAAAACTATCCATGATATTTCTATGAAATAAAGAGGATACGAAAGCTTTGTCATTTTTTAACATTTTACAATTTTCATCGATAACATATTCTGTTTGATTTCGCTGATTCTCATGTTTTTAAAGATGTTCACGGAAACTACTTCTGTTTTTGTCGCGTTCGACCCGCTCCCTGTTTTGTCCTTATTTTGTTATCACTATTTCGCCTGAAAAAAACTAAACCACCGGTGATAGTACTACTATGGACCTGTACGAATATGTATAAGATGAATCTAAAATACATTTTATTCTAACCTTTTTTGCACTTTGAATGTGTACAATAGGGTGGAGTGAAAACATGTTTTTTTTTAATTTGAAAAAGTTAACCTCGGAAAGAGATGTAGTCTGGGGTCCTAATGAGGGGAAAAATAAAGAAAAAAATTTTAAAAAAATTTTAGGGGTCGCGCCACTCCCTCGAAATTTGGAAATTATTGCTATTTTGGCGTTGATTTTAGAAAAATCCTAAAAATTAACGACTTAACTTATTCGAAATTTAAAAGTTTGAGCTTGTTCAGTGCCCAAACAAAAGTATTTGAGGCAAATATGAGGATAATCGACTAATATTTGTAGCTTTGGTGGCGATTTCATTGTTCAGTAAATTTTCTGAAGAAGGGACGATTTGACTTATTTTACTTTTTGAAATTTTTGAACAATGAGAAAATTTTTTTTAAATTTTTTCATGCCCTTATTTCATTGTTTACGCTATTGCAAACATTTATTGACATACAACTTTTTAGGATTTTTCTATAATCAACGCCAAAATAGCGATAATTTCCAAATTTCGAGGGAGTGGCGCGACTCCTAAAAATTTTTTAAAATTTTTTTCTTTATTTTTCCCATCATTAGGACCCCAGACTACATCTCTTTCCGAGGTTAACTTTTTTTTTTTGAATTTCACTCCACCCTAGTGTACAACGTTAATGTGTACAATGTTAAATCTAAACGAGCAAAAAAAAATCACAAAACTTATGATTTTTAACATCAAATTAAAGCTCGAAATTTTTTTTTTGAAATGATGACTCAATCCGGTTTGCGGCACCACAAAAATTTTTCCAAAAAAAATGAAAAAATTTTACAAGTACTTTACACCATAAGCTATCAAAATCAATTTGATCAAAAAAAAATATTTTTTTTTCATAGAAGGTCCATGACAGTACGCTTCGATATCGCTTCCAAGTTTGGATCTTAGAGCAGCCTGAAGTGGACACAGATTTTTCCCCACAGAACACATATTGAACACATGGACTTGGACACAGACCAGAACCATAATTGATCTATTCCTTATTGTTGCTTGCTACAATTATAGAATGTATCCTGTTGCTGAGTTCGTAGCAGAAACTTTCTCGGATTGTGGTTGCCAGTGAAATTAATTCAATTAACTAATGACGAATATCACACTGCATGAGTGTGATGCCCAGAATAAGCAGCAACAGAAAAAAAAACTTCATAAAGTTAATATCGTTTGCATGTATTGTCTTCTGTTGTTGTGATCAGAACATGACAGGCGATGGCAATCAACTTGGGGTATCGCATTGCACAGCAGCAACTAATTTAATTTGTACTAAAAAAAGAAACAAGAGAATTGAAATTGTTGTGTTTGTTTACTTTTTTTTTTAATTTTAATTCAACAAGAACTATAATTTTATTTTATTTTCATATTTAATATGTGTAGACTACTGTCTCCGATTACCCTTCACTTTTCCTTAACAGAATTTCTAATGTCGCACATCAAGTCACCGAATGACCTCATATCCGGTGGTAAGTGAAACTGTCTTAAAAGTGTCCGATGTCCGATTCACACAGCATCTGGAAGGACTCTTTGCCATTAATTATGTACAGCAACATCAAACAAACGCGTAGCAAAACCACAAAAATGAAAAATCTTCGAAAAAAAAAAGTAGCAAAAATTAATTTGTATGAACAGATTAAAAAAAAAACACACAAACACAGACACAAACGAAAACGAACACTCTGAGGAATACAAGGCGAACAAAATATTCGTGTTTATAAATCATTGTGGCTGTATCCGTGTCCGCAATGAGTCAGAGTTGTTGCAGCTTCAAACATTCGCCTCAAATACACGTATTTGCTGTCTAAAAAAAAAAAGCAAAACTGAAACTGACACATACTTTTTTTTATGTCACTGGACACATTGATTAACGTGCAGATAGCTGTGATGCATGTTACAACAACAAAAAAGAGATGTTTTTATTTTTCACAAACGACAAATATTTCACAGTTAGGTACCGAGTGTTCTTTTCCCGCAAACATTTCATTTCAATTCGTATTCTGGTGACAAAGGACTAATTGGTGTGATCTCTGATTGAACAACAAATCTCGACATTGTCGGCATTAGCATGACGGGAATATTATGTTTCGAGAGAACTCATTATAGCGAGATATTTTCGAATTATCATTAGCATTTGCATTCTATGTGGGAATTGATAATTAGGAGTTGTGCCAGACCTTGTGAAGCCATCATGGGAATCTAACTGAAATATATTTTAATAAATCTAGATGAATATTTTTTTAATGCTCAAGTGAAATTGTAGAAAATTTTAAATTAATGTTTTTTCTTCCAATTTGTATTGATCTGCAAAATATTTACGAGATAATTTCTTTTGAAAACTCTAACCAGAAGGGAGTTAAACGAGAAGACGCAGAATACGGTGAATGGTGTGAGAGGAAGAAGAAAGGCCACGATGACCAGCAGGTTATAGAACCAACTCAAGAAAGTATGTTTCGTGTTTAGGCAAACTTGCGAAAGCAGATTAAGCTGTGCTGTGTGTTTTTGAGACATCTACCACGGAAAGTGCAGCCAGAGAAGAACGTGATTCCGTGGAAGAACCAATTGGACGAATACATGCACTCAAGATAGAAGTGCTTCGAGAAAAGCCGAAGCGGGTTTTAGAGTCAACCTAAATTAATACAGTGTTTGGAAATCAAAATATTTAATGATTTAACTATCCTTTTATTTGATAAAAATTTAACAGTTTTGTTCCATTTTCCCTTTGTTGTTATTACAAAACTTGTTCCCAATTTGACAAGTTTGAATGTGAATTCCCTTATAATGAAAAAATCTTCATGGACTTTTGTTAATAATTCGTTCCATTTGAATTTTGGTGGGAGCAAAAAGAGAGTATTTTTTTTTTATTTTTTTTACAAAGATTTTGCTATACATGGCAAAATATGTTGCTAGCACGCTATTGCAGACAAGAATCCATATTTAAAGAATATCTATGGATATCTGTAGACATGATCGTTAGTAATTGTTCGCTCTTGTCAGGGCGGCGTATTTGAACGTGAGCAAAAGGCCATCCACGACGCCATCGGCCAATGGAGATAAATATTCGAAAATCGATGATTAGGGGCATAATCACGACATCCGTTATCGACATAAGTTTACCAATTCTCTAACGAGAGAAATTTCCTAGAATTTATTGGGAATATTGGATATATATTGCTGATATGAAATTGGTGAACATTCCGGACGGGAGAAGGAAATATGTAATTGCCGGTGCTTTTAAAATTGTGCCTTATGGGCAGTTGAATACTTAGAATTAAAGTTAAGTTAATAATTCCGTGCCACCGCCTTAATAGTAGGACCAATGAAAATTGGGAAATTTTTCATAAATTAATTAGGGGATTTTTCAGATTTTTTGGGGAAATTGGAATGTTAAGGTATTTTTCATTTAATTGGGGGAATTCCTCATTTGGGACATTTTTTATTTTATTTTTGGGGAATTTTGCATTTAGCGTATTTTTCATGGAGCCAATTTTAATATCTGCAGTTCCACTGTAAATTAAAATCAATGTTTTACATATAAATTAGAGTATATTTCCTACTCCTAATATGGATTTGTATAAAGTTATGACATCCTCAACTATCATTCAGAGAAATCTGATTTTTTTTGCATTGTTGAGAATCACTCACGTTTCTGTTGTAAACATCACGACTAAATGGAATGCTTTTCAATCGGGATTATCTCAAACACAGTTGGTGTTGTACCTCAAAATCTCTAAGGATCGAGTTGTCTCAATGTAATCTACATTAATGAATTGTTCAATCACAAAATCAACTGAGACAAATTGCATAGCAACGGTAGGACTATAAAGTGCACAAAATAAATCCTTGCGTACATTTATTTATTCTATGGTTTTCTGTTCATCAAAAAACTTTAAAACATGTCAAATGTAACGTTTACTTTTTAAAACCAATTAAAGTCAGCAAACAAATATCGAACACAAGCAAACAAAAAAACAATCAATTTTAAGTAATTAAAGACAATATAACCGGGCTTGGCCAGGCAATTAAGGGCAACCAAACTTAACAAATTTAAAGTTAACAAAGCCCACTTTAAATATTTATATGTGAACTCAATTCGAGAGCATTTAAAAATGTAACGTAGAAAACAATACCAGGGTTATTGTAACTGTTACAGTTTCAATGTGTGTGTGTGTGTGTGTGATTTTAGTAACAGCCACACAGCCCTATTAGAAACGTGCAATGGCTCATATCTGAACAGAACCATACGTTCACAGTGCACGGCAAAATTTACAGACTGCGAAAGTCATTGAAAGGCAATGCACGCTGGTCCCCATTTGCCAGGCAACATATTTTTCTCGATGGCCGTTAAAATGATAAATTGCAGCGAAAGGAGTTTATACTCCCTTGTCGGGATGTGTTTTCCTGTGAGAGTGCATAATTTGTGTGGTGGTATATTTTTTTCGATTTGGCTACGTTTTCTTTCGGTTCCGCAAAACTAAACCATTTTGGTGTTTCTTCTAAAAATCATTTATCCATTTGTAAATTTTGTCTAGCATTTCCACAGAGTCCTTTGGTGAAAAATTGAACACTGGTCTTTGATGCTAAGTTGGCAGAGTCACAATTCGTCTTTTCTTAAGACCAGCGTTTAAAATATGTGTGTGTATTGTTTGGCAGCTTCAGTAAATTTTCAACGATTTATTGCAAACTATTGATTTGTGGTTTGGTGGTGGAGATTTGGTGGAACTGAATGTTATTAAATGGGTATGGAGGAAAATGTAGTCACCTCTTTCTGCATACAATTGAATTTGGTAAATGCTGATAAAGTTTCGTTAGCACTTTGTACATATTCAAACACTTGTTATGTTACGTTAGGTAGAAGTGGTTGGCATGTTAGACCGACACTGTAGCCCTGTTTAGTTTATACGGCTATGGACCTTGTTCATGCCCTAAGGTCTTGTGTCCGAGCATCGGGAGATATAGGGTAATTCCAAAAAAAAAAATCGTCACAACAATCAATGTTTTTGGACTCGACGCCTTTTGATTTGCATGAAATTTGGATCGTAGTTTCTACTGGTCTGTACAAATTCTACGGCATCTGAATTGCGTGAAAATTCAAAGTAGTTTTTGTTTAATGGATGGTGGAACTTGGCATTGTAGGGCAATTTCTGGGAAAAAGATATGATTTAAAAGTGCCATAACTTTTGATGGATAGTTTACCATTTTAAAGCTTTTAAGGGCAGCTTTAATACTACTGAAACCTTAAAAAAAACGATAACCATTTAAAAAAAAATTTAGGAAAATCTGGGAATTGATAAAAATCTATTTTTTTAAAAATTTGACGTGATACAGACATTTCCACGAGTCTGCCTGCCAAAAATCAGCTCGATTGGATCACTGAAAAAGGGTTAAAAATCGGTCGAAAGGCTTTCACACAGGCCACTAAGAGCTTTATACTTCAAACATAAAAAAAAAAAAATTCTGACGTGTACATGAAAATTGCCGACACACGTTTATTTTTATTTTTCCCCTCTTTCCGAATATGTGCATTTGGCTCATAGGACAGAAAAAAATCTATTTTTTGTAACACGGTGTATTAGTAACTCATGTCGTTGTGGCTCAATGAGGCTTAAAGCTGCAAAGTATCCTTTATCCTTGATTATCCTGGCATGACGTATCTTTAATTATTGAATTTCCCAACCAAAAATAAAGTCTATCTCTTTGTCTAACGTAGTCAAATTTCTGAATGGGATCTCTATGGATTCAAAAGATACACAAGATTTTATAAAGTGACTACGTATAATTATCACAGAAAACCTCTAAGATCGTTCATCGTGATCTCCTGTATTCCGGCGAGAGCTGAGAAAACGTGGGCTCCTAAAAAAGTAAGTCTCCTGAAAGAGGCGGACACGAGCATATGAGGTGTTCAACGCTATCATCCTCTTTCTCGTCTGCGCATATCTACAGCTAGTTACTGTCTGGCGATCAGCTGTTCCGTAGTGGACACAGAAAAAGTAAATGCTGCTTTTTTTCTTCTATTTGGTTTAATGAGTTAAGTTTTTGCCAGCTCATGCGTGGTTCGTTACATGTCTCAAAGTCAAAAATAATGGGATTGCCTTGTCATATCATCATGTATAGTCTTACAAACGAACTACGCTTTTTTTATTAAAATGCGTATTCTGTGAAGAATGTGTGTTTTTTTTTTAAAAAATTCTGATACTCTTTGTTGGATCAATGAGTAGAAGAGCAATCAGAGACTGTTCATGCGCTGACAACGCACCATGGCAAATGCAGTGTTTATGGGCCGCACAGTGAAGAAGAATCATATTCCGGTGGTCAAAAGTCTTTAACTTTTGATCTAGTAAATATTTTAGAGTTCTATGAAAAACTTATTGTTGGCAAGGAGAGAGGGATTATTTGAAGGTACGAACATTAATTATAGGGCTATTGGATGTACTTTGGAAATATTTTCACAGCTGGCTGTTCATGAGCTGACAATGCAGCCTGGAAAATGCAGTGTTTAGTGAAGTTTATGGGCCGCACAGTGACCATGAATCCTATTCCGGCGGTCAAAAGTCTGTAACTTTTGATCTAGTTAATATTTTGGAGTTCTATGAAAAACTTATTGTTGGCAAGGAGAAAGAGAATATATTAACGCAAGAACATTAAATATAGGACAATTGGATATATTTTAGAAATATTGTCAAAGTTGGAAACTTTTCGTATTTTGTCGCTTTCAAGGATGACAATATTTTTTTATTTTTATGTTTTTTTTTATATTTTAACGAAATTATGCATATGCCGCAAAAAAAATTATTTTTTTTTTGTATTATATTATTTAAAAAAAAATTGTTCTATCTTTATTCTTCATGCGGTTAATTGTTCCAGTTCATGGATTATTTATATATTTTCCAAAATAGAATATAATATAATAATATAAGCTATGTATACGGATCCGTTTCAGAAGCTACCACCCTTCTTCATCCGTACCCATTTCCTATGTTTTCTGCTTCAATTATTTTCTAGCTTTTTCAGATTTTGAAATTTGAAAAATTTAATAAGATTTTTTGAATGTATCAAATTGTATCTTAGTAGCTATTGTACTCAATTTTGTTAGAAAGTGTTTTTTCTTATCTTTAGTACACAGAAAAAAAAGACAACCAGAAAATTTCAATGAAAGTATTTGTACAAGAATTTCATCACTTCTCAATGAAACTTTTCGTTAATATGCTAAAAAATTTGTCAAATATTGAAACGAAGTTTGATGAAATGTATCAACAAAACAATTCATCAAATATTTGGATATTTTTAATGAATTTTTTTGTTGATCCCATTTATCAAATTTCGTTTTAATATTTGATACATTTTTAGCATATTTACGAAAAATGTTATCAATGTTGAAAGAAATTTGATAAATTGAATCGACAAAATTTTTTATATTTTTTATGATTTGTATTTTGGTTATCTAATTTATAAAATTTCTTTTAATATTACATACATTATTTTTGTAAATATGATAAGCAATTTACCAAATATTAAACAAAATTTAAAAAATTATAATATTTTTCGATCTATTTTATTAAATTTCGTTTCAATATTTAATAAAATTTTTCACAAATATGCGAAAAAAACGAAATATTATTCTTAGAATATCAAATCAAGAATAATTTATGTGTACACCTTTGAGCTGAACAACCTCCAAAAAGCTACAACTGCATCAACACATCAAAATGGATACATACAAAATAAATACATACACACTAAAAACTGAGTTTCTCTCCCACAGAAATGATTTTATCTTCTCTCTCCTCCCAACGTAAAATAACATTCAATAAACGACCTACAATGTTTTTTGTAGATATGCGAATTTTTTCATCAAAAATATTTTTGATAAACAACCCACAAATTATTTTGTTGAATGTGAATGTTTTCATCAAAAATATTTTTAATGAACGAGATACAATTTTTTTTGTATATATGAAACTTTCTTCATCAAAAATATTTTTGATAAACAGTATACGAATATTTTCTTTATGTTGACAAATTGTTTTATCACAGGATTTTCAATGAATTTTTTGTTTGAATTCGTGAATATTTTCACTGAATCGAAAACAATTTTTTTTCTGTGTATCATGTCAACATGTTATTTGTACCAAATAAAGTTTATTTAAAAAATTTCGATTTTAAAAAAAAAAGATTTTGGATCACCACACTTTCTACAGTCAATTTGGAAATTCTTTACTTTGTAAAGCTATAACTGGATAAAGTTTTGGAGAAACAAATTGAAAGTCTGAAAGTTGAATTTGAATGTACCATTCTGCCCACTTTTGAAGTCGTGCAATAATATTTTTACGGCCAATTATATTTTACCGAAATTCCCTACTTAGTAAAGCTATAAGTGGATAAAGATTAGGAGAAAACAATTAAAATCTGGCCAAGCCCATTCTGGTTCCTCCCATACAAATGTACCATTCGTATTTTAGAAATCGTGTAATAATATTAATATGCTCAACGCAATCTTGCCGAAATTCTGTATTTAATAAAGCTTTAACTAGATACAGTTTTTTTAGAAAACAAATGTGGAACTCTACTCCGTCCACTTTGTAAAACAATATTTTTCTATAAAATTCGGTACTTTCTTTGACTATTTCCTCACCCTGTAACACCTACTCTTATCCTCGTTTAGTACTTCCACAATGTTTATGTTCCATTTCATTACTGCCAAGATTCGTCATTGCTGTCCACTATTGTCCTTTCCTCATACACCGTCCCCTGTTCTTCGTTTGTTCAGCCGCCTCTCGTTATCGATGTGCTTTTTGCCATGATTTTATGTCTGTATCCTTTGCCGGACTATTTCAATTTCACTGTTTTCCCACTGCAAACATGTTCTCATCTTTAACTTGATTCGATTTTTCGACTTCAGGCTGCAGCGATGACAGTCTCCTCACAGCTTGCTGCCGTGTTTATGTTTGCATGCCGGTGTCCTGCTTCTGTTTGTACACAGCGGATGATATCACCGAGGAGTGATAACCTTAAGTACTCAGTTGACATTTGGTATGCTTAAACCGACGATAATGAGGGAATGCTATTGTGATACTGTCCACTCTGGCAGCGTTTGTTCTATGCAGAATTGATACCGATCATAAAATTAAATGAAACCAATGAAGCCTCATCCCTGGTTTATGGCTCAGAATACTGAAATGGCAGCAATGTGAGCTGGGCATGGATGGCCCACATTGATGGGGGGGGGGGGGCAAATTATTCGTTTTGGAATTGGTTAATTTTTCCAATAGACTGTCTATCGATATGTGGATATAAACAGTTGTTACGTTTTGCATAATTAACTATCTTGTTATTACATAGTAAATTCGAAGTACGTTCAATAGCTTGTATTAACTAATGCTTTGGTAGACATTATTTCAGTCTAGAATGTTGTTATAATCTGTTTATTCAATCAGGCAGATTTTGAATCCCTTAACTATGTGGATGCTGAATATTCAATGATTAAAGGGCTACACCAAATAAAATACTTCACCTCTGATATAGTAAATATTGACACCACCTAAGTTAGATTAAATGGGCTTAGAACTATTTGGATGAATTTAGAACATTCGATGAAATTGATAAAGGAAGCCAGAGGTACCCGGGTCAGCTGCTGATGGTTGTCAAGGAACCTAAGGAAACTGGCAAATTACCTGCGACTGCTTTTCAAAATCCGAAAAATGTGAATATTTTTAATAATAAAAATATTTAATTTTTTAACAAGCATATGAAGAATTGTGCCAAAATGTGTAAAATAACTAAAAAAAAAGGTAAAACTGTTTAAAATGTTTAAAACCTAAATATTTTAAAAGTAGACAGCATTGGAAATATTTCTAAAATATATCCAATTGCCCGTCTTTTTAATGTTAATACAGTCGAACTTCTCTATTACGAACTTCTGTACAACAAAGTTCTCTACATAACGAATCTATTTCCAGAACACAGCAATTTCTTTTAATTTTCAGTATATGTTGCTCTCCTCATAAAGTTCAGTTAACACAAGAACTCAAGCCGGCCCATCATCGTGTCTATGTTGATTGGGTGATTGAAATGCATGAAAATGATCCGGAATTCCATCGAAAAATCATCTTGACTGATGAGGCCCATTTCCACCTCAAACAAAATTATCGAATCTCCATCCTCAAAGTGTTACTGTTTGGTGCGGTTTATGGTCCGGCGGAGTCATTTGATCCTTCTTTTTTGAAAATGAGGTTGGATCAACAGTAACGGTGAATGGATCGAGAGATGATTAATTTTTTTTAATTTTTTATGGTCAGAGTTGGATGATATTGATCTGAACAACCTATACTTTCAACAAGACGGCGCTCGTGCCACACAAGCAACGAAACCATTGCTCTATAACGGCAAAAGTGTCCGGACTGTGTTATCTCTCGAAGTGGTGATTACAATTGGCCACCGAGATCTTGTGATTTAACAACCTGCGACTTTGGGGCCACGTGAAAGATAAGATCTACGCCAAACGCCCAGCGTCGATTCAAGACCTCAACGATAGAATTCGTGAGGCTATCGAGGACATAGGGCAGCCACTTTGCGATTTGGTTATGGAAAATTTCATGAAAAGTATATGGTGGCCATTTTCGTGGTGGTCATTTGGCTGATGATGATTTTCATTATTAACGACATACCTTCCATTTTGTTATGAAATAAACATCCGCTCATTTATCTCAAAAAATTATATTTTTCATTGAATACCAAACCAAAGTCTCTTGTTGGTTAGTTGCTTCTCTTAACATGCTCGAAGTTTTTATTGTGAAGGAAAAAAGAAAAATTAAAAAGCAGAAAAAAATTAAAAAATATTTTAAATAAAACTTCACATTTCTATATTAGGAATTTTCTATGAAACGATGTTTTTTTGGCGCCCTTGAGATTCGATGACTCTCTCAGACTTTCTGGAATAATTCCTGGAGTATTTGTAATTTTCAGTCTAATTATATGCCATCAGCATAGCGATCCTTTACCGGAAAAAAAACCTAAGCGCTATTATTTTCGAAACTCCCTTTTTAATGAAATTTTATAGAAAATTGTTTTGATTAGTCTATAGTAATTTGAAGTAATCTTCATTACTTTTAGATTATTTGTAATTGTAATCAATTATTTATCACAAATTGTTTAATGGACGATTATATACTCAATACAAATCTTTTTAATCTGTGGATTAGAATTCGGCTGTGCCCTTGAGTTTCGATGACTCTCTTCCCAGACTTTCTGGAATAACTCCTGATTAAGATCGGATTCTCTTCCATAACTGAGTTAACTGAGAATGATTCTCCAAATGTAATATGTTCTTAAGGTATCAAGTCCTTAAATAAAATAAAATTTTCAAATAAAAATAAATTTTTCCTTACAAACAGAATAAACATTGACTCGGCTTAGACTTTGTATGTTCCAATCGGCTTGTTCATAACAATTAAATGTCAATTAAATGTTATTTGTCAGCCAAACAAATCCATTTGTCGTATTAAAGAGGCTACGAATATTTGAATCCCGTGTTCTGCAACCTCTTTAAAAAACACAATAATTTCATTTCATTCTGCCGTAATCAGTCCAGATTTTATATTAGAATGGTGACCTCTGTCCCGAATCACACCCAAAATATGCACTTTATCAATTTGTTCATACATAACATTTTAAACTATGCATATTTCATGTACGGCTGTGGCTTTTCGTCTGTTTTTGTTGAACATTTTTAATTGAATATCGCCTAAATTCGTTAGCAATCCTCCACCACTGATTGTATTATAAATATTTATTTTATTCACTTATTTCTGTCAAACACTTTACAGATTATGTCATTTTCATTAACAAATTAATGTTTGTTGTGCACTTATTTTGTGGCATCTCCGAAATAAATTATTTTTGGGAAAATGTGTGAATAAATTTGCAAATCAATGACTGTGAAAAACGCATGGACATGCAATGATATGAAACACTAACTATGCAATGCGAGTGTGTGAATTTGTGGTATAGAAAACAGATTTTTCCAACAGTCTGATAACTCACATGATGTGATCTTCCATAGTTTTGGGACGATTGAAAAGTCTATTACTGCTGACATCTGTCTCTTGAATGCACAAAAGAGTCAAAACGAAAAGTGGTTCATCGGTTGGTTCTGAAATAACCAAACCCTATACGAAATGTATCTTTTTTTTCCACAATTCACTATTGCGTCTCCCCATTTACTATTTTCTAAACATTTTCTATTTTCTAAAGGCTTCGCCGTGTGAAAAATAAATATCTGCATTTAAACCTTTTAAATCAAAGCTTGTTCAATTATCCATTTTTTTTTAAAATGCACACCGAATGAATGAATTTTGATTATGTTCATCACCAAATGCATTCCGCTGAAACACAAGTTACAAAATTCTCCCCTAGTATCGGGCAATTCTATTAGAAAATTATTTTGACTCTTCTTTTTGAAAATCTTTTGTTCATCTCAACAATGGCAACAAATGGATTTTTAGTGCATTTGTCAATTTTCCGAAATTCATAAAATGAAAAACTGAACATCCATCCATTCATATCGCATCAAATTGCAAGCCACAGATACAGAACTTTCAGCCAGCAAGCAAAATATTTTCATTTAATTTTCATTGAAATCGGACTTTTGAGAGGAATTACATTTTCATGCTGATTTATTCCGAATGTGTTCAATTCACTGCATATGTGGCCATATGCATGTTGAATGATGGGAATGATGATTTTGTTTTGTCGAAAACAAACAAAATTTTCAATGCAATTTGCTTTGGTTTGTTAAAGTTGCAGGGAGTGAAATAAATTTACGATCTGTATGCCAACGTATATTGGAATTGCAAATATATGGGCATGTTGTAAAGAAGATGGATTCTTGCAGCATACGACATCATTTTCAGAGGGAAATGAAAAAGATGTGTAAAATGTAAACAGAAGTGTTGAGTAGTTTGTATAAAATGATATATTAAATAAGAGAGGTATACAAAATTGAATTATTTTCATTATTTCACTCATACGTTTATACGCAGCCGAATGTGTGATGTCAATTGGGCGCCTTGGAATTGCGATTCTGTGGGGAGTTATCTTCTTATTATATATTTACCCTCGACACTGATTCACTGACTCTGTCACGCAGTACGTAGGAATTTAAATAGGCATTCTATAATTTTCTATTCTTTTTCTATAAATAATAATAATAAAAAAAATAATATTTTTTTTTTGTACAGAAGTTGTGTTTTCCCCAAATTGTTTTTTTCCAAAATTTTTTTTTCAACAAAAATTTTTTTTTCTACATTTTTTTTTCAACAATTTTTTTTTTTTTCAACAAAATTTTTTTTTCCACAAAATATTTTTTTCAACAAAATTTTTTTTTTCCACAAAATATTTTTTTCAACAAAATTTTTTTTTTTTTCCACAGAAATTTTTTTTTTTCCACAGAAATTTTTTTGTTTGACAACATTTTTTTTTCAAGAAAAAATTTTTTTTTCAACAAAAATTTTTTTTTCAGCAAAATTTTTTTTTTCCACAACAATTTTTTTTTTCAACAAAATTATTTTTCCATATTTCAACGGTCGCCATAGGTTGTTGTTTTTTTCATCCAGAGATAATTGAAGAGTTGAAACATAGAATCAAAGTAAACATTGAAGAGATTCGACACGAAAGAATTGAAAATTTATTATAAAATTAGATTGATCGGAAAATTAGATTGATCTCTCATCCGTTCATTGTCAAATGGCCGGTTGACCGGACGACGCACTATAGAGAAAATTCGTTCTTCAGCCGGACTGTTCGTTTGTGGAATAATCTTCCTGCAAGTGTTTTTCCTGCCTGCTATGACATTACCAAATTCAAGGCCAACGTCAACAAACACTTACAGGGCAATATTTGTAATTTTCAGTCTCATTACATGCATAGGATCAGCATAGCGATCCTTTACCGCGAAAAAAACCTAAGGGCTATTTTTTTCGAAACTCGCTTTTTAATAAAATTTGATGGAAAATTGTTCAACGCTCTCAATCCGAAAATATAAAAATTATGTTTACAAAGATATAACAAATTCAATTGTATCGTAGGCTGGACACGTCTTTATGCTTGACCACACAAAAAACAATCTTCTCTAAAATGTTCTTTTTCCCGCTTACGTCATTTTCTCGTTTAAGGTTCGATAGCGTTTCTCATTTAATTGGTCGTTTTAACAAATTTCAGCAAACACATCGTTGTCTGTTTTCCCAAACACGCTATTGCTTATACACAAATATGTAATACTAATAGCAAAAGTATAAGCTTTGTGTAGAAGAAAATAAGCTTTACTATGGTGGTAGCATTCTTGTTGATTACTTATATATGCCGTTGAAAAAAAAATGCTTGTGGAATTCATTGATTTTATGATATTTATTTGAGATGGCACCGTGAGCAGCCTTATGATCACGCTCAGACACGTAGCAGTGACGAGAGCGTACGATTAATAACGATAATGTCTTGTAACGTATGATCATGCATGATTCGTGTGTACAGTGATTCTTTTTGATTAGCCTATAGTAATTTGAAGTAATCTTCATTACCTTTAGATTAATTGTAATTATAATCAATTATTTATCACAAATTGTTTAATGGAGGTTTATGAGTATATATACAAATCTTTTTAAAAGTAATCTAGAGGAATGTCTGTGGATTAGAATTCGGCTGAAATCTGTAAGGTAGTACTGAATCTCAGTAGCTTATATGAACTGCTGAACCATCTCGTTGAGAAATCTGCGGCAGTTGCATTCGGGAAGCCACAAACCAAGCATGTCTTGACAGCTTGACTGCCGGAGAATATACCTACTGTGTTGATAATGTTGTTTCTCAGATAATCTTCTAATTTTGTAATGATTAAAATCTCAACCTGAATACACACACTGATATTTCTGAATAGGTTTATTCTGCTACTTTTTACATGACCAAAATCGCTGACAAACTCTCAGACTAAAGTGACACAGCAGTGTTCGTGATTTATTTAGTAATAGGTCGTTGGATTAGAACCCGAGACATAGTTCATTATTTAAGTAAGAAGTTGAAACGCAGTCGTTTGGGGTGATTTTTCATTTTTTAATTGGCGCCACTGTTAACAGACCCGTTGCTGGGTCGATTCCATAAGTCTAATTTTCGACTACCGCTTCAATGGTGAATATTGGCTTCCAATGCTTCAAGAGTTGCTGGTTCGTCGGCATAAACCAATGACTTAAAATGAACGAGTGAACAGTTCCACTTCTGAAACAAAAGTTGTCACCAAATTAATTTTGCAATGAATCGATTGTTAAGTTTCACCGCCTTGTTGGAAACAAAAATGCAGTCAGCTTGGCACGATAGCGCTCGCCATTCACCCTGACGGCAGCTCCTTTCTCATTTCAAAAGAAATAAGGAGCGCATCATGTGAACCGCAGTTAACAGTCAAAGTAATGGTGATTCGTGAACGTCTTGAAAAAATTTATCATATATGTTTTTCTGTTATTCTACCATGAGGACTACATGTTTCCAGCTGTGAGTTACCAAGTGGCCCCATTTACCCTGCACGTGCAATACTTTCGGGAAATGTGTCTTTCCTCTATCACCTTAAACATTCGAAAATAACGTCTTCATACTTTGGTTTAAACAAATACGCCGTCATAATTATGTAATGAAAATCTACAACAACCTATTAGCGAAGGTTGGGTCCATTAGAAACATTAAAAAAGATATTTGCATTTATTATCGTTTGTGGAAGGGAACACATTTTAGGGACAGCAAGCATTTCGTGAGAGGGCCATAGAATTGTTTAGATGTAACGTGACTCTGATTGTGAATAAAATTACATTTTCACAAATGTGTGTGCGAACGGTGTTAATGGCTGGAATATTTTCACTAGGAAAATGATATTATGAATTCTATTTAAAAAGTACATATAGTCAAATATTTACACTAACTAGGAATTTAAAATGCATGAAAAGCATTTGCTTCTCTTTATGAATGGCAGCTTATGAAGTGTTGTGTGGAATGCCGATTATGAATTCATCTTGAGTTTAAAACTCATGTTGATTAAAGCCTTACATAATGCTAAAGAATGGCCCAGAAATACATTTGGAACTTTAAAGGAAATCTTTAATTTTGTTTGGTTAGCCAGAAATTAATCTCTGTTCACCGGTTTCAACCCAAAAATACATTTGGAACCTTAAAGGAAATACTTAATTTTGGTTGGTTAGCCAGAAATTATTCTCTGTTCACCGGTTCCATTAAACTCTTTTTTACACTTGAACTCACTTTAATTTTTACCCAAGCCAAATTTCAATTTCAAAGAATTTAATTATCTTTGACTTTCATAATTGACTAATATTTTGTGTACTATGAGCGATGCGTGTTGTGCGTTGTGCGTTGCGGTCAGCTGTGTCATGCATAAATTTGCCATTGATTTTTGCATATTTAATAGACTGTACTAACTGACCATTGGGAAAAGGCACCTTTCTGATGTGTTGACCGAAATTGGGTGGAAAATAGATTCAAATTGCCTTTCAACTATATTTGGTGGGGGGGAAGGGGAAAATTATGAGTATGACCTAAATTATGAGGATGTTGAAATACATTAACATTGAAAATGATTTTTTTTGTCGAATAGTTTGTCAATTATGTCTACTTTCATATATGTAACAAAATTAAATTTATTGGTATGTTTGAAGTACACTAGGGAATTCAATGAAGAGGGGTTTACGGTGGAAATGGCTTGGTGTCACAATAAGACCCCTCCTCAGTTTTTGAATAAATGATTCCTTTTCGATTCGGCCGATTTGTATACGAAATGACCAAGCTGTCCCATTTCATATATGTTTCCAACAAATTCGGTTACTCATCCGTCATTGCATTTCCCTACAATAAATCATATTTTCTTTCGAGTTAGAATCCTTAAAGAATCCATTCAATTTGTCTCAGAACATCTCGTTTATTTTTCTGCTTATTTCACTTATCATCTAATTTAAGCAAAGTTCATAAAAACGGGTATTTGCATGCTTATCTCTGTATGGTATTTGTGTTTACTATTCATTAATAACAATTTGTCAAAATGTCAAAGGAATTTCTATTCGCATATGTACGCATTTGCAGTTCATAATAAGTAGCAATCGTATCGTTTGCCTCTCTCAGATATTTCTTTGCTCGTGGTTGTTACTTGTGTTATTTTAGCGTGTACATTTTCGTTCTTAGTGTTGTCATTTTTGTTTTCACTTCGCCAGAGGAATGTTTGTTTGTGTCAATAGAAAAAAAAATACATTTAAACAATTGTTCAGATATTCAGATATCCTACGTATCGCATGATGCTAATTCACCGAAGGACTTCAGAGCAAAAGTGGTCTCAAACCATGAAATTCAGAGATTGAAAATTTAATTTTTCAAAATACCAAAGAAAAGTGTCCAAATACTCCAGATTTTTGGCACAAATTTGGGATTTGTAAAATAATACGATGAAACGCAAATGTCAACTTACAAATAGTCTGCAAAAATAATTCAAATTGAAAGGGCAAATTTGGGAACAAGCCGTATACCAAATGTATTGAACAATTATTTGCGGCCAGAATTTAAGTAGAAGCAGAAGAAAGTCGTAGGTTAAAACTGTAGAATTAATTACGATAAAAAAATATTTTGTAGAATTCATAATAAATACTTCTGATGATGTTGGAAACAATCCAACGAAACGTTGAGTGAATCCATAACTGTTAAGTAATGATTATTAATCGTAATAATTACTAATTAAATTAAACTGTTTGTAGAGGTACACTAAGGATTAAATTTCAATTATATTCAGTTTTTCAAGACTTCTAATTGATTACAATTACAAATAATCTAAAAGCAATCAGGATTACTTACGATTACTACAAATAATCGGAAAGAATCCAAAGTAACCACTGAAAGTAGTCGGAAATAAAAATAAAAAATAAAAAATAAAAAATAAAAAATAAAAAATAAAAAATAAAAAATAAAAAATAAAAAATAAAAAATAAAAAATAAAAAATAAAAAATAAAAAATAAAAAATAAAAAATAAAAAATAAAAAATAAAAAATAAAAAATAAAAAATAAAAAATAAAAAATAAAAAATAAAAAATAAAAAATAAAAAATAAAAAATAAAAAATAAAAAATAAAAAATAAAAAATAAAAAATAAAAAATAAAAAATAAAAAATAAAAAATAAAAAATAAAAAATAAAAAATAAAAAATAAAAAATAAAAAATAAAAAATAAAAAATAAAATATAAAATACAAAAAATTAAAATTAAAAAATAAAAAATAAAAAATAAAAAATAAAAAATAAAAAATAAAAAATAAAAAATAAAAAATAAAAAATAAAAAATAAAAAATAAAAAATAAAAAATAAAAAATAAAAAATAAAAAATAAAAAATAAAAAATAAAAAATAAAAAATAAAAAATAAAAAATAAAATATAAAATACAAAAAATTAAATTTAAAAAATAAAAAATAAAAAATAAAAAATAAAAAATAAAAAATAAAAAATAAAAAATAAAAAATAAAAAATAAAAAATAAAAAATAAAAAATAAAAAATAAAAAATAAAAAATAAAAAATAAAAAATAAAAAATAAAAAATAAAAAATAAAAAATAAAAAATAAAAAATAAAAAATAAAAAATAAAAAATAAAAAATAAAAAATAAAAAATAAAAAATAAAAAATAAAAAATAAAAAATAAAAAATAAAAAATAAAAAATAAAAAATAAAAAATAAAAAATAAAAAATAAAAAATAAAAAATAAAAAATAAAATATAAAAAATAAAAAATAAAAAATAAAAAATAAAAAATAAAAAATAAAAAATAAAAAATAAAAAATAAAAAATAAAAAATAAAAAATAAAAAATAAAAAATAAAAAATAAAAAATAAAAAATAAAAAATAAAAAATAAAAAATAAAAAATAAAAAATAAAAAATAAAAAATAAAAAATAAAAAATAAAAAATAAAAAATAAAAAATAAAAAATAAAAAATAAAAAATAAAAAATAAAAAATAAAAAATAAAAAATAAAAAATAAAAAATAAAAAATAAAAAATAAAAAATAAAAAATAAAAAATAAAAAATAAAAAATAAAAAATAAAAAATAAAAAATAAAAAATAAAAAATAAAAAATAAAAAATAAAAAATAAAAAATAAAAAATAAAAAATAAAAAATAAAAAATAAAAAATAAAAAATAAAAAATAAAAAATAAAAAATAAAAAATAAAAAATAAAAAATAAAAAATAAAAAATAAAAAATAGAAAATAAAACATACTATTTTATTGTTTTTTTAACCAAAAAAATAACACTAGTTCAAAAATGTTTCAGAATGTAAAACATCGTATAATCCCGGTAATCGGGAAATATAAATCTGCAAAATCATGCTCGTGTAATAGACAAAAATCCCTAACTGACACCACGGTATGATGGATATCAAAATGTTTTGATATGTTTTCATGCCATCATGCTCGTGACATACACAGTACAAAATTTCATTTGAAGTTAACATTCGAAGAATATTAAATATTAAAAGTAATGTGAAAAGCTTTTAGAAAAAATAAATGAAATAGAAGCAAGAATCGATTCTGTTAAATGTAAAATAAATAAATTACACTGTGACTATCGGCGTGATTTGAAAAAAGTTAAATGCAGGTCGGGATCTGCAACCAAATCATTTGTAAATTTTTTCACCTGTAAACAACACCGACAAAAAATATTCAATATGGATATCATTAACCCATCTACCGAAATCACAATAGAAAACTCGATATTTGGTAAAATTTAGACTGTGCTTTAAAAAGTTCCACTTTTGCTCCGCAGGCTTCATACACATTCTGTGGTAAGAGGTGTTGGATGTGAATTGTCTTGTGTACATCTACGTGCATATGTTTAATATCAGCATCAGATGCGATGTGTACGTGGTGTATTTAACTTGCGAAAGACTTTTGTTTAATTTATTCACAAAACAAATATAAAAATAAAGCAAATAGTCTATGGAAATGTATGTATGTATGTATATGTGAATGAAACGTATACGTGTGACCTCGGCTAAACGGATCGGCAGATTGTGAAACAGTGTAATGTGTCTCGAAGAAGTGGATTACAGTTGACGTCTACAAATGAGCGTTATTTCGCAGGACCGTGAATGTCATCTATTTTTATAAAAAAAATTAAAAAGGAAGTATCCATATAAATATTGGAGTTGGAAAAAAAACCTCAACCAAAGGTTAAAAAATATATGAAATTATAAATTGGTGGTCGAGATGCAAGCCAAGTCTATAAAAGTAGTGGTCATTATAATTTAAGTCTTATATATTTTGTACTGCCTTCACTTCCGTCTTATCTCGTTTTTAAAATAGACCAAAGGTGTTCGTTTAAAGTCCCATGCCAACAATGATCCACCTCTAAATTTAAATGTTTCGCAAATATTTCGTTCTTTAATCTCTAATCCACCTTCCATCTGACCCAATTCGATTGATTTTTGTCTCATCTGATCCAGTTGCACGCCTCCAATTTTCTATTGTAAATTTTATGTGGATACTATTCTTTACAAATATGCGAAGAATATTGTTCCTTACTGTATGTATATTTGCGATCCTGTGTTAAAACCCAAAATAAAACCGAAAAATCGAATTGAGCGCTAACATTTAGAGTCTGATTTCATAATGAATTATTTTCAAATAAAAATATAAAAATTAAGCCCCAAAAAATTCATAAAATTTCGTATTGTTGTTTCACGTATAATTTTTGGGCCAAGTGAAATTAAGAACTAATTTTTGGGGGGCCTCATTTATACCGCCTTTAAAGTCCTTTCAATTGGTTTAACATTATCATTGAAATGTGTTAAAGGTTTTTTTTGTTTGTATATTTTTGTGCGCTTCTTTGGTTAAACAATTTTTTTGCATATTTTTGTATACTCTCTAACCAGCTTTATCTTGCTTTCCTAATAAATACTATTTTTATCGCCATGATTATTAATGTTTTCATGGACTCTGTTACAAACAATAAAATACGTTAATATTTTCCCTCTAACCGCATTATCAATCCGTTGGGAAAATACAAATATTTCACAGCAAATATATTTCCATACAAACCAACCAAAGCCAAACCTAATCAATGTTAAAACGAAAAAGTTAAATTGAATCCCAATATCAGCTAAATCTTTCCTGGTCCATTTACAAAAGGTTGTCTGCCAACAAAAATCACACAAATTAAGATTAATGCTCTTCCTTTTTTTTTTTTTTGCTTATCCGACAGATGGTCTGTAATGGAAATTGCCTAATGTCTGATTTGAATTGAGGCGAGATGAGATAATGAACGAGTTACATTTAACGAAACGTAAATCAAAATTCTTCAAAGGCTACCGTGGTTTAGGAAATGTGCGCGTGCAGACACAAATTGTGTTTATTCATGCCAAATTTTCTTTTACGACGAATTGGGTGTTTGCATTTGTTGACCTTGATTGTTGTGTGAGATAATGGTTTTTCTATTACAGTTCATTGCGAGTAGAAGTACGTCTGATGTTTTTGTGCATGGGATTGTTTTACATTTTACGTAGTCATGAATAAATATAGGTTTTTGTTCAAACTGTTTTCATTTTGTTTCAGCTGGATGGCGCGCCTAAGGCTGTGGAATCGGAGTCAGATAAATTGGCCCGATGCGGCAAAAACTCAGGCCTCTATAGCCAGGATCCTGTCGAACATTGGAGGATCGAAACCAGCTCGTCGAAGGTTTGCGGTCACAATAGTGAACTCCCCGAGTGTGCCGGGACATGGACTGAGAAGTGATATAGGTGAAAGCTGTCGTCCACTTACAGACTCAGTACATTAAAAACAGTCAGTGTGTTTGGGACAATATCTAAGGAGTCCGCTGGATTAATGGTAGCTCTTATACCCATACAGCGTGTCGAAAAGGATATATGACAGAAAATCTGAGAATAGAATCCAATGATTGTGAATTGTAAGATAAAATCATGTAGTTACAGTCGGCATCGGACAGTCATGCCGGAGCTCGCCCACCAAAGAAAGGTGGACCCATCTATTACCTCACATAGTTCTCAACTGGTCATGGATGTTTTCCATTGTAACTGCACAGATTTGGACATGATAGCTCGCCCATGTGCCCAAGCTGTGTGACGAAAGAGAACAATGTGGTATGCACATGCCCTCGATTTAGACTACGGCTGCTTTCTGTAACTGAATCTCAAAGGTCTTGACCTACATCGTATAAGAAACAGCTGAAACAGAGTTTAATATCACAAGTCAATCCACCTTATGCGTCGTTCTTTCGTCGCCAAGGCTCTATAGCAGTTGAAAGCTGACCCGAAGTGTTATTTTTGAAAAAAAAATATTTTTTTCACTTTTCTTAGCATAACTCCAAATTTTTAAACTACTTAAGCGTTACGAAAAAAAAAATTTTTTGAACTGAAACCTTAAAAAAAATGATAACCATATAAAAAAAAAATTTAGGAAAATCTGAGAATTGATAAAAATCTATGTTTTAAAAAATTTGACGTGATACAGACATTTCCACGAGTTCCGACATGAGGCTAATTTTTTGGCATAACGGGCATATGGAGTGAGATCAAATCCACAACACATTCAGATATACTCTGCATTACACCCCGATAAATGCACAACAAATGGTGGCCTATTTTTTAAAATATTTTTTTAATTTGTTTTATACAAAAAAAGAATTATTTGTTAAGGACAGAGTTTAAAAGTATTTATGAGTTCAGTTTTTGTAGCACCCACTTCGGAAAAAATTCTCTGTGATAGATGTTACAATTAAAAAACTATATTTTTGTGAACGCAAGTAAGGCTTAGGGTTGACAGATTACGTTTATTCCCAGGTGTCAATTACATAGCAAGAAGCTTAATTCATCTTCAAGATGTGTTAAGTCATTTTCCTTTCTTCTTCGTTTGTGGGCTATTGACTTATTATAATAATTGACTTATTATAATTATATGAACCAAATTTACTTTTACGGAAAGGGGATAAAAAATAAAAATACACGTGTATCGGCGATTTTCATGTACACGTCAGAATTTTTTTTTTTTTTAAGTTTGATGTATAAAGCTCGTAGTGGCCTGTGTGAAAGCCTTTCGACCGATTTATAACCCTTTTTCAGTGATCCAATCGAGCTGATTTTTTGCAGGCAGACTCGTGGAAATGCCTGAATCACGTCAAATTTTTTAAAAAATAAATTCTCTTTCGTATAAATTCTCGTGCAAAATTTTACTTTATTCTTCATTCTTTAATTTTTTCCTTTATTTTTCTAATGATGGATATTTAACGATTATATTGGGAATAATCGCTTAATTGGAATGAAAAATAATGTTCGATACAATTAAATCCATAATAGAAGAAAAATAAATCGTCGGTTTTAAATATATAATCCAGTTATTGCTTTTAACAAAACCGGTTAATATTCGAACCATGGCCGTTTACGTTAGTATTTCCCTCAACATTCCATAAGAACAAACGGGAAACTTATCTCAAAAATCAGTGATCTATGCACGATCTAAATGGCTAATGTTTTTTTTTTTCGAGAAGAGTAAGATTCGTAAAATCTCTGGAATTGTTGATGTCATCGCTGACAAAGTTGGGGATATTCTTACCAGAATACGAAATTCTTTTTTTTGTTGTATGTACAGTCGCACAAACTACCAATCACATCAAGGCTGCCTTAAAAAAAAAGCCGCTTATAGAGCAGTACCATAAACATAAGCAATTATAGAAACCCCCATCAAAGGATCTACCTATTTGAATGTGATTTGTTTTTCTCAGTTATAAGTCTTTCAGCAATTTCACAAGGTATACTTACTAAAGGGCAACACCCCTGCTGCTCAAATTTCCCGATTAGTTTTCCCTCTTCTTTTCTTTCGCACATCCAAACAGTTGTTAATGGAAATCGTGTATCGAAATGCTGTTCCAAGACAAATCCCTTAGATTAGCCCCATGTAATTTCCGTTTTCATTAGCAGCACATAAATTGTATTCGCTCAATGCCATTGGGCCAATTCCATAAAAACTTTCAAAGAAAGCCGGGTTGGTTGGTTTTCTTTTTTTTTTCTCGCTTTCTTTCTTGTTGCGTTAGTGGCATTGAAAGACATTTCAGACAAATGGCCTTTACGTAAATAAAGAAATGACAGCGATGCTTTATGTTTGATAAATAATAGTGATTTGATTTGGTTGTCATCTATTAAGGATACATTTATATGTCACTAGGGCAATATGGGATGGATTTAACAAATGTCAACTTGAATACAAAAATAATTATGATGGGTTTTTTTCTGCCTTGTCATTTATTTATTAATGTTTATGTGTCTTTTATCAATGGGCATGTAGGTCACACAAAGACATGTGGCGGAATTTGACAATTAAATATGAATGCGATAGCGAAGGTAATAGACAAGCAAGGTTACGGAAAGATGGCTGATTTGTGTTTAGGAATAAAAAAGGACAGTGAAAAAAAATGTGCTATATGGACAATTTGTCAATCTTTAGAAAATGCCCTCTTGTAAAGGGGTTTACAACAAGAGGTGTTATTTTGAATCACCTGGTATTTCGGTAGCTGTCTTGACTAGTAGAAACTACGCCATTACTACGCATTAATTTATGCATTGAAATTATTAAAATTCACTACAAAAATTGGGAAAAAAAAATTTTGTTGAAAAAAAAATTTTTTCTTGAAAAAAAAAATTTTGTTGAAAAAAAATTTTTTCTTGAAAAAAAAAATTTTGTGGAAAATAAATTATGTTGAAAAAAAATTATTTGTTGAAAAAAAAAATTTGGAAAAAAAAAATTGTAAAAAAAAAATTATTTGTAAAAAAAAATTTTTTGTTGGAAAAAAAATTAGTAAAAAAAAAATTTTTGTAAAAAAAAAAAACTATAAAAAAAAAATTTTAGAAAAAAAATATTTTGGTAAAAAAAATTTGGGGAAAACACAATTTCTGTACAAAAAAAAATATTATTTTTTTTATTATTATTATTTATAGAAAATTATAGAATGCCTATTTAAATTCCTACGTACTGCGTGACAGAGTCAGTGAATCAGTGTATCAGTGAATCAGTGTCGAGGGTAAATATATATTAAGATTTTAATATAATTTTAACAAATAAATTAATAAATTTTTAATTTTTAATATTTTGCGTAAGAGCATTATCTATAGAATTTAATTAAAAACCAGTGAAAAAGTTGCAGTCGGGTAAACCGACTTATATATACCCTCACCCTCAGTAAAAACATACAAGTCTCATACTCATAAGTATCGGAAAGTCAAAAGTGACCGTAGCTACCATCATTTGATGTAACATCTGATGAAAAGTCATAATAGCAACCTAACGAATGCTATAGAAAAATATTGGATGGTACATTTGTATGGGAGGTACCAGAAGGGGAGTTGCCAGACTTCCAAGTTTTTGTCCAACATTTTGTCTAGCTATAACTTTACTAAATACAAAATTTGGGCAAGATAGCGTTGGTCATACTGATAGTATTAGACGGTTTATCAGGGGCGGGATGGTACATTTGTATGGGAGGTACCAGAAGGGGAGTGGCCAGACTTCCAAGTTTTTGTCCAAAACTTTGCCTAGCTATAACTGTACTAAATACAAAATGTGGGCAAGATAGCGTTGGTTATACTGATAGTATTAGACGGTTTATCAAGGGCGGGATGGTACATTTGTATGGGAGGTATTAGAAGGGGAGTTGCCAGATATCCTAGATTTTGTCCAAAACTTTGTATAGCTATAGGTTTACTAAGTACAAAATTTGGGCAAGATATCGTTGGTTATACTGATAGTATTAGACGGTTTATCAGGGGCGGGATGGTACATTTGTATGGGAGGTACCAGAAGGGGAGTTGCCAGACTTCCAAGTTTTTGTCCGAAACTTAGTCTAGCTATAGATTTACTAAATACAGAATTTGGGCAAGATTTCGTTGGTCATATTGGTGTTACTACACGATTTCTAAGGTAGGCGGGATGGTACATTTGTATGGGAGGTACCAGAAGGGGAGTTGCCAGACTTCCAAGTTTTTGTCCGAAACTTAGTCTAGCTATAGATTTACTAAATACAGAATTTGGGCAAGATTTCGTTGGTCATATTGGTGTTACTACACGATTTCTAAGGTAGGCGGGATGGTACATTTGTATGGGAGGTACCAGAAGGGGAGTTGCCAGACTTCCAAGTTTTTGTCCGAAACTTAGTCTAGCTATAGATTTACTAAATACAGAATTTGGGCAAGATTTCGTTGGTCATATTGGTGTTACTACACGATTTCTAAGGTAGGCGGGATGGTACATTTGTATGGGAGGTACCAGAAGGGGAGTTGCCAGACTTCCAAGTTTTTGTCCAAAACTTTGTTCAGTTATACCTTTACTAACTACGGAATTTGGCCAAGATCGAACTTGAGCGTGTTGATATTATTACACGATTTATAAAGTGGGCGAAATAGCAGATTTGTATGGGAGGTACCCGAAGGGGTGTGGCCATATAGCCCATATGCAATCCCATAAGCAGTTTTGGGAAAATATTCAGCCATGCCAAATTTCAGAGTGATTGCTTAACTCTTTCGAAAGTTATCGTGCGTACCAGCAGGACAGACGGACAGACGGACGGACAGACGGACAGACGGACATGGCTCAAACGATTCAGAAAGTCATGAATCGAATTTGGTTCAAAGACACCAGGGTTCTAATCTGAATATTTCTAGGTGTTACACTTTTGGGTCGTATCAAATGATATATACCCTCCTACCCGTAGGGTGAGGGTATAAATAGTTTCGGAAAATATGTCACTTCATTTTTCGCAAACTAATAACTTCTAAAAATAATCTGTTACACCTTTGGATCCAACAAAAGTTGTCTCACAAATTTTCAACAGTTAATAACAAAGTGTCGACAAATTTGCTCAAAAAAAAAAAATTACAAAAAAAGAAACCCAATAAAAATAAACATTCGAGTGATGGAAGGGTAAAATTTCAATTGCATATATTTTAAAGCCAACATCGGTAAACTGTCCCTTACTCATTCAAATCAAATTCTTGTCACAAATTTTAAATATCCCTAACCATGTCAGGCAGAAGTGTCATTGGCGGGTAAACTTGTAATAACACCTATCAGTCGAACGAAAGTAACAAAGTCCACCCACCCCCCCCCCCACCCACAAATATGAAATCACCCCAAGTAGATTTTCGCATAAACTCAGGCCATTATTTGTGCATATCGCACTTGCATTCATATTAAATTAAAAACATTTTGTTTCTGCCACACATAATGGGGTTGTTTCACCAGCACAAATCGAGGGTTTTATGCTCTACTTTGACTTGTTGTTGCCACTTTTTTCTCTCCGGTTTTTGTTTATAACATCCAGCAGCAATGTGATACAAAAACAATCGCTGTTGAATTCAGGCAGAATAAAAAACATAATAATTGTTGCTTGCGGCTTTCATTGTTAACAGCAGATGGTGGCAGAGAAAGTGAATGAAGCTAACGTTGTTGATTACATCTGTAGTTCTTTCTCTTTTTTTTTTGTGAATAAAAAAGCAGAAAAAGAAAGAATATTATGCAAACAATTTGTCAGCGGTGAAAGTGTTATCTGTGTGACATGAAATAAAATCAAGTGATTTAAATATTTGCCTCATAATCGTTGTGTGAATAATTTAAAACAGTCAGTAATGTAAATAATCGTAAATCAGTGATATTTCTAGGGCTGACCAATGTACAAATTCGGAATGTGGTGGCGTACGATAAATGTCATTTGTTTCGCTATGACTAATACGTATGATTAATGCCAATTAAAAACAAAGTATGGAAAAATATATTACAGAGGTCGTTTTTTTCCTTCATGTATATTCAAAATATCTTATTTGTTATATTCAAAGCAAAGACTTTCTCTATACCACTCCACTACCACTACATACCTTTAATCTTCTTTCAATCACGTATTCAAACTCCATGTTTATATTTATAGTTTTCATTGTCCGTTTGTTGCCAATATTGCTTAAACAAGTCTGCGGTGGCGTCACGATTGTCACTCAAAAGAAAAAACTGTTAATCGGCAATGGTGTACAATACGTCAATGTTGCCGTGCCGGAATTGTTTGTTTTCGTGTAATTACATGAAAATTAAATGCTGTGCAACATTTTGAATATAATAATACAATTTCCATTTCGAATGAACGAATGAATAGTCTGTTAGTAGGCATGCAATGCGATGATTGTGAGTTCAATCGCTTGTATGGTTTTAATTTAACGGAATATGGCAGAACTATCGGAAATGATTGAAATCCTGATTTGCGGTAACAAAACGGACCAGCATGACACACAATTCACTGTTAATTATAACACGCTCAATTTATTTCGAAAAGTCAGTGTAAGGTTCCTAAACGAAATGGCTGAAAAAAAAAGGGGAAAATATTATCAACTAGAGTGTGATTGACAGCATAGAGATGTGCAGGATTGCGTAATGGACATAGAATACATGACAATAGGATAGCTGCATTATATATCAGTGCTGTGCGTTCTAAACGACAGATCCTTTAACAGTTACCAAATGACAGGCTTAATTTTATTATAAAACAAATACTCCTGAGCCCATTGGATTTTTGGAATTGACACGATTTGGAAAAATACAAATTCTTTAATATGAATTTTAAAATTGACTTTCGACATAAAACTTGGAATTTATCTTTCATTTCTGGCGAGGACTTGAAGAAGTTTGTCTATCCACTGAAGCCTCGATCTTTCCCGTCTGTGCTTTTCTTGAAAGTTGTCATCTAATGACCCTCCGCCTGGTAAACTCAAAAAAAAAATTCCAAAACATTCTCAAATCGAGACCAGAAAATGTATTCATTTCAAATATGTGTGTACGTATGAGGAGTAACTAGTACTCAGCTGTGGTAAATTCTAATAGATTTGATTAAGCTTGGGAAGTTTTAGTACTCAAAATTAGTAGGTTGATGTTAAACTGTTTACTTGAATTTAGTATTTCATTCAGTATAAAATTGTTTTTGTTTTTTTTTTCTGGTGACCAGCACTTAGGGGATCCCCCTATAAATGCGTTAGGATATTAATATGTCGGAAGGAGAATTAAGGGTAGAGTATTTGCTGACATTTGTTTTGAATCTGGCACGAAACACACTTGCTGCAAGAATATTCCACATATAATATTCAATTATATTTGCAGCCTCGCTTTCACTTATTTTACAAAGCGAAGCGCAACACTTATTAGATATTTTTATGCATCTGTACTTATTGTTTGAATTCATATTCACTTAAATTTTTAAAATATACGCGTAAAAATTTTAATGGGATATCTTGGCTTCTCGAAACTGTTTATAATTATGAATTTCGGTACGCTCATCAGGTTTAAGGCAAACAACAACTTTTTGGGGTTGAAACATATTCATAATTTTCCTGGGACAATGTTTACTTATTTTACCTGTAAATATAAAATATAAAAAAAAAAAAAAAAAAAAAAAACATTTTTTTTGTTATAAAATATAAGGGCAATTACTAGAAGTGACACTACTTAAAAAATTATAAAAAAAAATTAAAAAAGAACCCATTTTACTTTTTGGATATGTTATAGGTGAAGGATAAACCTTTCTAAAAAAATAATACACTGTAAAAAAACCCTTGATCTTTTTGGTTTTTTCGTTAGTTAAAATTCTTTTTTTTTTATAAATTTTTTTGTCATAACGTGTCATAAAGCCTTTTAAAATATCTTTTTAATGATACCAAGATCATGCAAATCGGTTCACCCATTCTGAGTTATTGTAGTTTAAATGGAGCTCTTTTCGACCATTTTCGCGTTTTTTCCAAAACTTTCCTACTGTGCCACGCCCAAAAAATCCCAAAACAGTCATTTGAAAAAATGAGAGTTTGTTTGTATTGATCAAATTTAGCTATGAACAAAATTTCACCGATATCTGAGGGGGTCGGGTTCAAAATTTCAGTTTTATCTCGATTTTTAAATGAAATTCATCATATGGAGGGTTCGGCTAAAGAACAAATTTTCTCAATAGTGCGTCGTCCGATCTACCAGCCTATTAAAAACAACTATTTCACTGGCGTCCACACATACGAGCAGGATGGCATTCACTGTTTATTAACTTTTGCTGCTTCCAATATATTTTCCACATTAGAATGTTAAAGAAGTTGCCCGATAATTCGCTTACTATTTTCACTGAGGATCTAGGGCGTACAACTTTTGATAGTACCTCATATGTATCGCTTTGCTTTTCATGGGACTTTTTCTGGAAGTGAAGAAGTGTGAAGATTTGATCGACAAGGATCTAGGGCGTACAACTTTTAATAGTATCTCATATGTATCGCTTTGCTTTTCATGGGACTTTTCCTGAATGTGGAGAAGTGAGAAGATTTGATCGATTGATTTAATCGGCCGAAGTCACACTGATAGGATTTTTTCAGTTAGACAAGTGTGCAATTCAATCGGTCGCGCAATATGCATGATGGAATTTTATATGCAATGGATATGGGACTTATTTCGCGATAGTTGGCGCCAACTGATTTGTCTCCATTTTCTTGTGAGTTCAGAAGTAGTAATGCTAATTTAATTTATTTTCGCTTGCAATCGACCAACAGAAATCAGAAAAAAAGAAACTTTCAAAACGTAGTAAGTTATTCTGCTAACACAGAATTAAGGCATTGTGGTGGTGACATTTCACATGTCTAAATTTTACTTTGTTACCCCGTAATTAACATGCATTTAGAACCTGTTTTAACCAACAACTTTTAAAATGTCCATCTAAACACAAACACTGACTCTTTCTCTACGTCACCAACGAGCATAGGTTGACCGCAGGAGTTCCACAAGGCTCTGTCATCTCTCCTTCTCTATTTCTTATTTTCATCGACGACCTGTTGGGGCAGACTGTGAACCCAATCTACTCCTTTGCGGATGACAGCAACCTCTGTCATTCGTACTCATTTGATCATCGGCCAAGTCCCTCGGAGATAGAGGACAAAAGGCGAACGATGAATAACTCACTTAACCGCGATTTGGCGACGATTTGTGATTGGGGCCAAATGAACAGAGTAGATTTTAATGCACAAAAGACCCAGTGCTGTTTGTTGTCACACAAACGTTCCACTGATCCAGCACCGTCGTCGATATCTATGGGTGGTGTAGATATAGACGTGTCAGATACTCTTGATGTTCTGGGCATGAAGATACAGGGTGATGCTCGCTGGGCTAGCCATATATTCGAAGTGTCGAAAGAAGCATTCAAGTGTTTGGGCTTTTTGAAGCGGTGCAAGAAATACTTCACTCCATCTGATCTCGTAAATATTTACACCACTTACATCCGGCCTAAAATGGAATACAACTCGCATATATGGGCAGGGGCTCCATTAACATCTTTGAAGCTTCTGGACCGTGTACAGAGGAGAGCGGTGGTGATGATAGGGGATGGTAGGGTATCCAGCTCTATTGTCTCCCTACAGCATCGCCGGAATGTGGGTTGTGTATCGCTATTCTATAGATATTTTAACGGTGTCTGTTCATCAGATATCCGTCGTCTGGTCCCTGAAGTTAGAACATTTAGCCGGAATACTCGGCTATCCAGGGAGTCTCATCCGTTCATTGTTAAATGGCCGGTTGACCGGACGACGCACTATAGAGAAAATTCGTTCTTCAGCCGGACTGTTCGTTTGTGGAATAATCTTCCTGCAAGTGTTTTTCCTGCCTGCTATGACATTATCAAATTCAAGACCAACGTCAACAAACACTACTCCCTCTTTCCCCCCTCCAATAACCTTCCTTCCCATCGCTAACACAGTGCATTGCATTTATAGGGGGCATCCCCTGAGTGTTAGACAAAAAAAAAAAAAAAAAAAAAAAAAAAACATCTGTCATAAATCTGACATTGTGACTGTATGGTCATCCTTTTGTTGCCTAAATACTAATTATAATGAGGGTACATATTAGCTCAGGCCCACTTAAATATGTAAACAACTTGTTAGGATTTGTCTATGCGATGAAATAATGAGCAGAGCGAATGTGAAAATGTAAGGAAAAGCCACCATGATTACATTCTGTTTGGCTTCAATGTCCTTGCTGTGTGCATTCCACAAAAATTCAACCGCAATTATCACACCTGCTGTGTTTTTGCGTTAAGCTCCCTACAATGTCACATTTATTTACTTTTGTGTCTGTGTGTAAGGTAAAATTTAATTTATTTTCGGACGCAGATTTTCCACTTTACTCTTAAGCATAAATCTCAACATAAGTTTATTTTAAAAGTAAACAATGCCCTTTCATTTCATTCTCTACGCGTTTTAGCCAGGCGCTATGTATGGTTTTCGGTAATTTATTCAACATTCCCACTAGCCAGACTGGCTCACACTCCGGTCCACTTTAATGGCTGCAATTAAAAAGTAAAGCTTAGCATGTCTTAACATAAATATTTTATCGTGCTTTTGCAAAACCGTTTTTCTTTTGTACCTTTTGTGAACAAGTTGTAAATAAGCACAAACACAACAGCAATTTACCAACATTTATTTATTCCAGCTATGACAATGGAAAATGGAAAATTTTTAATAAATATTTATAGGGAAAAGGTAAATTAGGAGAGAATATTTTAAAGTCCATTAGAGTTTAAATGCATCAACAATCAAAGAAAATGTAGAAAATAACTTTTGGTTCCTATGACAGTTGATGATAAGTTTCGCAGAGTTAATGAAACCGCAAGAGTGTGTGTGTTTGCAAATAAACACTCTGGTCTATGACCAGACTTAATCAAAGAATATTTCTGGTAGGCCGGCAACGGGGTTTTGGGAGATTGTGAAAATGCCGTTCATCAACAGACATATTTTCCGGTGGCGTATCCTCAATGGAATCAGCTTTTTGCGAAGCATTTCAAAGGATCTTTCGCATTGGTTAACAAACAAAGTGCAATAGACTCTATTAATGTTTTTTTTTTACATATTACACTGAACCCACATTGTAATATGTAAAGATTAACCCTACAATCTTGTAGTTCTTTTATGAAAGCGTTACAAGTAATGCGTATGAAAATGTTGCACTTTCTGCACTTACTCCAGTTGATCTACTGTGCGATCATTTCCAATACATCCAAATCAAATTAAACGCCTAGATTCAAAATGACGGTCCCTTTAAATTGTACACCCATACTTGTTCGTTTGTCTTCTTTAAAATAAACAAATAAAACATTCCATGAGTAAAATGCAACTCTGTGGTCCAGCACTGCAACGTTGGACCATTCTTCTTTAAAGAATGTAAAACAGTAGTACGAAAATGATATGATAATGATGTTGGCTAATTACGTCGGCCCCCAAATTCGTGACAAAGATCTGGACGATTACTGGTTTCGACCAGAGATTTGTGGCACGATAAACAGCAAATCAAACAAGAACATTTCTGCATAAAAATGTCATCGACGATAAGTCTAAAAAAGGTGACATTGAACTGTTACTAGAGTTTTTAATTTCCCAACTTTTTTCTACTCCCGGGAATCGAGAATTATTTCGAATTTTTTCCAGGAATTCCCGGGACTTGATTTACTTTATAAAAAAAATTAAAAAAAAAAAAAAAATTCCACAAAAAAAACTCTATCAGCCTGTTTTTATACACTCCATCATAGGATGGAGTATATACTAAGTTTGTCATTCCGTTTGCAACACCTCGAAAGAGTGATCTGCGACCCTATAAAGTATATATATTATCGGTCAGTGTAACATTCTAAGACATTCTAGCGATGTCCGTCTGTCCGTCTGTTGTCTGTTGAAATCACGATAGAGTGCGAACGACCAACGCTAAAAAGCTGAAGATGTCGGAAGATGTTTTTTGCCCATAATCAGGTTAAGTTCGAGATTGGGCCATATCGGACCAAAGGGGAAAAAGTTCCCCTTTACGGGACTAAATATATTCCGGCCATAATCAAATTTTTCAAATATTTTTTTTCACTACATCTAAGTTCTAAGTTTATATAATTTATAGATGGGAAAAAAATCCCAAAAATGAGCGTGCTCATGGCTTCCGTGGACCCTTGGGGCCCAAAAAAGGGCCCATGATAAACATGCGCATATGGGTATCGAAGTGCAACGAAATTTACTCACGAACCCAAATATGCCTTTATTTTCACGATTTGCCTAAATTTTTTGATCGGGTTTCTGGGAATATCGGGTCACCAGCGGCCCAAAAACCGTCCCTTGACAAACATGGACATATGGGTATCGAAATGCAACGAAATTTTTTCGCGAACCCAAATATGCATTTATTTTCATGATTTGGATAAAATTTGTGATCGGGTTCCTGGGACTATCGGGTCACGAGCGGCCCAAAAACTCAGTTAGTTTTCTTATTTATTGACTTTTTAAGGATCCATGATGCAGGGTATATAAGATTCGGCCCGTCCGAACTTACTATTTGTCCACTTGTTATAAAACGTATACGTCTGAGACGAACAGAAACGTCTGTAGCCGAAACGAAACTGAATTGTGTTTCTATAACTCCAACGAATCCAATTAGACAATTTATTTATTTATTTATTAATTACAATACAAAGTAAATTTATATTATAATTTTGGGTCCAAGGGTAAACCGGGTGACAAAGACCATTTGGTTTGATTTTTGCAGCGACAGACCAAAGCCTCTGGTGGGAATCGAACCCACAACCCCCACGCTGATAGGCAAGCACGCTACCAACTCGCCTACCGGGGCGCTTAACCAATTAGACAATATACACAAAAATACAGAAGAAAAAAATGTCAATTAAAATTTAACTGAGACTTTCGTGTTACAAAAATCCAAAAGGTTAAAAGTTGTAATAAGACTAATAAATCCGGGAAACGGAAAGTAAAAAATCGACTATAAAAAATCGGGAAATACGTCCCGGAATTCCCGGGTTAAAAACCCTCCAGACTTCTGTTTGTGTTGCTATTGGAAACGTTATGTGTACACCAGCACACATCGGAAAAATTAATGGACAAGGCCGCACAAAATCAACATTATAAATTGTAAATGGTTCAATTAATTAAAAATATTTTATGTATGGCAATTGATTATTTATCTTACTTACTACCTACTTATTTCCCTAAACATTCCTTGAAGAAACAGACGGAGAGAGGTTACGGAGAGTTCGTGGGAGTTTACGCCTGACTCATTTATGGCTGGAACATTTTGGATTCATTCGACTGATGATATCATATATGATTAAGCCAGCACAATTATTGTATTTAAAAGCGTTTAACAAAACGCATGTATGTATTTACGATCAGATAATACAAGGCTCAATCTGAAAATAGTACGGTTACTCGGTAAAAAAAAACGAAACAGTTGGTAACCTAAAGAGCAACAAATCGGCCAGTTCCGATATGATACCATCTGAATTGTTTAAGGCATGTCCTATCCATGCCGCATGCAGATTCCCTACCGAATGAAAAGAAGCCATAGTAATAACACTGTCGAAAAATAATGTATTCAGCCATTCATTTAAGTTTTCAAATAACGTGTTTTTCTGCAGCCTTTACTTCAAACAGGAAGTGAAAACTAACTTTACATATATTTATTTAATGTCTTCTAGTTATATTTAAACTATTTTCATTTGATGTTAATTCACTTTCCGAAAATCCAATATAATTTTATATTAAGTATAAATTTTTTTTTTTGTTGTTTTTCGCTGGAATTCTGTAATTTTATATGAGTGAACATCATTGCAAAAGTTCATGTTATGGCAGTTTTGAATCGAAAGTTGCAAACCACAATTTCAGAGAAGAACCAACTTTTAGATGTGGAAAAGAGGGCGGGCTGTATTTATCTGAAACGTCATCGTGGAGTCAGGTTGAATTTAATATGAGAAATTTGTATACATGAGTAAAATGTGGTCGAAATGTAATTCGAAAGAATCACGTTGTAAATACGTACATTAGCGACTCGGACTGATTGATCATACATGTTGTCGTTCGGGGCCGTTTTGCCATTCCATATCACTTTCTATTAAATTTTTGATTTTTTCCCGATTTTATTTAAACTTAATATTAAAAATGTACTTAATCATCTCTTAATTAATGTTCTCCTTAACAAATTTCTTTTATTTCGCAAACCACTTAATTTGTCTACAATTACTAACGAAATCAACCAAAACCTTTCTATGTATGTGATATCTTTAATTAATCCTTAAAAATTCAAAGTTATTCCGCATTCATTCTCCCCCTTAATATAACTTATGTTGCTAAGCCTCTCTAATTACTCAAACAAATGTAAGAAACCCATTTTTTCTGGCAAACCTGTATTACCGATAGCAACTAACGAGCTATGGATTTATTCTAATTAAAATAAAACAGAATACAATTTATTGTTCCTACCTCGGTTTCCAACTTATTGCCATCGCAACAACTGCAACCCACACTTTGTGGATATTATTTCAGCTGTGCACAGCCATCTATCTGCTTTGTACGTCTAGTTGAAACAATTATCATTAGCGTACTCATTAAATTATTCTCCATCAACGACAATTTTCGGTAGTAAATGTCGTCTTGTGTTCATTATAATTTCTACTACTTGATTCCGTAGGTCTGCTTTGTAAGTCCTATCCGCAATAAACCGATTTTGCCAATTAACAATTTTGCATCACTTACACTGTACAACAAAATTGAAGCTATGGTTTTGCTGGTGGATGATTCCTAAAAATATGGTGGGGAGTTTTCTGACTCATATGTATTGACCGAAAAGGACAATAAGAATTAAATATGTTTAATAAGAATTCGTACCAAATTTTGTGGGGATAAAATGTTGGTCTACAAAAATGTTCTAACCAGGGGGAGTGTTTTTTGTTGGATTGAGCCGAGATCCTTCTCCGTTTCTTGTCAAATTTAATATAAATGGTTCATAAGAAAATAAGAAACTACACATTTTCTCAATTTAATATGTATTGAGGTCATGGGCATACCGAAAAAAATGGACTTCTGCCAACTTCGATCGATTCAAAGTTTAAGGAACCATTTACGGCCAAGGGCTTACACATTCTTTTGCAAATTAGTTTGTGGGGTACTTTTTCCCATATTTTTGTCCATAGACTTCGAAATTCTCTGATGGATTATTGATGGAGTCTAATGTATGGCGCTAAGGACAAGAATATCACATCTCCATTATTTAGTCGACACTTTTTTATGACACAATTATAAAGCTTATTTTTTTAAAAATTTAAGAAATCACAAAAAGAAATTAAAATTCAATAACATATTGAATTGAATCGATTCATTAATGTTTTTTTTAAAAATTACACTATGCAACAAAAAATAACCACTATAGAAAATGAATTGTGAGCGAGACAGCAGCGTCACAAGAAATTTATTTAAAATTAAATACTAAAGAGATAAAAGCAACAACATCGTTTTTTCAGTGTATGACCTCAAGTCAAACTAAAGCCAACACAATTAATAGTTCTACATAGGTCAACAATATATATAACTATATCATTTTTTGTAAAGGTTTCATTAAAATTTTTTTTTTTAATAAATCATAAATCTCAACTACATACCAACAGTTGCATTAAATTCTCATGTAATGTGGTCCACTAAGTTAAAAAATTGTATAAATTGTATTTATGTTTTTATTTTAGTTTAAAGAAAAAATATTTTTTGAAACCTTTCTAAAAATGATATAGTTATGTATTGTTGACTCGAATATTTTAAATACATTTTAAAAATTGTAATTATTTTCTGTCTGGGATATTTCAAAAGGGGTCTGCACCGAATTACGAGAAAAACGAAAATACTCCACCGATTTTAATGATTCAAAATAATCATTCTGATTGTGGGGTTATTATTAATTACTTGTCTCAAAAAATTATTTTTTTAAATTATTTTTTTTTTTTTTAATTTCAGAAAACATATATTTTTTTTGTCATTACTCGAATTTGTTTGCAATCAATTTTAAAAATTTTAATTATTTTCTTATTTCCTGGGAGATTAAAAAAGGGGTCTTCACTGAATTGCGAGTAAAAGCGAAAATACTCCATCGATTTTAATGATTCAAAACGGTCATTTTGATTGTGGCTTTATTGCAAACCACGATGTCTCCAAAACTAATTTTTTTATTTATTAATTTTTTGTAAAATTATTTTGTTTATTAATCTTTTTTTTTAATTTATTTTTTTTTAAATCATTTTTTTTATATAAATAAAAATTTTTTAAAATTATTTTCTTTTAAACTATTTTTTTAAATACATTTTTTTCAAATTAATTTTTTTATAAATCAATTTTTTTAAATCATTTTTTTTATAAATCAATTTTTTTTAAAATTATTTTTTTTAAATTAATTTTTTTTAAATTAATTTATTTTAAATTATTTTTTTTTATATCATTTTTTTTATAAATCAATTTTTTTTACATTAACTTTTTTTAAATTATTTTTTTTAAGTTCTTGTTTTTTTATAAATCAATTTTTTTTTAAATTAATTTTTTTTAAATTATTTTTTTAAATTATTTTTTTTAAGTTATTGTTTTTTTATAAATTTTTTTTTTTAGTTTTTTTTTTTAATTTATTTTTTTTAAATTATTTTTTTTATTATTATTTTGTTTTTAATTATATTTATATCACCTAATTATTTTCTATCTGCGAGATTTCAAAAAAGTCTTTACTTAATTGTGAATAAATACTCCATCTAATTGTAATTTGGGGCTTTATTACCTTTTTGTAATTTTCGATTTTTATGTTTTTTTTCTTTCAATTATTAATTACTGCAAATGGTCACTTTTCGTAATTTTCGATTTTTTTTTATGAATTTTTTTTGAAAATTGCAACTTCTGAAATTTTCGATTTTTTATAAATGTGTTTTAACAAAAACAAAATTTGCGAATAAATTTGTTTCCACTTAATTTGGTTTATAACACTGATAATTTCATTTAGATTAAGAAACACTAACGGCGAATATTGAAATTAATTTATGCATAATTTTATTCTCAAAAAAAACTATTTGTTTTAAAAAATTAAAAAAAAAAACAGAAATAATATTTCTACCACTTTTGTACTCAGTGGACCACATTACATCAGAATTGTACTGTTGTTATTCACAAAAAAAAATAATAATTAAAATGTTGTGTTTCTGAAAGTCAACATTTTGTAAAAATTTCGGCCAGTATTTCCACAATCTCTATTGACTTCTCCTTATTGAATTTCTGTGTTTCGTAAACAGTTGTAAAAATACGCAAAAAGTGTGATTACCCAAAAATATAACTTCTTTAAGTTAAGCGCCCCGGTAGGCGAGTTGGTAGCGTGCTTGCCTATCAGCGTGGGGGTTGTGGGTTCGATTCCCACCAGAGGCTTTGGTCTGTCGCTGCAAAAAATCTAAACATATGGTCTGTGTCACCCGGTTTACCCTTGGACCCAAAAATTAGAATATAAATTTACCGTATTTGCCGGACGATAAGACGCATCGGACCATAAGACGCACCCCAAAATTGTATCTATAAATTTTTAGAAATAAGTATGGTTTGGACGATAAGACGCATCGGACCATAAGACGCACCCTGATTTTAGGTCAAATTTTCAGAGTAAAAAGGTTCGTCTTATCGTCCGGCAAATACGGTACTTTTAGGCTTTCCAAAACAAAATACAAAATTTGCGATTTTTCGATCATAAAATTTAATCGTATAAATGTTGCAATCCAACATTTGTGAAAACACCCAAAAAGTTATTTACTCCACCAATTTCTTAATACACAATAACCTTCGTAATTATACGATGCAGAGCCTTTTGCACAGTTGTATGCATGTCCACTATAGTAGTTGCTGCAAACGATACAGTTTTTTTTTTTATTTTGCTATGTTTATGTATTTTCATTTAACCTCTCTATATGACGGGAATATTTTCTCCTTTCTGAACAATTTCCATGCATAATTAATGATGAAAATTAATTTTAAACGCCTGATAAACTTTCAATGTTGGAATTGTACTACATGTGACTCCTTTTTGTCGATGTCACATTTAAACAGCATTAACACATTAAAAGTAATAAAATATTTAAAAAAGAATTTAATTAAATTCATGTCAATAATTACATTTTCACTCATTACGAAGTAATGCAAAAGCTTCATGGCATTTTCACTCGCCGCTCTAGCAACGTAGCAGACGAGAGTGTGCATTATTTACAGCGGGTTTACGGTGACCATACATATACTCATATCTGGACAAATGGTTATATGTGATACTCCACGTTTATGCGCTTTATTGTCAATGATAATAGGGATGTCGGTGGGGATGAACAAAATATGTAGTTTTTTTTTAGCAGGATTGTATAGTGGTTGGCTCGTGTAAGAAGGGAGATGATAAAGTAGGTCATTTGAAGAACACAACAGATTAAGTAAACTATTTGAAACAGCTTGTTAAATTGTAAGGTATTTAAATCAGTAATTGGTTTCTAATGGAATTTTTACTCAATTAGAAATAATTTTGCAAATTTTGCATTCAGAACAAATCTAGGCAACATTTATTTACTCTACTCTAAAATTTCAAGAACACATTCAAATTGCTATGACATTTTTATAATCAATTTAGTTTTTTAGTTTTTCAATCTTAGGTTTTAATGATCTTAAAGGCGATTATGTCACGAATCAGATTTCTTTCACTGTCAACCAATTTTGCATACATCACCCATTTCAGGCTCTCAACAAATCTTGCGGATGGATTGCTAAATTTTAATAAGCTCCGTAAGCCACCTACTGTAGCCTTGGAACTTTTGGGATTTTTAAAAAATAATTATATAAACGTCATCCCAATTACGGACAAGCATTTACTTTACCGTATATCATCCAATACAAATATACAAGTGCTGAAAGTATCAATGACATCATTGTCAGTATGCACAATAAATTTCCTACTTTTATTTATTAACACTTGGCCCTCTTAAAAAATATAAAGCAGAACGTATGGAAATTGATTTTTTTAATTTTAAAATAATAAATATTTGATTTTGGGAATAATATTATTTATCGACTTCATCACTTTACAGCTTGACTTTGGTGTAATGGACTGAATAGGTTCGAATAGGTTCAACATGGAATCCTACATTACTTTCAACACGCTCAGGGGAAACTCGAAAACAAATTTTGGAAATAACTGTCATTTAGAATTGGCTTATAAGATTTATAAGCAACACGCTCCTCCTGTGAATTGAAAGCTGATATCTGACTGATGATTATTCGGCTTCTCTAATCCGTATTGAATAATAATTGGTATTTTTGTTTGTGTTTGTGAAAAGTACTGTTAGAATAATATTGCAGGATAAAAAAAGCGATGATTGGTATCAAAAATGTTGTACCAACATGACCTCAAAATTTGCATTCGCGTACCAACATACTCTTACACAAAACGGAAAAATATCTAGACTCGCAAATGTATAATGCCGATTTCTTCCACGCTTAAAAAAACAGCTCCAGGCCGAAAAATGTACAAGGAGACAGTAAAATTCTTATATTGCGCAAACAAGACTTGCTTACTTACTGCCCTTAACATTCCATGAAGGAATAGACGGGAAAGTTCTATCGAATCAGTGGGCTGTGCGTGATATATTTGTGTTTAAAGCCGGCTCCGAACGGCCAATGCTTTTCTAGAGAAGTTTAACACGGAGAGAAGTTCTCACTTGTAAAGTCGCCAGCATTTACGAAACAAGGTCGGACATCGTAAATTAGATATCGCTGCCAACATATAGATCAAAATCCAATTAGACCAACTAAAATGTATTGCAATTATAATGTGAACATGTAAACTATAACGAGTTTTGGGAATTTTTTTAAAAATTGTATTCAGAAGTACAGAAATAATTAAAAAAAGGCTTATTCCAAATGAAACGAAATCAACATTGGACCGAGCTCGAAAAAACTTTTTCCGGAGAGATGGGAATTGGAAGATAACTTGGCTTTGTCTGTTTTGCGGATATCAAATCTGGAAGATTGCACTCAGCGTACGTCTATGAATTTTTATTTATTGCTTTCAGATCGTCTTTCCATATTATTTGTATTCTTCTTAGTTATTGTCAAATGAATGAAAAAATATTTTTAATTTTATGAGTAAAAAATAAACGAAATATAAACAAATTTTGAGTCTGATGCCCGCATTTACTAAAACGTAAACGTAAATTTCTTGCCTGTTTCCATAAAACGAATTTGTTTTTTCGTCACAAATCGTCAATTTTGGAAGAGTTATAAAAATGCATTTCAGACATTATTGAATTGTGATTTTCACATATATTTTAGATATCGTCATATTGAACAAAATCCCAAACGAACAAGCTCTCATCACTAATAAAAATCCATTTTTATTGGGCTTTCAATTTTGACAATTTGCAACGAGCGAACAAATTCGTTTTATGGAAACAGACAGTTCGTGTCTGTTCGAAACGCAACGTAAATTATGTTTCATTGAATTCTGTTTATTGTAACGTTTCTTTTTTGATTAGGACAATTTTTGGATGGGAAACATTTGTCATTGTTTTTTGGAACTCAAGTTTTCAAACGAAACATAAAATGTTAAATCTGACGTTTTTGTAGACGTTTTATACGTTACGTTTTAAAAAATGAGGACAGTAACAATTTTCTTGTCTTGAATTGTTATATTTCATTAACTGTAATAATATTTAAACTGTAATAAATAGAACCAATCATTTCGTTTTTAAATCAAAACGTTAAAATTTCGTTATTGTCTGAATAAGAACAATTCACCATTCTTTGAATAGGACGACAGGGGGCATGCATTACAGCGACGACACAAACCGAAGCTTTCGCGAATATCACTGAATGTTCTAAGTAAAAGACAGAGATGGAGCAGCAGGTGGTGTGGGAACTCACTAATTATCAATTCGCTCCAAAGGAGCAGATTTAGATGTAAATGATTTGGAAACTAGTAAAAAAAGCTTTTGGTTGTTTTTTCACATATTGTCCAAAATAAAGGAAAAGTCGATAAGCGGACACCTAAGGGACTGAGAATTTTGTCCACTTATGAGTGGTGTCCGCTTATGAGAGAAGTGCACAAGAGGACTGACACTACTGAAAAAAGTGTCCGTTTATGAGAGGTGTCCGCAAGGAGAGAGTACACTGTATATGAATTCTATACATTCACATAAAACTCTGAATTGAAAAATATGTACGCAAATTCACTTACCGCTTGTTGCAATCAATTCGATCGGTACTTAATCTTATAGACCAAAGCTCTTTGCAATTTGTTTCGAACGCGCACGACCAAATTCCTTTGCACTTATAATTTCTATTCGTTAACTAAAATCGCAACATTCCATGCGAACACAAAATGTACATGTCAGTTGTTGATGTTGGTGCCCCACCATCAGTGGTAACAACAACAAACATTGTCACAAACGCGCATAGTTCTTATTAGAGCACAACTCGAACTCACACACACACACGAACGACCGACACACAATTTAGTTTTATTTTCGTATAAAGTTTGTATTTAGTTGACGAATTTCTTAACGTTTAATCAACACGCGATACATTTAATCAATTTATGACTTTTAACAAGATTTCTAAAACATTTATTTCATCTTTTATTTTCATTTGCAAACTAGAGCTCCAATTTGTACGTTGACACAGTAAAAGCGCGGCGGAAGAACTGATCGACTGAAGTTCTTGTAGTTTTTCTTCTCCTTAGACGAAATGTGTATGAGTGTAAAAGAGACAACTGCTGCATGTGTCAAGTGCAATGGGATAAGGATGAGCGAATTGTGGAAAAGTGTGCAAAGGAAAAGGAATGACAAAAAAAAACCGAAACATGTACAAAAAGGAATGGAAAATGCAATGCTGCCATATCGATTGCATTGTGATATAAGGATGTTCTGCAGTTTGATCTTTATGCGGATTAGAGAATAGACGCTTTCAGAAATATGTGTTCATTCTAACTAGGCAAAATCACGATTTCGCTTAATATTCCAAATGTCAAGTATTATTAAAAGTAAATACGTAAATTTTTAATTTTAATACCAACATACAATTTATGAATTTTATGTCTATGTTAGCAACCGACAAAGATATTCTCCTAACTTTTCGAAACAAGTGTAAGTTAATCAAAAATATTTCATTTTTTTATTATATTTTTTTAGCTTGTAAAGTCTTATCTTATTCCGACTCTACATTATGGATCTGAAATTTTGTGTTTAATAGAAATCGCTACGATCATATTTCCCAATCTGAATACCGCATAATTAATATATCCTTCGACAGTCTTAATATAAACTATTATAATTCATATTTTCAAAAATAAAGCCAAAGAAAATAAATAAAATAATAATAATACAAATATACAATTTCTCTTACCTTTGGTTACAGTAAAATCGAATATCGGCATTTAATTTTAACAAACAAAAGGTGAAGTCACACTCTTTACAATTGTCTTTGAACGGACGAAGCAAAAATATTTCACAAATATTTGCCATTATTTTACTAAACATCACTAAGACCCTTCCAATAGGAATGTGACAAACCAATTCTGTAAATTTTTGTTGTTGTTTCCTAAGCAAACCGATTGCACATTGCTCTTACACGAGAGGTACATGCACACACGAACACTGCTTTCATACACGCACGAACAAACGAACGACCGACAAATATGTTGATATCATTTTTTTGACATTTTTTTCAACTAGGCGATAATGTTGCCATACATTTGCGACTTTCAACAACTGTCTTTTGATTTGTTATAACTCTCATATGATATTTTACAATGGTTTAGTAATTTGCACCAATTCGTACGTAAAAACGCGGCGGCGATGAAGTCACACTCTTTACAATTTGCTTTGCACGGACGAAGCAAAAACATTTCACAAACACTTGCTTTTATTTGACTAAACATCACTGAAACCCTTCCAATAGGAAAGTGACCAAGCAATTCTGTCAATTGTTGTTGTTGTTGCCTAAGCAAACCGAGCGCACATTGTTCTTACACAAGCGGTACATGCACACCCGAACTCTGCTTTGATACACGCACGAACGAACGACCGACAAACATGTTGATATAATTTTCTTCGACAATTTTTTCAACCAGGCAATAATGTTGCTATACACTTGAGACTTTCAACAATTGTCTTTTAATTTGTATAACTTTATGATATTTTATAATGGTTTAGCACCAATTCGTACGTAAAAACGCGGCGGCGAAGAAGTCACACTCTCTGCAATTTGCTTTCCACGGACGAAGCAAAAACATTTCACAAACACTTGTTTTTATTTTACTAAACATCACTGAAACCCTTCCAATAGGAAAGTGACCAAGCAATTCTGTCAATTGTTGTTGCCTAAGCAAACCGAGTGCACATTGTTCTTGCACAAGCGGTACATACAAACACACACGAACACTGCTTTCATACCCGCACGAACGACCGACACACAATTAAGGTTTATTTTCGTATAAAGTTTGTATTTAGTTGACGAATTTCTTAACGTTTAATCAACACACGATACATTTAATCAATTTATGACATTTAACAAAACTTCTAAAACATTTATTTGGCTTTTTATTTTCATTTGCAAACTGGAGCTCCAATTTGTACGTTGACACAGTAAAAGCGCGGCGGAAGAACTGATCGACTGAAGTTCTTGTAGTTTTTCTTCTCCTTAGACGAAATGAGTATGGGTGTGAAAGAGACAACTGCTGCATGTGTACAAGTGCAATAGGATAAGGATGCGCGAATTGTGCAAAGGAAAAGGAATGAAAAAAAAGAACATGTACAAAAGGGAATGAAAATGCAATGCTGCCATATCGATTGCATTGTGATATAAGGATGTTCTAAGCAGATTTGAGTATAGACGCTTTTACAAATATGTGTTGATTCTAACTAGTCAAAATCATGATTTCGTTTAAATGTCAAGTATTATTAGCGTTTCTATGTTAGAAGTAAATAAGTAAATTTTTAATTTTAATACCAAAATACAATTTATGAATAGGAGAAGGAGTAGGAGAGAAGTAGGACCTAGAGAAAGGGGCTGAGTGAATAAAAAAACGTAGCGCAATGCTCAGACAATTGGCAGATAATAATGGGAAGGTGCTTAAAAACATTCGCGAAAAGGAACGTTTAAGGAAATAAAGAAGACGCGAAAAGCTCTCAGAATGCAGAAAATGCATTGTCGCGGGCAGCTGATAAAATAGCAAAGATTGTGAAAGCTTATTGAAAACTCTGAAACGAAAAAGGCAATTAATGAACTCAGGGATTTTTTTTCTCTGTAGCGACATTAGTATTCAGTCTGCTGGTAGAAAATACACACTAATTGTAGATGAAGAAGTTTTTTTTCATGCGTTTTATGTTAATAACAGAGGCTGAAGCATATGGAATTCATAAAAAGAATGTACTGGCGAACCTGTTACAACGTCGGCCAAGCCATGTTAAACTATCCAACATAACATGTGTGTTTGCATTTATGATGCCAATTTTTATTTATTATTATATGGTCTCAAATAGTAAAATCATTTCCTGGAGATTCGGACGGCAGTAGGAGCCAATACAAAAATAAATAACAATTTGGATGCGAAATAATACAATGGAATTATTTCTCAACTTCCTACGGAAAAGGTGCAGTCGATGACATTGGAGCCGTAATAAAAATATAAATTAGGCTCCTGACCAAAACCAAAAATATTTGTTTAAATGACTCATTGTATTTCTATCAATGCGCACAGGAACACATTAAAGGAATTAAAATTCTACACTTCGATGAAGCTCAAATTAATGAGACTCCTTTTTTGACGGAAAAATGGAATAATTTACCACATATAACCGGAATACGCAAGCTTCATTGTATCTCCTGTGACGAAAAATACGTACAGCTAAAACGGCAATTTCTTTAAAAAAGAAAATTTCGTAATTATGTTTATATTTTATTATATTTAATTTTTTTAAAAATAATATACATAAAAAACGGAATTTTGGAAATTATGACGATGTCCCGTTCGCTAAAACTAAAAATATTTTTTAAAAACTAAGAATTGAAGATATTTCAAAGCAAAAACTTTATAACAAAGATTTAGTATTCCCTCATAGTGAAAAAAAAAATTGTATTCCTGATTTTTAACTATTTAACTGATTGATTTCACAATAGTCTTGCTCTAAAAATGTTAAATTCATAATAGGATGAGTTCAAAATAGATTTATGAAACAGTTTTAAATGATTTACAATGATTCTTTAAATAAATCAAGTATTTAATTCTTATTTTACGAATTTTCGTACATGATTTTAAAACTATCCTATATCTGTTTTTACAATAACTAACTAAGAATCGTACTTATTTTTAGTACAATTTTAATTCAAATTAAGAAAATTCGGCTTCAATTTAGAACGTCCTTTTTCTTTTTGTGTAGAACCATTACGGTAGAGCAATATGTATTATTCTTCAATTTCACCCGAAAAATCTCTTAATTATGTATATTTCGTATATAAAGTACTACAGTGTTTTTCACTTAGCTGTCTCTTCTATTTTTGCAAAAAATACTCTCGGTAAGCGTGCTAAAATTTATTTTAGCCAGGTTACCCATGGCCCCAAAAATTAGAACATAAATTTACTTTGTATTGTAATTAAATAAAAAAAAATTTTTATCTTAAACTTTTTAACATTTACCAAAACTAAACATTATTACTTTTTGTCTTTTTAAATACATAAATCGATTATATTAAATACTTGAAACGATAATATTAAATTTAAACCTATAAACAAAGGTTTAAAACGCGCATTTCAAAAATCATCAAAAATACAAATCCGCATAAAATTGTGTAAACAGGTCCTCATAAGCAAACCCCTATTTCAATCATTCGATATGGCAACAACCAATTTCTCCAATTTGCTCATCCTTATCCTATTGCACTTGTACACTTGCAGCAGTTGTCTCTTTCACACCCATACACATTTCGTATATCGTCTAATAAGAAGAAAAACTGCAAGAACTTCAGTCGATCAGTTCATCCGCCGCGCTTTTACTGTGTCAACGTACAAATTGGAGCTCTAGTTTGCAAATGAAAATAAATAGTCAAATAAATGTTTTAGAAGTTTTGTTAAATGTCATAAATTGATTAAATGTATCGCGTGTTGATTAAACGTTAAGAAATTCGTCAACTAAATACAAACTTTATACGAAAATAAAACTAAATTGTGTGTCGGTCGTTCGTGTGTGTGTGAAAGCAGTGTTCGCATGTGTGTGTGTGTATGTACCCCTTGTGTAAGAACAATGTGAAATCGGTTTGCTGAAAGTCGCAAGTGTATAGCAACATTATTGCCTGGTTAAAAAAATTTTCAAAGATAATGATATCAACATGTTTGTCGTTCGATCGTTCGTGCGGGTATGAAAGCTGTGTTCGGTGTGTGTGCATGTACCGCTTGTGTAAGAACAATGTGCACTCGGTTTGCTTAGGAAACAACAACAAAAATGTACATAACTGGTTTGTCACATTCCTATTGGAAAGGGTTTTAGTGATGTTTAGTAAAATAAATATAAATTGCGTATTTCGTCAAAGAAGAAGAAAAACTTCAAGAACTGAAGTCAATCAGTTCTTCCGCAGCGCTTTTACTGTGCCAACGTGCAAATTGGTGCTTATTACTAAACCATTGTAAACATCATGAAAAGTTATAAAAAAAATTAAAATAAATTCGCAAGTGTATAGCAACATTATTGCTTGGTTGAAAAATGTGTCAAAGAAAATGATATCAACATGTTTGTTTGTCGGTCGGTCGGTCGTTCGTTCGTGCGTATATGAAAGCCGTGTTCGCGTGTGTATTTACCGCTTGTGTAAGAACTCGATTGACTTAGAAACCAACAACAACAATTGTCATAATTGCTTGGTCACTTTCCTAGTGGAAGGGTTTCAGTGATGTTTAGTAAAATAAAAACAAGTGTTTGTGAAATGTTTTTGCTTCGTCCGTCGGTCGATCGTTCGTGCGGGTATGGAAGCAGTGTTCGCGTGTGTGTTTATGTACCGCTTGTGTAAGGAAACAACAAATTGCAGAATTCGCTGGTCACTTTCCTAGTGGAAAGGAGTGATGTTTAGTAAAATAATAAGAAGTGTTTGTGAAATGTGTTTGCTTCGTCCGTTCAAAACAAATTGTAAATAGTGAGACTTCATCGCCGCCGCATTTTTACGTACGAATTGGTGTAAATTACTAAACCATTGTAAAATATCATATGAAAAGTTATAAAAAATCAAAACACAGTTGTTGAAATTCGCAAGTGTATACCTATTATTATTGCCTAAGTTGAAAAATTAGTCAAAGAAAATGATATCAACAAGTTTGTCGGTCGTTCGTTTGTTCGTGCGTGTATGAAAGCAGTGTTCGTGTGTGCATGTACCTCTCGTGTAAGAACAATGTGCAATCGGTTTGCTAAAGAAACGACAACAAAACTTTACAGAATTGGTTTGTCACATTCCTATTGGAAAGGGTTTTAGTGATGTTTAGTAAAATAAATACATATTGCGTATTTCGTCAAAGAAGAAAAAAAACTACAAGAACTAAAGTCAATCAGTTCTCCCGCCGCGCTTTTACTGTGTCAACGTGAAAATTGGTGCTTATTACTAAAACATTGTAAACCATCATGAAAAGTTTTGTAAAAATTAAAAGAAATTCGCAAGTGTATAGCAACATTATTGCTTGGTTGAAAAATGTGTCAAAGAAAATGATTTCAACATGTTTGTCGGTCGGTCGTTCGTTCGTGCGTATATGAAAGCCGTGTTCGCGTGTGTATTTATCGCTTGTGTAAGAACTCGATTGACTTAGAAACAAACAACAACAATTGAGATAATTGCTTGGTCACTTTCCCAGTGGAAGGGTTTCAGTGATGTTTAGTAAAATAAAAACAAGTGTTTGTGAAATGTTTTTGCTTCGTCCGTTGAAAGTAAATTGTAAAGAGTTGAATTAACCATTTCTTTGTTAAAATTAAATGCGGATCGACGACTTCAGTGTAACTAAAGGTAAGAGAACTTGTATATTTTTATTGTTATTTATTTACTGCAAATATAATTTACAAAACATTGTAAAAAAATAACTGGCTGTTAGAGCCTTCGCCTTTGGTATATTTTTCAATTTATAGCCTTTTGTTGAAATAATTTTATATTTGTTTGACTGGATTTTGGATATGTCGATTAGAAATCTTTTGGCAGATTATCGATTTATTTTCGTGGAGAGAAGTTTTCGCTTATTTATCCAAAAGTGTTTTCTTTACAAGTATCCGGAATCTGCTGATTTCAAGCAAATTGATAATTAGTGAATTTCCTCACTATCTGTAGGTACCTCACCGGCACCATCTGCATGTGACTTCGAACTCTCAGTGATATTCGCGAAAGCTCCGGTTTGTGTCATCGATATCATGTTTGTCTCCTCCTGTCGTCCTACACAAGGTGTGGTGAATTGGCGGATATCGTAACGTAAATTCGTTTAATTTTTTTGGTATTTACGTAATAACGAAATTGTAACTCTTTGGTAAATTGATTGTTTTTTGTGAAACGTAAACGTAAATTTCGTTTCTGTTCGAAACGCAACGTAATTTACGTTTTATTGAATTCTGTAAATCCAAACGTTTATTTGTTGATTATGACAGTTTTTACATTGAAAAACGATTGTTATTGTTTTATAAAATGTACTGTTGCTGGGATGAAGCACGGATTTCGTTATTTTAAATCTGACGTTTTGATAATCATTTTATATATTACATTTTTTAAAATGATAAATCCTTATTTTTTCAAATGAATATGTTTAGAAGATAATTTTTCATTCTGTTATTCAGGGACGATATCACGTTTTTCTATCTGTTACTAAATGTAAAATAATTAACTAAAAATATTTGCGTATCAGGAATATGGCATAGAAACCTTTTCCAGTTGGTAAATTTTCGGCGGATCCGCCCACATTATTTCAAAAGTCTCATATTTTTAAAAAAATTAAAATCACAACGACTTGAGCACTTACATCGATAAATGTTTTATGTGAGTGATGTTAAATTCATTTTCCGCTGAAACCGTACGGTCCTCGGAACATAAGTTTTTGGTTCGTGGCAAACGACTTAAATTCGGTGTTTGACTTTTTTCTTACTAAACAAACTAAGGACAATTTTAATACTTTAAATTGATGCTATTTATGCTAGAATATCATTTGTATGAAATTATTTATATAACGTCGAATTCTTCGCCTGGAAAAGAGAAAATGGCAAAAATTGCTTCAGCATTGAACTTAGTGAGTCCATGGAGTGCAAATGGATATTAGGGTGTCCAAATTTTTTTTTTCGAATTCCATTGGAGCTCGTTCGTTTTGTGGAAGCATATGGGGATAAGTATTTTTGATTTATTCTTTGAGATTTTTTGGAACCAACCAACGAATCATTTGCTACAATGGTTTCACACTCATAACTTTAAAACGACAAGAGTAAAATTAACAATTTTTTTTTCAAATTATTTAGAATATTTTCAGCTTTCAAAAACTGAATCATAGATATTTGCAACTTCATGAAATTTTTAAAAGTATTGAAATGTTTTTTGTGACGTGCAACACTTTAAAATGGCCATATACTGAAAAGTCTCTTCTATCTCTTCGAACGTTCGGCGTTTATTTTGCGTTTTTTTTAAACCCTTTCTCAGAATTAATAAAAAAATTTATCTCTGGAAAAAATATACTATTGGTTTTGTTGAAGTTCTAAAATTCTAAAAAATACTTTATACCATAAGCTATCAAAATCAGGCTAAGCCAAAAAAAATATTTTTTTTGGACACCCTAATGGATACACTTTGCAGTCTGACACTACACTTAAAATAGAGCTATCAGCGTCCGCTAACAACGCTATAAGGAAATATCTGTGAAATAATTTTTAGAATATGGAATTATTTGACTGCAATTGCAAATATGGTCGTAGTTAATGCCTTCAACTTTTGACTAGATGGACAACTAGAAAGGATTATTTTCGTCATTCAAAATTAAATGTGTTCTTTCCGAACAACACAAAAATTAATCACATGAGTTCATTTCTTCCATGCGAAGTTAGTTCATTGAGGACTTTGTACGCAGAGCCCACAGAAATAAAAATAGTAATTTGCTTCTAAATTAAATGATTAACTTGTGAAAATAAAGACATTAAAGCATAAACAATTTATTTTCAAACATTCATGTGCTTCATAATATTTGGTCGGTGAGAAAAGCTCTAGCCACAGACACAATGTCGACATTTTACATTTTTCTGGTTTGTTTTTTTAATAAAATGCATATTTTTTACTTTTCACGAACAGAAATATGTCATGTCGTTCATGTTAACACTAAACATTTGAGGATTTGAGTGACGTCCTTATACGACGACTCACTCGCATACCATTTCCCCGAACAAAGTGTGTATTCCATAGAGAGAGAGAAAATGAAACAGAAGTTTCCTTGCAGTTGTGTTTAGACAGAGTCTAGGAATGTGTTGTGCAAGCATCAAGGAGAAGAAAGAAGACGAAAGCATTATCAAAAGAATATATTTACATGCATTCCAAAAATATCAGACTATAAAGCAAAGCGTTTTTAAAATTCTTTATTGTTGTTACTTAAACTCATTATGTACATAACTATGAAACTGTTCCTTCTTAGAATTTGTGGATATATGACAGTTTCGAGTTTTTCGTAGAACTGAAGCTCAAAGTAAATAAGGCAACACTGTTTTCGAGTTAGTTGTGTAGCACGATGAAATTATTGGCAAATGACAGTTTGGCACGCAAATTATATCCATCAAAGGTCGGTATGTAATATGTATCCACAATCATTGATTATTTTTTTTATTTTCTTAATTTTAAAAAAGGTATCGGTCAAATTAGGCACAGATTGAACATTGATGCTAGATAATGTGATTCATTTCCTCTTAACAAGTTGTATTGAATGCCAGATGGATTCACACTTGTCCGAAGTTTTGTTTGGCATTCAAACTTTTATCGGTTATTGGCTGTCACCCTTTTCACAGCTATTCACTTTTTTATTTCCTAACCATGGGATTCGTGGGTATTTCTGTTGTATGCACACAAAAAAACAATCTGTTGGAAATTTGTTTCAGAACGACGTTTCTCCTTTCATTCCTTTATGTTATAAATTGCTTCGGTCTGATGTCTACTGACTAAGGAATACCCCAAATTAAGTCTTATATAAATAAACACCTGTGTGTTCAGGTTTAATATTGTCCTTTTTATGTCCCTGCATTATGTGATTTTTGTTGTTTTGTATTGTGATTGGCTCGGCCCTTCTACGGAATCATAGGAGAGTGATGTGGAAAAACAAGGACGATCTGCTTGAATTTTAAATGTTATTTGATTTTGTTTTTCATTTTAAACATCTTCATTTAATCTCATAAATATCAAATGATTTGTGATTGGACTATAAATGTTTCCAAAGGAAAATTAGTTAAAGTTTCCCATGTGAATCATATGAATCATATGATAATAATGCTTTCAATATTTGCTATAGCTCCAGATTAAAATTAGCTAAGGAAACATTCTATCGGCCAAACGACTGTAACTTTTGAACTAGTAAACATTTTTGAGTTGTGAAGAAAATATGTTGTCGGTAAGGAGCGAGGGATTATCTTAAGGTGTTAACATTCAAAATCGCATATTTTAGAAATATTTTCAATGCTGACTGCTTTTTGTATTTTTCAGTTTTTGAGAGGAAAAACTATTTTTTGTTTTCAGTTTTTTTACAATCACAATTGTTCACATTTGGCATACAAAAATTACTTGTTCATATTATAAATTTCGCCCTTTTATATTTTAAAATTTGATAGATTTGACGTCGATCTGATTAATTTGAAGAGCTATTCATATTTTGCTGGGGCCATCGTTCATTCTGAAATTGGGACATTTTTCAAATGTGATAATTAGGTTCAGAACCTCAAAACATTAAAAAAAATGTATGAATTTTATCACTTTTGGTATGGGGTGTTTATTTTTATTTGAGTTGTTTTTCTCAAATTTGAGGCGATTTTTCGTTTTAGAATTGGGACCATACAAATCACGAAGTCGTCTATAAGTTGCTCGAAACTATGACAGATTTTCAGCGATTTTCAAGCATGAGTCTACACGGAGGAAAAAAACAGTCTCTGTAACATATTCCAACATATGTATCTTTGGAGCAGGTCCCATACATATTATAGTCACGATTATTATTATTGAGAATACACTGATCATAAATGTCTTAAAGTGAACGCAGTATGATAATCCGTTTAACAGCTAACATTTTCATAAGTTCTATCTAAAAAAAAACAGCCCTTTACATTTACTTGGAAGATTTACCTACAATTTGTTCTCGGAAACCGGTCTCCAATCAGTGAGCTGTAATTTCTATACTCACCGGTAGTGTCCTTATGAAAGCAGACATTTTTACCCAAGAGTTCTAACAAATTAAAGCGAATATGAAATCTTACATATTACCTGGCAACATGCTTTAACATAGTGAATGATTTTCCGCGCACATCGACGACGCCATTTAGAAAATTATGCACAACAGCTTAGTGAAGTTTGCCACGACACTTTCCTCCAACAGACATTACCAGATATACTTTTGTGGACAGACACTAGTAGTTCATTACAAAGACAACGAAAATGTTGTTTGAACATCACATCCTTCCTATTATCATTACCCGAGACGCATGCTTCAAAGCCTCTTGGCTTCCGTTTTTCGTTTTCATAAAATTTAACTTTAAAGTTTGCCTTTTTTGCAAATGGCCTTGAATGTAAACAACAATTCCCCTAGCAACGAAGGGTCCCTTTTGAATGTAAGCTCGTATTTCAAACAAGCAAATCTTACAAAGAATTAGTTCATCTTATTATGCCTGGAATCCCTGCGGAATCCTATTTAAAGTTTATCTCCAACATATCCGTTTATAGTTATTATGACCGAATGAATGAACTCAAAAGAAAATGAAGAACCGTAAACACACAATGTAGTAAATTCTTTAATATTCACTCGTACTTTTTGTGAATATCCTTAAAGTTTTCGAACGTGGGTATGTAAGAGTAAGATGAGTTCCTGGTACGAAGGATACAGAAAAATCTGATGTTATCCGATTTTTCAAGTTAGTCAGTGTGTGTGTGCATGGGTTTGTATGTTTCAGTGTGAATAGTGGGCGTGGTTTATAATTTTAACAAATCATTATCAAACATATACGATATAAATGGCGGTGAAATTTAAATGCTATTTTAAAGGGACCTCCATGAAGTAATAGCAGATTAAAAATGCCTCGCAAACTTGCTGCAACATTGCCCAAAATAAGAAAAATTTATAAAAATTTACAAACAAAAACCAGTGGAAAAGTTGCAGTCGGGTGAACCGACTTATATATACCCTCACCCTCAGTAAAAACATACAAGTCTCATATTCTAAAGTATCGGAAAGTTAAAAGTGAGAGTAGCTACCACCATCGATTGTAACATCTGATGAAATGTCATAAAAGAAATTTCAAAATACCGAAAGTTATAGAAAAATATTGTATTAGACGTTTTTACAGAATGGGCGGAAGTTAAAGCTTTACTAAGCTTAAAGCTTTACTAAATATAGAATTTCGGAAAAATTCGTTGAGCAAACAGACGCACATGGCTCAAACGATTCAGAAAGTCATGAATCGAATTTGGTTCATCGACACCTGGGGTGTAATGTGAATATTTCTATGTGTTACACTTTTGGGTCGTATCAAATGATATATACCCTCCTACCCGTAGGTTGAGGGTATACTAGAGGCAAGTCGAAATGTTTATCATCGATCTATCTTTTCATAATTAATGTTCTTACTCTACAATATAAGTGGCATTGCACCAAATATAGTAAAGGTAGAGCATTTTCACAGTCACAATTTATGAGTTAGTTAAACTGACAATTGTTTAAAGCATATGAGTTTATTTATGTTTAACTAGTATATCACATTTAATACACACCATTAAACCCTGAAGCAATCTATAAAATAAACTGTCTACAACATTTTTCCAAACTCAGCACAAAATCTATTCGAAACGAGCGGCTGCCGAATAAACAAACTCATGCATGGATGTAAAAGAAATGCATCAGTCCATCGATGCAAGTATGCATATCAAGTTAGCAAACATTTTCGGTGACATTAAGCAAACAGTACCGGGCCAACTGAGTCAGTTGACAAACCATTGAAAGTAATCCAATCGGAGCCATCAATTGGAGCAACAGTGATCTATCAATGACTCTTAAGATTGAACAACACTGAGGTTTTGCCATTGGGTACACAAAAAAAAAAGAAAGCGCATTATATTGATGCATGGTGAATAAACTTGAATTTTCCGGTATTCTGACGCAAATACCTGCAGTCGTTTTACAGTGGTGTTGCATTAAAAACGAATGGGAAAAGTGTTGAAAAATGTGGTGCAAGTATACAGGTGAACAAACATAAATAATCGGCCGTATAATTACTCTACACCATTAATTGTTGCCTTAATCATGTATGGACATTTACAGGATCGCGAACGCTTTAAAGTTAAAAAAAATATATGAAACCTAACATTTTTTTAAAGATCTTTATGAGGGATTAAGTGCATTTCAGTAGTACTATTTTGAGTGCCCAAAGCAAATTCCATAACCTCCACGTTTTCAAAATAGTTAAGATCAACATGAGATCGCGAACTGGACAAAAAATGGAAGTCATTTTTGCCAGTATGTGGAAATATTGAAAAATCAGCATAATAGGGAATACATTTTTTAAAGCTATAAGGGAATAATAAAGCTTTCGTATACAGTTTTGCTTTGAAATATGTTCACTTGTTTGTTTTTAAAAAATATTTTTAACGTTCGGCAACGGGACTTTATAAAAAAAAAATTTCAAGAAATTTAATATAATAATAATATATATAAATATAATTATAAAATTTTCTTTTTTAAAGAAATTGTTGTATTTTTAAAGTTTCATCGCAGGAGATCTTATAAAGCTTGCGGATTTCGGTTGTATTTGGTAAATTATTTAATTTTTCTGTCAAAAAAGAAATATTGTTGGTTTTGGTGTGGTGCACTATTTGGTTTATTACGGCTCCAACGCCATCGACTGCAGCTTTGCTTACAATTATAGGGTCTTGAGCTAATTTTTACATCTTTTGCTTTGTTTTTTATTTTAGTCGCATCTCCGTTGTTTCATTAATCGTTCATTTTCGCGTATTCTTTTAAACACATTCCCATTATTATCTGCCAATTTTGCCATCCTCTCAGATGCTTTCTCTTTTGAATTATGACCAATTTGTTTGCCCTCACAGCTTCTATTCTCAATTTGAATTTTAACTTTAATCTGTATGAATTTTAACATCCGTTACTGCTGGAAAACTTAATAAAAAAAAAAAATTCTTTTAAAACTTTTCACTTTTAATTTTTTTAATTAATCAAATCACTACATTAGCTTTCAATTTGAATTAGCAAACTGTTTCAACCAATGATCATGGATAACTGATAATAAATGCTTATTTGTGATCGCGAAGGGGTCATAGAAATAGGAAGAAAAGGAATCACAATACTTAACCGCAAAGGAATCACAATAACTTAACTCTGTCTATTGCTGCTCACCACAGAGCATTTTAAAATTAGTTAGTCGATTTTTTTTATCTTATTGAAGACAAGCTTCAGCTCGACCATCAGTAAAAAGAGATCAGGCACAAGTTCTGCACTGTATTTTACTCTCACGTCCTAGAACAGTTTTAACCATTTCTTGCTTGTGCATCTCTGATATATTTGTCATTCGTAGAATGAACGAGTGTCACGAGATCTTCACGTTATTTGGCGTTGTAGTTTATGTGGACAAAAAAGCTCCAAAAATATTTCAGCATTTTCATGTAATTTCTCATGTTGCCCCGTTTTAGGAAGGTAGCTTTTGTTACGTGGGACATTTTCCATTCTCCTTGATTGACGTTGGCATGTCTATAAACTAAAGGCCCACTGTAAGCTATATTTTTAGGCGACCAAACGCTACAACTACAAACGAAACAATACCGCACCCACAACAACAACTATAACAAATGCACAGCTGATTTTTGGTCAAAGTGCTCTAGAGCCGCTATCGAGATTTATAGTGCCTAAAATAAACCGAATAAACCACAAAAAACACACAATCAGCTGTCGGAAAAAAACGGCTCTTTATGTAAATGTTTAAACTTCCATTCCGCAAATCATCACTCATCCTGTCGCAACGTGGCGACGTGCAGCACTATCGATATGCGTGCAGGAATGTGTGCGTTGAAATTGTTGTTTTTCACATCTTCGTTGTTATTATTCGGGGGCACCAGTGCAGCACAGTGGTAGGACGCCTGTGTGTGTGTGGGTGGGATGGATGGCGATCATTGTGTGTGTGGTTTGGTTGCAACAACTGTTATTGCCGCGTCGCATGGCATGGCACACGCATCACTCAGTCAAGTAGCTGTTGATTGTATGCTTATTTCTCTCAATGGCAGTTTAGTTTTAGAATCTGCGGTCGCTTTGCTATATTTGTACACTCTGCAAACATTGGATTTAAATAAAACAGCAATTTTTCTTTAGCCAGTGAAGATATTTTCTGAACTCTTTGGGTATAGCTTGATTTTTTCAAGGCACAAATATATATGATAGTTTTTATTATTTTTTTTTTTGTATAATTATAATATACTAGTAAGTTGTAATGCGCCTATGGCGCCCGTTGAAATATGGAAAAAAAATTTTGTTGAAAAAAAAATTTTTTCTTGAAAAAAAAAATAATAAATTTTTGTTGAAAAAAAAATGTTGCTGAAAAAAAAATTTTTGTTCAAAAAAAAATTTTGTTGAAAAAAAAATTTTTGTGGGAAAAAAAATATATCGAGGGTAAATATATATTAAGAAGATAATTTATTTTATAAACGTGGTTCTTTTTAACTGAACTAGTGTAATTACCCCAATACGGTAATTAAGCGGGATCGTTTAATTTCCTTAACCGGAGAATTACTTAAAGAGCTTGAAATTTTCAGCTAGGAAATTAAGCGAAGTTTATTGTATGCGAACAAGTTCGAAATTATCGCAGACTGGATAATTGTTATTTGCAATTATAACATCAAATGGAATTTTCGAAATTTCCTCTAGCTGTAATGACATTTGTTTTAAATGCTTTAATTCAAAAATATATCGATCGAAATATGTAGGACTATATTTTCGATCGATATTTAAAACAAACAATGAAAATTCCAGTTGATCAACACTTGTGTGAGAGTAGGTTTAAGCGGAGCGACCGATGTAGAGAAGTTTCTTAGACGAAAGCGCTCTAGGTATTCAGGCAATGAAATAAAAAATAAAATGTTGTTATATTGTCGGCATAGCCGTTTATTCTTATATTATATCAGTTATTTATTTTCCTAATAAAATTTCTATGTCTAATCAGAGACACTGTGGTGTCACATCCATCTGTAAATTCCACAAATTGTATCCATGTGATATTGGAACATCAATCCGATTTTTTAAGTAACTTATTTCTGCCACTCCCACACACATCACAAACAGCTCGTACAAATCCACATCAAATAATCTAAAAGTAATCAGGATTACTTGCGATTACTACACGCTGAAAAAAATGGCCATTTTAACAAATTTCAGCAAACAAGTTCGCATCAAACATATATATATTTTTCCATACCACAAATATAAACTTGTTTGTAGGTGATAAATATCAAATTTATATGTATGCATTTTTGACTTACTTTTTATTTTTTTTCAATTTGTGAATTTCTATATAATATATTTACCCTCGACACTGATTCACTGATACACTGATTCCCTGATTCACTGACTCTGTCACGCAGTACGTGGGAATTTAAATAGGCATTCTATAATAATTCTATAAATAATAATAATAAAAAAAATAATATTTTTTTTGTACAGAAATTGTGTTTTCCCCAAATTTTTTATTTACCAAAATTTTTTTTTTCCAAAATTGTTTTTTCTTACAAATTTTTTTTTACGAACATTTTTTTTTTCCAAATTTTTTTTTTTCAAGAAATTTTTTTTTCCATATTTTTTTTTTCAAGAAATTTTTTTTCGCCACAAATTTTTTTTTTTCCACAAAATTTTTTTTTTTCAAAAAAATTTTTTTTTTCAACAAAAATTTTTTTTTTCAACAAAAATTTTTTTTTGTTTCAGCAAAAATTTTTTTTCCACAAATTTTATTTTTTTTCGATAGTTTTCTCAAAATATTTTTTACAAAATTTTTAAAATTAAGTAACAAATACTTTCTCAAGCAAATTAACGGGCGCCATAGGCGCATTACAACTTACTAGTTTCTATATAACAATCAATCTCATTCTATCGGTATTGCTTTTATTTTAAAGAGCGTAAATGCAGAAACAAAATTACGAAAACAATTGCAAATACACACTTATTCGCACCCAAATGTTTTACTTTTTTGAATTTAATAAGTTCGTTGTCTGTTTTTCCCAAACACGCTATTGCTTATACACAAATATGTAATACTAATAGCAAACACCAAACACGCGTTTTACTTGTGTGTAAACAAAAAAAAAAAAATACGTATTTTTTAGCGTGTATAAATAATCAAAACTAATCAGAAAATAATCCGACTACTTTCACAGATGACATTTTATTCTTTCTGATTATTTATAGTAATCGCAAGTAATCCTGATTAATTTTATTAACATTTTTTTTTACCGGTATAAATTGTATAAGATTTGTGTTTATCGTTTTTAAATTTGTTAAGCCGAAGCATTCTTTTTGATTTTGAAAAAAATTGCTTGTGGAATTCATTGATTTTTTTTTGCTTTTATTCGAGATGGCATCGTGGGTAGCCTTTCGCTTACGTTCATACACGACCCCGTGACCAGAGCGAACTATTACTGACGATCATGTCTTGTAAAGTGTCATCAGGTATGATTCATGCAAATCGCGTGGGCAATGATTATTTTTGATTATTTTATAGTAATTTGAAGCAATCTTGATCACTTTTAAATTCGATTTGTAATTGTAGTCAATTATTTAATGGAGGATTATATAATTAATTACCAATCATAATCAAATTTCAGCCACATGAATTCTGTCAGGTTTAATAAATAAAAAGATGGTGGGTTCTTTCGAAGAAACCGAACAAAAGTTATTTTATTTTTTGAATTTATAAAAATAATTTTGTATTTGAATCATCCTTTTGACACTAAAATTTCCGCAAATTTGGCGAATGCGGTAGATTGGTACTTAAACGACTTATGACGGCAATTATCTTGATTAGATAATAACATTTTTCTATATTCATTACAAAACTTATAAACTCATATGAACTCTTAGGCATCTACAGTATATGTATGCCCATGAATGAAGATGTATAGTCTATATACATCTCATGGGATAAACTTACCTTTCGATAAACGAGCGGAAACGTCAGTAAACTACAAGTCTATGCATAACTATTTGAGTCCACGACCAAGGATTTCTCTTTACCCCCTCGATCAACCTGGGTTTTCTACTTATTAAGTAGGCAAAGAAGTTCTTACGGAGAAATTGGTAGACTTCATTCAATAAAACTTTTCCAATATAAACAGTAATGAACGTGTGTGTTCGAATGTGTGCACGCAGACATTTACTGGCTACAAACTTGTATACTTGATAACACAGAGGGACAGTTCACGATTTGTGGTCTATCGTTTGCTGTAGCACGTTCCTATACAACTTATGGCTGCAGAGTAAATCTCATTTTCTACATGTACATGTGCTATTGTGAACAGGCTTATTCGATGTTCACTGTGTGTGTGTGTGTGCCTGACGAAAAACAATTGGACACCTCGTCGGACGTATGGAACACATGGAAAATAGGACATACGGACAACATACGGTTATTTACGGGAACCACTTGAAATGTTAATAACAGTTTGTTTTCTGCATGTACGCCACTTCAAACATACTTAAGGGCTCCCAGTATGTTCGAGTTGATAACCATGAGAAGACCATTGAGTAAAAGTTTGTTTGTGCGAATTAATTTAACAACAAACTTCTCCCGTACTAATTGCTGGGAATATTTGCTGTTCGGTAAGGACGGATGGATGGTGGGCGAGTAACTTATTGCTGCCATAAAGTAATAAAGTTAATTATCCAATCAAATTGCTTACCAATTTATTAATTTCGCAATTTAATTGCTGATCAAAGAAGATAAAGTGACTGGTAGAAGTCAATGGGGTTGGGATTATGGCCATACACGTATGTCAGCGGGCACACATTAAGTAATTGATTAATAAATTGTAGAAATTTACAGTAAATTTTCGAACTTTGTGATAGAATTTGATAGGTATTAGTAAGGAAATAGGGAACACACACTAAACGATAAATTGACGATTTGCGAAGTTTTGAAAGTAAACAAATTACACTACTCAACAAAATGAAAAAAATTTCATGTACTCCGGATGCGATAATTTTTTCTGTGTAGATAACCTTGACATGAGCTCGAAAAACTCATTTTGCTCATGTGACTTTACAGAAAAGTAATAAGATTTGACATTTTTTTTCATTTTGGATTTTTTATGGATTTTTTTAAAAAAAAAAATTTAAATCTTTAGGCAAAAAATAAGTTTTTTCCTTTATATATTCATTTTTAACTTGGAAACTGTTGCTTGTATAGGAAAACAATATATGAACAGATTAAGGGAATTGTAATTTTAAATTTAATTCAATTAAATCGGGCTAGTGGTTCCCGAGTTATGCCGGACGAAACAAATTAACCAAAAAATTTTTTTTTAAATTTAAAAAAAAAAAATAAAACAAAAACCAAACGAAAAAAAAATTTTTTATTGCGTTTTTTGAGCTCATGTCAAGGTTATCTACACAGAAAAAATTATCGCATCCCGAGTACATTTTGACTGTTGACTAGTGTTATTTTCTAAAAAATTATACAATTCAAAAAATTAAAAAAAGCTTTCATACATACATTCAAATCGGATAACGTGCCGCATCCAGGTCAAAGTTCGAATCATAGGGAAATTTTGAATTTAATTATTTTTCAATGGATTTGCTTGAAATTTGGCGAAATTATAATATAATGTTTACAATGCTTTCATAGACTTCAAATGTTTATGTCGACTTTTTTTTTATTTTCGATCAAGTATTTGTGTGTTGTTAAGTTACACCCACAAAGAGTGCTCTGGGAGTTTAGTGTTGTAATGTTATCATAGACAACGACCACCAGCTCATTACAAATTCACATGCAAATTGTTATTATAAATAAGAAAGAAATGGCGATTTTTTTCTGAGAATGAATTTGCTTTTCGACGATAGAGTGCAGATTTTCCAATCGATAAACCGACAACGAAGCGGATAGTCAGTCAATTGGACCTTGTAAGCGAAAAATTAATGTGAGGTCTTGGTGTTAAAGTCGATGGTGAGTCGATGTTCCTTAACTAAGACCCATATTGAAAATTGGAACAAACCTTATTAAGTTTCACTATCGTCTATTATTATTGTGATTTCGTTGAACTAGATTCAGAATACTTGACTTCCGAGTCATAATATGCATTCACTCGCAGATGACTTAAAGCCATTTCTCGTTATACCCTCTGGTGGATAATAGACCAATTTACGTACGAATGTAATTAATACTTTGTAAAAAGTGGATATCGATCACTTAACTTTATTTCATTTTTCATACCCCTTGAATTTTTTCGATTTTTGGTCTTTCGCTAACAATTTGTTGAACACTTTAAAAAACGAGAATACATTATGACTCTCACAGGCCAATAAAGCAATTATATATGCAAATGAAATGCGTCGAAGGAATGAAATAATCGAAAGCAACGTCAAGAAAAAGAGGATGATTGATAAATGTAAAGTGCGAGTGGTTAAAATATATCGCTCATTTGCTAAGAGACTGTCATAACTCAAAATTCACCTTATTTTAAACCAGGACCGACTCTAGCAACCGTGAACCGACTACAGCAATACTAAATAGCTCAAATTGTAGAAATATTAACACTTAAGTTGTTTTAAATCGGACAAATGTTTCGCCTACAAAACTCCGACTCCACAGCCCTGTTGTAAACTGAGCTCTACAGAATTTAATTATGACAGCATTTTGATATTTTACTGGTAACGATACTTTGTCTGTTATGACTGTGTTCTGTCAAACGAACGATATGTCACAACGAATGAAGGCCAAAAGTAACATTACATGTTTTTAAATGTTTTTAAGTGATTTCTCCGTATGCCCCTTTCAATAAAATGCCTCTTGTCACTGATCAGATTCTGATAAGTTGTACAGCATTTCGTAATTAATATATGAATGGCAATTAAAACTTCATCCAAATGAAAATATAAAGTATGAGCCATTAAGAAAATGTTGAACGGAAGTGTGGGACATGGACTAAGGGCAGTCCGAGTATAAAGACAATTATTTATTTGACAATGTTGAATCATCAATAAAAGATGGGAATATTCTCAACAGCGTTTTTTTTATTTTAATTTTATGTTTATACACCCACCCTTACCCATACTAAAGAATTGTACAATAAGTTTCAAACATAAATACTGGATCAGCCTTTACTCACTTATACATTTCTCTAGTACCACTTCATTACACCCCGTAGGGTGAGGGTATAATGATGCGATCATTAAGGCAATAATGAGGGCATTTGATGCGATCCAAGAGTGTAACACATAGACGGAGTCACTTTAGACCTTTAAATCAAAGTCGATTCATGGCTTTCTAAGACGTTTGAGTAAAGTCCGTCATCCGTCCATCAGTCTGTCTGGCTGGTTCGCACGTTAACTCTGAAATTAATCAGTTGCTTCTAAACTTCGCATGGGTTACAATTTTTCCAAAACTACTAATGGGTTATATGGCCACTGCTCTTCTGGTATATCCCATACAAATACACTATTCCGCCCACTTTATAAATGTTGTAATATTATTACTCCACAAATTGTTCGAAATTTTTTTTTTTAATCGCGGTGGTTATTTTAACGAACAATATTGCCGAATCTGGAGATCCGAAAACCCGCACGTGTTGGCCGAGAAGCCAATGTCTCCTCAGACAGTACAGTCCGGTGCATACCAATTTCATCGATCAAAAGTCTGTATAACTTTGATCTAGTGAACATTTTTGAGTTCTGTAAAAAACTTGTTGTAGACAAGGAGCAAGCGTTTATTTTAAGCTATTAACATTATCTAATCGGGTACATGGATATATTTTAGAAAATTTCCAAAATGGACTACTTTTTGATGTTTTTATTTTTATTTACTTTATTTTATTTTATATTATTTTTATTTTTATTTTTATTTTTATATTTTTTTTTATTTTTATTTTTATTTTTATTTTTATTTTTATTTTTATTTTTATTTTTATTTTTTTTTTTATTTTTTTTTTTATTTTTATTTTTATTTTTATTTTTATTTTTATTTTTATTTTTATTTTTATTTTTATTTTTATTTTTATTTTTATTTTTATTTTTATTTTTATTTTTATTTTTATTTTTATTTTTATTTTTATTTTTATTTTTATTTTTATTTTTATTTTTATTTTTATTTTTATTTTTATTTTTATTTTTATTTTAATTTTAATTTTTATTTTTATTTTTATTTTTATTTTTATTTTTATTTTTATTTTTATTTTTATTTTTATTAGGTCTATTTTTTGGATTTTTTATTTGACGAATTTCCAATCCAATTGCCTTTTTTCTTAATTGCCTTTCTCGCTTATTTGCCTGAAATTCTGAATCCCCTACCTTTTTGAGTATAAAAAACCTTGGTTAGTTCTATTCGACTACCTAATAATTTTATAAACAATGTTTATCCATTTCGTTTAATTAACCAAATATAATTGTATAATTTAATTATAACCTGATATTTGTAATAAATAAATAACCATAGATGTTTGTTTCGTTTGATTATCCAAAGAATTCTTAGAAAATTGTGTCTTGATGTGAAGAAAATCATTTTACTATTTTTCTATATACAAATAAAGCGAGATCGTTTAATTTCCTTTCCCCTATAACTTTTTAAAAAGCTTGAGGTTTTCAGGGAGGAAATTAAGCGGGCTTTACTGAAGCTCTCATATATAGGTACCGCTCGATTCCAGATCTAGTTGCATTGACAAGTTTTATCACATTAAATTCTGTAAATCGTATAACTAAACATATAAAGTAAATTATTGTCATTTTGTCCCAGATCCTTCCTTATCGTCTAATTACCGCAGTTTCATCGGCTTCATACTTACGTAACACAATATACAGCTTGAAGCCTTCGAAATAATACAACAACATCTAATTAACATTCAAAAGATTCTTTATTACATTATTTGCTATTGAAAGTAATACAAATTATAGTTATTTTACATTACACAGACAAGGTCTGCAAAATGAAATTGTTGAACTTACATGTTGCCTCTAATGTAAAATGCAATATTGTAATTTTAATTATAATCCAAAATCCTCCTAGTGTTAGGCCGAAGTGAAGACCGTTCTGTTCCCATAGCAATTAACCGTAATTTAATTAATTTTTATTTCCATTTTATTGAAGCTCACTTACTCAACACGTCCGCCTTATCCTCAGAAATCAAACCAAAATAAAAAACAAATATAAAATTTTTTTTTTAGCAATCACAAACTCATCGCGTTCCCTGAGCCAAGTATAGATTTGCTAATTGCACCGATTATTTTATAAATTCACCCCATAGCACCCTCACGAAATGCGTCCGGATTTGTTTGTTGCGCTATCCCCACGTTGTTTTGCCATAAAATAGCCAGCAATTTATAGCGAAATGATTCCTTTCCACGTTTTGCATACTTAATTTGTCCATGGCTGTTTACGTGCATGTTTGGATGTGAGTGTGATTTTCATGTTCTCGTTTTCATTGTAACTGATTATTTGTTCCGTGTGTTCCACTTGCCGTAATTTTCGAACGTGTTATTACCAATCAGCATACACAGTGTAGTGCGAAGCCATTCACTAGATAGTGGAGTTGGGTAACAGGGCACTGAAAGATTGGAAAAAGAGAAATTAAAAAAACTTTAAGAGGGATTTAATATTAAAAATAAATATTTTAATATATGTGCTTTGTAATTGTTTAGGGATTTAACTGCAACTTTATTCTACGAGAACTTACACCACAAACGGCACAGCGTCCGTGTCTTTTACACGATTCTCGCTGTGACAGCTCTAATCATGGTGCACCTTTCCTCATGGTATCATTACCATGGTAAACCCCAGTTACCAATTCAAATCTGTGCAGTGGGCACAACTTTCCACTTCGAGAATGGCAGAGTGAGATCTTAATAAAATCGCATTATTCTCTTCTACTCGGGGTAACTGAAAAACCCCCATGGTCAGGCTTAGTAACCATATTCCAGTGGGTGGAATAAAATATCGAGGTAAATATAGACTTCTAATACAGTCTCCCACAGAATGAAGGGTATACTATGTTTGTCATGACGATTGTAATACAATGAAGGATTGACCTGGTACCTTCTAAAAGATTGTTATTGTTACAGCTGTAGATGGGTGGTTATTGGAAATCGAACCAAAGTGGAAATTGTTTTCCCTTATGACATTAAAACAACCCACTGAAACTCCATTATATGTGGAGAGAATCCACTTTGCTTTGAAGTCGTGGGCGTAGTCGTGAAAGAACAAACGGAAAATGTTTCTCAAATCAGTGAACTGCGGCAACCATTTTTGTAGAGAGGATTTACAGTAGGGGGAACTGAAACATATGCATGATGGAATATCTAGAAAAAGTTGACCTGTCATTAGACAAGTTCTTGTATCAAATATTAAATTTCTATCATAACGTCTTGAGGTGTGTTTTTTTAATTTAGTACGTGGGGTGGTATGCAGTTTTTTTAAAACTAACAATTGATATTATTGTTTTAATGTAGATTATTGTTTTAATTTTGGTAGTTTATCTTCCTCTTTTTTTTAAAGTTTTCCAAATTTTGTCCTTTCGTCCATCCACGACATTGCCAAGCATTGGACTGATCTAAAACATGGCCTGTATTTTTGGAATAATAATACTAAAGTCAATTCAGAATAAATGTCCCAAATTAACTAACAACGTGTCCAATAATTTATTTTCTGCGAAAGTAGCTCTGATTCCTCTTAACGAGTTTGCAGACGTACATCATCTTCTACAAATAGACTTAGGTTGAATACCCAGTAACTTGCCTGCACCTTAAACACCATATGTGATTAAAACACTATAAATATTAGTCTGAAATAGTGAGGACTTTTTGAAACGTCATCAGAGATATAGAGAAGAAAAAATGTCCTTCCTACACTCATGGAAAAAGTATGACCAAACGTACATGAACTGATAAAATACGGGCACAAAAGTATATCATTACACGGATGTGACCAAATCGTTGACGATGTTCCAAATTTGTCAACACGGTTTGATTGAATTTACCTTATTTTGATAACGAGCGTTCTCAGATAATTTGAAAACACAACACATTAAAATTGTTCACAAGCGTTGATGATATACAAACGCATGTTTCCTTCAGTATAGTATTTATGAAACATTCCTCATTATTCCTCTAAATGAATCCAATAATTTCTTTCCGAACTAATTATTATTTTACCTAAAGACATTTAGTCCCACATTAATCACCTGAATCACCATTTTTCTAACAAATTACCTAGATATTTGGATGAAAACATTGGATACTAACAATTTTCGGATAATTTAATTATTCCTTTTCGGCCGATCCTTTAAAATGTTATTGTCATATTCATTAAACTTAACTTTGTTAAATATTAACCAAATTATAATTTGCCATCTTTTTTCTTTGATAAAAAACTGCTGCTTTTTAATTTGAACAGTCCATTATATCCTTAGGGATTGTAACCTCCGAATTTCTATCCAACTTCCCTTCACACTTTGGTCACTTTCAAGATGATTAATGGCCCAAACCGACCTCAAACTCCATAATTTTGACATTTTGTTTATCTTGTCGTATATACAGACATTTTTTAAATGTTTTTTCAGGAATTATGTCAATATCTTTAACATTCGTAGATTTCAGGTTTGATAAAGGCGTATTTCATAATATTTTTTTTTATAATAGCGTCACGTTCTCTTGGGACTGCCTGCCACATCAGGTACCTCTATCCCATGAGTATGTACGTCAACCGTTTACCATGTTGTTTACGCTTTGAGTTGCCGTTAAGTACTAAATACAGTTAAGAACAACATTTGACAACAACATATGTCTGTTGCTGCTTTAGTCGGCAACGGGTACCACCGTCGTCTGTAAATGATTCTGTTAAATATCCCAGATGTGGTGTATACAGCAATGACTGTTGGTGAGATACATCGACATCATCCACTTATCAGCTGTAGTAGACCACCAGCAACGGAAAAGCCTTTCAGGACATTTCAGTTCTGTAGATGTTGTTATAGTTCCACAAAAACCCAGTCAAGTTGTGGGAGTTTAGCAACATTTGGTCTCATTTGTATTTACTTGAGCTGCGTCAACATGTTTATAGAGTAAATGTGTCAACGATAGAAATGTTTATAAACAAACCACCTTATCTTAATATATATTTACCCTCGACACTGATTCACTGACTCTGTCACGCAGTACGTAGGAATTTAAATAGGCATTCTATAATTTTCTATAAATAATACTAATAAAAAAAATAATATTTTTTTTTGTACAGAAATTGTGTTTTCCCCAAATTTTTTTACCAAAATTTTTTTTTTTAGAATTTTTTTTTTTTTACAAAATTTTTTTTCAACAAGAAAAGACAAATTTTTTTTTTCATAAAAAAATTTTTTTTTCAACAAAAATTTTTTTTTCAAGAAATTTTTTTTTTTTCAAGAAAAATTTTTTTTTTCCACAATTTTTTTTTTTTTTTTTTTTTTCAACAAAATTTTTTTTCCGTATTTCAACGGCCGCCGTAGGCGCATTACAATTTACTAGTTATTTATAATACTGCCGGGAAATGAAGTCAAATCTTCCAAATATAAATGTCGAACTTTTTTTTTTTTAAAAAAAATGTGTCCCATATTAAATATAAATTTTGTATGTATTTTTCATGAGATCGTAATCATATTTTGTAAACTAGACTACACCATTGCTTCATTATTATATTTATTAACCAATTTCAATACAAAGTAAATTTATATTCTAATTTTGGGTCCAAGGTAAATTAGGTGACACAGATTATTTGGCTAGATATTTGCAGCGACAGACTAAATCCGTTAGAGGGAATCGAACCCACAACACCTACGCTGTTAGGCAATCACTCTACTTGCCTAGCGGGGCGCTTGATTCATTATTATATTTACCTTAAGTGTCAAACAGTCTACTTAATATTGTTTCGTACAAAATAGTATTATTTCCACTAAATTCGTCAAAAACATTAATTGTATACCAGTAATCTACCAGTAGAAAGCAGCAAACGAAGAATTTTCAAATTTCGCTAATGTCTACATACGGAGATTTTCGCATATCCCCCAAAGACATTTATGAGATGTGAACACGAAATACAGAAAAAGTAAACGGCAAAATACTTTAGTAAACAAATCAAATACATAAATATTTAAACATGTAATCGCATAAATGACACTTTACCTCATTTCAATCCCTTTGGAGAATATGGAAAACTTTATTCCGTCCGTCCTTCCTCGCATGGTCGTTTTCCTTAAGACAAATCAAGTGTATCAACACACCCCGTGTTGTTATGGTTGTTTGTGCAAATAAAGAAACTATTAGACGGAGTTTAGAGGATTTCCGCAAATGGTGGCAAAGGAATGTGTGTTGTGTGCCCTTGATTTTTGTTGTGGTTGTTCTGGTCCTTATCTTAAAGTCGTTTACGTCCACTCAGTGTTTGTCTATGGACTTACAAATATACACAAATTGACCGGCATTGTGACAAATAAGATAACCGAAAGATCTTAACTTTGGCACGTTTTGTAAACAAATTAAATTAGACTTTTTGACCTTTTTTTTTGGATCCATATAACATTTGTTAGGTTGTTGTTATTGCAACGATGTTAATATTGTTGTTGTTGTGGCCTTATGGTGGTAGTTTCGTTTTGATGGAGTCTTAAAGAAATTGTGTATCAAGTGGTTGATCTGATCTGATTTATGGTCGAAATGTCTATAGTGGTATAATGTGTTCATTTTGGATTTATTTAATTATAAATGGATTTAAATCCAGACGGGTACTCTGTGAGAAACATAACAATCCATCCTTTCACACTTTACAATGTCTGCTAAACAACTAGTCTACAATTTTGTTCTATTTTATTAACTCAATAAATGTGCGCTTTAGAAAAAAGTGTAAACTCACTGAACTGTTTTTCGAATTACGAAAAATAATTGATAAAGTAATACCGTGTCGAAAGGTAGCAGAAATATCACTTACACGAAATTGATTTTAAATTGAATTTTCTGCACTTCCACACCAATTCAGCACCTACCATTTGACGCTCATGTACCGCGTGTGTCGTATATGGTGCCATGTGTGTGTATGTTTGTAACAGAATTAGCCAAAAATTCGGTATGTGGCTGTGAGCAAATACACAAAAAGTTCAGTAACAGTAACACAATTTCACAAACAATGGCTTTAAAAGGTTTTCTTTTATTCTCTTGCCACTATGAACGAATATCGCTTAGTTACTTCCACCGAGGATGGGGATAATTGTTTTGTTGAGGCATGGACTTTTCACATTGTTGGTTTAGTGGCTGTCAAGGCGTGTGCTAATGTCGTCGGAAAATTCTCAATGGCATTAATTGTTAATAATGAAGATGAGGGGGGGGCAGGGATGGAAATATCAGGGGGGCTTGACAACGAACAAATGTTGGAAACATATATCCAAAGTCAATGCTGTGTAGACCAAAAGGTGTGTTTATTGAAAAGACAATTTGGACGAAATGCTAGTGGGCACGACTATGGGTGCACGGTCGGCATAAGGTGCGCACTAGGTTGTATGAGAGAAGAATGTATGAGAGTGGGTAACCCATTCATGAAATCAATCCGTTTCCCGGAATATCTGGGAGTCAAGATCGTGAACAGACTCAGCTTTAAGAACCACATTGACTAAGTACGTGGGCAAAAAGTCTGCAAGAACTTAGGCGTCTGTAGCCAGCATCCTCATACCAAACATCGGAGGACCGAAACCAGCACGACGAATGTTGCTGGCCAAGGTGGTGCATTCAGTAATGCTATACGCTTCCCCGGTGTGGGCGTGGGCTCCTGCTGTGAAGTGCTGTAGAAGAAATTTGACGTCGACTTACAGATTCCGCATATTTACAGCCGTTCGTTACGTTAAAATAACGAACAGAAATTCCGTTTTGTCAGTTTTAGTTTTTGTAACACGAAAGTCTCCGTTAAATTTGTTATTGGCATTTTTTTCTAATGTATTTTTGTGGTGCATTGGATAATTGGATTCGTTGGAGTTATTGAAACATTTTCGGTTCGACTACAGACATTTCATTTCCTCTCAGACATATATATATATTTGCCCGTACAACAATAAGTTGTTTGTTGGTTTTATGTGTTAACAATTTTGTGTTAATTTTTGATTAAATTTTTCAACTTGTAAATCTCTATATATCAATATATTACTCTCTCGATTATTATTACTCTCTTAACAAGCGTAGAAGCAGAAAAAAAATAAATAGGAAAAAAGCTACAAACACAGACTTATTCGCACTCAAATATTGTACTTACTTGAATTTATTAAGTTCACTGCTCATTTTTCTCAAACACGCTATTACTTCTGTCCAAACTTGTAATAATAATTGCAAATGAGTTATGTTTGCAGCCAAATTCCACTTTTTACGAATCAAATACGCTTTACTTGATACAAGCTCCCAAAGCGCGATTTACTTGTAAAAAAATATATTTTCAGCTTGTATTAATGAAACGGGGATTTGGTAGGTAGTGGGTGGGTACTGTCAATCAGCAAACTTAGGTTCGCATGCTGGTAAGATCATCAAACACATTTTTCCGCTGATGTTTCAACCTTGCAAATGCCAGTAATTTCTAACCATGTCAGCATTAGCCTTTTGGAACCGTCTTTAAACAGTAGATAAGTATAGAAATTAGATCGTGCACAGTTCACTGATTTGAGAGAAGTTAACCGTTTGTTCCTTCATGGAATGTTAAGAGAAGTAAGAGTTGATTTTTGATTAAAAATATCTCGGATTTATTGTTACTCCACAATAATTCTAAAATGCGCATAAAATAGTCTGTATAGACCAACAAATAAGTTATAGTTTAACAATGTTTTGTCTGTGTGCGAAAGCCCATTCCAATGTTAATAATTTTTTCCACACTCTTTGTGAGTACACATAATTTTACTGTTGTTGAGCACATATACATTCCGTCATTCATTCCGTCCAATATTCATGCATCAGTAAACAAACAATACCCAGTAACCATTTGTAGAGCAAGTTCACAATATCATGATGTCTGTAAAATGGTTTTTGGGTTTTCTGAACAGCCTCTGTTTGTCATAGAAGTTCCAGAGTTGAACTATTTTAAGATTTTGTCATATTTGTCACATTTTGCTTATAAGCTTATTTTAAAGAGTTTTACAATTTTCAATATGCCAAAGAAAAAGAAAATAAAGCAAAAGCAACTAAAAAACAAAATGACAGCAGTTTATGCGATTATGAAGAAGAGTTTTATAGACTCTTCGAGCCAATTTTTTATCTTAATATATATATACCCTCGACACTGATACACTGATTCCCTGATTCACTGATTCACTGACTATGTCACGCAGTACGTAGGAATTTAAATAGGCATTCTATAATAATTCTATAAATAATAATAATAATAAAAAAAATAATTTTTTTTTGTACAGAAATTGTGTTTTACCGAAATTTTTTTTTTCCAAAATATTTTTTATACAAATTTTTTTTTTTACAAAATTTTTTTTTTTACAAAAATTTTTTTTCCACAAAATTTTTTTTTTTCCCACAAAAATTTTTTTTCAACAAATTTTTTTTTTGTGAAAAAAAAAAATTTTTCTTTCAACAAAATTTTTTTTTTCAACAAAAATTTTGTTTTTTTCAAGAAAAATTTTTTTTTTCAAAAAAAAAAATTTTTTTTTCAACAAAATTTTTTTTCCGTATTTCAACGGGCGCCATAGGCGCATTACAACTTACTAGTTTTAAATAAGTATTAAATATTTGTTGGCCCTCATGTACAAAACAAAGTCGCTTCCAATACAGTTAACAAAAATTTCAGCGTATTAAACCAACAAAACAAAACTTCAATTGATTATTACCTTTGCTTTGGCCATAGAAATAATCTCTGCAATGGAAATTGTTGCTGGGCAGATTTGAAATATATTATATTTGTATTATTTGAAGTTTTATTTTTCATGCAGCACAAACACACAATGTAAATTGATGATATAGATATTGCTGTATGAAATATACTACACTTGGAATAATATTAATTGAGATTTCAATAACACAAATGCTTATCTCTATTACATATGTAGAATAACTCCGATGTGTTCATTACTTTATGAAATTTTCTCATTTCCTATCAGTGCATGTAATTGGGTTCGGTGTTTACTTAGACTAAGATTTATTACCAACAAAGTTGGTATAACAGAGAAGCGTATCATTTCAACAACGGCAAAAAAAAATAATATTTTTTGCTTCTCGCCCTAAATTAATGGATGCACGCACACATTAAAAATGAATGAAGATTTTTTTTATTATAAAGTAATTTATGTGATGCTCTGCTCTGCCTTAGAATTCATTTCGTACTAAATTAATGATAGCACAAATTAAAAATGAATTCAATAGCAAATCATAAATAATTGTGTGTACAAAAAAATTAATGTGTTTGTAGGCAATTGCATAATTTAGCTAATGATTTAGTTGTCTAATAAATAAATATGTTTTTTGAGCCATAACTGAAAAACTAATAGCTAAAAACGTTGCGATTTTGGGCAGAGGTTAATACGAAGCCGATGCATGAATTGCCTGACCCTGAGTTATCATCTTTCTCACACCATATCCACATAGCCCTTAAAAAAAACACAACAAACCTAGTCTACACTATTCTCGTATGTATGACGTGCTTATGACGCATTAGTTGGGACCCTGTATCGTCCATGGCATGACCTTCCACTTGAAAGTCCAATTACAATCAGTAACCAGAGCTGTGGAGTCGGGCCAAAATTGCTCTGACTCCGGAGTCGACTCCAACTTCATTTGTTCAATAACAAAATTTCGAAAATTGTATTTCCGTCCACAATTCCTATACTAAATCTCACACTGAGGTGCGCGTTTGTATCTTAAACGATAAAAAAGTTCATATAAACGAAAATATTTCCAATTTTAAAAAAATATTAACAGATTAACTTGTTCTCAATACTATTTATTTTATGAGAAATGTAAGTAAATAAAACTCGCTGTTGGAGTCGAGCAAATTTTTTGCCACCAGATTCCGACTTCAAGTAATAATTTGGAGGTAGGTTTTAATAACATATTTTACCATTAGCTGGAGGTGAGTGTTATATTGTGCTTACGTTTGTTTCTAATTTCTGTCCAATATTTTATATTTTTTTTGTATTACTATTGTAATGACAGCAACTACTTCACCATCCCACATATAAATATTTTTCAGAGTTATTAAACTCATTTTTAAAAATCCACTTTTTATGGCTGCCGATTAGTTTTGACTTACAAAACGTTGATATCGTTTTCAATCAGTAATAACACATTTATGGCCTTTTTATAAAAACAAGCAATAAATTATAATTGTTTTCGCTAAAAATCATTGGCATTTTTTCTATAATCATTGTTTTTTTGCTTAAAAGACATAAAACGAAAAACTTTAACAGTTCGATTATACGAAGGTGATATAAATAACGGACAACAGCAGTGTTGGGCGAGTCAAGCACATTTGTATGCATATCCCAGTGAAGTTAGTTACAAACGGTTATGGGAATGTTTTTAGTTTTGTGAACTGTGACTGCAAGATTTTCACAGTTTTTGTAGTGAATTCTAATAATTTCCATGCGTAGTTAAAGATTGTAATGGCGTAATATTAGTCGATTATCCTCATATTTGCCTCAAATACTTTTGTTTGGGCACTGAACAAGCTCAAACTTTTAAATTTCGAATAAGTTAAGTCGTTAATTTTTAGGATTTTTCTAAAATCAACGCCAAATAGCGATAATTTCCAAATTTCGAGGGAGTGGCGCGACTCCTAAAAATTTTTTAAAAAAAATTTCTTTATTTTTCCCCTTATTAGGACCCCAGACTACATCTCTTTCCGAGGTTAACTTTTTCAAATTAAAAAAAAGCATGTTTTCACTCCACCCTACTGTGTATGATATAATTTGCATACTCACTGACCGGAAAACCTACAGTTTACAGCCGGCTCCGAACGGCTAATGTTTTTCTAGAGAAGTTTTACATGACTTAGAGATTGCTCTCTTACTCGTAAAGTCGCCAACATTTACGAGGTGGAAACAGCCGCTGAAAAAAGTTCGATGTTCTTACCCTGTTTCGAAATCGGGTTCTTCTGTGTGATAGTCGCACACTCTACCTACCACACCACGGTCATAGAGGCTACATGCAGAAAAATATGTATTTTTTTTATGTTTACCCACAAGTAGAACGCATGTTTGGGCGTTGTAGCAAGCAAAGCGTATTTCCTTCTACACAAAGCCTATTTGGATGTAAATATAACTTATTTGCTATTAACATTACGTATTTGTGTATAACAAATAGGGTGTTTGGGATAACAAACTTATTAAATTCAACAAAGTACAATATTTGAGTGCAAATAAGAGTATATTTGCAACTGTTTCCGTAATTTATTTGTCTCTACGATCTTTAGAATAAAAGCAATAACCGGGAGAATAAGATGATTCATAATTTGAAAAAGAACAAAAAGTAACATACAAATATTTACAGAAATATTTGATGTTTCAGCGTGTAGCGACAGCAACCTCGTGTACGGCTGGGAAGTCTGGGAAATACACTTTAGGCAATAGAAGGGGCTAATGCTATTTTGTAATCGTCCAAGTATCGTACGGTATCAGGGACTTCCGTACTCGTTTGCGTTTATCAAACCCAATGTCACAATATTGGTTTTCTACATTTTCTATTTCTAAATGTATTATTTTCTCGATTCCAGTTAGAAATGGTGTAGTTGTCATATAACCTCCACAAAATATTGTTTTGAAAGCTGGCATAAATACAAAGTCATTGTTTAATCTATGATACAATTTTGTTCTTTAATTTATGATGTCATGCCGCACTCTTCGCGTAATTAATCTATTTGTTACTTTTTGTGACTGTCTACAATTCTGAAACGAATCAAACCTGGCAGGTTTTAGGGCGCTCCATTAGAGAAATCCTGCTCTAATCATTCCAACCAGCCAAATATAATAACTAATAAATCATTAGAACGAACACATGAACAACTGACATTTCAGCGGCCACCACCGTCAACATCGGATGTCATCGCCACCATTGCCCCGTGCAACATCTTCACTGGAAGTCGCGCAACCGAAATGAAAAATTCCTAACACCGATGCGATGACACATACATTTTCATATATGTACATACACATATAACTCACTCCTGCATTCACATGAAAATTGTATCGGTGATTATTAAGCAATTTTTGGGAACAGTTGACAGTTTTGTTTTGATGATGGCACATACATGGCCTACACAAAGAAATACAAAAAAAACGTATGTATTTTTTATTTTAGCACATTTTTATGGCATCATAAATTGCTGGAATGTGGGCAAATTTGTCTGCACAATTTTCCAAAAAATTTCCACAATATTAGAATGAAAGACTCGGTGATAGCGGGCAGATTGAATCGGGTTTTAAACGTATGCTAGAAAATTGAAGAAAAAAAACGAGATGAGGAATGTTATCGAACTGTGTGAATTTTTGACGCCATATTTCTTTTTGCATTCAGATAATTTCTTGTTTTTATGGAGCATATTGGCGAGAAATCAATATTTATTACCACTTGCATATATATTTAAGTAAATTGAAAAGTTAAATCGACTTTTAACTAATGATGATTGCGCAATTTTGCCAGTAGAAATTGAATTTTGCTTTGGGACGACTGATATATTTGGTCGAAAGAACTGTAAGACCAGATTTTCATATCGCAGGGGACAACAGTTTTCATATAACTCGATATTTCTGTTATATGCAGCCAAGGGCTTTGAGTTGTTACAGGCCGATTAGCTCAATTGGTTCTCCGGAGTTTGTTCCAACCCTCTACTCAGCCCAGGGAAAAGAACATCAGAAAATAATTTTGCACAATATTATTATTATTATTAATCTTTATTAAACGTGTTTGATCAGTCTTATAAAAGTTTAAGATATATAAGTATGTACATTCTTTAGAGATTTGGTTTAAAAAAAAATAACCTTACATCTATAACAAAGTTTGCTTATGATAAAGAAAATAAAGAATTGTAGAGAAAAAGAAAAATTTGGAGAAGGAAAAAACGATTATAAAACCTTCATTAAATAATGGAAAATATTTCTATAATATTATGAGAAGTGTTTAAAGTAATAACTTACAATTTTGCACAATATACAAACAAAAAACCTCATCATTACACAAAATGCATCCACATTCACAATAGAGTTTGCTGTTTAACACTCTCAAGCTGCCCTCCCTCTACGGCCCTTGCACTTCCTGTATATATTATCCAGGACCCCATGTTAGACAGACTTTCATTTCTATGTCACTTTTAATATTTCAAATGCATTATTAACGGTTCGACCAATATCGTGGAGAGTTGGTAAATCTAGGCCCAACAACAGGATCTTCATTATTGAGTCCATCAAAATTATTATAAATCTCCTCTCTACAGCTTTCGATTTAATTCGACGCATACATGTTATCTCTCCCGTTGTACATGTCGACTTTTCCTAAAAAAATATTAAAAAATTAAATCGACTTTTGATTAAAAAAAGAAGTCGAGAAAATCGATTTTTGGTATTAAATTGGTTTTGAACTTAATATTGTTTGCATTTTGTTTATACATAGCAATTATTTTTTCTTTATTCTCAAATAGAAAGTCGAAAAGTTGACTTTAATCGACTTGTAAATTCAAAAAAGTCGAAAAATCGTCCTTTGTTTGCAACTATATAACCCTACTCCCGCGCGCAAAGTCCCTCCACACTAAGCCTTTCAACTCGTCTCCCTCAAATTGTCGTTGTTAGATTGCTGTCGTAAGCGTTAAACTCGAACACAAAAGAAAGTCTTGTGCGTGTGGGTGTGTATTTGGGTATCAGTATTCTTTTTCGATAGATAAACAAAATTTAAAGTCAAACTGTACAACTCATCTTCATTGTCTACTAGATTTTCATTCGTCCGCATATCTATCCATCCATCCATCCATCCACCCAACATCAGTTCCAAAATATATTTGTCAATGGCCATATTGGCAAATGTTACATTTCTTTTGTATCCTGCATGATACAAAGAAGTTGTATATCACCCAGTGTTGGCGGGACTGTATGAACACCATGATGTATGTTGAATTTTTCATTCCGCATGTTACATACTCAGAAAAGTGTAGGATTTTCTGTATGAGATAAGGAATTTCTTCTGGTATAAGGAGATGATCACACGGATGATGAGAAGGAAAAAAAGTCGTCTAAAACTACGAAAGAAAATATAAATCGAACGGTAGCAGTGTAAGGATATTGAAGCTTATGAGAACAAAAAAAAAATCCACCAACGAGTGAATGTGCTGGTCCATGATCCGCTAATTCCGAACATGAACTACATCTGGGTGTCACATTCGACAGTAAATTCTTGCGATCTGCAATAAAATAAAAAGTAGGAACAAGGTCCTATAATCCCTTGCCGGCAGCACTTGATATAGAAATTCTTTTGGATACATATAAAGTTAGAGGCCGGTCAGTGGCAAAGTGTGGTCGCTGAATGTGTGAGCAATATACACTGAGAATATATTCACACCTTCCAAAAGTCAATATTTTTGCAGGTAGGTTGATGTTTGCCGGGTCTGCTTGTGAGGACTATTGTAAATGCTTCAGATGAAGATTAAATTTGTCCCTGCATTCCATCGAAAAAGGCTTTCAAGATTCGTACTAGCCCAACTTTTGTACCAATTTTTTTCCGTTGTTTTCCACTTCCATTATATTCCCGTCGTTGTGTCTTTTTTTTTATTGTTTTGACACATTCTTCCCTTTCATGAGCGCTTTGTTGTTTGGTTTCCATCATTTTGTGCTGTTGTGCATTTATCTGTTTTTGCAGCGTTTTCTCTCATCCATTTATCAACAATCAGTGGACAAATTTCATTTGGAGTTGCAGCTTTAGTCCTTTAGTTTTCGGAGCGCCATGTGATCAGAAACTTACTGGGAAAGGACAAAGGGATAAGCTGAAATGACAGAACACACGAAGCGAGGCAAAAAATTTCATTCCATTCAACGGGATAGTGTTGAGGTTGCCCGCCAACGGACGTATTCCTCAGATATCCTCTATTTTCATGTACACAAAACACAGCCATAGAGGAAATGACAAATTGTCAGACTTTTGGAAAAAAAAAACGTGAAAAATCGTTCAGACCTCAACATTTAATTGTGTTTGAAACAAAAAGTTTTTCCGAATACACTCTTTAAGCGTAACGTTTACTTATTTAACTCCTTCTGTTTTGTGCTCATTTAGCTAATTCGTATATCCTTAGATATTAAACTTCCCTCTTGTCTTTTCAATTTCTCTTGGACAAATTTTATTATAGTTTTGTATCAAAATCACCAGGTGAAGTTTGCACTAATTGACTTTAACAGAGGCAAACGGAGGAGAAGATGCTTCATTGGCATTAGCGTCATCGTACCAAAGTTTCATGTCAAGTCAAGTAATTATAATTAAGGACATTATATGAAATTTGACTTTGTTTTAAAGATTTTGTGCTGTTCTTCGAACATTAAAAATAATTTCCAGAGAGAAATTATGAAAGTTAAAAGAACAGATTCAAAATGAATGCGACCACACTCTGATGAGAAGTAAAGAAATGTTTTGTAAATTAATTTGACTACAAGTTAAAGCAGAATTTACCCAAAAGTTACATGGCCCACTAGGGGAAGTTTTAAAAAGTCTAAAGATAATTAAGTTTGGACTGCCCTAACCTTATATATTCTCCAACAGGGGATATATTTGAAGGCAATATGGAAAAATCACTGAATTATGTTTGAAAAACCAATATTTTGGTTTCGTTTTTAATGATTTTATTGGTCAGCCGTATGGCTGTTTTTACTAATATTTTATAAATATACTAGCTGACTCGGCAAAAGTTGTTTTGCCTTAAAATTTTATTTTACTGAAAGTTTGGGTCATTGCGAAGTTGTGGTGGAGGTTGTTGTTGAGGTACTTTTGCCCAATTGGACCGAATTGTAAATCTAAACCAACCAAGGCGCCACCCAAACGCGTACAAAAAACATTTATTCAAATCGGTCCAGCCGTTTAGGAGGAGTACACACGCAAATACACGTACAGTAAAGGGTTATCCATTTCGTGGTTTCAAAAGTATAGGGCTGGAATTCGACATCTGTCAGACTAAGTTGTTAAACCATTTTTTTCTTTGAAGTCGGAAGTCTGACATTGACGAAATGGATCGCTTAACTATTACACAACGCGTAAAAATTATTAAAACCTACTACAAAAATGGTGATTATGACACAGCCGCATATCGTGCTTTAAGAGGAGATTATGGTTTATGGTTATGAAGCACATTTCTCACTCGGTGGTATGTTAATAAACAAAATTGTCGAATTTCGGGTTGTGAGAATCCTCATGTCCGTTGTGAGTCCGTCAACAAAAGCTCACTGTTTGGTGCGCTCTTTGGTCCGAAGATGTGTTTGGACCTTACTTCTTCGAAAACGGCGAGGGAATGCCTGTCACCGTCAATTCGGAGTCGTATGTCAGTCATGGTCGTATGATAACCCTCTTTTTTTGCCTGCTATTGAAGAATATGAGGTTTTAACAAGACGGTGCCACATGCCACACAACTCGAGCGAATATGGCTTTATTGCAAGAGACATATAAAAAAAATATTTTATTTGTGTTTTATTTACGTTTACTTTTGAAAACGCAACATATATAATGATTTTATTGCAATTGCAATTTTTTTTTATTCGTGGGGTTTTTCTACAGTTCCCCTTTACGGTTGAACTTTACCGGTAGGTAATTAATCTATAATCTCAATTGAAACTTTGCCGGAATGTCATTAGTCATTTGAAGTTGGAAGTTGTTAAATCCAATGGAGGTGACCACGCCCACTTTTGGTTTTCGTATACTTTGGAATATGAAAAACAACGTATTCCTATTTCTACAGCTCAACCATTCCCTAAAATTCCCGAAAAAATCTTGAAAAAAAAATTTTTGTAAAAAAAAATTTTTTGTGAAAAAAAAAATTTTTGTAAAAAAAAAAAATTTGTAAAAAAAATTTTTCGAAAACAAAAAATTTTGGTAAAAAAAAATTTGGGGAAAACACAATTTCTGTACAAAAAAAAAATATTATTTTTTTTATTATTATTATTTATAGAAAATTATAGAATGCCTATTTAAATTCCTACGTACTGCGTGACAGAGTCAGTGAATCAGTGTATCAGTGAATCAGTGTCGAGGGTAAATATATATTAAGATTCAAATTGGACTCCTCTCCTCTTCACATCTTGTGGATACATGATACAACTATCAAATTGACTGCCAGTTTTGCCGGCACAATACTCGTGAACATCTTTGTAAAATGCTCAACAACAATGTCTCCCACATATTATGATGCGTTCGACTTTATGGAAACCCCAAAACCGCATATCAATAACATTTCGCAAAGCGAAAATCTGGTTCATTGTCTCTACGAATCAACGAAAGCAACGTATCCAAATGGAAGATTCTATTTCTAACCAGTTAAACCTCAACATATTGAAAAAATTACTTTATTGCAGCAAACGCTGGGGACGTAGGAAGGATAAAGGAGAGAGAGAGAGAGAGAATGAAATATAGGTCTACAATGATATTTTGAAACACAAACAACAACATTTGCTTGAAAGCAAAACTTTGTAAAGGAATCAATATTTGCAGTCAATGAGAGATGTCAGCGCCTCCAGACAATGGCACAAGAGAAAACTTCATACGGTTATCCTTCTATCCAATGTTACACATTGCCAAAGCAGTTAAACAACAATTTATAGCTTTTAAATGCAATCCAATGGCATTCAGCAAAATTCAGCGAATGACAACAAAACCCCACAAAAACAATTCGGATTGGAATGGATTTCCCCTTATGTAAGACAATACGAGTAAAGAATGCACATCTTTCTGGCCCAAAAATCCACCCACATTGTCTGTGTGGCACACGTTGATAACTGTGGCCATATGGAAATGGAAATGGTTACCAAGTTTTTCGGTTGAGACGGCAGAGTAATATTTTTTCTCGGTCTATGGATAAAACAAATGAATGGTTTAGTTTTCAATGCTTCGGGATTTGTTGCTACTTTGTTTGTGGTGTGACTGCAGAAAGAGTGGCATAATCGTAGTCAGTGGCGGCAGCAGTTCAATTGTATGGGGGAGAATAAATTCAATTTTTCGGAAAAAAATTGAATTTAAAATATATTTTCATAGAAAAGAAACTTAAAAAACTCGGTTCAATTCAAATATATATTTTTTAAGTTTATTTCCTTGTTATTGATTTTATTCTTTGAATCGTAATGTGGAAATACTTTGAGCAGATCGATACTTTGAGCAGATCGATGTAAAAAGTCACTATTTTGAGAATACAGAGAAGAAGTAGTAAAATCCATAGTCATCGAAATGATGAATGTTTATATGCAATCAATCTAGATCTATTGATGACACTGACTTTCTGACTAAGTTGTTATTTTTTTCGTGATCTATTTAGTTTTACTAGAGATATTTAACCGCAAACTTTTTATAGTTTTGTCAGAAGTATTTTTAACACATTATAATATATATAAAACCCCTATACATAAGAAGAGGCGTGAGAATATTAAGCCACTAGTAAGCCAATCAAATATGGAGAATGACAATTTCATTCTCTTGCGTTAGACTTTATAGATGAGCCGAATGATATATACCCACCTTGCCTTTAGGTTTATGTCATACAAAATATTCATCTGATATGGGAATCGGACGAATTTTTTGTTTTGTTTACTACTTAGGTCAGTTTCTTTGAATCTCCTTACCATCTTTACGCCACTGCACCGATGTTGGCCATTTTTTGATAAAGTACAATGTATTCAATGTTTTCAATACGGAATGAGAACTTTTCTGAAAAATATTCTTCACAAAAGATTTATAGTAACAAGCAAATGGCAAACGAGCCATAGCATGGATTGTGAAAATATTATTTGCTTTGCAGCAGCCGGCAGCAGTCAGCCAGCACTTCTTTCACCATTCTACTCAAATTATTAAAAATTTATGCTTCACAGATAATGGTCTATAAATTCGTTTGAACTTTAACATTCATTTTCATTTCGAACAACGTTCCTACGGAATCACAAATCAATGGTCTAGAAAACGTTGGATGGAGCGTATTTCACATACATATGTATGTGTGTATGAAAACGTAAAAGGCTTAAGATATTTCATTGTAAATTTAACATAATTTGAAATATTTCGCAAAAGAAAATGAAAATTTATGGTCTAGTTGGCTTTGAAGCCATACATTTCTCAAGCGTCAATGTGGTTTTGAGTTATTTGTGCCCTCCATCTGAGATTCTTGTGCGTTATTAACATACATCGCATGTATAAATTGCATCTTATTGTTGAAGCTCTCAAGATTGATTGGTTGGATTTGCGACTGCTGGTGTGTGGTGCTCCTAGTTGGGTATCTAGGATTTTATGTCTGCAAGTGCCGCTGCTGTGGATGTCTAAATTAATTCAATTAGCTAATGAAGCAAGTTGCACATATACGAACGAATACGCGTACAATTCTGCAGAAACAGCCGGCAACACCGAGTTCAGCTCATTTAAATGCATTGTCCTCCGGGGAGGAACGGAGATGTTGTTGCGCTAATAACACCACAGATGATTGCCTTCAACGGAGGATAATGCCATAGTGCAGCGGCGAGTTCAGTAAAGGCCGCACTGGGCGGTCAGGGGAGGGAGAGAAGTCGTGCTGTTTTCAATTCTGAAGAATATACTAAAGTATTTAAGTAAGAGTGTACTACATACATGAATTATTCTCACAATATTTAAATCAGAGTGTTAATTTATTTCGAAAAAAACAAATATGGGCGACGTCAATAATAATAGGGCAATAGCAGTTAGTGTTTTACAAGCTGTTCTTTTCGAGCAATGGCTGCGATGAGACCATTTCCCCAGAGAACTGGAAGATGGCTGACATGGAGCGTTCTGGAATTTCATCCGGGAACATCCTGCATCACACATACCCCATGTCAAGATGCTGGCTAGGCCATATCTACCTAATATCGCTGATTTTTAAGAGTGTGGTCGAGTCGCTTAGGGCAGTATGCCCGGGTGCACTAGGGTTGCATCAGTCGACTCAGGAAAAGTCGATTAATCGACTTTTTGCTACAAAAATGGTGAAACAAAAAGTCGACATTTGATTACGAAAAAGTCGAGAAAATCGACTTTTTTAGTTTAATTGAATATACGTTTCCTCGGACAGTGGACCTAGTATTATGGCTGCCATTTTATATTTCGGGCACACCATTTACAAAATTGTCCAAATAGAAATAAAATACTTGAGTTTCTACAGCAACTTGTTGAATTGATCTCTTTTCTATAATACAATTTTAGTAAATTTTATACAAATTCAAGTTTAAAACGTAACAACTGATAATAGAAAAGAGATCAATTCAACAAGTTGCTGTAGAAACTCAAGTACATGTTGAATGGATCTCTTTTCTATTATCAGTTGTTACGTTTTAAACTTGAATTTGTATAAAATTTACTAAAATTGTATTATATTCAATTAAAAAGTCGAAAAGACGACTTGTAATTCACAAAAACGCGAAAAGACGAAAAATCGACTTTTTAAATTTTGAAAAAAGTCAAAAGGTCGAAAAGTCGACTTGCAACTATATTACCCTAGGGCGTACGTATCAAAGCGGTAGCTCTCGCTGATGATCCGCAGAGACCGGGATCCAACTGAAACAAAGGAGATCCTGGAAATACTAATGTTCAAGACAGGAAAGTAGTATGGGTTACTGATAATGTAGATGGCAATTGTCGCATGGAACAGTAACTCACTGCCGCCACTCCATGAGTCAGAGGGTGCTACCTACCTCTGTTACTACAAGGGTGACATCAGGCAGAAGCCTCAAGCTCCGGACAACACCGACACTTCAAGCTATAACGAGGAAGCTGCTTCTATATTTGTCAACGTGTAGGCCCAATCAGTTATTCCTTGACGACCTCATTGACATGACGTAAGTGGCTCATACCATTGACAAAAAGTTGAGTCGCGGACTGACTCAAATCAATGCATCGGATCAATATCGCTCCGCCAGCGTAGTCGCTGTATTTTCAATACATACATTATTAAAAATAGAAGATTTTTTGAAAATAGAATTAAACTGGAAATTAATCACAGAAAAGTTATTAATTAAGTATTAAGTATTAATTAGAAGATTTTAAAATAGAAGATTTTTTGAAAATAGAATTAAACTGGAAATTAATCACAGAAAAGTTTAGATCATTAAAACAGTGCCTGCCATTTAGGTTTTAAGGATTATTTCATGCGGCCTTGGTGTGGTAGGTAGTGTGTGCGACTATCACACAGAAGAACCTGAGTTCGAAACCGGGTAAATATTTTTCAGCGGCTGTTTCTACCTCGTAAATGTTGGGGACTTTACGAGTAAGAAACAGTAGATCCCGGTCAGTGAGTATACAAATTATATCATACACAGCTCACTGTTTCGAGAGAAGTTCCCCGTCTGTTCCTTCATGGAATGTTATGGGAAATAAGGAAGTATGGATTATTTCATACACATGTTGCTACTTTATTTTTGTCCAGTCCAAACACACCACGGACCGTCTTGTTTAAACCACATGTTAAACAAGTGTCAATCTTCGATTTTGGACACCAAAAAGTCATCAAACGTCCACGTTTGTCCAGACCATTATAGGTTCACCTCAAAATATTTTCTGCTATTGCCGAAAAATGTTCAATATGCTTCATTCTAAGCCAAACGGTTAAACAAATTTACATTTTATCGTGAATCCACTCTACTAACTTGATTCTACTGAAGTTTGCCCTCATACAGTTCTTCACTGTTGACTTAATTCAATTGTTTTCTATTTGAAATTAGGTCGACATCGAACTGTTCATTTTTTTTTGTTATTTGTTTGTTTGATTTTAATTAATGCCGTTGTTGTTTTCGTCGAATTCTCTTTCCCTGAAATGATGTGTCCAGAGGACACTATTTCCTGAGAAAAAAAAAACATCAGCACAAAACGACACAATTAAAAGCAGAAACTGAAAACATTTACTGCAATTAGTTATTTACAAACCAAGGCCAGAGACTGGAAAAAAATGAAGTAGTATTAGAGAAATATACAAGTATTTAAAGGGTGATCCAATATTTTTGTTTTGGAATTTATTGTACAATCCCTTCTTTCGAGGGGAGACGTTTACATAAAGTTAATCAAACCGTTCGTTATATTGCGAATTATTAATCTCTCTAACTTCAACATTTCAAATGTTCAATTAATGGCCTAGTCGTGGTAGATCAATACTTTCACTAAATCGGCGCTGAAACTGCCGGGAGATTTCCCAGCTCAATTTCGACCATTCCTTCTCCAATTCTTTCGTATAGATAGTTTTTTTGTTGCTCTATAAAAGCGAACAGTAGTAGTGGGTTACCAGAATACCTGTGCTCAGACTCTGATTGCAGTTTCATCGACAACAATAAATAAATATTGACTTTATCTGTTTTGCTTGTTGGAACATTGCAAATAAATGAACATAGTCACTGTACTCACAGTAACAATGTCCTGTAGTGCACCGAAACGAATCAAGTGCAAAAACACACCGAAAGTAACAAAATTAATTTGTATGAAAAGAGAACAATTAAAAACACAAAATAAAAACCCCCCCTCGTATTTGCTTCTTCAACCATCTCCATGTCAGCAATGAGTCAGTGATGTTGAAGCATGTAACAGTCAGCTGAAACACAGTTGTCGTCCCATATGGAACTGGAAAAAAAAAAAAGGACACGTACATATATGCGTATGTCATTGGATGCCGGCACAGATGAGCGCGTGACACAATAGGGTTTTCGGTGATGGATGACACTGACCAGCGAAATGTCATTTCGGGTTGGTAGTGGTTTTGAAAGAGTTGGTGTTTGTAAAGTGCGATAAATATGAATATTCAATACCAGGTTTATCCGAAATTTCATGAATATTCCTTTTAATTCACAATGGAATTGTAAATGTATGACGACAAATATTAAAGTTATTAAAACTAATTTTTTTTAGGTATTCTTGATTTATATTCCTCATAAAGTTTTGTTTCTCTTAGTCGAGTTCCAGTTCGAGGTCATTGATTATATCTATTTTTGCAAAAAAAAAGAATGTTTCAGAAAGGTTTCAAGCATTGTGTTAAAACTAATTATCAATATGTATAAAAACAAGGCTCTAATTCAAATCTGCAGACTTATTGCGGACTGGGCCACATCAGGATTTCGACTGATAAATCTAGGCGCGTTTCCATTAACTTTGGCTCCAGGAGGCCTATTTGATTTAAGAAACATTAAATTTTTGGCATAAAAATGTGATGAAAAGGTTCACACTTTTTAGCAACGCTAACAAAAGGGGTTATGAATAATGTAAGCTTTCCAAAGAATGTTTGGAATAAAAACGTCATTACAGGGTTTCACCTTTTGAATCAAATTTATCAAAGACAGGTTTAAATGTTGGCATAAAAAGAGTGATTACTGATTTCTCCTTTGGCTCTAGGAGACATTTTTTTAAATCAGTTATTTATATTTTCCAAAGAATTTTTGGCATAAAACCGTTATTACATATTTTCGCCTTTTGGCTTAAGTACCTTATTTAACCACTTATGGGGGAATCAAATTTTTTAGAAGAAATATTAAACTTTTGGCATAAAAAGAGTGATAATAGATTTACTCTTTTTTTTACAGGCAGTATTCAAAAGGTTTCATTCCTTTTGGCTTTAGTTATGAGGGATTTACGTTTTGCTCAGAATCATTGCATTTTTCTTATAAAAATCGGAAAATCGCTAGGATTTAAGTTCATCCCCCCCCCCCCCCCCAAAAAAAAAAGGATTAAATCGGTGGATAATATGAAATCCTTGTTATTAACAATTACCTAACAAAATCTGTCAACATATCAGAAAATCATAATCTGTTAACTGTGAAAATAATGGTGTCTCGACATGGCTAATGGTCATTTGGCGTTTGCTTCTATCTACATAGAGCCAAATGTCAACAGAAAGAAAAATGTGAGTTATACATTCTTAACCCGATCTTGAAAGACCTTGTAGTCGAGTTATACGTTTTCCAATGATATTGCGTTTCCTTACACATATCACTGATTTTCATAATTTTCTTGTTCAGTAAGTTTCATATCCTAGTCAATGGTTGCGCATTCACATTACATTCACAGTATCTACGGTTGTCCAGGCTCCTCATTAATATACACGCCACCCCCATACAAAATACCCACTACAAAAAAAAAATGCTATATTTCCCATTTGTTGTGTCAATTCCGACCCATATTCCAACATGTTTGAGGGAGTATGATTGCAATTATATGTAGACATTAATATTTATATAAATATACAAGATTTCTCATTTGCATTTTCATGCAAGTATTATTCGCAATATTTGTTTTTATTTGTTTTATTTTATTTCTGATATCTCATTGATATTTGTGTACCTCAATACATTCTATCTGTAGTCTTTGTCATAGTTGTCATCATGATTTGATTTAAATGTAATACCTTTTTGGTGACAACTGTCGGCAGTCAAAATGAATATTTCGTTTCCATTGTCATTAATTTGACAGCAACAATGCTTTGGCATCACAGCGTTGAAGTAAATAAATTAATCATTAATGAGTTGTGTGTTTTCCAAGGAAATAATTATGTATGTATTGGATTATCACAACATTATTCAAAATGTTGAAAACACTCTAATAATATGTGTATGTCGACTATAATCCTTACCCATCCTCTCAATGTAGGTTTGAGTAATTTAGAATTTCGATTTTTTCAAAATCGCGCTTTTTTCATATTTTGGTAGACCATTGTGAAATACACATCCCACACAAATTTCAGGGCTTTGTAATAGAAAATATCGGATTTATTGCCCTTTTGTAAAAGGGCGTAGAATCCAAAAAAAACTCCTAAATAAAAAAAAACAATTAAATAAAATTAAAAATTAACTTGTTTCTTTTTATAACTCTGATTTTACAGAAATGATTTTACAACTGAGATGGTAATGGTGAACAAGTATGCCGCACACATTCAAGGTAAGGCCAATAAATAGAAACATCTTTTTGTACGCTTATCCTGTGCTGTCCTTCTGATGCAAGACTTTATAGTTCTATCCAATGTCAAGCAATTACAGTTTTTTCTTTCTCCATATCCTTATCATACCCCTCTAGTCCAGTGCAACAGCTACCGTCACAACAGGTCACTCTGTAAAATTGCAGGATTTGCCTATTTTCGCTCTAGGAGGCTTTGTTAATGAGATATTTGCAATTTTAGTTTTCCCAACAAAAATTGAATTTTATATGGAAAAGTGATCACAGGATTTGCCTATTTTCGCTCTAGGAGGCTTAGTTAATGAGATATTTGCAATTTTAGTTTTCCCAACAAAAATTGTATTTTGTATGGGAAAAAAAAGTGATCACAGGATTTGCCTATTTTCGCTATAGGAGGCTTAGTTAATGAGATATTTGCAATTTTAGTTTTCCCAACAAAAAAATTTTAGTTTTCCCAACAAAAATTGAATTTTGTATGGAAAAAAAGTGATCACAGTATTTGCCTATTTTCGCTCTAGGAGGCTTAGTTAGTGAGATATTTGCAATTTTAGTTTTCCCAACAAAAATTGAATTTTGTATGAAAAAAAAGTGATCACAGGATTTGCCTATTTTCGCTCTAGGAGGCTTAGTTAATGAGATATTTGCAATTTTAGTTTTCCCATCAAAAATTGAATTTTGTATGGAAAAAAGTGATCACAGGATTTGCCTATTTTCGCTCTAGGAGGCTTAGTTAATGAGATATTTGCAATTTTAGTTTTCCCAACAAAAATTGAATTTTGTATGGAAAAAAAGTGATTACAGGATTTGCCTATTTTCGCTCTAGGAGGCTTAGTTAGTGAGATATTTGCAATTTTAGTTTTCCCAACAAAAAATGAATTTTGTATGGAAAAAAAGTGATCACAGGATTTGCCTATTTTCGCTCTAGGAGGCTTAGTTAGTGAGATATTTGCAATTTTAGTTTTCCCAACAAAAAAATTTTAGTTTTCCCAACAAAAATTGAATTTTGTATGGAAAAAAAATGATCACAGTATTTGCCTATTTTCGCGCTAGGAGGCTTAGTTAGTGAGATATTTGCAATTTTAGTTTTCCCAACAAAAATTGAATTTTGTATGAAAAAAAAAGTGATCACAGGATTTGCCTATTTTCGCTCTAGGAGGCTTAGTTAGTGAGATATTTGCAATTTTAGTTTTCCCAACAAAAAATGAATTTTGTATGGAAAAAAAGTGATCACAGAATTTGCCTATTTTCGCTCTAGGAGGCTTAGTTAATGAGGTATTTGCAATTTTAGTTTTCCCAACAAAAATTTAATTTTGTATGAAAAAAAGTGATCACAGGATTTGCCCCTTTTTGCTCTAGGACGCTTAGTTACTGAGATATGTCTAATTTTAGTTGACCAAGAAAAAAATTAATTTTTGTATGGAAAAAAAGTGATCACAGGATTTGCCCCTTTTTGCTCTAGGACGCTTAGTTACTGAGATATGACTAATTTTAGTTGACCAAGAAAAAAATCAATTTTTGTATGGAAAAAAAGTGATCACAGGATTTGCCCTTTTTTGCTCTAGGACGCTTAGTTACTGAGATATGACTAATTTTAGTTGACCAAGAAAAAAATTAATTTTTGTATGGAAAAAAAGTGATCACAGGATTTGCCCCTTTTTGCTCTAGGACGCTTAGTTACTGAGATATGTCTAATTTTAGTTGACCAAGAAAAAAATTAATTTTTGTATGGAAAAAAAGTGATCACAGGATTTGCCCCTTTTTGCTCTAGGACGCTTAGTTACTGAGATATGACTAATTTTAGTTGACCAAGAAAAAAATCAATTTTTGTATGGAAAAAAAGTGATCACAGGATTTGCCCCTTTTTGCTCTAGGACGCTTAGTTACTGAGATATTACTAATTTTAGTTGACCAAGAAAAAAATCAATTTTTGTATGGAAAAAAAGTGATCACAGGATTTGCCCCTTTTTGCTCTAGGACGCTTAGTTACTGAGATATGACTGATTTTAGTTGACCAAGAAAAAAATCAATTTTTGTATGGAAAAAAAGTGATCACAGGATTTGCCCCTTTTTGCTCTAGGACGCTTAGTTACTGAGATATGACTAATTTTAGTTCACCAAGAAAAAAATTAATTTTTGTGTGGAAAAAAAGTGATCACAGGATTTGCCCCTTTTTGCTCTAGGACGCTTAGTTACTGAGAGATGACTAATTTTAGTTGACCAAGAAAAAAATCAATTTTTGTATGGAAAAAAAGTGATCACAGGATTTGCCCCTTTTTGCTCTAGGACGCTTAGTTACTGAGATATGACTATTTTTATTTGACCAAGAAAAAAATTAATTTTTGTATGGAAAAAAAGTGATCACAGGATTTGCCCCTTTTTGCTCTAGGACGCTTAGTTACTGAGATATGACTAATTTTAGTTGACCAAGAAAAAAATCAATTTTTGTATGGAAAAAAAGTGATCACAGGATTTGCCCTTTTTGCTCTAGGACGCTTAATTACTAAGATATGACTAATTTTAGTTGACCAAGAAAAAAATTAATTTTTGTATGGAAAAAAAGTGATCACAGGATTTGCCCCTTTTTGCTCTAGGACGCTTAGTTACTGAGATATGACTAATTTTAGTTGACCAAGAAAAAAATCAATTTTTGTATGGAAAAAAAGTGATCACAGGATTTGCCCTTTTTTGCTCTAGGACGCTTAGTTACTGAGATATGACTAATTTTAGTTGACCAAGAAAAAAATTAATTTTTGTATGGAAAAAAAGTGATCACAGGATTTGCCCCTTTTTGCTCTAGGACGCTTAGTTACTGAGATATGTCTAATTTTAGTTGACCAAGAAAAAAATTAATTTTTGTATGGAAAAAAAGTGATCACAGGATTTGCCCCTTTTTGCTCTAGGACGCTTAGTTACTGAGATATGACTAATTTTAGTTGACCAAGAAAAAAATCAATTTTTGTATGGAAAAAAAGTGATCACAGGATTTGCCCCTTTTTGCTCTAGGACGCTTAGTTACTGAGATATTACTAATTTTAGTTGACCAAGAAAAAAATCAATTTTTGTATGGAAAAAAAGTGATCACAGGATTTGCCCCTTTTTGCTCTAGGACGCTTAGTTACTGAGATATGACTGATTTTAGTTGACCAAGAAAAAAATCAATTTTTGTATGGAAAAAAAGTGATCACAGGATTAGCCCCTTTTTGCTCTAGGACGCTTAGTTACTGAGATATGACTAATTTTAGTTCACCAAGAAAAAAATTAATTTTTGTGTGGAAAAAAAGTGATCACAGGATTTGCCCCTTTTTGCTCTAGGACGCTTAGTTACTGAGAGATGACTAATTTTAGTTGACCAAGAAAAAAATCAATTTTTGTATGGAAAAAAAGTGATCACAGGATTTGCCCCTTTTTGCTCTAGGACGCTTAGTTACTGAGATATGACTATTTTTATTTGACCAAGAAAAAAATTAATTTTTGTATGGAAAAAAAGTGATCACAGGATTTGCCCCTTTTTGCTCTAGGACGCTTAGTTACTGAGATATGACTAATTTTAGTTGACCAAGAAAAAAATCAATTTTTGTATGGAAAAAAAGTGATCACAGGATTTGCCCCTTTTTGCTCTAGGACGCTTAGTTACTGAGATATGACTAATTTTAGTTGACCAAGAAAAAAATTAATTTTTGTATGGAAAAAAAGTGATCACAGGATTTGCCCCTTTTTGCTCTAGGACGCTTAGTTACCGAGATATGACTAATTTTAGTTGACCAAGAAAAAAATCAATTTTTGTATGGAAAAAAAGTGATCACAGGATTTGCCCCTTTTTGCTCTAGGACGCTTAGTTACTGAGATATGACTAATTTTAGTTGACCAAGAAAAAAATCAATTTTTGTATGGAAAAAAAGTGATCACAGGATTTGCCCCTTTTTGCTCTAGGACGCTTAGTTACTGAGATATGTCTAATTTTAGTTGACCAAAAAAAAAAATTAATTTTTGTATGGAAAAAAAGTGATCACAGGATTTGCCCCTTTTTGCTCTAGGACGCTTAGTTACTGAGATATGTCTAATTTTAGTTGACCAAGAAAAAAATTAATTTTTGTATGGAAAAAAAGTGATCACAGGATTTGCCCCTTTTTGCTCTAGGACGCTTAGTTACTGAGATATGACTAATTTTAGTTGACCAAGAAAAAAATCAATTTTTGTATGGAAAAAAAGTGATCACAGGATTTGCCCCTTTTTGCTCTAGGACGCTTAGTTACTGAGATATTACTAATTTTAGTTGACCAAGAAAAAAATCAATTTTTGTATGGAAAAAAAGTGATCACAGGATTTGCCCCTTTTTGCTCTAGGACGCTTAGTTACTGAGATATGACTGATTTTAGTTGACCAAGAAAAAAATCAATTTTTGTATGGAAAAAAAGTGATCACAGGATTTGCCCCTTTTTGCTCTAGGACGCTTAGTTACTGAGATATGACTAATTTTAGTTCACCAAGAAAAAAATTAATTTTTGTGTGGAAAAAAAGTGATCACAGGATTTGCCCCTTTTTGCTCTAGGACGCTTAGTTACTGAGAGATGACTAATTTTAGTTGACCAAGAAAAAAATCAATTTTTGTATGGAAAAAAAGTGATCACAGGATTTGCCCCTTTTTGCTCTAGGACGCTTAGTTACTGAGATATGACTATTTTTATTTGACCAAGAAAAAAATTAATTTTTGTATGGAAAAAAAGTGATCACAGGATTTGCCCCTTTTTGCTCTAGGACGCTTAGTTACTGAGATATGACTAATTTTAGTTGACCAAGAAAAAAATCAATTTTTGTATGGAAAAAAAGTGATCACAGGATTTGCCCCTTTTTGCTCTAGGACGCTTAGTTACTGAGATATGACTAATTTTAGTTGACCAAGAAAAAAATTAATTTTTGTATGGAAAAAAAGTGATCACAGGATTTGCCCCTTTTTGCTCTAGGACGCTTAGTTACCGAGATATGACTAATTTTAGTTGACCAAGAAAAAAATCAATTTTTGTATGGAAAAAAAGTGATCACAGGATTTGCCCCTTTTTGCTCTAGGACGCTTAGTTACTGAGATATGACTAATTTTAGTTGACCAAGAAAAAAATTAATTTTTGTATGGAAAAAAAGTGATCACAGGATTTGCCCCTTTTTGCTCTAGGACGCTTAGTTACTGAGATATGTCTAATTTTAGTTGACCAAGAAAAAAATTAATTTTTGTATGGAAAAAAAGTGATCACAGGATTTGCCCCTTTTTGCTCTAGGACGCTTAGTTACTGAGATATGACTAATTTTAGTTGACCAAGAAAAAAATCAATTTTTGTATGGAAAAAAAGTGATCACAGGATTTGCCCCTTTTTGCTGTAGGACGCTTAGTTACTGAGATATTACTAATTTTAGTTGACCAAGAAAAAAATCAATTTTTGTATGGAAAAAAAGTGATCACAGGATTTGCCCCTTTTTGCTCTAGGACGCTTAGTTACTGAGATATGACTGATTTTAGTTGACCAAGAAAAAAATCAATTTTTGTATGGAAAAAAAGTGATCACAGGATTTGCCCCTTTTTGCTCTAGGACGCTTAGTTACTGAGATATGACTAATTTTAGTTCACCAAGAAAAAAATTAATTTTTGTGTGGAAAAAAAGTGATCACAGGATTTGCCCCTTTTTGCTCTAGGACGCTTAGTTACTGAGAGATGACTAATTTTAGTTGACCAAGAAAAAAACTAATTTTTGTATGGAAAAAAAGTGATCACAGGATTTGCCCCTTTTTGCTCTAGGACGCTTAGTTACTGAGATATGACTATTTTTATTTGACCAAGAAAAAAATTAATTTTTGTATGGAAAAAAAGTGATCACAGGATTTGCCCCTTTTTGCTCTAGGACGCTTAGTTACTGAGATATGTCTAATTTTAGTTGACCAAGAAAAAAATTAATTTTTGTATGGAAAAAAAGTGATCACAGGATTTCCCCCTTTTTGCTCTAGGACGCTTAGTTACTGAGATATGACTAATTTTAGTTGACCAAGAAAAAAATCAATTTTTGTATGGAAAAAAAGTGATCACAGGATTTGCCCCTTTTTGCTCTAGGACGCTTAGTTACTGAGATATGACTAATTTTAGTTGACCAAGAAAAAAATCAATTTTTGTATGGAAAAAAAGTGATCACAGGATTTGCCCCTTTTTGCTCTAGGACGCTTAGTTACTGAGATATGACTGATTTTAGTTGACCAAGAAAAAAATCAATTTTTGTATGGAAAAAAAGTGATCACAGGATTTGCCCCTTTTTGCTCTAGGACGCTTAGTTACTGAGATATGACTAATTTTAGTTCACCAAGAAAAAAATTAATTTTTGTGTGGAAAAAAAGTGATCACAGGATTTGCCCCTTTTTGCTCTAGGACGCTTAGTTACTGAGAGATGACTAATTTTAGTTGACCAAGAAAAAAATCAATTTTTGTATGGAAAAAAAGTGATCACAGGATTTGCCCCTTTTTGCTCTAGGACGCTTAGTTACTGAGATATGACTAATTTTAGTTGACCAAGAAAAAAATCAATTTTTGTATGGAAAAAAAGTGATCACAGGATTTGCCCCTTTTTGCTCTAGGACGCTTAGTTACCGAGATATGACTAATTTTAGTTGACCAAGAAAAAAATCAATTTTTGTATGGAAAAAAAGTGATCACAGGATTTGCCCCTTTTTGCTCTAGGACGCTTAGTTACTGAGATATTACTAATTTTAGTTGACCAAGAAAAAAATCAATTTTTGTATGGAAAAAAAGTGATCACAGGATTTGCCCCTTTTTGCTCTAGGACGCTTAGTTACTGAGATATGACTGATTTTAGTTGACCAAGAAAAAAATCAATTTTTGTATGGAAAAAAAGTGATCACAGGATTTGCCCCTTTTTGCTCTAGGACGCTTAGTTACTGAGATATGACTAATTTTAGTTCACCAAGAAAAAAATTAATTTTTGTATGGAAAAAAGTGATCACAGGATTTGCCCTTTTTGCTCTAGGACGCTTAATTACTAAGATATGACTAATTTTAGTTGACCAAGAAAAAAATTAATTTTTGTAGGACGCTTAATTACTAAGATATGGCTAATTTTAGTTGACCAAGAAAAAAATCAATTTTTGTATGGAAAAAAAGTGATCACAGGATTTGCCCCTTTTTGCTCTAGGACGCTTAGTTACTGAGATATGACTAATTTTAGTTGACCAAGAAAAAAACCAATTTTTGTATGGAAAAAAAGTGATCACAGGATTTGCCCTTTTTTGCTCTAGGACGCTTAGTTACTGAGATATGACTAATTTTAGTTGACCAAGAAAAAAATCAATTTTTGTATGGAAAAAAAGTGATCACAGGATTTGCCCCTTTTTGCTCTAGGACGCTTAGTTACTGAGAGATGACTAATTTTAGTTGACCAAGAAAAAAATCAATTTTTGTATGGAAAAAAAGTGATCACAGGATTTGCCCCTTTTTGCTCTAGGACGCTTAGTTACTGAGATATGACTATTTTTATTTGACCAAGAAAAAAATTAATTTTTGTATGGAAAAAAAGTGATCACAGGATTTGCCCCTTTTTGCTCTAGGACGCTTAGTTACTGAGATATGTCTAATTTTAGTTGACCAAGAAAAAAATCAATTTTTGTATGAAAAAAAGTGATCACAGGATTTGCCCCTTTTTGCTCTAGGACGCTTAGTTACTGAGATATGACTAATTTTAGTTGACCAAGAAAAAAATCAATTTTTGTATGGAAAAAAAGTGATCACAGGATTTGCCCCTTTTTGCTCTAGGACGCTTAGTTACTGAGATATGACTGATTTTAGTTGACCAAGAAAAAAATCAATTTTTGTATGGAAAAAAAGTGATCACAGGATTTGCCCCTTTTTGCTCTAGGACGCTTAGTTACTGAGATATGACTAATTTTAGTTGACCAAGAAAAAAATCAATTTTTGTATGAAAAAAAGTGATCACAGGATTTGCCCCTTTTTGCTCTAGGACGCTTAGTTACTGAGAGATGACTAATTTTAGTTGACCAAGAAAAAAATCAATTTTTGTATGGAAAAAAAGTGATCACAGGATTTGCCCCTTTTTGCTCTAGGACGCTTAGTTACTGAGATATGACTATTTTTATTTGACCAAGAAAAAAATTAATTTTTGTATGGAAAAAAAGTGATCACAGGATTTGCCCCTTTTTGCTCTAGGACGCTTAGTTACTGAGATATGACTAATTTTAGTTGACCAAGAAAAAAATCAATTTTTGTATGGAAAAAAAGTGATCACAGGATTTGCCCCTTTTTGCTCTAGGACGCTTAGTTACTGAGATATGACTAATTTTAGTTGACCAAGAAAAAAATTAATTTTTGTATGGAAAAAAAGTGATCACAGGATTTGCCCCTTTTTGCTCTAGGACGCTTAGTTACCGAGATATGACTAATTTTAGTTGACCAAGAAAAAAATCAATTTTTGTATGGAAAAAAAGTGATCACAGGATTTGCCCCTTTTTGCTCTAGGACGCTTAGTTACTGAGATATGACTAATTTTAGTTGACCAAGAAAAAAATCAATTTTTGTATGGAAAAAAAGTGATCACAGGATTTGCCCCTTTTTGCTCTAGGACGCTTAGTTACTGAGATATGTCTAATTTTAGTTGACCAAAAAAAAAAATTAATTTTTGTATGGAAAAAAAGTGATCACAGGATTTGCCCCTTTTTGCTCTAGGACGCTTAGTTACTGAGATATGACTAATTTTAGTTGACCAAGAAAAAAACCAATTTTTGTATGGAAAAAAAGTGATCACAGGATTTGCCCCTTTTTGCTCTAGGACGCTTAGTTACTGAGATATGACTAATTTTAGTTGACCAAGAAAAAAATCAATTTTTGTATGGAAAAAAAGTGATCACAGGATTTGCCCCTTTTTGCTCTAGGACGCTTAGTTACTGAGATATGACTATTTTTATTTGACCAAGAAAAAAATTAATTTTTGTATGGAAAAAAAGTGATCACAGGATTTGCCCCTTTTTGCTCTAGGACGCTTAGTTACTGAGATATGACTAATTTTTGTTGACCAAGAAAAAAATTAATTTTTGTATGGAAAAAAAGTGATCACAGGATTTGCCCTTTTTGCTCTAGGACGCTTAATTACTAAGATATGACTAATTTTAGTTGACCAAGAAAAAAATTAATTTTTGTATGGAAAAAAAGTGATCACAGGATTTGCCCCTTTTTGCTCTAGGACGCTTAGTTACTGAGATATGACTAATTTTAGTTGACCAAGAAAAAAAATCAATTTTTGTATGCAAAAAAAGTGATTACAGGATTTGCCCCTTTTTGCTCTAGGACGCTTAGTTACTGAGATATGACTAATTTTAGTTGACCAAGAAAAAAATTAATTTTTGTATGGAAAAAAGTGATCACAGGATTTGCCCTTTTTGCTCTAGGACGCTTAATTACTAAGATATGACTAATTTTAGTTGACCAAGAAAAAAATTAATTTTTGTAGGACGCTTAATTACTAAGATATGGCTAATTTTAGTTGACCAAGAAAAAAATCAATTTTTGTATGGAAAAAAAGTGATCACAGGATTTGCCCCTTTTTGCTCTAGGACGCTTAGTTACTGAGATATGACTAATTTTAGTTGACCAAGAAAAAAATCAATTTTTGTATGAAAAAAAGTGATCACAGGATTTGCCCCTTTTTGCTCTAGGACGCTTAGTTACTGAGATATGTCTAATTTTAGTTGACCAAGAAAAAAATTAATTTTTGTATGGAAAAAAAGTGATCACAGGATTTGCCCCTTTTTGCTCTAGGACGCTTAGTTACTGAGATATGACTAATTTTAGTTGACCAAGAAAAAAATCAATTTTTGTATGGAAAAAAAGTGATCACAGGATTTGCCCTTTTTTGCTCTAGGACGCTTAGTTACTGAGATATGACTAATTTTAGTTGACCAAGAAAAAAATTATTTTTTGTATGGAAAAAAAGTGATCACTGGATTTGCCCCTTTTTGCTCAAGGACGCTTAGTTACTGAGATATGTCTAATTTTAGTTGACCAAGAAAAAAATTAATTTTTGTATGGAAAAAAAGTGATCACAGGATTTGCCCCTTTTTGCTCTAGGACGCTTAGTTACTGAGATATGACTAATTTTAGTTGACCAAGAAAAAAATCAATTTTTGTATGGAAAAAAAGTGATCACAGGATTTGCCCCTTTTTGCTCTAGGACGCTTAGTTACTGAGATATTACTAATTTTAGTTGACCAAGAAAAAAATCAATTTTTGTATGGAAAAAAAGTGATCACAGGATTTGCCCCTTTTTGCTCTAGGACGCTTAGTTACTGAGATATGACTGATTTTAGTTGACCAAGAAAAAAATCAATTTTTGTATGGAAAAAAAGTGATCACAGGATTTGCCCCTTTTTGCTCTAGGACGCTTAGTTACTGAGATATGACTAATTTTAGTTCACCAAGAAAAAAATTAATTTTTGTGTGGAAAAAAAGTGATCACAGGATTTGCCCCTTTTTGCTCTAGGACGCTTAGTTACTGAGAGATGACTAATTTTAGTTGACCAAGAAAAAAATCAATTTTTGTATGGAAAAAAAGTGATCACAGGATTTGCCCCTTTTTGCTCTAGGACGCTTAGTTACTGAGATATGACTATTTTTATTTGACCAAGAAAAAAATTAATTTTTGTATGGAAAAAAAGTGATCACAGGATTTGCCCCTTTTTGCTCTAGGACGCTTAGTTACTGAGATATGACTAATTTTAGTTGACCAAGAAAAAAATCAATTTTTGTATGGAAAAAAAGTGATCACAGGATTTGCCCCTTTTTGCTCTAGGACGCTTAGTTACTGAGATATGACTAATTTTAGTTGACCAAGAAAAAAATTAATTTTTGTATGGAAAAAAAGTGATCACAGGATTTGCCCCTTTTTGCTCTAGGACGCTTAGTTACCGAGATATGACTAATTTTAGTTGACCAAGAAAAAAATCAATTTTTGTATGGAAAAAAAGTGATCACAGGATTTGCCCCTTTTTGCTCTAGGACGCTTAGTTACTGAGATATGACTAATTTTAGTTGACCAAGAAAAAAATCAATTTTTGTATGGAAAAAAAGTGATCACAGGATTTGCCCCTTTTTGCTCTAGGACGCTTAGTTACTGAGATATGTCTAATTTTAGTTGACCAAAAAAAAAAATTAATTTTTGTATGGAAAAAAAGTGATCACAGGATTTGCCCCTTTTTGCTCTAGGACGCTTAGTTACTGAGATATGACTAATTTTAGTTGACCAAGAAAAAAATCAATTTTTGTATGGAAAAAAAGTGATCACAGGATTTGCCCCTTTTTGCTCTAGGACGCTTAGTTACTGAGATATGACTATTTTTATTTGACCAAGAAAAAAATTAATTTTTGTATGGAAAAAAAGTGATCACAGGATTTGCCCCTTTTTGCTCTAGGACGCTTAGTTACTGAGATATGACTAATTTTTGTTGACCAAGAAAAAAATTAATTTTTGTATGGAAAAAAAGTGATCACAGGATTTGCCCTTTTTGCTCTAGGACGCTTAATTACTAAGATATGACTAATTTTAGTTGACCAAGAAAAAAATTAATTTTTGTATGGAAAAAAAGTGATCACAGGATTTGCCCCTTTTTGCTCTAGGACGCTTAGTTACTGAGATATGACTAATTTTAGTTGACCAAGAAAAAAAATCAATTTTTGTATGCAAAAAAAGTGATCACAGGATTTGCCCCTTTTTGCTCTAGGACGCTTAGTTACTGAGATATGACTATTTTTATTTGACCAAGAAAAAAATTAATTTTTGTATGGAAAAAAAGTGATCACAGGATTTGCCCCTTTTTGCTCTAGGACGCTTAGTTACTAAAATATGACTAATTTTAGTTGACCAAGAAAAAAATTAATTTTTGTAGGACGCTTAATTACTAAGATATGGCTAATTTTAGTTGACCAAGAAAAAAATCAATTTTTGTATGGAAAAAAAGTGATCACAGGATTTGCCCCTTTTTGCTCTAGGACGCTTAGTTACTGAGATATGACTAATTTTAGTTGACCAAGAAAAAAATCAATTTTTGTATGAAAAAAAGTGATCACAGGATTTGCCCCTTTTTGCTCTAGGACGCTTAGTTACTGAGATATGTCTAATTTTAGTTGACCAAGAAAAAAATTAATTTTTGTATGGAAAAAAAGTGATCACAGGATTTGCCCCTTTTTGCTCTAGGACGCTTAGTTACTGAGATATGACTAATTTTAGTTGACCAAGAAAAAAATCAATTTTTGTATGGAAAAAAAGTGATCACAGGATTTGCCCTTTTTTGCTCTAGGACGCTTAGTTACTGAGATATGACTAATTTTAGTTGACCAAGAAAAAAATTAATTTTTGTATGGAAAAAAAGTGATCACAGGATTTGCCCCTTTTTGCTCTAGGACGCTTAGTTACTGAGATATGTCTAATTTTAGTTGACCAAGAAAAAAATTAATTTTTGTATGGAAAAAAAGTGATCACAGGATTTGCCCCTTTTTGCTCTAGGACGCTTAGTTACTGAGATATGACTAATTTTAGTTGACCAAGAAAAAAATCAATTTTTGTATGGAAAAAAAGTGATCACAGGATTTGCCCCTTTTTGCTCTAGGACGCTTAGTTACTGAGATATTACTAATTTTAGTTGACCAAGAAAAAAATCAATTTTTGTATGGAAAAAAAGTGATCACAGGATTTGCCCCTTTTTGCTCTAGGACGCTTAGTTACTGAGATATGACTGATTTTAGTTGACCAAGAAAAAAATCAATTTTTGTATGGAAAAAAAGTGATCACAGGATTTGCCCCTTTTTGCTCTAGGACGCTTAGTTACTGAGATATGACTAATTTTAGTTCACCAAGAAAAAAATTAATTTTTGTGTGGAAAAAAAGTGATCACAGGATTTGCCCCTTTTTGCTCTAGGACGCTTAGTTACTGAGAGATGACTAATTTTAGTTGACCAAGAAAAAAATCAATTTTTTTATGGAAAAAAAGTGATCACAGGATTTGCCCCTTTTTGCTCTAGGACGCTTAGTTACTGAGATATGACTATTTTTATTTGACCAAGAAAAAAATTAATTTTTGTATGGAAAAAAAGTGATCACAGGATTTGCCCCTTTTTGCTCTAGGACGCTTAGTTACTGAGATATGACTAATTTTAGTTGACCAAGAAAAAAATCAATTTTTGTATGGAAAAAAAGTGATCACAGGATTTGCCCCTTTTTGCTCTAGGACGCTTAGTTACTGAGATATGACTAATTTTAGTTGACCAAGAAAAAAATCAATTTTTGTATGGAACAAAAGTGATCACAGGATTTGCCCCTTTTTGCTCTAGGACGCTTAGTTACCGAGATATGACTAATTTTAGTTGACCAAGAAAAAAATCAATTTTTGTATGGAAAAAAAGTGATCACAGGATTTGCCCCTTTTTGCTCTAGGACGCTTAGTTACTGAGATATGACTAATTTTAGTTGACCAAGAAAAAAATCAATTTTTGTATGGAAAAAAAGTGATCACAGGATTTGCCCCTTTTTGCTCTAGGACGCTTAGTTACTGAGATATGTCTAATTTTAGTTGACCAAAAAAAAAAATTAATTTTTGTATGGAAAAAAAGTGATCACAGGATTTGCCCCTTTTTGCTCTAGGACGCTTAGTTACTGAGATATGACTAATTTTAGTTGACCAAGAAAAAAATCAATTTTTGTATGGAAAAAAAGTGATCACAGGATTTGCCCCTTTTTGCTCTAGGACGCTTAGTTACTGAGATATGACTAATTTTAGTTGACCAAGAAAAAAATCAATTTTTGTATGGAAAAAAAGTGATCACAGGATTTGCCCCTTTTTGCTCTAGGACGCTTAGTTACTGAGATATGACTATTTTTATTTGACCAAGAAAAAAATTAATTTTTGTATGGAAAAAAAGTGATCACAGGATTTGCCCCTTTTTGCTCTAGGACGCTTAGTTACTGAGAGATGACTAATTTTAGTTGACCAAGAAAAAAATCAATTTTTGTATGGAAAAAAAGTGATCACAGGATTTGCCCCTTTTTGCTCTAGGACGCTTAGTTACTGAGATATGACTATTTTTATTTGACCAAGAAAAAAATTAATTTTTGTATGGAAAAAAAGTGATCACAGGATTTGCCCCTTTTTGCTCTAGGACGCTTAGTTACTGAGATATGACTAATTTTAGTTGACCAAGAAAAAAATCAATTTTTGTATGGAAAAAAAGTGATCACAGGATTTGCCCCTTTTTGCTCTAGGACGCTTAGTTACTGAGATATGACTAATTTTAGTTGACCAAGAAAAAAATTAATTTTTGTATGGAAAAAAAGTGATCACAGGATTTGCCCCTTTTTGCTCTAGGACGCTTAGTTACCGAGATATGACTAATTTTAGTTGACCAAGAAAAAAATCAATTTTTGTATGGAAAAAAAGTGATCACAGGATTTGCCCCTTTTTGCTCTAGGACGCTTAGTTACTGAGATATGACTAATTTTAGTTGACCAAGAAAAAAATCAATTTTTGTATGGAAAAAAAGTGATCACAGGATTTGCCCCTTTTTGCTCTAGGACGCTTAGTTACTGAGATATGTCTAATTTTAGTTGACCAAAAAAAAAAATTAATTTTTGTATGGAAAAAAAGTGATCACAGGATTTGCCCCTTTTTGCTCTAGGACGCTTAGTTACTGAGATATGACTAATTTTAGTTGACCAAGAAAAAAATCAATTTTTGTATGGAAAAAAAGTGATCACAGGATTTGCCCCTTTTTGCTCTAGGACGCTTAGTTACTGAGATATGACTAATTTTAGTTGACCAAGAAAAAAATCAATTTTTGTATGGAAAAAAAGTGATCACAGGATTTGCCCCTTTTTGCTCTAGGACGCTTAGTTACTGAGATATGACTATTTTTATTTGACCAAGAAAAAAATTAATTTTTGTATGGAAAAAAAGTGATCACAGGATTTGCCCCTTTTTGCTCTAGGACGCTTAGTTACTGAGATATGACTAATTTTTGTTGACCAAGAAAAAAATTAATTTTTGTATGGAAAAAAAGTGATCACAGGATTTGCCCTTTTTGCTCTAGGACGCTTAATTACTAAGATATGACTAATTTTAGTTGACCAAGAAAAAAATTAATTTTTGTATGGAAAAAAAGTGATCACAGGATTTGCCCCTTTTTGCTCTAGGACGCTTAATTACTGAGATATGACTAATTTTAGTTGACCAAGAAAAAAAATCAATTTTTGTATGCAAAAAAAGTGATTACAGGATTTGCCCCTTTTTGCTCTAGGACGCTTAGTTACTGAGATATGACTAATTTTAGTTGACCAAGAAAAAAATTAATTTTTGTATGGAAAAAAGTGATCACAGGATTTGCCCTTTTTGCTCTAGGACGCTTAATTACTAAGATATGACTAATTTTAGTTGACCAAGAAAAAAATTAATTTTTGTAGGACGCTTAATTACTAAGATATGGCTAATTTTAGTTGACCAAGAAAAAAATCAATTTTTGTATGGAAAAAAAGTGATCACAGGATTTGCCCCTTTTTGCTCTAGGACGCTTAGTTACTGAGATATGACTAATTTTAGTTGACCAAGAAAAAAATCAATTTTTGTATGAAAAAAAGTGATCACAGGATTTGCCCCTTTTTGCTCTAGGACGCTTAGTTACTGAGATATGTCTAATTTTAGTTGACCAAGAAAAAAATTAATTTTTGTATGGAAAAAAAGTGATCACAGGATTTGCCCCTTTTTGCTCTAGGACGCTTAGTTACTGAGATATGACTAATTTTAGTTGACCAAGAAAAAAATCAATTTTTGTATGGAAAAAAAGTGATCACAGGATTTGCCCTTTTTTGCTCTAGGACGCTTAGTTACTGAGATATGACTAATTTTAGTTGACCAAGAAAAAAATTAATTTTTGTATGGAAAAAAAGTGATCACAGGATTTGCCCCTTTTTGCTCTAGGACGCTTAGTTACTGAGATATGTCTAATTTTAGTTGACCAAGAAAAAAATTAATTTTTGTATGGAAAAAAAGTGATCACAGGATTTGCCCCTTTTTGCTCTAGGACGCTTAGTTACTGAGATATGACTAATTTTAGTTGACCAAGAAAAAAATCAATTTTTGTATGGAAAAAAAGTGATCACAGGATTTGCCCCTTTTTGCTCTAGGACGCTTAGTTACTGAGATATTACTAATTTTAGTTGACCAAGAAAAAAATCAATTTTTGTATGGAAAAAAAGTGATCACAGGATTTGCCCCTTTTTGCTCTAGGACGCTTAGTTACTGAGATATGACTGATTTTAGTTGACCAAGAAAAAAATCAATTTTTGTATGGAAAAAAAGTGATCACAGGATTTGCCCCTTTTTGCTCTAGGACGCTTAGTTACTGAGATATGACTAATTTTAGTTCACCAAGAAAAAAATTAATTTTTGTGTGGAAAAAAAGTGATCACAGGATTTGCCCCTTTTTGCTCTAGGACGCTTAGTTACTGAGAGATGACTAATTTTAGTTGACCAAGAAAAAAAATCAATTTTTGTATGGAAAAAAAGTGATCACAGGAATTGCCCCTTTTTGCTCTAGGACGCTTAGTTACTGAGATATGACTATTTTTATTTGACCAAGAAAAAAATTAATTTTTGTATGGAAAAAAAGTGATCACAGGATTTGCCCCTTTTTGCTCTAGGACGCTTAGTTACTGAGATATGACTAATTTTAGTTGACCAAGAAAAAAATCAATTTTTGTATGGAAAAAAAGTGATCACAGGATTTGCCCCTTTTTGCTCTAGGACGCTTAGTTACTGAGATATGACTAATTTTAGTTGACCAAGAAAAAAATCAATTTTTGTATGGAAAAAAAGTGATCACAGGATTTGCCCCTTTTTGCTCTAGGACGCTTAGTTACTGAGATATGACTAATTTTAGTTGACCAAGAAAAAAATCAATTTTTGTATGGAAAAAAAGTGATCACAGGATTTGCCCCTTTTTGCTCTAGGACGCTTAGTTACTGAGATATGACTATTTTTATTTGACCAAGAAAAAAATTAATTTTTGTATGGAAAAAAAGTGATCACAGGATTTGCCCCTTTTTGCTCTAGGACGCTTAGTTACTGAGATATGACTAATTTTTGTTGACCAAGAAAAAAATTAATTTTTGTATGGAAAAAAAGTGATCACAGGATTTGCCCTTTTTGCTCTAGGACGCTTAATTACTAAGATATGACTAATTTTAGTTGACCAAGAAAAAAATCAATTTTTGTATGGAAAAAAAGTGATCACAGGATTTGCCCTTTTTGCTCTAGGACGCTTAGTTACTGAGATATGACTAATTTTAGTTGACCAAGAAAAAAATCAATTTTTGTATGAAAAAAAGTGATCACAGGATTTGCCCCTTTTTGCTCTAGGACGCTTAGTTACTGAGATATGTCTAATTTTAGTTGACCAAGAAAAAAATTAATTTTTGTAGTTGATATGACTAATTTTAGTTGACCAAGAAAAAAAATCAATTTTTGTATGCAAAAAAAGTGATTACAGGATTTGCCCCTTTTTGCTCTAGGACGCTTAGTTACTGAGATATGACTAATTTTAGTTGACCAAGAAAAAAATTAATTTTTGTATGGAAAAAAGTGATCACAGGATTTGCCCTTTTTGCTCTAGGACGCTTAATTACTAAGATATGACTAATTTTAGTTGACCAAGAAAAAAATTAATTTTTGTAGGACGCTTAATTACTAAGATATGGCTAATTTTAGTTGACCAAGAAAAAAATCAATTTTTGTATGGAAAAAAAGTGATCACAGGATTTGCCCCTTTTTGCTCTAGGACGCTTAGTTACTGAGATATGACTAATTTTAGTTGACCAAGAAAAAAATCAATTTTTGTATGAAAAAAAGTGATCACAGGATTTGCCCCTTTTTGCTCTAGGACGCTTAGTTACTGAGATATGTCTAATTTTAGTTGACCAAGAAAAAAATTAATTTTTGTATGGAAAAAAAGTGATCACAGGATTTGCCCCTTTTTGCTCTAGGACGCTTAGTTACTGAGATATGACTAATTTTAGTTGACCAAGAAAAAAATCAATTTTTGTATGGAAAAAAAGTGATCACAGGATTTGCCCTTTTTTGCTCTAGGACGCTTAGTTACTGAGATATGACTAATTTTAGTTGACCAAGAAAAAAATTAATTTTTGTATGGAAAAAAAGTGATCACAGGATTTGTCCCTTTTTGCTCTAGGACGCTTAGTTACTGAGATATGACTAATTTTAGTTGACCAAGAAAAAAATCAATTTTTGTATGGAAAAAAAGTGATCACAGGATTTGCCCCTTTTTGCTCTAGGACGCTTAGTTACTGACATATTACTAATTTTAGTTGACCAAGAAAAAAATCAATTTTTGTATGGAAAAAAAGTGATCACAGGATTTGCCCCTTTTTGCTCTAGGACGCTTAGTTACTGAGATATGACTAATTTTAGTTGACCAAGAAAAAAAATCAATTTTTGTATGGAAAAAAAGTGATCACAGGATTTGCCCTTTTTTGCTCTAGGACGCTTAGTTACTGAGATATGACTAATTTTAGTTGACCAAGAAAAAAATTAATTTTTGTATGGAAAAAAAGTGATCACAGGATTTGCCCCTTTTTGCTCTAGGACGCTTAGTTACTGAGATATGACTAATTTTAGTTGACCAAGAAAAAAATCAATTTTTGTATGGAAAAAAAGTGATCACAGGATTTGCCCCTTTTTGCTCTAGGACGCTTAGTTACTGAGATATTACTAATTTTAGTTGACCAAGAAAAAAATCAATTTTTGTATGGAAAAAAAGTGATCACAGGATTTGCCCCTTTTTGCTCTAGGACGCTTAGTTACTGAGATATGACTGATTTTAGTTGACCAAGAAAAAAATCAATTTTTGTATGGAAAAAAAGTGATCACAGGATTTGCCCCTTTTTGCTCTAGGACGCTTAGTTACTGAGATATGACTAATTTTAGTTCACCAAGAAAAAAATTAATTTTTGTGTGGAAAAAAAGTGATCACAGGATTTGCCCCTTTTTGCTCTAGGACGCTTAGTTACTGAGAGATGACTAATTTTAGTTGACCAAGAAAAAAATCAATTTTTGTATGGAAAAAAAGTGATCACAGGATTTGCCCCTTTTTGCTCTAGGACGCTTAGTTACTGAGATATGACTATTTTTATTTGACCAAGAAAAAAATTAATTTTTGTATGGAAAAAAAGTGATCACAGGATTTGCCCCTTTTTGCTCTAGGACGCTTAGTTACTGAGATATGACTAATTTTAGTTGACCAAGAAAAAAATCAATTTTTGTATGGAAAAAAAGTGATCACAGGATTTGCCCCTTTTTGCTCTAGGACGCTTAGTTACTGAGATATGACTAATTTTAGTTGACCAAGAAAAAAATTAATTTTTGTATGGAAAAAAAGTGATCACAGGATTTGCCCCTTTTTGCTCTAGGACGCTTAGTTACCGAGATATGACTAATTTTAGTTGACCAAGAAAAAAATCAATTTTTGTATGGAAAAAAAGTGATCACAGGATTTGCCCCTTTTTGCTCTAGGACGCTTAGTTACTGAGATATGACTAATTTTAGTTGACCAAGAAAAAAATCAATTTTTGTATGGAAAAAAAGTGATCACAGGATTTGCCCCTTTTTGCTCTAGGACGCTTAGTTACTGAGATATGTCTAATTTTAGTTGACCAAAAAAAAAAATTAATTTTTGTATGGAAAAAAAGTGATCACAGGATTTGCCCCTTTTTGCTCTAGGACGCTTAGTTACTGAGATATGACTAATTTTAGTTGACCAAGAAAAAAATCAATTTTTGTATGGAAAAAAAGTGATCACAGGATTTGCCCCTTTTTGCTCTAGGACGCTTAGTTACTGAGATATGACTAATTTTAGTTGACCAAGAAAAAAATTAATTTTTGTATGGAAAAAAAGTGATCACAGGATTTGCCCCTTTTTGCTCTAGGACGCTTAGTTACTGAGATATGACTAATTTTAGTTGACCAAGAAAAAAATTAATTTTTGTATGGAAAAAAGTGATCACAGGATTTGCCCTTTTTGCTCTAGGACGCTTAATTACTAAGATATGACTAATTTTAGTTGACCAAGAAAAAAATCAATTTTTGTATGGAAAAAAAGTGATCACAGGATTTGCCCCTTTTTGCTCTAGGACGCTTAGTTACTGAGATATGACTAATTTTAGTTGACCAAGAAAAAAATTAATTTTTGTATGGAAAAAAAGTGATCACAGGATTTGCCCCTTTTTGCTCTAGGACGCTTAGTTACTGAGATATGACTAATTTTTGTTGACCAAGAAAAAAATTAATTTTTGTATGGAAAAAAGTGATCACAGGATTTGCCCCTTTTTGCTCTAGGACGCTTAATTACTAAGATATGACTAATTTTAGTTGACCAAGAAAAAAATTAATTTTTGTATGGAAAAAAAGTGATCACAGGATTTGCCCCTTTTTGCTCTAGGACGCTTAGTTACTGAGATATGACTAATTTTTGTTGACCAAGAAAAAAATTAATTTTTGTATGGAAAAAAGTGATCACAGGATTTGCCCCTTTTTGCTCTAGGACGCTTAATTACTAAGATATGACTAATTTTAGTTGACCAAGAAAAAAATTAATTTTTGTATGGAAAAAAAGTTATCACAGGATTTGCCCCTTTTTGCTCTAGGACGCTTAATTACTAAGATATGACTAATTTTAGTTGACCAAGAAAAAAATTAATTTTTGTATGGAAAAAAAGTGATCACAGGATTTGCCCCTTTTTGCTCTAGGACGCTTAGTTACTGAGATATGACTAATTTTAGTTGACCAAGAAAAAAATCAATTTTTGTATGGAAAAAAAGTGATCACAGGATTTGCCCCTTTTTGCTCTAGGACGCTTAGTTACTGAGATATGACTAATTTTAGTTAACCAAGAAAAAAATCAATTTTTGTATGGAAAAAAAGTGATCACAGGATTTGCCCCTTTTTGCTCTAGGACGCTTAGTTACTGAGATATGACTAATTTTAGTTGACCAAGAAAAAAATCAATTTTTGTATGGAAAAAAAGTGATCACAGGATTTGCCCCTTTTTGATCTAGGACGCTTAGTTACTGAGATATGACTAATTTTAGTTGACCAAGAAAAAAATTAATTTTTGTATGAAAAAAAAGTGATCACAGGATTTGCCCCTTTTTGCTCTAGGACGCTTAGTTACTGAGAGATGACTAATTTTAGTTGACCAAGAAAAAAATCAATTTTTGTATGGAAAAAAAGTGATCACAGGATTTGCCCCTTTTTGCTCTAGGACGCTTAGTTACTGAGATATGACTAATTTTAGTTGACCAAGAAAAAAATTAATTTTTGTATGGAAAAAAAGTGATCACAGGATTTGCCCCTTTTTGCTCTAGGACGCTTAGTTACTGAGAGATGACTAATTTTAGTTGACCAAGAAAAAAATCAATTTTTGTATGGAAAAAAAGTGATCACAGGATTTGCCCCTTTTTGCTCTAGGACGCTTAGTTACTGAGATATGACTAATTTTAGTTGACCAAGAAAAAAAATTAATTTTTGTATGGAAAAAAAGTGATCACAGGATTTGCCCCTTTTTGCTCTAGGACGCTTAGTTACTTAGATATGACTAATTTTAGTTGACCAAGAAAAAAATTAATTTTTGTATGGAAAAAAAGTGATCACAGGATTTGCCCCTTTTTGCTCTAGGACGCTTAGTTACTGAGATATGACTAATTTTAGTTGACCAAGAAAAAAAATTATTTTTGTATGGAAAAAAAGTGATCACAGGATTTGCCCCTTTTTGCTCTAGGACGCTTAGTTACTGAGATATGACTAATTTTAGTTAACCAAGAAAAAAAATAATTTTTGTATGGAAAAAAAGTGATCACTGGATTTGTTACTAAGATATGACTAATTTTAGTTGACCAAGAAAAAAATTAATTTTTGTATGGAAAAAAAGTGATCACAGGATTTGTCCCTTTTTGCTCTAGGACGCTTAGTTACTGAGATATGACTAATTTTAGTTGACCAAGAAAAAAATCAATTTTTGTATGGAAAAAAAGTGATCACAGGATTTGCCCCTTTTTGCTCTAGGACGCTTAGTTACTGAGATATTACTAATTTTAGTTGACCAAGAAAAAAATAAATTTTTGTATGGAAAAAAAGTGATCACAGGATTTGCCCCTTTTTGCTCTAGGACGCTTAGTTAATGAGATATGACTAATTTTAGTTGACCAAGAAAAAAATCAATTTTTGTATGGAAAAAAGTTATCACAGGATTTCCCCCTTTTTGTTCTAGGACGCTTAGTTACTGAGATATGACTAATTTTAGTTGACCAAGAAAAAAATTAATTTTTGTATGGAAAAAAAGTGATCACAGGATTTGCCCCTTTTTGCTCTAGGACGCTTAGTTACTGAGATATGACTAATTTTAGTTGACCAAGAAAAAAATTAATTTTTGTATGGAAAAAAAGTGATCACAGGATTTGCCCCTTTTTGCTCTAGGACGCTTAGTTACTGAGATATGACTAATTTTAGTTGACCAAGAAAAAAAATTATTTTTGTATGGAAAAAAAGTGATCACAGGATTTGCCCCTTTTTGCTCTAGGACGCTTAGTTACTGAGATATGACTAATTTTAGTTGACCAAGAAAAAAATAAATTTTTGTATGGAAAAAAAGTGATCACTGGATTTGTTACTAAGATATGACTAATTTTAGTTGACCAAGAAAAAAATCAATTTTTGTATGGAAAAAAAGTGATCACAGGATTTGCCCCTTTTTGCTCTAGGACGCGTAGTTACTGAGATATGACTAATTTTAGTTGACCTAGAAAAAAATTAATTTTTGTATGGAAAAAAAGTGATCACAGGATTTGCCCCTTTTTGCTCTAGGACGCTTAGTTACTGAGATATGACTAATTTTAGTTGACCAAGAAAAAAATCAATTTTTGTATGGAAAAAAAGTGATCACAGGATTTGCCCCTTTTTGCTCTAGGACGCTTAGTTACTGAGATATGACTAATTTTAGTTGACCAAGAAAAAAAATTATTTTTGTATGGAAAAAAAGTGATCACAGGATTTGCCCCTTTTTGCTCTAGGACGCTTAGTTACTGAGATATGACTAATTTTAGTTGACCAAGAAAAAAATCAATATTTGCATGGAAAAAAAGTGATCACAGGATTTGCCCCTTTTTGCTCTAGGACGCTTAGTTACTGAGATATGACTAATTTTAGTTGACCAAGAAAAAAAATTATTTTTGTATGGAAAAAAAGTGATCACAGGATTTGCCCCTTTTTGCTCTAGGACGCTTAGTTACTGAGATATGACTAATTTTAGTTGACCAAGAAAAAAATCAATATTTGCATGGAAAAAAAGTGATCACAGGATTTGCCCATTTTTGCTCTAGGACGCTTAGTTACTGAGATATGACTAATTTTAGTTGACCAAGAAAAAAATCAATTTTTGTATGGAAAAAAAGTGATCACAGGATTTGCCCCTTTTTGCTCTAGGACGCTTAGTTACTGAGATATGACTAATTTTAGTTGACCAAGAAAAAAATCAATTTTTGTATGAAAAAAAGTGATCACAGGATTTGCCCCTTTTTGCTCTAGGACGCTTAGTTACTGAGATATGTCTAATTTTAGTTGACCAAGAAAAAAATTAATTTTTGTATGGAAAAAAAGTGATCACAGGATTTGCCCCTTTTTGCTCTAGGACGCTTAGTTACTGAGATATGACTAATTTTAGTTGACCAAGAAAAAAATCAATTTTTGTATGGAAAAAAAGTGATCACAGGATTTGCCCCTTTTTGCTCTAGGACGCTTAGTTACTGAGATATGACTAATTTTAGTTGACCAAGAAAAAAATCAATTTTTGTATGGAAAAAAGTTATCACAGGATTTGCCCCTTTTTGCTCTATGACGCTTAGTTACTGAGATATGACTAATTTTAGTTGACCAAGAAAAAAATTAGGACGCTTAGTTACTGAGATATGACTAATTTTAGTTGACCAAGAAAAAAATTAATTTTTGTATGGAAAAAAAGTGATCACAGGATTTGCCCCTTTTTGCTCTAGGACGCTTAGTTACTGAGAGATGACTAATTTTAGTTGCCAAGAAAAAAATCAATTTTTGTATGGAAAAAAATTGATCACAGGATTTGCCCCTTTTTGCTCTAGGACGCTTAGTTACTGAGATATGACTAATTTTAGTTGACCAAGAAAAAAATTAATTTTTGTGTGGAAAAAAAGTGATCACAGGATTTGCCCCTTTTTGCTCTAGGACGCTTAGTTACTGAGAGATGACTAATTTTAGTTGACCAAGAAAAAAATCAATTTTTGTATGGAAAAAAAGTGATCTCAGGATTTGCCCCTTTTTGCTCTAGGACGCTTAGTTACTGAGATATGACTAATTTTAGTTGACCAAGAAAAAAATTAATTTTTGTATGGAAAAAAAGTGATCACAGGATTTGCCCCTTTTTGCTCTAGGACGCTTAATTACTAATATATGACTAATTTTAGTTGACCAAGAAAAAAATTAATTTTTGTATGGAAAAAAAGTGATCACAGGATTTGTCCCTTTTTGCTCTAGGACGCTTAGTTACTGAGATATGACTAATTTTAGTTGACCAAGAAAAAAATTAATTTTTGTATGGAAAAAAAGTGATCACAGGATTTGCCCCTTTTTGCTCTAGGACGCTTAGTTACTGAGATATGACTAATTTTAGTTGACCAAGAAAAAAATCAATTTTTGTATGGAAAAAAAGTGATCACAGGATTTGCCCCTTTTTGCTCTAGGACGCTTAGTTACTGAGATATGACTAATTTTAGTTGACCAAGAAAAAAATTAATTTTTGTATGGAAAAAAAGTGATCACAGGATTTGCCCCTTTTTGCTCTAGGACGCTTAGTTACTGAGAGATGACTAATTTTAGTTGACCAAGAAAAAAACCAATTTTTGTATGGAAAAAAAGTGATCACAGGATTTGCCCCTTTTTGCTCTAGGACGCTTAGTTACTGAGATATGACTAATTTTAGTTGACCAAGAAAAAAATTAATTTTTGTATGGAAAAAAAGTGATCACAGGATTTGCCCCTTTTTGCTCTAGGACGCTTAATTACTGAGATATGACTAATTTTAGTTGACCAAGAAAAAAATCAATTTTTGTATGGAAAAAAAGTGATCACAGGATTTGCCCCTTTTTGCTCTAGGACGCTTAGTTACTGAGATATGACTGATTTTAGTTGACCAAGAAAAAAATCAATTTTTGTATGGAAAAAAAGTGATCACAGGATTTGCCCCTTTTTGCTCTAGGACGCTTAGTTACTGAGATATGACTAATTTTAGTTCACCAAGAAAAAAATTAATTTTTGTGTGGAAAAAAAGTGATCACAGGATTTGCCCCTTTTTGCTCTAGGACGCTTAGTTACTGAGAGATGACTAATTTTAGTTGACCAAGAAAAAAATCAATTTTTGTATGGAAAAAAAGTGATCACAAGATTTGCCCCTTTTTGCTCTAGGACGCTTAGTTACTGAGATATTACTAATTTTAGTTGACCAAGAAAAAAATCAATTTTTGTATGGAAAAAAAGTGATCACAGGATTTGCCCCTTTTTGCTCTAGGACGCTTAGTTACTGAGATATGACTGATTTTAGTTGACCAAGAAAAAAAATTAATTTTTGTATGGAAAAAAAGTGATCACAGGATTTGCCCCTTTTTGCTCTAGGACGCTTAGTTACCGAGATATGACTAATTTTAGTTGACCAAGAAAAAAATCAATTTTTGTATGGAAAAAAAGTGATCACAGGATTTGCCCCTTTTTGCTCTAGGACGCTTAGTTACTGAGATATGACTAATTTTAGTTGACCAAGAAAAAAATCAATTTTTGTATGGAAAAAAAGTGATCACAGGATTTGCCCCTTTTTGCTCTAGGACGCTTAGTTACTGAGATATGACTATTTTTATTTGACCAAGAAAAAAATTAATTTTTGTATGGAAAAAAAGTGATCACAGGATTTGCCCCTTTTTGCTCTAGGACGCTTAGTTACTGAGATATGACTAATTTTAGTTGACCAAGAAAAAAATCAATTTTTGTATGGAAAAAAAGTGATCACAGGATTTGCCCCTTTTTGCTCTAGGACGCTTAGTTACTGAGATATGACTAATTTTAGTTGACCAAGAAAAAAATTAATTTTTGTATGGAAAAAAAGTGATCACAGGATTTGCCCCTTTTTGCTCTAGGACGCTTAGTTACCGAGATATGACTAATTTTAGTTGACCAAGAAAAAAACCAATTTTTGTATGGAAAAAAAGTGATCACAGGATTTGCCCCTTTTTGCTCTAGGACGCTTAGTTACTGAGATATGACTAATTTTAGTTGACCAAGAAAAAAATTAATTTTTGTATGGAAAAAAAGTGATCACAGGATTTGCCCCTTTTTGCTCTAGGACGCTTAGTTACTGAGAGATGACTAATTTTAGTTGACCAAGAAAAAAACCAATTTTTGTATGGAAAAAAAGTGATCACAGGATTTGCCCCTTTTTGCTCTAGGACGCTTAGTTACTGAGATATGACTAATTTTAGTTGACCAAGAAAAAAATTAATTTTTGTATGGAAAAAAAGTGATCACAGGATTTGCCCCTTTTTGCTCTAGGACGCTTAATTACTGAGATATGACTAATTTTAGTTGACCAAGAAAAAAATCAATTTTTGTATGGAAAAAAAGTGATCACAGGATTTGCCCCTTTTTGCTCTAGGACGCTTAGTTACTGAGATATGACTGATTTTAGTTGACCAAGAAAAAAATCAATTTTTGTATGGAAAAAAAGTGATCACAGGATTTGCCCCTTTTTGCTCTAGGACGCTTAGTTACTGAGATATGACTAATTTTAGTTCACCAAGAAAAAAATTAATTTTTGTGTGGAAAAAAAGTGATCACAGGATTTGCCCCTTTTTGCTCTAGGACGCTTAGTTACTGAGAGATGACTAATTTTAGTTGACCAAGAAAAAAATCAATTTTTGTATGGAAAAAAAGTGATCACAGGATTTGCCCCTTTTTGCTCTAGGACGCTTAGTTACTGAGATATTACTAATTTTAGTTGACCAAGAAAAAAATCAATTTTTGTATGGAAAAAAAGTGATCACAGGATTTGCCCCTTTTTGCTCTAGGACGCTTAGTTACTGAGATATGACTGATTTTAGTTGACCAAGAAAAAAAATTAATTTTTGTATGGAAAAAAAGTGATCACAGGATTTGCCCCTTTTTGCTCTAGGACGCTTAGTTACCGAGATATGACTAATTTTAGTTGACCAAGAAAAAAATCAATTTTTGTATGGAAAAAAAGTGATCACAGGATTTGCCCCTTTTTGCTCTAGGACGCTTAGTTACTGAGATATGACTAATTTTAGTTGACCAAGAAAAAAATCAATTTTTGTATGGAAAAAAAGTGATCACAGGATTTGCCCCTTTTTGCTCTAGGACGCTTAGTTACCGAGATATGACTAATTTTAGTTGACCAAGAAAAAAACCAATTTTTGTATGGAAAAAAAGTGATCACAGGATTTGCCCCTTTTTGCTCTAGGACGCTTAGTTACTGAGATATGACTAATTTTAGTTGACCAAGAAAAAAATTAATTTTTGTATGGAAAAAAAGTGATCACAGGATTTGCCCCTTTTTGCTCTAGGACGCTTAGTTACTGAGAGATGACTAATTTTAGTTGACCAAGAAAAAAACCAATTTTTGTATGGAAAAAAAGTGATCACAGGATTTGCCCCTTTTTGCTCTAGGACGCTTAGTTACTGAGATATGACTAATTTTAGTTGACCAAGAAAAAAATTAATTTTTGTATGGAAAAAAAGTGATCACAGGATTTGCCCCTTTTTGCTCTAGGACGCTTAATTACTGAGATATGACTAATTTTAGTTGACGAAGAAAAAAATCAATTTTTGTATGGAAAAAAAGTGATCACAGGATTTGCCCCTTTTTGCTCTAGGACGCTTAGTTACTGAGATATGACTGATTTTAGTTGACCAAGAAAAAAATCAATTTTTGTATGGAAAAAAAGTGATCACAGGATTTGCCCCTTTTTGCTCTAGGACGCTTAGTTACTGAGATATGACTAATTTTAGTTCACCAAGAAAAAAATTAATTTTTGTGTGGAAAAAAAGTGATCACAGGATTTGCCCCTTTTTGCTCTAGGACGCTTAGTTACTGAGAGATGACTAATTTTAGTTGACCAAGAAAAAAATCAATTTTTGTATGGAAAAAAAGTGATCACAGGATTTGCCCCTTTTTGCTCTAGGACGCTTAGTTGACCAAGAAAAAAATCAATTTTTGTATGGAAAAAAAGTGATCACAGGATTTGCCCCTTTTTGCTCTAGGACGCTTAGTTACTGAGATATGACTGATTTTAGTTGACCAAGAAAAAAAATTAATTTTTGTATGGAAAAAAAGTGATCACAGGATTTGCCCCTTTTTGCTCTAGGACGCTTAGTTACCGAGATATGACTAATTTTAGTTGACCAAGAAAAAAATCAATTTTTGTATGGAAAAAAAGTGATCACAGGATTTGCCCCTTTTTGCTCTAGGACGCTTAGTTACTGAGATATGACTATTTTTATTTGACCAAGAAAAAAATTAATTTTTGTATGGAAAAAAAGTGATCACAGGATTTGCCCCTTTTTGCTCTAGGACGCTTAGTTACTGAGATATGACTAATTTTAGTTGACCAAGAAAAAAATCAATTTTTGTATGGAAAAAAAGTGATCACAGGATTTGCCCCTTTTTGCTCTAGGACGCTTAGTTACTGAGATATGACTAATTTTAGTTGACCAAGAAAAAAATTAATTTTTGTATGGAAAAAAAGTGATCACAGGATTTGCCCCTTTTTGCTCTAGGACGCTTAGTTACCGAGATATGACTAATTTTAGTTGACCAAGAAAAAAACCAATTTTTGTATGGAAAAAAAGTGATCACAGGATTTGCCCCTTTTTGCTCTAGGACGCTTAGTTACTGAGATATGACTAATTTTAGTTGACCAAGAAAAAAATTAATTTTTGTATGGAAAAAAAGTGATCACAGGATTTGCCCCTTTTTGCTCTAGGACGCTTAATTACTGAGATATGACTAATTTTAGTTGACCAAGAAAAAAATCAATTTTTGTATGGAAAAAAAGTGATCACAGGATTTGCCCCTTTTTGCTCTAGGACGCTTAGTTACAGAGATATGACTGATTTTAGTTGACCAAGAAAAAAATCAATTTTTGTATGGAAAAAAAGTGATCACAGGATTTGCCCCTTTTTGCTCTAGGACGCTTAGTTACTGAGATATGACTAATTTTAGTTGACCAAGAAAAAAATTAATTTTTGTATGGAAAAAAAGTGATCACAGGATTTGCCCCTTTTTGCTCTAGGACGCTTAATTACTGAGATATGACTAATTTTAGTTGACCAAGAAAAAAATCAATTTTTGTATGGAAAAAAAGTGATCACAGGATTTGCCCCTTTTTGCTCTAGGACGCTTAGTTACTGAGATATTACTAATTTTAGTTGACCAAGAAAAAAATCAATTTTTGTATGGAAAAAAAGTGATCACAGGATTTGCCCCTTTTTGCTCTAGGACGCTTAGTTACTGAGATATGACTGATTTTAGTTGACCAAGAAAAAAAATTAATTTTTGTATGGAAAAAAAGTGATCACAGGATTTGCCCCTTTTTGCTCTAGGACGCTTAGTTACCGAGATATGACTAATTTTAGTTGACCAAGAAAAAAACCAATTTTTGTATGGAAAAAAAGTGATCACAGGATTTGCCCCTTTTTGCTCTAGGACGCTTAGTTACTGAGATATGACTAATTTTAGTTGACCAAGAAAAAAATTAATTTTTGTATGGAAAAAAAGTGATCACAGGATTTGCCCCTTTTTGCTCTAGGACGCTTAGTTACTGAGAGATGACTAATTTTAGTTGACCAAGAAAAAAACCAATTTTTGTATGGAAAAAAAGTGATCACAGGATTTGCCCCTTTTTGCTCTAGGACGCTTAGTTACTGAGATATGACTAATTTTAGTTGACCAAGAAAAAAATTAATTTTTGTATGGAAAAAAAGTGATCACAGGATTTGCCCCTTTTTGCTCTAGGACGCTTAATTACTGAGATATGACTAATTTTAGTTGACCAAGAAAAAAATCAATTTTTGTATGGAAAAAAAGTGATCACAGGATTTGCCCCTTTTTGCTCTAGGACGCTTAGTTACTGAGATATGACTGATTTTAGTTGACCAAGAAAAAAATCAATTTTTGTATGGAAAAAAAGTGATCACAGGATTTGCCCCTTTTTGCTCTAGGACGCTTAGTTACTGAGATATGACTAATTTTAGTTCACCAAGAAAAAAATTAATTTTTGTGTGGAAAAAAAGTGATCACAGGATTTGCCCCTTTTTGCTCTAGGACGCTTAGTTACTGAGAGATGACTAATTTTAGTTGACCAAGAAAAAAATCAATTTTTGTATGGAAAAAAAGTGATCACAGGATTTGCCCCTTTTTGCTCTAGGACGCTTAGTTACTGAGATATTACTAATTTTAGTTGACCAAGAAAAAAATCAATTTTTGTATGGAAAAAAAGTGATCACAGGATTTGCCCCTTTTTGCTCTAGGACGCTTAGTTACTGAGATATGACTGATTTTAGTTGACCAAGAAAAAAAATTAATTTTTGTATGGAAAAAAAGTGATCACAGGATTTGCCCCTTTTTGCTCTAGGACGCTTAGTTACCGAGATATGACTAATTTTAGTTGACCAAGAAAAAAATCAATTTTTGTATGGAAAAAAAGTGATCACAGGATTTGCCCCTTTTTGCTCTAGGACGCTTAGTTACTGAGATATGACTAATTTTAGTTGACCAAGAAAAAAATCAATTTTTGTATGGAAAAAAAGTGATCACAGGATTTGCCCCTTTTTGCTCTAGGACGCTTAGTTACTGAGATATGACTAATTTTAGTTGACCAAGAAAAAAACCAATTTTTGTATGGAAAAAAAGTGATCACAGGATTTGCCCCTTTTTGCTCTAGGACGCTTAGTTACTGAGATATGACTAATTTTAGTTGACCAAGAAAAAAATTAATTTTTGTATGGAAAAAAAGTGATCACAGGATTTGCCCCTTTTTGCTCTAGGACGCTTAATTACTGAGATATGACTAATTTTAGTTGACCAAGAAAAAAATCAATTTTTGTATGGAAAAAAAGTGATCACAGGATTTGCCCCTTTTTGCTCTAGGACGCTTAGTTACTGAGATATGACTAATTTTAGTCGACCAAGAAAAAAATTAATTTTTGTATGGAAAAAAAGTGATCACAGGATTTGCCCCTTTTTGCTCTAGGACGCTTAGTTACTGAGATATGACTAATTTTAGTTGACCAAGAAAAAAATCAATTTTTGTATGGAAAAAAAGTGATCACAGGATTTGCCCCTTTTTGCTCTAGGACGCTTAGTTACTGAGATATGACTAATTTTAGTTGACCAAGAAAAAAATCAATTTTTGTATGGAAAAAAAGTGATCACAGGATTTGCCCCTTTTTGCTCTAGGACGCTTAGTTACTGAGATATGTCTAATTTTAGTTGACCAAGAAAAAAATTAATTTTTGTATGGAAAAAAAGTGATCACAGGATTTGCCCCTTTTTGCTCTAGGACGCTTAGTTACTGAGATATGACTAATTTTAGTTGACCAAGAAAAAAAATTAATTTTTGTATGGAAAAAAAGTGATCACAGGATTTGACCCTTTTTGCTCTAGGACGCTTAGTTACTGAGAGATGACTAATTTTAGTTGACCAAGAAAAAAATCAATTTTTGTATGGAAAAAAAGTGATCACAGGATTTGCCCCTTTTTGCTCTAGGACGCTTAGTTACTGAGATATGACTAATTTTAGTTGACCAAGAAAAAAATCAATATTTGCATGGAAAAAAAGTGATCACAGGATTTGCCCCTTTTTGCTCTAGGACGCTTAGTTACTGAGAGATGACTAATTTTAGTTGACCAAGAAAAAAATCAATTTTTGTATGGAAAAAAAGTGATCACAGGATTTGTCCCTTTTTGCTCTAGGACGCATAGTTACTGAGATATGACTAATTTTAGTTGACCAAGAAAAAAATTAATTTTTGTATGGAAAAAAAGTGATCACAGGATTTGCCCCTTTTTGCTCTAGGACGCTTAGTTACTGAGATATGACTAATTTAAGTTGACCAAGAAAAAAATCAATTTTTGTATGGAAAAAAAGTGATCACAGGATTTGCCCCTTTTTGCTCTAGGACGCTTAGTTACTGAGATATGACTAATTTTAGTTGACTAAGAAAAAAAATCAATTTTTGTATGCAAAAAAGTGATCACAGGATTTGTCCCTTTTTGCTCTAGGACGCATAGTTACTGAGATATGACTAATTTTAGTTGACCAAGAAAAAAATTAATTTTTGTATGGAAAAAAAGTGATCACAGGATTTGCCCCTTTTTGCTCTAGGACGCTTAGTTACTGAGATATGACTAATTTTAGTTGACCAAAAAAAAAAAAAAGTGATCACAGGATTTGCCCCTTTTTGCTCTAGGACGCTTAGTTACTGAGAGATGACTAATTTTAGTTGACCAAGAAAAAAATCAATTTTTGTATAGAAATAAAGTGATCACAGGATTTTCCCCTTTTTGCTCTAGGACGTTATGTTACTGAGATATGACTAATTTTAGTTGACCAAGAAAAAAACTAATTTTTGTATGGAAAAAAAGTGATCACAGGATTTGCCCCTTTTTGCTCTAGGACGCTTAGTTACCGAGATATGACTAATTTTAGTTGACCAAGAAAAAAATCAATTTTTGTATGGAAAAAAAGTGATCACAGGATTTGCCCCTTTTTGCTCTAGGACGCTTAGTTACTGAGATATGACTAATTTTAGTTGACCAAGAAAAAAATTAATTTTTGTATGGAAAAAAAGTGATCACAGGATTTTCCCCTTTTTGCTCTAGGACGTTAAGTTACTGAGATATGACTAATTTTAGTTGACCAAGAAAAAAACTAATTTTTGTATGGAAAAAAAGTGATCACAGGATTTGCCCCTTTTTGCTCTAGGACGCTTAGTTACTGAGATATGACTAATTTTAGTTGACCAAGAAAAAAATTAATTTTTGTATGGAAAAAAAGTGATCACTGGATTTGTCCCTTTTTGCTCTAGGACGCTTAGTTACTGAGATATGACTAATTTTAGTTGACCAAGAAAAAAATCAATTTTTGTATGGAAAAAAAGTGATCACAGGATTTGCCCCTTTTTGCTCTAGGACGCTTAGTTACTGAGATATGACTAATTTTAGTTGACCAAGAAAAAAATTAATTTTTGTATGGAAAAAAAGTGATCACAGGATTTTCCCCTTTTTGCTCTAGGACGTTAAGTTACTGAGATATGACTAATTTTAGTTGACCAAGAAAAAAACTAATTTTTGTATGGAAAAAAAGTGATCACAGGATTTGCCCCTTTTTGCTCTAGGACGCTTAGTTACTGAGATATGACTAATTTTAGTTGACCAAGAAAAAAATTAATTTTTGTATGGAAAAAAAGTAATCACAGGATTTGCCCCTTTTTGCTCTAGGACGCTTAGTTACTGAGATATGACTAATTTTAGTTGACCAAGAAAAAAATTAATTTTTGTATGGAAAAAAAGTGATCACAGGATTTGCCCCTTTTTGCTCTAGGACGCTTAGTTACTGAGATATGACTAATTTTAGTTGACCAAGAAAAAAATTAATTTTTGTATGGAAAAAAAGTGATCACAGGATTTGCCCCTTTTTGCTCTAGGACGCTTAGTTACTGAGATATGACTAATTTTAGTTGACCAAGAAAAAAATTAATTTTTGTATGGAAAAAAAGTGATCACAGGATTTGCCCCTTTTTGCTCTAGGACGCTTAGTTACTGAGAGATGACTAATTTTAGTTGACCAAGAAAAAAATCAATTTTTGTATAGAAAAAAAGTGATCACAGGATTTTCCCCTTTTTGCTCTAGGACGCTAAGTTACTGAGATATGACTAATTTTAGTTGACCAAGAAAAAAATTAATTTTTGTATGGAAAAAAAGTGATCACAGGATTTGCCCCTTTTTGCTCTAGGACGCTTAGTTACCGAGATATGACTAATTTTAGTTGACCAAGAAAAAAATCAATTTTTGTATGGAAAAAAAGTGATCACAGGATTTGCCCCTTTTTGCTCTAGGACGCTTAGTTACTGAGATATGACTAATTTCAGTTGACCAAGAAAAAAATTAATTTTTGTATGGAAAAAAAGTGATCACAGGATTTGCCCCTTTTTGCTCTAGGACGCTTAGTTACTGAGATATGACTAATTTTAGTTGACCAAGAAAAAAATCAATTTTTGTATGGAAAAAAAGTGATCACAGGATTTGCCCCTTTTTGCTCTAGGACGCTTAGTTACTGAGATATGACTAATTTTAGTTGACCAAGAAAAAAAATTAATTTTTGTATGGAAAAAAAGTGATCACAGGATTTGCCCCTTTTTGCTCTAGGACGCTTAGTTACTGAGATATGACTAATTTTAGTTGACCAAGAAAAAAATTAATTTTTGTATGGAAAAAAAGTGATCACTGGATTTGCCCCTTTTTGCTCTAGGACGCTTAGTTACTGAGATATGACTAATTTTAGTTGACCAAGAAAAAAATTAATTTTTGTATGGAAAAAAAGTGATCACAGGATTTGCCCCTTTTTGCTCTAGGACGCTTAGTTACTGAGAGATGACTAATTTTAGTTGACCAAGAAAAAAATCAATTTTTGTATAGAAAAAAAGTGATCACAGGATTTTCCCCTTTTTGCTATAGAACGCTAAGTTACTGAGATATGACTAATTTTAGTTGACCAAGAAAAAAATTAATTTTTGTATGGAAAAAAAGTGATCACAGGATTTGCCCCTTTTTGCTCTAGGACGCTTAGTTACCGAGATATGACTAATTTTAGTTGACCAAGAAAAAAATCAATTTTTGTATGGAAAAAAAGTGATCACAGGATTTGCCCCTTTTTGCTCTAGGACGCTTAGTTACTGAGATATGACTAATTTTAGTTGACCAAGAAAAAAATCAATTTTTGTATGGAAAAAAAGTGATCACAGGATTTGCCCCTTTATGCTCTAGGACGCTTAGTTACTGAGATATGACTAATTTTAGTTGACCAAGAAAAAAATTAATTTTTGTATGGAAAAAAAGTGATCACAGGATTTGCCCCTTTTTGCTCTAGGACGCTTAGTTACTGAGATATGACTAATTTTAGTTGACCAAGAAAAAAATTAATTTTTGTATGGAAAAAAAAGTGATCACTGGATTTGCCCCTTTTTGCTCTAGGACGCTTAGTTACTGAGATATGACTAATTTTAGTTGACCAAGAAAAAAATTAATTTTTGTATGGAAAAAAAGTGATCACAGGATTTGCCCCTTTTTGCTCTAGGACGCTTAGTTACTGAGAGATGACTAATTTTAGTTGACCAAGAAAAAAATCAATTTTTGTATAGAAAAAAAGTGATCACAGGATTTTCCCCTTTTTGCTATAGAACGCTAAGTTACTGAGATATGACTAATTTTAGTTGACCAAGAAAAAAATTAATTTTTGTATGGAAAAAAAGTGATCACAGGATTTGCCCCTTTTTGCTCTAGGACGCTTAGTTACCGAGATATGACTAATTTTAGTTGACCAAGAAAAAAATCAATTTTTGTATGGAAAAAAAGTGATCACAGGATTTGCCCCTTTTTGCTCTAGGACGCTTAGTTACTGAGATATGACTAATTTTAGTTGACCAAGAAAAAAATCAATTTTTGTATGGAAAAAAAGTGATCACAGGATTTGCCCCTTTTTGCTCTAGGACGCTTAGTTACTGAGATATGACTAATTTTAGTTGACCAAGAAAAAAATTAATTTTTGTATGGTAAAAAAGTGATCACAGGATTTGCCCCTTTTTGCTCTAGGACGCTTAGTTACTGAGATATGACTAATTTTAGTTGACCAAGAAAAAAATTAATTTTTGTATGGAAAAAAAGTGATCACAGGATTTGCCCCTTTTTGCTCTAGGACGCTTAATTACTAATATATGACTAATTTTAGTTGACCAAGAAAAAAATTAATTTTTGTATGGAAAAAAAGTGATCACAGGATTTGTCCCTTTTTGCTCTAGGACGCTTAGTTACTGAGATATGACTAATTTTAGTTGACCAAGAAAAAAATTAATTTTTGTATGGAAAAAAAAGTGATCACAGGATTTGCCCCTTTTTGCTCTAGGACGCTTAGTTACTGAGATATGACTAATTTTAGTTGACCAAGAAAAAAATCAATTTTTGTATGGAAAAAAAGTGATCACAGGATTTGCCCCTTTTTGCTCTAGGACGCTTAGTTACTGAGAGATGACTAATTTTAGTTGACCAAGAAAAAAATCAATTTTTGTATAGAAAAAAAGTGATCACAGGATTTTCCCCTTTTTGCTCTAGGACGTTAAGTTACTGAGATATGACTAATTTTAGTTGACCAAGAAAAAAACTAATTTTTGTATGGAAAAAAAGTGATCACAGGATTTGCCCCTTTTTGCTCTAGGACGCTTAGTTACCGAGATATGACTAATTTTAGTTGACCAAGAAAAAAAATCAATTTTTGTATGGAAAAAAAGTGATCACTGGATTTGTCCCTTTTTGCTCTAGGACGCTTAGTTACTGAGATATGACTAATTTTAGTTGACCAAGAAAAAAATCAATTTTTGTATGGAAAAAAAGTGATCACAGGATTTGCCCCTTTTTGCTCTAGGACGCTTAGTTACTGAGATATGACTAATTTTAGTTGACCAAGAAAAAAATTAATTTTTGTATGGAAAAAAAGTGATCACAGGATTTTCCCCTTTTTGCTCTAGGACGTTAAGTTACTGAGATATGACTAATTTTAGTTGACCAAGAAAAAAACTAATTTTTGTATGGAAAAAAAGTGATCACAGGATTTGCCCCTTTTTGCTCTAGGACGCTTAGTTACTGAGATATGACTAATTTTAGTTGACCAAGAAAAAAATTAATTTTTGTATGGAAAAAAAGTAATCACAGGATTTGCCCCTTTTTGCTCTAGGACGCTTAGTTACTGAGATATGACTAATTTTAGTTGACCAAGAAAAAAATTAATTTTTGTATGGAAAAAAAATGATCACAGGATTTGCCCCTTTTTGCTCTAGGACGCTTAGTTACTGAGAGATGACTAATTTTAGTTGACCAAGAAAAAAATCAATTTTTGTATAGAAAAAAAGTGATCACAGGATTTTCCCCTTTTTGCTATAGAACGCTAAGTTACTGAGATATGACTAATTTTAGTTGACCAAGAAAAAAATTAATTTTTGTATGGAAAAAAAGTGATCACAGGATTTGCCCCTTTTTGCTCTAGGACGCTTAGTTACCGAGATATGACTAATTTTAGTTGACCAAGAAAAAAATCAATTTTTGTATGGAAAAAAAGTGATCACAGGATTTGCCCCTTTTTGCTCTAGGACGCTTAGTTACTGAGATATGACTAATTTTAGTTGACCAAGAAAAAAATCAATTTTTGTATGGAAAAAAAGTGATCACAGGATTTGCCCCTTTTTGCTCTAGGACGCTTAGTTACTGAGATATGACTAATTTTAGTTGACCAAGAAAAAAATTAATTTTTGTATGGAAAAAAAGTGATCACAGGATTTGCCCCTTTTTGCTCTAGGACGCTTAGTTACTGAGATATGACTAATTTTAGTTGACCAAGAAAAAAATTAATTTTTGTATGGAAAAAAAGTGATCACTGGATTTGCCCCTTTTTGCTCTAGGACGCTTAGTTACTGAGATATGACTAATTTTAGTTGACCAAGAAAAAAATTAATTTTTGTATGGAAAAAAAGTGATCACAGGATTTGCCCCTTTTTGCTCTAGGACGCTTAGTTACTGAGAGATGACTAATTTTAGTTGACCAAGAAAAAAATCAATTTTTGTATAGAAAAAAAGTGATCACAGGATTTTCCCCTTTTTGCTATAGAACGCTAAGTTACTGAGATATGACTAATTTTAGTTGACCAAGAAAAAAATTAATTTTTGTATGGAAAAAAAGTGATCACAGGATTTGCCCCTTTTTGCTCTAGGACGCTTAGTTACCGAGATATGACTAATTTTAGTTGACCAAGAAAAAAATCAATTTTTGTATGGAAAAAAAGTGATCACAGGATTTGCCCCTTTTTGCTCTAGGACGCTTAGTTACTGAGATATGACTAATTTTAGTTGACCAAGAAAAAAATTAATTTTTGTATGGAAAAAAAGTGATCACAGGATTTGCCCCTTTTTGCTCTAGGACGCTTAGTTACTGAGAGATGACTAATTTTAGTTGACCAAGAAAAAAACCAATTTTTGTATGAAAAAAAAGTGATCACAGGATTTGCCCCTTTTTGCTCTAGGACGCTTAGTTACTGAGATATGACTAATTTTAGTTGACCAAGAAAAAAATTAATTTTTGTATGGAAAAAAAGTGATCACAGGATTTGCCCCTTTTTGCTCTAGGACGCTTAATTACTGAGATATGACTAATTTTAGTTGACCAAGAAAAAAATCAATTTTTGTATGGAAAAAAAGTGATCACAGGATTTGCCCCTTTTTGCTCTAGGACGCTTAGTTACTGAGATATGACTAATTTTAGTTGACCAAGAAAAAAATTAATTTTTGTATGGAAAAAAAGTGATCACAGGATTTGCCCCTTTTTGCTCTAGGACGCTTAGTTACTGAGATATGACTAATTTTAGTTGACCAAGAAAAAAATCAATTTTTGTATGGAAAAAAAGTGATCACAGGATTTGCCCCTTTTTGCTCTAGGACGCTTAGTTACTGAGATATGACTAATTTTAGTTGACCAAGAAAAAAATCAATTTTTGTATGGAAAAAAAGTGATCACAGGATTTGCCCCTTTTTGCTCTAGGACGCTTAGTTACTGAGATATGTCTAATTTTAGTTGACCAAGAAAAAAATTAATTTTTGTATGGAAAAAAAGTGATCACAGGATTTGCCCCTTTTTGCTCTAGGACGCTTAGTTACTGAGATATGACTAATTTTAGTTGACCAAGAAAAAAAATTAATTTTTGTATGGAAAAAAAGTGATCACAGGATTTGACCCTTTTTGCTCTAGGACGCTTAGTTACTGAGAGATGACTAATTTTAGTTGACCAAGAAAAAAATCAATTTTTGTATGGAAAAAAAGTGATCACAGGATTTGCCCCTTTTTGCTCTAGGACGCTTAGTTACTGAGATATGACTAATTTTAGTTGACCAAGAAAAAAATCAATATTTGCATGGAAAAAAAGTGATCACAGGATTTGCCCCTTTTTGCTCTAGGACGCTTAGTTACTGAGATATGACTAATTTTAGTTGACCAAGAAAAAAATTAATTTTTGTATGGAAAAAAAGTGATCACAGGATTTGCCCCTTTTTGCTCTAGGACGCTTAGTTACTGAGATATGACTAATTTTAGTTGACCAAGAAAAAAATTAATTTTTGTATGGAAAAAAAGTGATCACAGGATTTGCCCCTTTTTGCTCTAGGACGCTTAGTTACTGAGATATGACTAATTTTAGTTGACCAAGAAAAAAATTAATTTTTGTATGGAAAAAAAGTGATCACAGGATTTGCCCCTTTTTGCTCTAGGACGCTTAGTTACTGAGAGATGACTAATTTTAGTTGACCAAGAAAAAAACCAATTTTTGTATGGAAAAAAAGTGATCACAGGATTTGCCCCTTTTTGCTCTAGGACGCTTAGTTACTGAGATATGACTAATTTTAGTTGACCAAGAAAAAAATTAATTTTTGTATGGAAAAAAAGTGATCACAGGATTTGCCCCTTTTTGCTCTAGGACGCTTAATTACTGAGATATGACTAATTTTAGTTGACCAAGTAAAAAATCAATTTTTGTATGGAAAAAAAGTGATCACAGGATTTGCCCCTTTTTGCTCTAGGACGCTTAGTTACTGAGATATGACTAATTTTAGTTGACCAAGAAAAAAATTAATTTTTGTATGGAAAAAAAGTGATCACAGGATTTGCCCCTTTTTGCTCTAGGACGCTTAGTTACTGAGATATGACTAATTTTAGTTGACCAAGAAAAAAATCAATTTTTGTATGGAAAAAAAGTGATCACAGGATTTGCCCCTTTTTGCTCTAGGACGCTTAGTTACTGAGATATGACTAATTTTAGTTGACCAAGAAAAAAATCAATTTTTGTATGGAAAAAAAGTGATCACAGGATTTGCCCCTTTTTGCTCTAGGACGCTTAGTTACTGAGATATGTCTAATTTTAGTTGACCAAGAAAAAAATTAATTTTTGTATGGAAAAAAAGTGATCACAGGATTTGCCCCTTTTTGCTCTAGGACGCTTAGTTACTGAGATATGACTAATTTTAGTTGACCAAGAAAAAAAATTAATTTTTGTATGGAAAAAAAGTGATCACAGGATTTGACCCTTTTTGCTCTAGGACGCTTAGTTACTGAGAGATGACTAATTTTAGTTGACCAAGAAAAAAATCAATTTTTGTATGGAAAAAAAGTGATCACAGGATTTGCCCCTTTTTGCTCTAGGACGCTTAGTTACTGAGATATGACTAATTTTAGTTGACCAAGAAAAAAATCAATATTTGCATGGAAAAAAAGTGATCACAGGATTTGCCCCTTTTTGCTCTAGGACGCTTAGTTACTGAGAGATGACTAATTTTAGTTGACCAAGAAAAAAATCAATTTTTGTATGGAAAAAAAGTGATCACAGGATTTGTCCCTTTTTGCTCTAGGACGCATAGTTACTGAGATATGACTAATTTTAGTTGACCAAGAAAAAAATTAATTTTTGTATGGAAAAAAAGTGATCACAGGATTTGCCCCTTTTTGCTCTAGGACGCTTAGTTACTGAGATATGACTAATTTAAGTTGACCAAGAAAAAAATCAATTTTTGTATGGAAAAAAAGTGATCACAGGATTTGCCCCTTTTTGCTCTAGGACGCTTAGTTACTGAGATATGACTAATTTTAGTTGACTAAGAAAAAAAATCAATTTTTGTATGCAAAAAAGTGATCACAGGATTTGTCCCTTTTTGCTCTAGGACGCATAGTTACTGAGATATGACTAATTTTAGTTGACCAAGAAAAAAATTAATTTTTGTATGGAAAAAAAGTGATCACAGGATTTGCCCCTTTTTGCTCTAGGACGCTTAGTTACTGAGATATGACTAATTTTAGTTGACCAAAAAAAAAAAAAGTGATCACAGGATTTGCCCCTTTTTGCTCTAGGACGCTTAGTTACTGAGAGATGACTAATTTTAGTTGACCAAGAAAAAAATCAATTTTTGTATAGAAAAAAAGTGATCACAGGATTTTCCCCTTTTTGCTCTAGGACGTTAAGTTACTGAGATATGACTAATTTTAGTTGACCAAGAAAAAAACTAATTTTTGTATGGAAAAAAAGTGATCACAGGATTTGCCCCTTTTTGCTCTAGGACGCTTAGTTACCGAGATATGACTAATTTTAGTTGACCAAGAAAAAAAATCAATTTTTGTATGGAAAAAAAGTGATCACTGGATTTGTCCCTTTTTGCTCTAGGACGCTTAGTTACTGAGATATGACTAATTTTAGTTGACCAAGAAAAAAATCAATTTTTGTATGGAAAAAAAGTGATCACAGGATTTGCCCCTTTTTGCTCTAGGACGCTTAGTTACTGAGATATGACTAATTTTAGTTGACCAAGAAAAAAATTAATTTTTGTATGGAAAAAAAGTGATCACAGGATTTTCCCCTTTTTGCTCTAGGACGTTAAGTTACTGAGATATGACTAATTTTAGTTGACCAAGAAAAAAACTAATTTTTGTATGGAAAAAAAGTGATCACAGGATTTGCCCCTTTTTGCTCTAGGACGCTTAGTTACTGAGATATGACTAATTTTAGTTGACCAAGAAAAAAATTAATTTTTGTATGGAAAAAAAGTGATCACAGGATTTGCCCCTTTTTGCTCTAGGACGCTTAGTTACTGAGAGATGACTAATTTTAGTTGACCAAGAAAAAAATCAATTTTTGTATGGAAAAAAAGTGATCACAGGATTTGCCCCTTTTTGCTCTAGGACGCTTAGTTACTGAGATATGACTAATTTTAGTTGACCAAGAAAAAAATTAATTTTTGTATGGAAAAAAAGTGATCACAGGATTTGCCCCTTTTTGCTCTAGGACGCTTAGTTACTGAGATATGACTAATTTTAGTTGACCAAGAAAAAAATTAATTTTTGTATGGAAAAAAAGTGATCACTGGATTTGCCCCTTTTTGCTCTAGGACGCTTAGTTACTGAGATATGACTAATTTTAGTTGACCAAGAAAAAAATTAATTTTTGTATGGAAAAAAAGTGATCACAGGATTTGCCCCTTTTTGCTCTAGGACGCTTAGTTACTGAGAGATGACTAATTTTAGTTGACCAAGAAAAAAATCAATTTTTGTATAGAAAAAAGTGATCACAGGATTTTCCCCTTTTTGCTATAGAACGCTTAGTTACTGAGATATGACTAATTTTAGTTGACCAAGAAAAAAATTAATTTTTGTATGGAAAAAAAGTGATCACTGGATTTGCCCCTTTTTGCTCTAGGACGCTTAGTTACTGAGATATGACTAATTTTAGTTGACCAAGAAAAAAATTAATTTTTGTATGGAAAAAAAGTGATCACAGGATTTGCCCCTTTTTGCTCTAGGACGCTTAGTTACTGAGAGATGACTAATTTTAGTTGACCAAGAAAAAAATCAATTTTTGTATAGAAAAAAGTGATCACAGGATTTTCCCCTTTTTGCTATAGAACGCTAAGTTACTGAGATATGACTAATTTTAGTTGACCAAGAAAAAAATTAATTTTTGTATGGAAAAAAAGTGATCACAGGATTTGCCCCTTTTTGCTCTAGGACGCTTAGTTACTGAGATATGACTAATTTTAGTTGACCAAGAAAAAAATTAATTTTTGTATGGTAAAAAAGTGATCACAGGATTTGCCCCTTTTTGCTCTAGGACGCTTAGTTACTGAGATATGACTAATTTTAGTTGACCAAGAAAAAAAATAATTTTTGTATGGAAAAAAAGTGATCACAGGATTTGCCCCTTTTTGCTCTAGGACGCTTAGTTACTTAGATATGACTAATTTTAGTTGACCAAGAAAAAAATTAATTTTTGTATGGAAAAAAAGTGATCACTGGATTTGCCCCTTTTTGCTCTAGGACGCTTAGTTACTGAGATATGACTAATTTTAGTTGACCAAGAAAAAAATTAATTTTTGTATGGTAAAAAAGTGATCACAGGATTTGCCCCTTTTTGCTCTAGGACGCTTAGTTACTGAGATATGACTAATTTTAGTTGACCAAGAAAAAAATTAATTTTTGTATGGAAAAAAAGTGATCACTAGATTTGCCCCTTTTTGCTCTAGGACGCTTAGTTACTGAGATATGACTAATTTTAGTTGACCAAGAAAAAAAATCAATTTTTGTATGGAAAAAAAGTGATCACAGGATTTGTCCCTTTTTGCTCTAGGACGCTTAGTTACTGAGATATGACTAATTTTAGTTGACCAAGAAAAAAATCAATTTTTGTATGGAAAAAAAGTGATCACAGGATTTGCCCCTTTTTGCTCTAGGACGCTTAGTTACTGAGATATGACTAATTTTAGTTGACCAAGAAAAAAATTAATTTTTGTATAAAAAAACAATTTTTGTATAGAAAAAAAGTGATCACAGGATTTTCCCCTTTTTGCTCTAGGACGCTAAGTTACTGAGATATGACTAATTTTAGTTGACTAAGAAAAAAATTAATTTTTGTATGGAAAAAAAGTGATCACAGGATTTGCCCCTTTTTGCTCTAGGACGCTTAGTTACCGAGATATGACTAATTTTAGTTGACCAAGAAAAAAATCAATTTTTGTATGGAAAAAAAGTGATCACAGGATTTGCCCCTTTTTGCTCTAGGACGCTTAGTTACTGAGATATGACTAATTTTAGTTGACCAAGAAAGAAATTAATTTTTGTATGGAAAAAAAGTGATCACAGGATTTGCCCCTTTTTGCTCTAGGACGCTTAGTTACTGAGATATGACTAATTTTAGTTGACCAAGAAAAAAATTAATTTTTGTATGGAAAAAAAGTGATCACAGGATTTGCCCCTTTTTGCTCTAGGACGCTTAGTTACTGAGATATGACTAATTTTAGTTGACCAAGAAAAAAATTAATTTTTGTATGGAAAAAAAGTGATCACAGGATTTGCCCCTTTTTGCTCTAGGACGCTTAGTTACTGAGATATGACTAATTTTAGTTGACCAAGAAAAAAATTAATTTTTGTATGGAAAAAAAGTGTTCACAGGATTTGCCCCTTTTTGCTCTAGGACGCTTAGTTACTGAGATATGACTAATTTTAGTTGACCAAGAAAAAAATTTATTTTTGTATGGAAAAAAAGTGATCACAGGATTTGCCCTTTTTTGCTCTAGGACGCTTAGTTACTGAGAGATGACTAATTTTAGTTGACCAAGAAAAAAATCAATTTTTGTATAGAAAAAAAGTGATCACAGGATTTTCCCCTTTTTGCTCTAGGACGCTAAGTTACTGAGATATGACTAATTTTAGTTGACCAAGAAAAAAATTAATTTTTGTATGGAAAAAAAGTGATCACAGGATATGCCCCTTTTTGCTCTAGGACGCTTAGTTACCGAGATATGACTAATTTTAGTTGACCAAGAAAAAAATCAATTTTTGTATGGAAAAAAAGTGATCACAGGATTTGCCCCTTTTTGCTCTAGGACGCTTAGTTACTGAGATATGACTAATTTTAGTTGACCAAGAAAAAAATTAATTTTTGTATGGAAAAAAAGTGATCACAGGATTTGCCCCTTTTTGCTCTAGGACGCTTAGTTACTGAGATATGACTAATTTTAGTTGACCAAGAAAAAAATTAATTTTTGTATGGTAAAAAAGTGATCACAGGATTTGCCCCTTTTTGCTCTAGGACGCTTAGTTACTGAGATATGACTAATTTTAGTTGACCAAGAAAAAAATTAATTTTTGTATGGAAAAAAAGTGATCACTGGATTTGCCCCTTTTTGCTCTAGGACGCTTAGTTACTGAGATATGACTAATTTTAGTTGACCAAGAAAAAAAATCAATTTTTGTATGGAAAAAAAGTGATCACAGGATTTGTCCCTTTTTGCTCTAGGACGCTTAGTTACTGAGATATGACTAATTTTAGTTGACCAAGAAAAAAATCAATTTTTGTATGGAAAAAAAGTGATCACAGGATTTGCCCCTTTTTGCTCTAGGACGCTTAGTTACTGAGATATGACTAATTTTAGTTGACCAAGAAAAAAATTAATTTTTGTATGGAAAAAAAGTGATCACAGGATTTGCCCCTTTTTGCTCTAGGACGCTTAGTTACCGAGATATGACTAATTTTAGTTGACCAAGAAAAAAATCAATTTTTGTATGGAAAAAAAGTGATCACAGGATTTGCCCCTTTTTGCTCTAGGACGCTTAGTTACTGAGATATGACTAATTTTAGTTGACCAAGAAAAAAATTAATTTTTGTATGGAAAAAAAGTGTTCACAGGATTTGCCCCTTTTTGCTCTAGGACGCTTAGTTACTGAGATATGACTAATTTTAGTTGACCAAGAAAAAAATTAATTTTTGTATGGAAAAAAAGTGATCACAGGATTTGCCCCTTTTTGCTCTAGGACGCTTAGTTACTGAGAGATGACTAATTTTAGTTGACCAAGAAAAAAATCAATTTTTGTATAGAAAAAAAGTGATCACAGGATTTTCCCCTTTTTGCTCTAGGACGCTAAGTTACTGAGATATGACTAATTTTAGTTGACCAAGAAAAAAATTAATTTTTGTATGGAAAAAAAGTGATCACAGGATTTGCCCCTTTTTGCTCTAGGACGCTTAGTTACCGAGATATGACTAATTTTAGTTGACCAAGAAAAAAATCAATTTTTGTATGGAAAAAAAGTGATCACAGGATTTTTTGCTCTAGGACGCTTAGTTACTAAGATATGACCAATTTTAGTTGACCAAGAAAAAAAATCAATTTTTGTATGGAAAAAAAGTGATCACAGGATTTGCCCCTTTTTGCTCTAGGACGCTTAGTTACTGAGATAGGATTAATTTTAGTTGACCAAGAAAAAAATTAATTTTTGTATGGAAAAAAAGTGATCACAGTATTTGCCCCTTTTTGCTCTAGGACGCTTAGTTACTGAGATATGACTAATTTTAGTTGACCAAGAAAAAAATTAATTTTTGTATGGAAAAAAAGTGATCACAGGATTTGCCCCTTTTTGCTCTAGGACGCTTAGTTACTGAGATATGACTAATTTTAGTTGACCAAAAAAAAAATCAATTTTTGTATGGAAAAAAAGTGATCACAGGATTTGCCCCTTTTTTCTCTAGGACGCTTAGTTACTGAGATATGACTAATTTTAGTTGACCAAGAAAAAAATCAATTTTTGCATGGAAAAAAGTGATCACAGGATTTAGTTACTGAGATATGACTAATTTTAGTTGACCAAAAAAAAAATCAATTTTTGTATGGAAAAAAAGTGATCACAGCATTTGTCCCTTTTTGCTCTAGGACGCTTAGTTACTGAGATATGACTAATTTTAGTTGACCAAGAAAAAAATCAATTTTTGTATAGAAAAAAAGTGATCACAGGATTTTCCCCTTTTTGCTCTAGGACGCTAAGTTACTGAGATATGACTAATTTTAGTTGACCAAGAAAAAAATTAATTTTTGTATGGAAAAAAAGTGATCACAGGATTTGCCCCTTTTTGCTCTAGGACGCTTAGTTACTGAGATAGGACTAATTTTAGTTGACCAAGAAAAAAATTAATTTTTGTATGGAAAAAAAGTGATCACAGTATTTGCCCCTTTTTGCTCTAGGACGCTTAGTTACTGAGATATGACTAATTTTAGTTGACCAAGAAAAAAATTAATTTTTGTATGGAAAAAAAGTGATCACAGGATTTGCCCCTTTTTGCTCTAGGACGCTTAGTTACTGAGATATGACTAATTTTAGTTGACCAAAAAAAAAATCAATTTTTGTATGGAAAAAAAGTGATCACAGGATTTGCCCCTTTTTTCTCTAGGACGCTTAGTTACCGAGATATGACTAATTTTAGTTGACCAAGAAAAAAATCAATTTTTTTTGTATGGAAAAAAAGTGATCACAGAAAAAAATCATTTTTTGTATGGAAAAAAAGTGATCACAGGATTTGCCCCTTTTTGCTCTAGGACGCTTAGTTACTGAGATATGACTAATTTTAGTTGACCAAGAAAAAAATCAATTTTTGTATGGAAAAAAAATGATCAAAGGATTTGTCCCTTTTTGCTCTAGGACGCTTAGTTACTGAGATATGACTAATTTTAGTTGACCAAGAAAAAAATCAATTTTTGTATGGAAAAAAAGTGATCACAGGATTTGTCCCTTTTTGCTCTAGGACGCTTAGTTACTGAGATATGACTAATTTTAGTTGACCAAAAAAAAAATCAATTTTTGTATGGAAAAAAAGTGATCACAGGATTTGCCCCTTTTTTCTCTAGGACGCTTAGTTACTGAGATATGACTAATTTTAGTTGACCAAGAAAAAAATCAATTTTTGTATGGAAAAAAAGTGATCACAGGATTTGCCCCTTTTTGCTCTAGGACGCTTAGTTACTGAGATATGACTAATTTTAGTTGACCAAGAAAAAATAAATTTTTGTATAGAAAAAAAGTGATCACAGGATTTGCCCCTTTTTGCTCTAGGACGCTTAGTTACTGAGATATGACTAATTTTAGTTGACCAAGAAAAAAATTAATTTTTGTATGGAAAAAAAGTGATCACAGGATTTTGCTCTAGGACGCTTAGTTACCGAGATATGACTAATTTTAGTTGACCAAGAAAAAAATCAATTTTTTTTGTATGGAAAAAAAGTGATCACAGGATTTGCCCCTTTTTGCTCTAGGACGCTTAGTTACTGAGATATGACTAATTTTAGTTGACCAAGAAAAAAATCAATTTTTGTATAGAAAAAAAGTGATCACAGGATTTTCCCCTTTTTGCTCTAGGACGCTAAGTTACTGAGATATGACTAATTTTAGTTGACCAAGAAAAAAATTAATTTTTGTATGGAAAAAAGTGATCACAGGATTTTGCTCTAGGACGCTTAGTTACCGAGATATGACTAATTTTAGTTGACCAAGAAAAAAATCAATTTTTTTTGTATGGAAAAAAAGTGATCACAGGATTTGCCCCTTTTTGCTCTAGGACGCTTAGTTACTGAGATATGACTAATTTAAGTTGACCAAGAAAAAAATTAATTTTTGTATGGAAAAAAAGTGATCACAGGATTTGCCCCTTTTTGCTCTAGGACGCTAAGTTACTGAGATATGACTAATTTTAGTTGACCAAGAAAAAAATTAATTTTTGTATAGAAAAAAAGTGATCACAGGATTTTCCCCTTTTTGCTCTAGGACGCTAAGTTACTGAGATATGACTAATTTTAGTTGACCAAGAAAAAAATTAATTTTTGTATGGAAAAAAAGTGATCACAGGATTTTGCTCTAGGACGCTTAGTTACCGAGATATGACTAATTTTAGTTGACCAAGAAAAAAATCAATTTTTTTTGTATGGAAAAAAAGTGATCACAGGATTTGCCCCTTTTTGCTCTAGGACGCTTAGTTACCGAGATATGACTAATTTTAGTTGACCAAGAAAAAAATCAATTTTTTTTGTATGGAAAAAAAGTGATCACAGAAAAAAATCAATTTTTGTATGGAAAAAAAGTGATCACAGGATTTGCCCCTTTTTGCTCTAGGACGCTTAGTTACTGAGATATGACTAATTTTAGTTGACCAAGAAAAAAATCAATTTTTGTATAGAAAAAAAGTGATCACAGGATTTTCCCCTTTTTGCTCTAGGACGCTAAGTTACTGAGATATGACTAATTTTAGTTGACCAAGAAAAAAATTAATTTTTGTATGGAAAAAAAGTGATCACAGGATTTTGCTCTAGGACGCTTAGTTACCGAGATATGACTAATTTTAGTTGACCAAGAAAAAAATCAATTTTTTTTGTATGGAAAAAAAGTGATCACAGGATTTGCCCCTTTTTGCTCTAGGACGCTTAGTTACTGAGATATGACTAATTTTAGTTGACCAAGAAAAAAATTAATTTTTGTATGGAAAAAAAGTGATCACAGGATTTGCCCCTTTTTGCTCTAGGACGCTAAGTTACTGAGATATGACTAATTTTAGTTGACCAAGAAAAAAATTAATTTTTGTATGGAAAAAAAGTGATCACAGGATTTTGCTCTAGGACGCTTAGTTACCGAGATATGACTAATTTTAGTTGACCAAGAAAAAAATCAATTTTTTTTGTATGGAAAAAAAGTGATCACAGGATTTGCCCCTTTTTGCTCTAGGACGCTTAGTTACCGAGATATGACTAATTTTAGTTGACCAAGAAAAAAATCAATTTTTTTTGTATGGAAAAAAAGTGATCACAGAAAAAAATCAATTTTTGTATGGAAAAAAAGTGATCATAGGATTTGCCCCTTTTTGCTCTAGGACGCTTAGTTACTGAGATATGACTAATTTTAGTTGACCAAGAAAAAAATCAATTTTTGTATAGAAAAAAAGTGATCACAGGATTTTCCCCTTTTTGCTCTAGGACGCTAAGTTACTGAGATATGACTAATTTTAGTTGACCAAGAAAAAAATTAATTTTTGTATGGAAAAAAAGTGATCACAGGATTTTGCTCTAGGACGCTTAGTTACCGAGATATGACTAATTTTAGTTGACCAAGAAAAAAATCAATTTTTTTTGTATGGAAAAAAAGTGATCACAGGATTTGCCCCTTTTTGCTCTAGGACGCTTAGTTACTGAGATATGACTAATTTTAGTTGACCAAGAAAAAAATTAATTTTTGTATGGAAAAAAAGTGATCACAGGATTTTGCTCTAGGACGCTTAGTTACCGAGATATGACTAATTTTAGTTGACCAAGAAAAAAATCAATTTTTTTTGTATGGAAAAAAAGTGATCACAGGATTTGCCCCTTTTTGCTCTAGGACGCTTAGTTACCGAGATATGACTAATTTTAGTTGACCAAGAAAAAAATCAATTTTTTTTGTATGGAAAAAAAGTGATCACAGAAAAAAATCAATTTTTGTATTGAAAAAAAGGGATCACAGGATTTGCCCCTTTTTGCTCTAGGACGCTTAGTTACTGAGATATGACTAATTTTAGTTGACCAAGAAAAAAATCAATTTTTGTATAGAAAAAAAGTGATCACAGGATTTTCCCCTTTTTGCTCTAGGACGCTAAGTTACTGAGATATGACTAATTTTAGTTGACCAAGAAAAAAATTAATTTTTGTATGGAAAAAAAGTGATCACAGGATTTTGCTCTAGGACGCTTAGTTACCGAGATATGACTAATTTTAGTTGACCAAGAAAAAAATCAATTTTTTTTGTATGGAAAAAAAGTGATCACAGGATTTGCCCCTTTTTGCTCTAGGACGCTAAGTTACTGAGATATGACTAATTTTAGTTGACCAAGAAAAAAATTAATTTTTGTATGGAAAAAAAGTGATCACAGGATTTGCCCCTTTTTGCTCTAGGACGCTTAGTTACCGAGGTATGACTAATTTTAGTTGACCAAGAAAAAAATCAATTTTTTTTGTATGGAAAAAAAGTGATCACAGAAAAAAATCAATTTTTGTATGGAAAAAAAGTGATCACAGGATTTGCCCCTTTTTGCTCTAGGACGCTTAGTTACTGAGATATGACTAATTTTAGTTGACCAAGAAAAAAATCAATTTTTGTATGGAAAAAAAGTGATCAAAGGATTTGTCCCTTTTTGCTCTAGGACGCTTAGTTACTGAGATATGACTAATTTTAGTTGACCAAAAAAAAAAAATCAATTTTTGTATGGAAAAAAAGTGATCACAGGATTTGCCCCTTTTTGCTCTAGGACGCTTAGTTACTGAGATATGACTAATTTTAGTTGACCAAGAAAAAAAATCAATTTTTGTATGCAAAAAAAGTGATTACAGGATTTGCCCCTTTTTGCTCTAGGACGCTTAGTTACTGAGATATGACTAATTTTAGTTGACCAAGAAAAAAATCAATTTTTGTATGGAAAAAAAGTGATCACAGGATTTGTCCCTTTTTGCTCTAGGACGCTTAGTTACTGAGATATGACTAATTTTAGTTGACCAAGAAAAAAATCAATTTTTGTATGGAAAAAAAGTGATCACAGGATTTGCCCCTTTTTGCTCTAGGACGCTTAGTTACTGAGATATGACTAATTTTAGTTGACCAAGAAAAAATAAATTTTTGTATAGAAAAAAAGTGATCACAGGATTTGCCCCTTTTTGCTCTAGGACGCTTAGTTACTGAGATATGACTAATTTTAGTTGACCAAGAAAAAAATTAATTTTTGTATGGAAAAAAAGTGATCACAGGATTTGCCCCTTTTTGCTCTAGGACGCTTAGTTACTGAGATATGACTAATTTTAGTTGACCAAGAAAAAAATTAATTTTTGTATGGAAAAAAAGTGATCACAGGATTTGCCCCTTTTTGCTCTAGGACGCTTAGTTACTGAGATATGACTAATTTTAGTTGACCAAGAAAAAAAATCAATTTTTGTATGGAAAAAAAGTGATCACAGGATTTGTCCCTTTTTGCTCTAGGACGCTTAGTTACTGAGATATGACTAATTTTAGTTGACCAAGAAAAAAATCAATTTTTGTATGGAAAAAAAGTGATCACAGGACTTGCCCCTTTTTGCTCTAGGACGCTTAGTTACTGAGATATGACTAATTTTAGTTGACCAAGAAAAAAATCAATTTTTGTATGGAAAAAAAGTGATCACAGGATTTGCCCCTTTTTGCTCTAGGACGCTTAGTTACTGAGATATGACTAATTTTAGTTGACCAAGAAAAAAATTAATTTTTGTATGGAAAAAAAGTGTTCACAGGATTTGCCCCTTTTTGCTCTAGGACGCTTAGTTACTGAGATATGACTAATTTTAGTTGACCAAGAAAAAAATTAATTTTTGTATGGTAAAAAAGTGATTACAGGATTTGCCCCTTTTTGCTCTAGGACGCTTAGTTACTGAGATATGACTAATTTTAGTTGACCAAGAAAAAAATTAATTTTTGTATGGAAAAAAAGTAATCACAGGATTTGCCCCTTTTTGCTCTAGGACGCTTAGTTACTGAGATATGACTAATTTTAGTTGACCAAGAAAAAAATTAATTTTTGTATGGTAAAAAAGTGATTACAGGATTTGCCCCTTTTTGCTCTAGGACGCTTAGTTACTGAGATATGACTAATTTTAGTTGACCAAGAAAAAAATTAATTTTTGTATGGTAAAAAAGTGATTACAGGATTTGCCCCTTTTTGCTCTAGGACGCTTAGTTACTGAGATATGACTAATTTTAGTTGACCAAGAAAAAAATCAATTTTTTTTGTATGGAAAAAAAGTGATCACAGGATTTGCCCCTTTTTGCTCTAGGACGCTTAGTTACTGAGAGATGACTAATTTTAGTTGACCAAGAAAAAAATCAATTTTTGTATAGAAAAAAAGTGATCACAGGATTTTCCCCTTTTTGCTCTAGGACGCTAAGTTACTGAGATATGACTAATTTTAGTTGACCAAGAAAAAAATTAATTTTTGTATGGAAAAAAAGTGATCACAGGATTTGCCCCTTTTTGCTCTAGGACGCTTAGTTACCGAGATATGACTAATTTTAGTTGACCAAGAAAAAAATCAATTTTTGTATGGAAAAAAAGTGATCACAGGATTTGCCCCTTTTTGCTCTAGGACGCTTAGTTACTGAGATATGACTAATTTTAGTTGACCAAGAAAAAAATTAATTTTTGTATGGAAAAAAAGTGATCACAGGATTTGCCCCTTTTTGCTCTAGGACGCTTAGTTACTGAGATATGACTAATTTTAGTTGACCAAGAAAAAAAATCAATTTTTGTATGGAAAAAAAGTGATCACAGGATTTTTCCCTTTTTGCTCTAGGACGCTTAGTTACTGAGATATGACTAATTTTAGTTGACCAAGAAAAAAATCAATTTTTGTATGGAAAAAAAGTGATCACAGGACTTGCCCCTTTTTGCTCTAGGACGCTTAGTTACTGAGATATGACTAATTTTAGTTGACCAAGAAAAAAATTAATTTTTGTATGGAAAAAAAGTGATCACAGGATTTGCCCCTTTTTGCTCTAGGACGCTTAGTTACTGAGATATGACTAATTTTAGTTGACCAAGAAAAAAAATCAATTTTTGTATGGAAAAAAAGTGATCACAGGATTTTTCCCTTTTTGCTCTAGGACGCTAAGTTACTGAGATATGACTAATTTTAGTTGACCAAGAAAAAAATTAATTTTTGTATGGAAAAAAAGTGATCACAGGATTTGCCCCTTTTTGCTCTAGGACGCTTAGTTACCGAGATATGACTAATTTTAGTTGACCAAGAAAAAAATCAATTTTTGTATGGAAAAAAAGTGATCACAGGATTTGCCCCTTTTTGCTCTAGGACGCTTAGTTACTGAGATATGACTAATTTTAGTTGACCAAGAAAAAAATTAATTTTTGTATGGAAAAAAAGTGTTCACAGGATTTGCCCCTTTTTGCTCTAGGACGCTTAGTTACTGAGATATGACTAATTTTAGTTGACCAAGAAAAAAATTAATTTTTGTATGGTAAAAAAGTGATTACAGGATTTGCCCCTTTTTGCTCTAGGACGCTTAGTTACTGAGATATGACTAATTTTAGTTGACCAAGAAAAAAATTAATTTTTGTATGGAAAAAAAGTAATCACAGGATTTGCCCCTTTTTGCTCTAGGACGCTTAGTTACTGAGATATGACTAATTTTAGTTGACCAAGAAAAAAATTAATTTTTGTATGGTAAAAAAGTGATTACAGGATTTTTGCTCTAGGACGCTTAGTTACTGAGATATGACTAATTTTAGTTGACCAAGAAAAAAATTAATTTTTGTATGGTAAAAAAGTGATTACAGGATTTGCCCCTTTTTGCTCTAGGACGCTTAGTTACTGAGATATGACTAATTTTAGTTGACCAAGAAAAAAATCAATTTTTTTTGTATGGAAAAAAAGTGATCACAGGATTTGCCCCTTTTTGCTCTAGGACGCTTAGTTACTGAGATATGACTAATTTTAGTTGACCAAGAAAAAAATTAATTTTTGTATGGAAAAAAAGTGTTCACAGGATTTGCCCCTTTTTGCTCTAGGACGCTTAGTTACTGAGATATGACTAATTTTAGTTGACCAAGAAAAAAATTAATTTTTGTATGGTAAAAAAGTGATTACAGGATTTGCCCCTTTTTGCTCTAGGACGCTTAGTTACTGAGATATGACTAATTTTAGTTGACCAAGAAAAAAATTAATTTTTGTATGGAAAAAAAGTAATCACAGGATTTGCCCCTTTTTGCTCTAGGACGCTTAGTTACTGAGATATGACTAATTTTAGTTGACCAAGAAAAAAATTAATTTTTGTATGGAAAAAAAGTGTTCACAGGATTTGCCCCTTTTTGCTCTAGGACGCTTAGTTACCGAGATATGACTAATTTTAGTTGACCAAGAAAAAAATCAATTTTTGTATGGAAAAAAAGTGATCACAGGATTTGCCCCTTTTTGCTCTAGGACGCTTAGTTACTGAGATATGACTAATTTTAGTTGACCAAGAAAAAAATTAATTTTTGTATGGAAAAAAAGTGATCACAGGATTTGCCCCTTTTTGCTCTAGGACGCTTAGTTACTGAGATATGACTAATTTTAGTTGACCAAGAAAAAAAATCAATTTTTGTATGGAAAAAAAGTGATCACAGGATTTTTCCCTTTTTGCTCTAGGACGCTTAGTTACTGAGATATGACTAATTTTAGTTGACCAAGAAAAAAATCAATTTTTGTATGGAAAAAAAGTGATCACAGGACTTGCCCCTTTTTGCTCTAGGACGCTTAGTTACTGAGATATGACTAATTTTAGTTGACCAAGAAAAAAATCAATTTTTGTATGGAAAAAAAGTGATCACAGGATTTGCCCCTTTTTGCTCTAGGACGCTTAGTTACTGAGATATGACTAATTTTAGTTGACCAAGAAAAAAATTAATTTTTGTATGGAAAAAAAGTGTTCACAGGATTTGCCCCTTTTTGCTCTAGGACGCTTAGTTACTGAGATATGACTAATTTTAGTTGACCAAGAAAAAAATTAATTTTTGTATGGTAAAAAAGTGATTACAGGATTTGCCCCTTTTTGCTCTAGGACGCTTAGTTACTGAGATATGACTAATTTTAGTTGACCAAGAAAAAAATTAATTTTTGTATGGAAAAAAAGTAATCACAGGATTTGCCCCTTTTTGCTCTAGGACGCTTAGTTACTGAGATATGACTAATTTTAGTTGACCAAGAAAAAAATTAATTTTTGTATGGTAAAAAAGTGATTACAGGATTTTTGCTCTAGGACGCTTAGTTACTGAGATATGACTAATTTTAGTTGACCAAGAAAAAAATTAATTTTTGTATGGTAAAAAAGTGATTACAGGATTTGCCCCTTTTTGCTCTAGGACGCTTAGTTACTGAGATATGACTAATTTTAGTTGACCAAGAAAAAAATCAATTTTTTTTGTATGGAAAAAAAGTGATCACAGGATTTGCCCCTTTTTGCTCTAGGACGCTTAGTTACTGAGATATGACTAATTTTAGTTGACCAAGAAAAAAATTAATTTTTGTATGGAAAAAAAGTGTTCACAGGATTTGCCCCTTTTTGCTCTAGGACGCTTAGTTACTGAGATATGACTAATTTTAGTTGACCAAGAAAAAAATTAATTTTTGTATGGTAAAAAAGTGATTACAGGATTTGCCCCTTTTTGCTCTAGGACGCTTAGTTACTGAGATATGACTAATTTTAGTTGACCAAGAAAAAAATTAATTTTTGTATGGAAAAAAAGTAATCACAGGATTTGCCCCTTTTTGCTCTAGGACGCTTAGTTACTGAGATATGACTAATTTTAGTTGACCAAGAAAAAAATTAATTTTTGTATGGAAAAAAAGTGATCACAGGATTTTGCTCTAGGACGCTTAGTTACCGAGATATGACTAATTTTAGTTGACCAAGAAAAAAATCAATTTTTTTTGTATGGAAAAAAAGTGATCACAGGATTTGCCCCTTTTTGCTCTAGGACGCTTAGTTACCGAGATATGACTAATTTTAGTTGACCAAGAAAAAAATCAATTTTTTTTGTATGGAAAAAAAGTGATCACAGAAAAAAATCAATTTTTGTATGGAAAAAAAGTGATCACAGGATTTGCCCCTTTTTGCTCTAGGACGCTTAGTTACTGAGATATGACTAATTTTAGTTGACCAAGAAAAAAATCAATTTTTGTATAGAAAAAAAGTGATCACAGGATTTTCCCCTTTTTGCTCTAGGACGCTAAGTTACTGAGATATGACTAATTTTAGTTGACCAAGAAAAAAATTAATTTTTGTATGGAAAAAAAGTGATCACAGGATTTTGCTCTAGGACGCTTAGTTACCGAGATATGACTAATTTTAGTTGACCAAGAAAAAAATCAATTTTTTTTGTATGGAAAAAAAGTGATCACAGGATTTGCCCCTTTTTGCTCTAGGACGCTAAGTTACTGAGATATGACTAATTTTAGTTGACCAAGAAAAAAATTAATTTTTGTATGGAAAAAAAGTGATCACAGGATTTGCCCCTTTTTGCTCTAGGACGCTTAGTTACCGAGGTATGACTAATTTTAGTTGACCAAGAAAAAAATCAATTTTTTTTGTATGGAAAAAAAGTGATCACAGAAAAAAATCAATTTTTGTATGGAAAAAAAGTGATCACAGGATTTGCCCCTTTTTGCTCTAGGACGCTTAGTTACTGAGATATGACTAATTTTAGTTGACCAAGAAAAAAATCAATTTTTGTATGGAAAAAAAGTGATCAAAGGATTTGTCCCTTTTTGCTCTAGGACGCTTAGTTACTGAGATATGACTAATTTTAGTTGACCAAAAAAAAAAAATCAATTTTTGTATGGAAAAAAAGTGATCACAGGATTTGCCCCTTTTTGCTCTAGGACGCTTAGTTACTGAGATATGACTAATTTTAGTTGACCAAGAAAAAAAATCAATTTTTGTATGCAAAAAAAGTGATTACAGGATTTGCCCCTTTTTGCTCTAGGACGCTTAGTTACTGAGATATGACTAATTTTAGTTGACCAAGAAAAAAATCAATTTTTGTATGGAAAAAAAGTGATCACAGGATTTGTCCCTTTTTGCTCTAGGACGCTTAGTTACTGAGATATGACTAATTTTAGTTGACCAAAAAAAAAATCAATTTTTGTATGGAAAAAAAGTGATCACAGGATTTGCCCCTTTTTTCTCTAGGACGCTTAGTTACTGAGATATGACTAATTTTAGTTGACCAAGAAAAAAATCAATTTTTGTATGGAAAAAAAGTGATCACAGGATTTGCCCCTTTTTGCTCTAGGACGCTTAGTTACTGAGATATGACTAATTTTAGTTGACCAAGAAAAAATAAATTTTTGTATAGAAAAAAAGTGATCACAGGATTTGCCCCTTTTTGCTCTAGGACGCTTAGTTACTGAGATATGACTAATTTCAGTTGACCAAGAAAAAAATTAATTTTTGTATGGAAAAAAAGTGATCACAGGATTTGCCCCTTTTTGCTCTAGGACGCTTAGTTACTGAGAGATGACTAATTTTAGTTGACCAAGAAAAAAATCAATTTTTGTATAGAAAAAAAGTGATCACAGGATTTTCCCCTTTTTGCTCTAGGACGCTAAGTTACTGAGATATGACTAATTTTAGTTGACCAAGAAAAAAATTAATTTTTGTATGGAAAAAAAGTGATCACAGGATTTGCCCCTTTTTGCTCTAGGACGCTTAGTTACTGAGATATGACTAATTTTAGTTGACCAAGAAAAAAATTAATTTTTGTATGGTAAAAAAGTGATTACAGGATTTGCCCCTTTTTGCTCTAGGACGCTTAGTTACTGAGATATGACTAATTTTAGTTGACCAAGAAAAAAATTAATTTTTGTATGGAAAAAAAGTAATCACAGGATTTGCCCCTTTTTGCTCTAGGACGCTTAGTTACTGAGATATGACTAATTTTAGTTGACCAAGAAAAAAATTAATTTTTGTATGGAAAATAAGTGATCACAGTATTTGCCCCTTTTTGCTCTAGGACGCTTAGTTACTGAGATATGACTAATTTTAGTTGACCAAGAAAAAAATTAATTTTTGTATGGAAAAAAAGTAATCACAGGATTTGCCCCTTTTTGCTCTAGGACGCTTAGTTACTGAGATATGACTAATTTTAGTTGACCAAGAAAAAAATTAATTTTTGTATGGTAAAAAAGTGATTACAGGATTTGCCCCTTTTTGCTCTAGGACGCTTAGTTACTGAGATATGACTAATTTTAGTTGACCAAGAAAAAAATTAATTTTTGTATGGTAAAAAAGTGATTACAGGATTTGCCCCTTTTTGCTCTAGGACGCTTAGTTACTGAGATATGACTAATTTTAGTTGACCAAGAAAAAAATTAATTTTTGTATGGAAAAAAAGTAATCACAGGATTTGCCCCTTTTTGCTCTAGGACGCTTAGTTACTGAGATATGACTAATTTTAGTTGACCAAGAAAAAAATCAATTTTTGTATGGAAAAAAAGTGATCACAGGATTTGCCCCTTTTTGCTCTAGGACGCTTAGTTACTGAGATATGACTAATTTTAGTTGACCAAGAAAAAAATTAATTTTTGTATGGTAAAAAAGTGATTACAGGATTTGCCCCTTTTTGCTCTAGGACGCTTAGTTACTGAGATATGACTAATTTTAGTTGACCAAGAAAAAAATCAATTTTTGTATGGTAAAAAAGTGATTACAGGATTTGCCCCTTTTTGCTCTAGGACGCTTAGTTACTGAGATATGACTAATTTTAGTTGACCAAGAAAAAAATTAATTTTTGTATGGAAAAAAAGTAATCACAGGATTTGCCCCTTTTTGCTCTAGGACGCTTAGTTACTGAGATATGACTAATTTTAGTTGACCAAGAAAAAAATTAATTTTTGTATGGAAAAAAAGTGATCACAGGATTTGCCCCTTTTTGCTCTAGGACGCTTAGTTACTGAGATATGACTAATTTTAGTTGACCAAGAAAAAAAATCAATTTTTGTATGCAAAAAAAGTGATTACAGGATTTGCCCCTTTTTGCTCTAGGACGCTTAGTTACTGAGATATGACTAATTTTAGTTGACCAAGAAAAAAATTAATTTTTGTATGGAAAAAAAGTAATCACAGGATTTGCCCCTTTTTGCTCTAGGACGCTTAGTTACTGAGATATGACTAATTTTAGTTGACCAAGAAAAAAATCAATTTTTGTATGGAAAAAAAGTGATCACAGGATTTTCCCCTTTTTGCTCTAGGACGCTTAGTTACTGAGATATGACTAATTTTAGTTGACCAAGAAAAAAATTAATTTTTGTATGGAAAAAAAGTGATCACAGGATTTGCCCCTTTTTGCTCTAGGACGCTTAGTTACTGAGATATGACTAATTTTAGTTGACCAAGAAAAAAATTAATTTTTGTATGGAAAAAAAGTGATCACAGGATTTGCCCCTTTTTGCTCTAGGACGCTTAGTTACTAAGATATGACTAATTTTAGTTGACCAAGAAAAAAATTAATTTTTGTATGGAAAAAAAGTGATTACAGGATTTGCCTCTTTTTGCTCTAGGACGCTTAGTTACTGAGATATGACTAATTTTAGTTGACCAAGAAAAAAATCAATTTTTGTATGGAAAAAAGTGATCACAGGATTTGACCCTTTTTGCTCTAGGACGCTTAGTTACTGAGATATGACTAATTTTAGTTGACCAAGAAAAAAATCAATTTTTGTATGGAAAAAAAGTGATCACAGGATTTTCCCCTTTTTGCTCTAGGACGCTTAGTTACTGAGAGATGACTAATTTTAGTTGACCAAGAAAAAAATCAATTTTTGTATGGAAAAAAAGTGATCACAGGATTTGCCCCTTTTTTGCTCTAGGACGCTTAGTTACTGAGATATGACTAATTTTAGTTGACCAAGAAAAAAATTAATTTTTGTATGGAAAAAAAGTGATCACAGGATTTGCCCCTTTTTGCTCTAGGACGCTTAATTACTAAGATATGACTAATTTTAGTTGACCAAGAAAAAAATTAATTTTTGTATGGAAAAAAAGTGATCACAGGATTTGTCCCTTTTTGCTCTAGGACGCTTAGTTACTGAGAGATGACTAATTTTAGTTGACCAAGAAAAAAATCAATTTTTGTATGGAAAAAAGTGATCACAGGATTTGCCCCTTTTTGCTCTAGGACGCTTAGTTACTGAGAGATGACTAATTTTAGTTGACCAAGAAAAAAAATATTTTTTGTATGGAAAAAAAGTGATCACAGGATTTGCCCCTTTTTGCTCTAGGACGCTTAGTTACTGAGATATGACTTATTTTAGTTGACCAAGAAAAAAATCAATTTTTGTATGGAAAAAAAGTGATCACAGGATTTGCCCCTTTTTGCTCTAGGACGCTTAGTTACTGAGATATGACTAATTTTAGTTGACCAAGAAAAAAATCAATTTTTGTATGGAAAAAAGTGATTACAGGATTTGCCCCTTTTTGCTCTAGGACGCTTAGTTACTGAGATATGACTAATTTTAGTTGACCAAGAAAAAAATTAATTTTTGTATTGAAAAAAAGTGATCACAGGATTTACCCCTTTTTGCTCTAGGACGCTTAGTTACTGAGATATGACTAATTTTAGTTGACCAAGAAAAAAAATAAATTTTTGTTTGGAAAAAAAGTGATCACAGGATTTGCCCCTTTTTGCTCTAGGACGCTTAGTTACTGAGATATGACTAATTTTAGTTGACCAAGAAAAAAATCAATTTTTGTATAGAAAAAAAGTGATTACAGGATTTGCCCCTTTTTGCTCTAGGACGCTTAGTTACTGAGATATGACTAATTTTAGTTGACCAAGAAAAAAATCAATTTTTGTATAGAAAAAAAGTGATCACAGGCTTTGCCCCTTTTTGCTCTAGGACGCTTAGTTACTGAGATATGACTAATTTTAGTTGACCAAGAAAAAAAATCAATTTTTGTATGCAAAAAAAGTGATTACAGGATTTGCCCCTTTTTGCTCTAGGACGCTTAGTTACTGAGATATGACTAATTTTAGTTGACCAAGAAAAAAATTAATTTTTGTATGGAAAAAAAGTGATCACAGGATTTGCCCCTTTTTGCTCTAGGACGCTTAGTTACTGAGATATGACTAATTTTAGTTGACCAAGAAAAAAATCAATTTTTGTATGGAAAAAAAGTGATCACAGGATTTTCCCCTCTTTGCTCTAGGACGCTTAGTTACTGAGATATGACTAATTTTAGTTGACCAAGAAAAAAATCAATTTTTGTATGGAAAAAAAGTGATCACAGGATTTTCCCCTTTTTGCTCTAGGACGCTTAGTTACTGAGAGATGACTAATTTTAGTTGACCAAGAAAAAAATCAATTTTTGTATGGAAAAAAAGTGATCACAGGATTTGCCCCTTTTTGCTCTAGGACGCTTAGTTACTGAGATATGACTAATTTTAGTTGACCAAGAAAAAAATTAATTTTTGTATGGAAAAAAAGTGATCACAGGATTTGCCCCTTTTTGCTCTAGGACGCTTAATTACTAAGATATGACTAATTTTAGTTGACCAAGAAAAAAATTAATTTTTGTATGGAAAAAAAGTGATCACAGGATTTGCCCCTTTTTGCTCTAGGACGCTTAGTTACTGAGATATGACTAATTTTAGTTGACCAAGAAAAAAATCAATTTTTGTATGGAAAAAAAGTGATCACAGGATTTGTCCCTTTTTGCTCTAGGACGCTTAGTTACTGAGATATGACTAATTTTAGTTGACCAAGAAAAAAATCAATTTTTGTATGGAAAAAAAGTGATCACAGGATTTGCCCCTTTTTGCTCTAGGACGCTTAGTTACTGAGATATGACTAATTTTAGTTGACCAAGAAAAAAATCAATTTTTGTATGGAAAAAAAGTGATTACAGGATTTGCCCCTTTTTGCTCTAGGACGCTTAGTTACTGAGATATGACTAATTTTAGTTGACCAAGAAAAAAATCAATTTTTGTATGGTAAAAAAGTGATTACAGGATTTGCCCCTTTTTGCTCTAGGACGCTTAGTTACTGAGATATGACTAATTTTAGTTGACCAAGAAAAAAATCAATTTTTGTATGGAAAAAAAGTGATCACAGGATTTGCCCCTTTTTGCTCTAGGACGCTTAATTACTAAGATATGACTAATTTTAGTTGACCAAGAAAAAAATTAATTTTTGTATGGAAAAAAAGTGATCACAGGATTTGCCCCTTTTTGCTCTAGGACGCTTAGTTACTGAGATATGACTAATTTTAGTTGACCAAGAAAAAAATCAATTTTTGTATGGAAAAAAAGTGATCACAGGATTTGTCCCTTTTTGCTCTAGGACGCTTAGTTACTGAGATATGACTAATTTTACTTGACCAAGAAAAAAAATCAATTTTTGTATGCAAAAAAAGTGATTACAGGATTTGCCCCTTTTTGCTCTAGGACGCTTAGATACTGAGATATGACTAATTTTAGTTGACCAAGAAAAAAATCAATTTTTGTATGGAAAAAAAGTGATCACAGGATTTGTCCCTTTTTGCTCTAGGACGCTGAGATATGACTAATTTTAGTTGACCAAGAAAAAAATCAATTTTTGTATGGAAAAAAAGTGATCACAGGATTTGCCCCTTTTTGCTCTAGGACGCTTAGTTACTGAGATATGACTAATTTTAGTTGACCAAGAAAAAAATCAATTTTTGTACGGAAAAAAAGTGATCACAGGATTTGCCCCTTTTTGCTCTAGGACGCTTAGTTACTGAGATATTACTAATTTTAGTTGACCAAGAAAAAAATCAATTTTTGTACGGAAAAAAAGTGATCACAGGATTTGCCCCTTTTTGCTCTAGGACGCTTAGTTACTGAGATATGACTAATTTTAGTTGACCAAGAAAAAAATTAATTTTTGTATGGAAAAAAAGTGATCACAGGATTTGTCCCTTTTTGCTCTAGGACGCTTAGTTACTGAGATATGACTAATTTTAGTTGACCAAGAAAAAAATCAATTTTTGTATGGAAAAAAAGTGATCACAGGATTTGCCCCTTTTTTCTCTAGGACGCTTAGTTACTGAGATATGACTAATTTTAGTTGACCAAGAAAAAAATCAATTTTTGTATGGAAAAAAAGTGATCACAGGATTTGCCCCTTTTTGCTCTAGGACGCTTATTTACTGAGATATGACTAATTTTAGTTGACCAAGAAAAAAATCAATTTTTGTATGGAAAAAAAGTGATCACAGGATTTGCCCCTTTTTTCTCTAGGACGCCTAGTTACTGAGATATGACTAATTTTAGTTGACCAAGCAAAAATCAATTTTTGTATGGAAAAAAAGTGATCACAGGATTTGCCCCTTTTTGCTCTAGGACGCTTAGTTACTGAGATATGACTAATTTTAGTTGACCAAGAAAAAAATCAATTTTTGTATGGAAAAAAAGTGATCACAGGATTTGCCCCTTTTTGCTCTAGGACGCTTAGTTACTGAGATATGACTAATTTTAGTTGACCAAGAAAAAAATTAATTTTTGTATGGAAAAAAAGTGATCACAGGATTTGGCCCTTTTTGCTCTAGGACGCTTAGTTACTGAGATATGACTAATTTTAGTTGACCAAGAAAAAAATAAATTTTTGTATGGAAAAAAAGTGATCACAGTATTTGCCCCTTTTTGCTCTAGGACGCTTAGTTACTGAGATATGACTAATTTTAGTTGACCAAGAAAAAAATTAATTTTTGTATGGAAAAAAAGTGATCACAGGATTTGCCCCTTTTTGCTCTAGGACGCTTAATTACTAAGATATGACTAATTTTAGTTGACCAAGAAAAAAATTAATTTTTGTATGGAAAAAAAGTGATCACAGGATTTGTCCCTTTTTGCTCTAGGACGCTTAGTTACTGAGAGATGACTAATTTTAGTTGACCAAGAAAAAAATCAATTTTTGTATGGAAAAAAGTGATCACAGGATTTGCCCCTTTTTGCTCTAGGACGCTTAGTTACTGAGAGATGACTAATTTTAGTTGACCAAGAAAAAAAATATTTTTTGTATGGAAAAAAAGTGATCACAGGATTTGCCCCTTTTTGCTCTAGGACGCTTAGTTACTGAGATATGACTTATTTTAGTTGACCAAGAAAAAAATCAATTTTTGTATGGAAAAAAAGTGATCACAGGATTTGCCCCTTTTTGCTCTAGGACGCTTAGTTACTGAGATATGACTAATTTTAGTTGACCAAGAAAAAAATCAATTTTTGTATGGAAAAAAGTGATTACAGGATTTGCCCCTTTTTGCTCTAGGACGCTTAGTTACTGAGATATGACTAATTTTAGTTGACCAAGAAAAAAATTAATTTTTGTATTGAAAAAAAGTGATCACAGGATTTACCCCTTTTTGCTCTAGGACGCTTAGTTACTGAGATATGACTAATTTTAGTTGACCAAGAAAAAAAATCAATTTTTGTTTGGAAAAAAAGTGATCACAGGATTTGCCCCTTTTTGCTCTAGGACGCTTAGTTACTGAGATATGACTAATTTTAGTTGACCAAGAAAAAAATCAATTTTTGTATAGAAAAAAAGTGATTACAGGATTTGCCCCTTTTTGCTCTAGGACGCTTAGTTACTGAGATATGACTAATTTTAGTTGACCAAGAAAAAAATCAATTTTTGTATAGAAAAAAAGTGATCACAGGCTTTGCCCCTTTTTGCTCTAGGACGCTTAGTTACTGAGATATGACTAATTTTAGTTGACCAAGAAAAAAAATCAATTTTTGTATGCAAAAAAAGTGATTACAGGATTTGCCCCTTTTTGCTCTAGGACGCTTAGTTACTGAGATATGACTAATTTTAGTTGACCAAGAAAAAAATTAATTTTTGTATGGAAAAAAAGTGATCACAGGATTTGCCCCTTTTTGCTCTAGGACGCTTAGTTACTGAGATATGACTAATTTTAGTTGACCAAGAAAAAAATCAATTTTTGTATGGAAAAAAAGTGATCACTGGATTTGCCCCTTTTTGCTCTAGGACGCTTAGTTACTGAGATATGACTAATTTTAGTTGACCAAGAAAAAAATCAATTTTTGTATGGAAAAAAAGTGATCACAGGATTTTCCCCTTTTTGCTCTAGGACGCTTAGTTACTGAGAGATGACTAATTTTAGTTGACCAAGAAAAAAATCAATTTTTGTATGGAAAAAAAGTGATCACAGGATTTGCCCCTTTTTGCTCTAGGACGCTTAGTTACTGAGATATGACTAATTTTAGTTGACCAAGAAAAAAATTAATTTTTGTATGGAAAAAAAGTGATCACAGGATTTGCCCCTTTTTGCTCTAGGACGCTTAATTACTAAGATATGACTAATTTTAGTTGACCAAGAAAAAAATTAATTTTTGTATGGAAAAAAAGTGATCACAGGATTTGCCCCTTTTTGCTCTAGGACGCTTAGTTACTGAGATATGACTAATTTTAGTTGACCAAGAAAAAAACCAATTTTTGTATGGAAAAAAAGTGATCACAGGATTTGTCCCTTTTTGCTCTAGGACGCTTAGTTACTGAGATATGACTAATTTTACTTGACCAAGAAAAAAAATCAATTTTTGTATGCAAAAAAAGTGATTACAGGATTTGCCCCTTTTTGCTCTAGGACGCTTAGATACTGAGATATGACTAATTTTAGTTGACCAAGAAAAAAATCAATTTTTGTATGGAAAAAAAGTGATCACAGGATTTGTCCCTTTTTGCTCTAGGACGCTGAGATATGACTAATTTTAGTTGACCAAGAAAAAAATCAATTTTTGTATGGAAAAAAAGTGATCACAGGATTTGCCCCTTTTTGCTCTAGGACGCTTAGTTACTGAGATATGACTAATTTTAGTTGACCAAGAAAAAAATCAATTTTTGTATGGAAAAAAAGTGATCACAGGATTTGCCCCTTTTTGCTCTAGGACGCTTAGTTACTGAGATATGACTAATTTTAGTTGACCAAGAAAAAAATCAATTTTTGTATGGAAAAAAGTGATCACAGGATTTGCCCCTTTTTGCTCTAGGACGCTTAGTTACTGAGATATTACTAATTTTAGTTGACCAAGAAAAAAATCAATTTTTGTATGGAAAAAAAGTGATCACAGGATTTGCCCCTTTTTTCTCTAGGACGCTTAGTTACTGAGATATGACTAATTTTAGTTGACCAAGAAAAAAATCAATTTTTGTATGGAAAAAAAGTGATCACAGGATTTGCCCCTTTTTGCTCTAGGACGCTTATTTACTGAGATATGACTAATTTTAGTTGACCAAGAAAAAAATCAATTTTTGTATGGAAAAAAAGTGATCACAGGATTTGCCCCTTTTTTCTCTAGGACGCCTAGTTACTGAGATATGACTAATTTTAGTTGACCAAGAAAAAAATCAATTTTTGTATGGAAAAAAAGTGATCACAGGATTTGCCCCTTTTTGCTCTAGGACGCTTAGTTACTGAGATATGACTAATTTTAGTTGACCAAGAAAAAAATCAATTTTTGTATGGAAAAAAAGTGATCACAGGATTTGCCCCTTTTTGCTCTAGGACGCTTAGTTACTGAGATATGACTAATTTTAGTTGACCAAGAAAAAAATTAATTTTTGTATGGAAAAAAAGTGATCACAGGATTTGGCCCTTTTTGCTCTAGGACGCTTAGTTACTGAGATATGACTAATTTTAGTTGACCAAGAAAAAAATAAATTTTTGTATGGAAAAAAAGTGATCACAGGATTTGCCCCTTTTTGCTCTAGGACGCTTAGTTACTGAGATATGACTAATTGTAGTTGACCAAGAAAAAAATCAATTTTTGTATGGAAAAAAAGTGATCACAGGATTTGCCCCTTTTTGCTCTAGGACGCTTAGTTACTGAGATATTACTAATTTTAGTTGACCAAGAAAAAAATTAATTTTTGTATGGAAAAAAGTGATCACAGGATTTGCCCCTTTTTGCTCTAGGACGCTTAGTTACTGAGATATTACTAATTTTAGTTGACCAAGAAAAAAATTAATTTTTGTATGGAAAAAAGTGATCACAGGATTTGCCCCTTTTTGCTCTAGGACGCTTAGTTACTGAGATATGACTAATTTTAGTTGACCAAGAAAAAAATTAATTTTTGTATGGAAAAAAGTGATCACAGGATTTGCCCCTTTTTGCTCTAGGACGCTTAGTTACTGAGATATGACTAATTTTAGTTGACCAAGAAAAAAATCAATTTTTGTATGGAAAAAAAGTGATCACAGGATTTGCCCCTTTTTGCTCTAGGACGCTTAGTTACTGAGATATGACTAATTTTAGTTGACCAAGAAAAAAAATCAATTTTTGTATGCAAAAAAAGTGATTACAGGATTTGCCCCTTTTTGCTCTAGGACGCTTAGTTACTGAGATATGACTAATTTTAGTTGACCAAGAAAAAAATCAATTTTTGTATGGAAAAAAAGTGATCACAGGATTTGTCCCTTTTTGCTCTAGGACGCTTAGTTACTGAGATATGACTAATTTTACTTGACCAAGAAAAAAAATCAATTTTTGTATGCAAAAAAAGTGATTACAGGATTTGCCCCTTTTTGCTCTAGGACGCTTAGATACTGAGATATGACTAATTTTAGTTGACCAAGAAAAAAATCAATTTTTGTATGGAAAAAAAGTGATCACAGGATTTGTCCCTTTTTGCTCTAGGACGCTTAGTTACTGAGATATGACTAATTTTAGTTGACCAAGAAAAAAATCAATTTTTGTATGGAAAAAAAGTGATCACAGGATTTGCCCCTTTTTGCTCTAGGACGCTTAGTTACTGAGATATGACTAATTTTAGTTGACCAAGAAAAAAATCAATTTTTGTATGGAAAAAAAGTGATCACAGGATTTGCCCCTTTTTGCTCTAGGACGCTTAGTTACTGAGATATGACTAATTTTAGTTGACCAAGAAAAAAATCAATTTTTGTATGGAAAAAAGTGATCACAGGATTTGCCCCTTTTTGCTCTAGGACGCTTAGTTACTGAGATATTACTAATTTTAGTTGACCAAGAAAAAAATCAATTTTTGTACGGAAAAAAAGTGATCACAGGATTTGCCCCTTTTTGCTCTAGGACGCTTAGTTACTGAGATATGACTAATTTTAGTTGACCAAGAAAAAAATTAATTTTTGTATGGAAAAAAGTGATCACAGGATTTGCCCCTTTTTGCTCTAGGACGCTTAGTTACTGAGATATGACTAATTTTAGTTGACCAAGAAAAAAATCAATTTTTGTATGGAAAAAAAGTGATCACAGGATTTGTCCCTTTTTGCTCTAGGACGCTTAGTTACTGAGATATGACTAATTTTAGTTGACCAAGAAAAAAATCAATTTTTGTATGGAAAAAAAGTGATCACAGGATTTGCCCCTTTTTTCTCTAGGACGCTTAGTTACTGAGATATGACTAATTTTAGTTGACCAAGAAAAAAATCAATTTTTGTATGGAAAAAAAGTGATCACAGGATTTGCCCCTTTTTGCTCTAGGACGCTTATTTACTGAGATATGACTAATTTTAGTTGACCAAGAAAAAAATCAATTTTTGTATGGAAAAAAAGTGATCACAGGATTTGCCCCTTTTTTCTCTAGGACGCCTAGTTACTGAGATATGACTAATTTTAGTTGACCAAGAAAAAAATCAATTTTTGTATGGAAAAAAAGTGATCACAGGATTTGCCCCTTTTTGCTCTAGGACGCTTAGTTACTGAGATATGACTAATTTTAGTTGACCAAGAAAAAAATCAATTTTTGTATGGAAAAAAAGTGATCACAGGATTTGCCCCTTTTTGCTCTAGGACGCTTAGTTACTGAGATATGACTAATTTTAGTTGACCAAGAAAAAAATTAATTTTTGTATGGAAAAAAAGTGATCACAGGATTTGGCCCTTTTTTGCTCTAGGACGCTTAGTTACTGAGATATGACTAATTTTAGTTGACCAAGAAAAAAATCAATTTTTGTATGGAAAAAAAGTGATCACAGGATTTGCCCCTTTTTGCTCTAGGACGCTTAGTTACTGAGATATGACTAATTGTAGTTGACCAAGAAAAAAATAAATTTTTGTATGGAAAAAAAGTGATCACAGGATTTGCCCCTTTTTGCTCTAGGACGCTTAGTTACTGAGATATGACTAATTTTAGTTGACCAAGAAAAAAATCAATTTGTGTATGGAAAAAAAGTGATCACAGGATTTGCCCCTTTTTGCTCTAGGACGCTTAGTTACTGAGATATGACTAATTTTAGTTGACCAAGAAAAAAATCAATTTTTGTATGGAAAAAAGTGATCACAGGATTTGCCCCTTTTTGCTCTAGGACGCTTAGTTACTGAGATATTACTAATTTTAGTTGACCAAGAAAAAAAATAATTTTTGTATGGAAAAAAGTGATCACAGGATTTGCCCCTTTTTGCTCTAGGACGCTTAGTTACTGAGATATTACTAATTTTAGTTGACCAAGAAAAAAATTAATTTTTGTATGGAAAAAAGTGATCACAGGATTTGCCCCTTTTTGCTCTAGGACGCTTAGTTACTGAGATATGACTAATTTTAGTTGACCAAGAAAAAAATTAATTTTTGTATGGAAAAAAGTGATCACAGGATTTGCCCCTTTTTGCTCTAGGACGCTTAGTTACTGAGATATGACTAATTTTAGTTGACCACGAAAAAAAATCAATTTTTGTATGGAAAAAAAGTGATCACAGGATTTGCCCCTTTTTGCTCTAGGACGCTTAGTTACTGAGATATGACTAATTTTAGTTGACCAAGAAAAAAATCAATTTTTGTATGGAAAATAAGTGATCACAGGATTTGCCCCTTTTTGCTCTAGGACGCTTAGTTACTGAGATATGACTAATTTTAGTTGACCAAGAAAAAAAATCAATTTTTGTATGCAAAAAAAGTGATTACAGGATTTGCCCCTTTTTGCTCTAGGACGCTTAGTTACTGAGATATGACTAATTTTAGTTGACCAAGAAAAAAATTAATTTTTGTATGGAAAAAAAGTGATCACAGGATTTGCCCCTTTTTGCTCTAGGACGCTTAGTTACTGAGATATGACTAATTTTAGTTGACCAAGAAAAAAATCAATTTTTGTATGGAAAAAAAGTGATCACAGGATTTGCCCCTTTTTGCTCTAGGACGCTTAGTTACTGAGATATGACTAATTTTAGTTGACCAAGAAATAAATTAATTTTTGTATGGAAAAAAAGTGATCACAGGATTTGCCTCTTTTTGCTCTAGGACGCTTAGTTACTGAGATATGACTAATTTTAGTTGACCAAGAAAAAAATCAATTTTTGTATGGAAAAAAGTGATCACAGGATTTGCCCCTTTTTGCTCTAGTTACTGAGATATGACTAATTTTATTTGACCAAGAAAAAAATTAATTTTTGTATGGAAAAAAAGTGATCACAGGATTTGCCCCTTTTTGCTCTAGGACGCTTAGTTACTGAGATATGACTAATTTTAGTTGACCAAGAAAAAAATCAATATTTGCATGGAAAAAAAGTGATCACAGGATTTGCCCCTTTTTGCTCTAGGACGCTTAGTTACTGAGATATGACTAATTTTAGTTGACCAAGAAAAAAAATCAATTTTTGTATGCAAAAAAAGTGATTACAGGATTTGCCCCTTTTTGCTCTAGGACGCTTAGTTACTGAGATATGACTAATTTTAGTTGACCAAGAAAAAAATTAATTTTTGTATGGAAAAAAAGTGATCACAGGATTTACCCCTTTTTGCTCTAGGACGCTTAGTTACTGAGATATGACTAATTTTAGTTGACCAAGAAAAAAATCAATTTTTGTATGGAAAAAAAGTGATCACAGGATTTGCCCCTTTTTGCTCTAGGACGCTTAGTTACTGAGATATGACTAATTTTAGTTGACCAAGAAAAAAAATCAATTTTTGTATGCAAAAAAAGTGATTACAGGATTTGCCCCTTTTTGCTCTAGGACGCTTAGATACTGAGATATGACTAATTTTAGTTGACCAAGAAAAAAATCAATTTTTGTATGGAAAAAAAGTGATCACAGGATTTGTCCCTTTTTGCTCTAGGACGCTGAGATATGACTAATTTTAGTTGACCAAGAAAAAAATCAATTTTTGTATGGAAAAAAAGTGATCACAGGATTTGCCCCTTTTTGCTCTAGGACGCTTAGTTACTGAGATATGACTAATTTTAGTTGACCAAGAAAAAAAATCAATTTTTGTATGCAAAAAAAGTGATTACAGGATTTGCCCCTTTTTGCTCTAGGACGCTTAGTTACTGAGATATGACTAATTTTAGTTGACCAAGAAAAAAATCAATTTTTGTATGGAAAAAAAGTGATCACAGGATTTGTCCCTTTTTGCTCTAGGACGCTTAGTTACTGAGATATGACTAATTTTACTTGACCAAGAAAAAAAATCAATTTTTGTATGCAAAAAAAGTGATTACAGGATTTGCCCCTTTTTGCTCTAGGACGCTTAGATACTGAGATATGACTAATTTTAGTTGACCAAGAAAAAAATCAATTTTTGTATGGAAAAAAAGTGATCACAGGATTTGTCCCTTTTTGCTCTAGGACGCTGAGATATGACTAATTTTAGTTGACCAAGAAAAAAATCAATTTTTGTATGGAAAAAAAGTGATCACAGGATTTGCCCCTTTTTGCTCTAGGACGCTTAGTTACTGAGATATGACTAATTTTAGTTGACCAAGAAAAAAATCAATTTTTGTATGGAAAAAAAGTGATCACAGGATTTGCCCCTTTTTGCTCTAGGACGCTTAGTTACTGAGATATGACTAATTTTAGTTGACCAAGAAAAAAATCAATTTTTGTATGGAAAAAAGTGATCACAGGATTTGCCCCTTTTTGCTCTAGGACGCTTAGTTACTGAGATATTACTAATTTTAGTTGACCAAGAAAAAAATCAATTTTTGTACGGAAAAAAAGTGATCACAGGATTTGCCCCTTTTTGCTCTAGGACGCTTAGTTACTGAGATATGACTAATTTTAGTTGACCAAGAAAAAAATTAATTTTTGTATGGAAAAAAGTGATCACAGGATTTGCCCCTTTTTGCTCTAGGACGCTTAGTTACTGAGATATGACTAATTTTAGTTGACCAAGAAAAAAATCAATTTTTGTATGGAAAAAAAGTGATCACAGGATTTGTCCCTTTTTGCTCTAGGACGCTTAGTTACTGAGATATGACTAATTTTAGTTGACCAAGAAAAAAAAATCAATTTTGTATGCAAAAAAAGTGATTACAGGATTTGCCCCTTTTTGCTCTAGGACGCTTAGTTACTGAGATATGACTAATTTTAGTTGACCAAGAAAAAAATCAATTTTTGTATGGAATAAAAGTGATCACAGGATTTGCCCCTTTTTGCTCTAGGACGCTTAGTTACTGAGATATGACTAATTTTAGTTGACCAAGAACAAAATCAATTTTTGTATGGAAAAAAGTGATCACAGGATTTGCCCCTTTTTGCTCTAGGACGCTTAGTTACTGAGATATGACTAATTTTAGTTGACCAAGAAAAAAATTATTTTTTGTATGGAAAAAAAGTGATCACAGGATTTGCCCCTTTTTGCTCTAGGAGGCTTAGTTACTGAGATATGACTAATTTTAGTTGACCAAGAAAAAAATTAATTTTTGTATGGAAAAAAGTGATCACAGGATTTGCCCCTTTTTGCTCTAGGACGCTTAGTTACTGAGATATGACTAATTTTAGTTGACCACGAAAAAAAATCAATTTTTGTATGGAAAAAAAGTGATCACAGGATTTGCCCCTTTTTGCTCTAGGACGCTTAGTTACTGAGATATGACTAATTTTAGTTGACCAAGAAAAAAATCAATTTTTGTATGGAAAATAAGTGATCACAGGATTTGCCCCTTTTTGCTCTAGGACGCTTAGTTACTGAGATATGACTAATTTTAGTTGACCAAGAAAAAAAATCAATTTTTGTATGCAAAAAAAGTGATTACAGGATTTGCCCCTTTTTGCTCTAGGACGCTTAGTTACTGAGATATGACTAATTTTAGTTGACCAAGAAAAAAATTAATTTTTGTATGGAAAAAAAGTGATCACAGGATTTGCCCCTTTTTGCTCTAGGACGCTTAGTTACTGAGATATGACTAATTTTAGTTGACCAAGAAAAAAATCAATTTTTGTATGGAAAAAAAGTGATCACAGGATTTGCCCCTTTTTGCTCTAGGACGCTTAGTTACTGAGATATGACTAATTTTAGTTGACCAAGAAAAAAATTAATTTTTGTATGGAAAAAAAGTGATCACAGGATTTGCCTCTTTTTGCTCTAGGACGCTTAGTTACTGAGATATGACTAATTTTAGTTGACCAAGAAAAAAATCAATTTTTGTATGGAAAAAAAGTGATCACAGGATTTGTCCCTTTTTGCTCTAGGACGCTTAGTTACTGAGATATGACTAATTTTAGTTGACCAAAAAAAAAATCAATTTTTGTATGGAAAAAAAGTGATCACAGGATTTGTCCCTTTTTGCTCTAGGACGCTTAGTTACTGAGATATGACTAATTTTAGTTGACCAAAAAAAAAATCAATTTTTGTATGGAAAAAAAGTGATCACAGGATTTGCCCCTTTTTTCTCTAGGACGCTTAGTTACTGAGATATGACTAATTTTAGTTGACCAAGAAAAAAATTAATTTTTGTATGGAAAAAAAGTGATCACAGGATTTGCCCCTTTTTGCTCTAGGACGCTTAGTTACTGAGATATGACTAATTTTAGTTGACCAAGAAAAAAATCAATTTTTGTATGGAAAAAAAGTGATCACAGGATTTGCCCCTTTTTGCTCTAGGACGCTTAGTTACTGAGATATGACTAATTTTAGTTGACCAAGAAAAAAATTAATTTTTGTATGGAAAAAAAGTGATCACAGGATTTGCCTCTTTTTGCTCTAGGACGCTTAGTTACTGAGATATGACTAATTTTAGTTGACCAAGAAAAAAAATCAATTTTTGTATGCAAAAAAAGTGATTACAGGATTTGCCCCTTTTTGCTCTAGGACGCTTAGTTACTGAGATATGACTAATTTTAGTTGACCAAGAAAAAAATCAATTTTTGTATGGAAAAAAAGTGATCACAGGATTTGTCCCTTTTTGCTCTAGGACGCTTAGTTACTGAGATATGACTAATTTTAGTTGACCAAAAAAAAAATCAATTTTTGTATGGAAAAAAAGTGATCACAGGATTTGCCCCTTTTTTCTCTAGGACGCTTAGTTACTGAGATATGACTAATTTTAGTTGACCAAGAAAAAAATCAATTTTTGTATGGAAAATAAGTGATCACAGGATTTGCCCCTTTTTGCTCTAGGACGCTTAGTTACTGAGATATGACTAATTTTAGTTGACCAAGAAAAAAAATCAATTTTTGTATGCAAAAAAAGTGATTATAGGATTTGCCCCTTTTTGCTCTAGGACGCTTAGTTACTGAGATATGACTAATTTTAGTTGACCAAGAAAAAAATCAATTTTTGTATGGAAAAAAAGTGATCACAGGATTTGCCCCTTTTTGCTCTAGGACGCTTAGTTACTGAGATATGACTAATTTTAGTTGACCAAGAAAAAAATCAATTTTTGTATGGAAAAAAAGTGATCACAGGATTTGCCCCTTTTTGCTCTAGGACGCTTAGTTACTGAGATATGACTAATTTTAGTTGACCAAGAAAAAAATTAATTTTTGTATGGAAAAAAAGTGATCACAGGATTTGCCCCTTTTTGCTCTAGGACGCTTAGTTACTGAGATATGACTAATTTTAGTTGACCAAGAAAAAAATCAATATTTGCATGGAAAAAAAGTGATCACAGGATTTGCCCCTTTTTTCTCTAGGACGCTTAGTTACTGAGATATGACTAATTTTAGTTGACCAAGAAAAAAATCAATTTTTGTATGGAAAAAAAGTGATCACAGGATTTGCCCCTTTTTGCTCTAGGACGCTTAGTTACTGAGATATGACTAATTTTAGTTGACCAAGAAAAAAATCAATTTTTGTATGGAAAAAAGTGATCACAGGATTTGCCCCTTTTTGCTCTAGGACGCTTAGTTACTGAGATATTACTAATTTTAGTTGACCAAGAAAAAAAAATCAATTTTTGTATGCAAAAAAAGTGATTACAGGATTTGCCCCTTTTTGCTCTAGGACGCTTAGTTACTGAGATATGACTAATTTTAGTTGACCAAGAAAAAAAATCAATTTTTGTATGGAAAAAAAGTGATCACAGGATTTGCCCCTTTTTGCTCTAGGACGCTTAGTTACTGAGATATGACTAATTTTAGTTGACCAAGAAAAAAATAAATTTTTGTATGGAAAAAAAGTGATCACAGGATTTGCCCCTTTTTGCTCTAGGACGCTTAGTTACTGAGATATGACTAATTTTAGTTGACCAAGAAAAAAATCAATTTTTGTATGGAAAAAAAGTGATCACAGGATTTGCCCCTTTTTGCTCTAGGACGCTTAGTTACTGAGATATGACTAATTTTAGTTGACCAAGAAAAAAATTAATTTTTGTATGGAAAAAAAGTGATCACAGGATTTGCCCCTTTTTGCTCTAGGACGCTTAGTTACTGAGATATGACTAATTTTAGTTGACCAAGAAAAAAAACAATTTTTGTATGGAAAAAAAGTGATCACAGGATTTGTCCCTTTTTGCTCTAGGACGCTTAGTTACTGAGATATGACTAATTTTAGTTGACCAAGAAAAAAAATCAATTTTGTATGGAAAAAAGTGATCACAGGATTTGCCCCTTTTTGCTCTAGGACGCTTAGTTACTGAGATATGACTAATTTTAGTTGACCAAGAAAAAAATTAATTTTTGTATGGAAAAAAAGTGATCACAGGATTTGCCCCTTTTTGCTCTAGGACGCTTAGTTACTGAGATATGACTAATTTTAGTTGACCAAAAAAAAAATCAATTTTTGTATGGAAAAAAAGTGATCACAGGATTTGCCCCTTTTTGCTCTAGGACGCTTAGTTACTGAGATATGACTAATTTTAGTTGACCAAGAAAAAAATTAATTTTTGTATGGAAAAAAAGTGATCACAGGATTTACCCCTTTTTGCTCTAGGACGCTTAGTTACTGAGATATGACTAATTTTAGTTGACCAAGAAAAAAATCAATTTTTGTATGGAAAAAAAGTGATCACAGGATTTGTCCCTTTTTGCTCTAGGACGCTTAGTTACTGAGATATGACTAATTTTAGTTGACCAAGAAAAAAAACCAATTTTGTATGCAAAAAAAGTGATTACAGGATTTGCCCCTTTTTGCTCTAGGACGCTTAGTTACTGAGATATGACTAATTTTAGTTGACCAAGAAAAAAATTAATTTTTGTATGGAAAAAAAGTGATCACAGGATTTGCCCCTTTTTGCTCTAGGACGCTTAGTTACTGAGATATGACTAATTTTAGTTGACCAAGAAAAAAATCAATATTTGCATGGAAAAAAAGTGATCACAGGATTTGCCCCTTTTTGCTCTAGGAGGCTTAGTTACTGAGATATGACTAATTTTAGTTGACCAAGAAAAAAATTAATTTTTGTATGGAAAAAAGTGATCACAGGATTTGCCCCTTTTTGCTCTAGGACGCTTAGTTACTGAGATATGACTAATTTTAGTTGACCAAGAAAAAAATCAATTTTTGTATGGAAAAAAAGTGATCACAGGATTTGCCCCTTTTTGCTCTAGGAGGCTTAGTTACTGAGATATGACTAATTTTAGTTGACCAAGAAAAAAATTAATTTTTGTATGGAAAAAAGTGATCACAGGATTTGCCCCTTTTTGCTCTAGGACGCTTAGTTACTGAGATATGACTAATTTTAGTTGACCAAGAAAAAAATCAATTTTTGTATGGAATAAAAGTGATCACAGGATTTGCCCCTTTTTGCTCTAGGACGCTTAGTTACTGAGATATGACTAATTTTAGTTGACCAAGAAAAAAATTAATTTTTGTATGGAAAAAAAGTGATCACAGGATTTACCCCTTTTTGCTCTAGGACGCTTAGTTACTGAGATATGACTAATTTTAGTTGACCAAGAAAAAAATCAATTTTTGTATGGAAAAAAAGTGATCACAGGATTTGTCCCTTTTTGCTCCAGGACGCTTAGTTACTGAGATATGACTAATTTTAGTTGACCAAGAAAAAAAATCAATTTTGTATGCAAAAAAAGTGATTACAGGATTTGCCCCTTTTTGCTCTAGGACGCTTAGTTACTGAGATATGACTAATTTTAGTTGACCAAGAAAAAAATTAATTTTTTGATTAGAAAAAATTGATCACAGGATTTGCGCCTTTTTGCTCTAGGACGCTTAGTTACTGAGATATGACTAATTTTAGTTGACCAAGAAAAAAATCAATATTTGCATGGAAAAAAAGTGATCACAGGATTTGCCCCTTTTTGCTCTAGGACGCTTAGTTACTGAGATATGACTAATTTTAGTTGACCAAGAAAAAAATCAATTTTTGTATGGAAAAAAAGTGATCACAGGATTTGCCCCTTTTTGCTCTAGGACGCTTAGTTACTGAGATATGACTAATTTTAGTTGACCAAGAAAAAAATCAATTTTTGTATGGAAAAAAAGTGATCACAGGATTTGCCCCTTTTTGCTCTAGGACGCTTAGTTACTGAGATATGACTAATTTTAGTTGACCAAGAAAAAAATTAATTTTTGTATGGAAAAAAAGTGATCACAGGATTTACCCCTTTTTGCTCTAGGACGCTTAGTTACTGAGATATGACTAATTTTAGTTGACCAAGAAAAAAATCAATTTTTGTATGGAAAAAAAGTGATCACAGGATTTGTCCCTTTTTGCTCTAGGACGCTTAGTTACTGAGATATGACTAATTTTAGTTGACCAAGAAAAAAAAATCAATTTTGTATGCAAAAAAAGTGATTACAGGATTTGCCCCTTTTTGCTCTAGGACGCTTAGTTACTGAGATATGACTAATTTTAGTTGACAAAGAAAAAAATCAATTTTTGTATGGAATAAAAGTGATCACAGGATTTGCCCCTTTTTGCTCTAGGACGCTTAGTTACTGAGATATGACTAATTTTAGTTGACCAAGAACAAAATCAATTTTTGTATGGAAAAAAGTGATCACAGGATTTGCCCCTTTTTGCTCTAGGACGCTTAGTTACTGAGATATGACTAATTTTAGTTGACCAAGAAAAAAATTATTTTTTGTATGGAAAAAAAGTGATCACAGGATTTGCCCCTTTTTGCTCTAGGAGGCTTAGTTACTGAGATATGACTAATTTTAGTTGACCAAGAAAAAAATTAATTTTTGTATGGAAAAAAGTGATCACAGGATTTGCCCCTTTTTGCTCTAGGACGCTTAGTTACTGAGATATGACTAATTTTAGTTGACCAAGAAAAAAATCAATTTTTGTATGGAAAAAAAGTGATCACAGGATTTGCCCCTTTTTGCTCTAGGAGGCTTAGTTACTGAGATATGACTAATTTTAGTTGACCAAGAAAAAAATTAATTTTTGTATGGAAAAAAGTGATCACAGGATTTGCCCCTTTTTGCTCTAGGACGCTTAGTTACTGAGATATGACTAATTTTAGTTGACCAAGAAAAAAATTAATTTTTGTATGGAAAAAAAGTGATCACAGGATTTGCCCCTTTTTGCTCTAGGACGCTTAGTTACTGAGATATGACTAATTTTAGTTGACCAAGAAAAAAATCAATTTTTGTATGGAAAAAAAGTGATCACAGGATTTGCCCCTTTTTGCTCTAGGACGCTTAGTTACTGAGATATGACTAATTTTAGTTGACCAAGAAAAAAATCAATATTTGCATGGAAAAAAAGTGATCACAGGATTTGCCCCTTTTTGCTCTAGGACGCTTAGTTACTGAGATATGACTAATTTTAGTTGACCAAGAAAAAAATTAATTTTTGTATGGAAAAAAAGTGATCACAGGATTTGCCCCTTTTTGCTCTAGGACGCTTAGTTACTGAGATATGACTAATTTTAGTTGATCAAGAAAAAAAATCAATTTTTGTATGGAAAAAAAGTGATCACAGGATTTGCCCCTTTTTGCTCTAGGACGCTTAGTTACTGAGATATGACTAATTTTAGTTGACCAAGAAAAAAATCAATTTTTGTATGGAAAAAAAGTGATCACAGGATTTGGCCCTTTTTGCTCTAGGACGCTTAGTTACTGAGATATGATTAATTTTAGTTGACCAAGAAAAAAATCAATTTTTGTATGGAAAAAAAGTGATCACAGGATTTGCCCCTTTTTGCTCTAGGACGCTTAGTTACTGAGATATGACTAATTTTAGTTGACCAAGAAAAAAACCAATTTTTGTATGGAAAAAAAGTGATCACAGGATTTGCCCCTTTTTGCTCTAGGACGCTTAGTTACTGAGATATGACTAATTTTAGTTGACCAAGAAAAAAATTAATTTTTGTATGAAAAAAAGTGATCACAGGATTTGCCCCTTTTTGCTCTAGGACGCTTAGTTACTGAGATATGACTAATTTTAGTTGACCAAGAAAAAAATCAATTTTTGTATGGGAAAAAAGTGATCACAGTATTTGTCCCTTTTTGCTCTAGGACGCTTAGTTACTGAGATATGACTAATTTTAGTTGACCAAGAAAAAAATCAATTTTTGTATGGAAAAAAGTGATCACAGAATTTGCCCCTTTTTGCTCTAGGACGCTTAGTTACTGAGATATTACTAATTTTATTTGACCAAGAAAAAAATTAATTTTTGTATGGAAAAAAGTGATCACAGGATTTGCCCCTTTTTGCTCTAGGACGCTTAGTTACTGAGATATGACTAATTTTAGTTGACCAAGAAAAAAATCAATTTTTGTATGGAATAAAAGTGATCACAGGATTTGCCCCTTTTTGCTCTAGGACGCTTAGTTACTGAGATATGACTAATTTTAGTTGACCAAGAACAAAATCAATTTTTGTATGGAAAAAAGTGATCACAGGATTTGCCCCTTTTTGCTCTAGGACGCTTAGTTACTGGGATATGACTAATTTTAGTTGACCAAGAAAAAAATTAATTTTTGTATGGAAAAAAAGTGATCACAGGATTTGCCCCTTTTTGCTCTAGGACGCTTAGTTATTGAGATATGACTAATTTTAGTTGACCAAGAAAAAAATCAATTTTTGTATGGAAAAAAAGTGATCACAGGATTTGCCCCTTTTTGCTCTAGGACGCTTAGTTACTGGGATATGACTAATTTTAGTTGACCAAGAAAAAAATTAATTTTTGTATGGAAAAAAAGTGATCACAGGATTTGCCCCTTTTTGCTCTAGGACGCTTAGTTACTGAGATATGACTAATTTTAGTTGACCAAGAAAAAAATCAGTTTTTGTATGGAAAAAAAGTGATCACAGGATTTGCCCCTTTTTGCTCTAGGACGCTTAGTTACTGAGATATGACTAATTTTAGTTGACCAAGAAAAAAATTAATTTTTGTATGAAAAAAAGTGATCACAGGATTTGCCCCTTTTTGCTCTAGGACGCTTAGTTACTGAGATATGACTAATTTTAGTTGACCAAGAAAAAAATTAATTTTTGTATGAAAAAAAGTGATCACAGGATTTGCCCCTTTTTGCTCTAGGACGCTTAGTTACTGAGATATGACTAATTTTAGTTGACCAAGAAAAAAATCAATTTTTGTATGGGAAAAAAGTGATCACAGTATTTGTCCCTTTTTGCTCTAGGACGCTTAGTTACTGAGATATGACTAATTTTAGTTGACCAAGAAAAAAATCAATTTTTGTATGGAAAAAAGTGATCACAGAATTTGCCCCTTTTTGCTCTAGGACGCTTAGTTACTGAGATATTACTAATTTTATTTGACCAAGAAAAAAATTAATTTTTGTATGGAAAAAAGTGATCACAGGATTTGCCCCTTTTTGCTCTAGGACGCTTAGTTACTGAGATATGACTAATTTTAGTTGACCAAGAAAAAAATCAATTTTTGTATGGAATAAAAGTGATCACAGGATTTGCCCCTTTTTGCTCTAGGACGCTTAGTTACTGAGATATGACTAATTTTAGTTGACCAAGAACAAAATCAATTTTTGTATGGAAAAAAGTGATCACAGGATTTGCCCCTTTTTGCTCTAGGACGCTTAGTTACTGGGATATGACTAATTTTAGTTGACCAAGAAAAAAATTAATTTTTGTATGGAAAAAAAGTGATCACAGGATTTGCCCCTTTTTGCTCTAGGACGCTTAGTTATTGAGATATGACTAATTTTAGTTGACCAAGAAAAAAATCAATTTTTGTATGGAAAAAAAGTGATCACAGGATTTGCCCCTTTTTGCTCTAGGACGCTTAGTTACTGAGATATGACTAATTTTAGTTGACCAAGAAAAAAATTAATTTTTGTATGGAAAAAAAGTGATCACAGGATTTGCCCCTTTTTGCTCTAGGACGCTTAGTTACTGAGATATGACTAATTTTAGTTGACCAAGAAAAAAATCAATTTTTGTATGGAAAAAAGTGATCACAGGATTTGCCCCTTTTTGCTCTAGGAGGCTTAGTTACTGAGATATGACTAATTTTAGTTGACCAAGAAAAAAATTAATTTTTGTATGGAAAAAAGTGATCACAGGATTTGCCCCTTTTTGCTCTAGGACGCTTAGTTACTGAGATATGACTAATTTTAGTTGACCAAGAAAAAAATCAATTTTTGTATGGAAAAAAAGTGATCACAGGATTTGCCCCTTTTTGCTCTAGGAGGCTTAGTTACTGAGATATGACTAATTTTAGTTGACCAAGAAAAAAATTAATTTTTGTATGGAAAAAAGTGATCACAGGATTTGCCCCTTTTTGCTCTAGGACGCTTAGTTACTGAGATATGACTAATTTTAGTTGACCAAGAAAAAAAACAATTTTTGTATGGAAAAAAAGTGATCACAGGATTTGTCCCTTTTTGCTCTAGGACGCTTAGTTACTGAGATATGACTAATTTTAGTTGACCAAGAAAAAAAATCAATTTTGTATGGAAAAAAGTGATCACAGGATTTGCCCCTTTTTGCTCTAGGACGCTTAGTTACTGAGATATGACTAATTTTAGTTGACCAAGAAAAAAATTAATTTTTGTATGGAAAAAAAGTGATCACAGGATTTGCCCCTTTTTGCTCTAGGACGCTTAGTTACTGAGATATGACTAATTTTAGTTGACCAAAAAAAAAATCAATTTTTGTATGGAAAAAAAGTGATCACAGGATTTGCCCCTTTTTGCTCTAGGACGCTTAGTTACTGAGATATGACTAATTTTAGTTGACCAAGAAAAAAATTAATTTTTGTATGGAAAAAAAGTGATCACAGGATTTACCCCTTTTTGCTCTAGGACGCTTAGTTACTGAGATATGACTAATTTTAGTTGACCAAGAAAAAAATCAATTTTTGTATGGAAAAAAAGTGATCACAGGATTTGTCCCTTTTTGCTCTAGGACGCTTAGTTACTGAGATATGACTAATTTTAGTTGACCAAGAAAAAAAACCAATTTTGTATGCAAAAAAAGTGATTACAGGATTTGCCCCTTTTTGCTCTAGGACGCTTAGTTACTGAGATATGACTAATTTTAGTTGACCAAGAAAAAAATTAATTTTTGTATGGAAAAAAAGTGATCACAGGATTTGCCCCTTTTTGCTCTAGGACGCTTAGTTACTGAGATATGACTAATTTTAGTTGACCAAGAAAAAAATCAATATTTGCATGGAAAAAAAGTGATCACAGGATTTACCCCTTTTTGCTCTAGGACGCTTAGTTACTGAGATATGACTAATTTTAGTTTACCAAGAAAAAAATCAATTTTTGTATGGAAAAAAAGTGATCACAGGATTTGTCCCTTTTTGCTCTAGGACGCTTAGTTACTGAGATATGACTAATTTTACTTGACCAAGAAAAAAAATCAATTTTGTATGCAAAAAAAGTGATTACAGGATTTGCCCCTTTTTGCTCTAGGACGCTTAGTTACTGAGATATGACTAATTTTAGTTGACCAAGAAAAAAATCAATTTTTGTATGGAATAAAAGTGATCACAGGATTTGCCCCTTTTTGCTCTAGGACGCTTAGTTACTGAGATATGACTAATTTTAGTTGACCAAGAACAAAATCAATTTTTGTATGGAAAAAAGTGATCACAGGATTTGCCCCTTTTTGCTCTAGGACGCTTAGTTACTGAGATATGACTAATTTTAGTTGACCAAGAAAAAAATTATTTTTTGTATGGAAAAAAAGTGATCACAGGATTTGCCCCTTTTTGCTCTAGGAGGCTTAGTTACTGAGATATGACTAATTTTAGTTGACCAAGAAAAAAATTAATTTTTGTATGGAAAAAAGTGATCACAGGATTTGCCCCTTTTTGCTCTAGGACGCTTAGTTACTGAGATATGACTAATTTTAGTTGACCAAGAAAAAAATCAATTTTTGTATGGAAAAAAAGTGATCACAGGATTTGCCCCTTTTTGCTCTAGGAGGCTTAGTTACTGAGATATGACTAATTTTAGTTGACCAAGAAAAAAATTAATTTTTGTATGGAAAAAAGTGATCACAGGATTTGCCCCTTTTTGCTCTAGGACGCTTAGTTACTGAGATATGACTAATTTTAGTTGACCAAGAAAAAAATTAATTTTTGTATGGAAAAAAAGTGATCACAGGATTTGCCCCTTTTTGCTCTAGGACGCTTAGTTACTGAGATATGACTAATTTTAGTTGACCAAGAAAAAAATCAATTTTTGTATGGAAAAAAAGTGATCACAGGATTTGCCCCTTTTTGCTCTAGGACGCTTAGTTACTGAGATATGACTAATTTTAGTTGACCAAGAAAAAAATCAATTTTTGTATGGAAAAAAAGTGATCACAGGATTTGCCCCTTTTTGCTCTAGGACGCTTAGTTACTGAGATATGACTAATTTTAGTTGACCAAGAAAAAAATTAATTTTTGTATGGAAAAAAGTGATCACAGGATTTGCCCCTTTTTGCTCTAGGACGCTTAGTTACTGAGATATGACTAATTTTAGTTGACCAAGAAAAAAATAAATTTTTGTATGGAAAAAAAGTGATCACAGGATTTGCCCCTTTTTGCTCTAGGACGCTTAGTTACTGAGATATGACTAATTTTAGTTGACCAAGAAAAAAAATCAATTTTGTATGCAAAAAAAGTGATTACAGGATTTGCCCCTTTTTGCTCTAGGACGCTTAGTTACTGAGATATGACTAATTTTAGTTGACCAAGAAAAAAATAAATTTTTGTATGGAAAAAAAGTGATCACAGGATTTGCCCCTTTTTGCTCTAGGACGCTTAGTTACTGAGATATGACTAATTTTAGTTGACCAAGAAAAAAATTAATATTTGCATGGAAAAAAAATGATCACAGGATTTGCCCCTTTTTGCTCTAGGACGCTTAGTTACTGAGATATGACTAATTTTAGTTGACCAAGAAAAAAATCAATTTTTGTATGGAAAAAAAGTGATCACAGGATTTGCCCCTTTTTGCTCTAGGACGCTTAGTTACTGAGATATGACTAATTTTAGTTGACCAAGAAAAAAATCAATTTTTGTATGGAAAAAAAGTGATCACAGGATTTGCCCCTTTTTGCTCTAGGACGCTTAGTTACTGAGATATGACTAATTTTAGTTGACCAAGAAAAAAATCAATTTTTGTATGAAAAAAAAGTGATCACAGGATTTGCCCCTTTTTGCTCTAGGACGCTTAGTTACTGAGATATGACTAATTTTAGTTGATCAAGAAAAAAAATCAATTTTTGTATGGAAAAAAAGTGATCACAGGATTTGCCCCTTTTTGCTCTAGGACGCTTAGTTACTGAGATATGACTAATTTTAGTTGACCAAGAAAAAAATTAATTTTTGTATGGAAAAAAAGTGATCACAGGATTTACCCCTTTTTGCTCTAGGACGCTTAGTTACTGAGATATGACTAATTTTAGTTGACCAAGAAAAAAATCAATTTTTGTATGGAAAAAAGTGATCACAGGATTTGCCCCTTTTTGCTCTAGGACGCTTAGTTACTGAGATATTACTAATTTTAGTTGACCAAGAAAAAAAAATCAATTTTTGTATGCAAAAAAAGTGATTACAGGATTTGCCCCTTTTTGCTCTAGGACGCTTAGTTACTGAGATATGACTAATTTTAGTTGACCAAGAAAAAAATTAATTTTTGTATGGAAAATAAGTGATCACAGGATTTGCCCCTTTTTGCTCTAGGACGCTTAGTTACTGAGATATGACTAATTTTAGTTGACCAAGAAAAAAAATCAATTTTTGTATGGAAAAAAAGTGATCACAGGATTTGGCCCTTTTTGCTCTAGGACGCTTAGTTACTGAGATATGACTAATTTTAGTTGACCAAGAAAAAAATCAATTTATGTATGGAAAATAAGTGATCACAGGATTTGCCCCTTTTTGCTCTAGGACGCTTAGTTACTGAGATATGACTAATTTTAGTTGACCAAGAAAAAAAATCAATTTTTGTATGCAAAAAAAGTGATTATAGGATTTGCCCCTTTTTGCTCTAGGACGCTTAGTTACTGAGATATGACTAATTTTAGTTGACCAAGAAAAAAATCAATTTTTGTATGGAAAAAAAGTGATCACAGGATTTGCCCCTTTTTGCTCTAGGACGCTTAGTTACTGAGATATGACTAATTTTAGTTGACCAAGAAAAAAATCAATTTTTGTATGGAAAAAAAGTGATCACAGGATTTGCCCCTTTTTGCTCTAGGACGCTTAGTTACTGAGATATGACTAATTTTAGTTGACCAAGAAAAAAATTAATTTTTGTATGGAAAAAAAGTGATCACAGGATTTGCCCCTTTTTGCTCTAGGACGCTTAGTTACTGAGATATGACTAATTTTAGTTGACCAAGAAAAAAATCAATTTTTGTATGGAAAAAAAGTGATCACAGGATTTGCCCCTTTTTGCTCTAGGACGCTTAGTTACTGAGATATGACTAATTTTAGTTGACCAAGAAAAAAATCAATTTTTGTATGGAAAAAAGTGATCACAGGATTTGCCCCTTTTTGCTCTAGGACGCTTAGTTACTGAGATATGACTAATTTTAGTTGACCAAGAAAAAAAATCAATTTTTGTATGGAAAAAAAGTGATCACAGGATTTGCCCCTTTTTGCTCTAGGACGCTTAGTTACTGAGATATGACTAATTTTAGTTGACCAAGAAAAAAATCAATTTTTGTATGGAAAAAAGTGATCACAGGATTTGCCCCTTTTTGCTCTAGGACGCTTAGTTACTGAGATATTACTAATTTTAGTTGACCAAGAAAAAAAAATGAATTTTTGTATGCAAAAAAAGTGATTACAGGATTTGCCCCTTTTTGCTCTAGGACGCTTAGTTACTGAGATATGACTAATTTTAGTTGACCAAGAAAAAAAATCAATTTTTGTATGGAAAAAAAGTGATCACAGGATTTGCCCCTTTTTGCTCTAGGACGCTTAGTTACTGAGATATGACTAATTTTAGTTGACCAAGAAAAAAATAAATTTTTGTATGGAAAAAAAGTGATCACAGGATTTGCCCCTTTTTGCTCTAGGACGCTTAGTTACTGAGATATGACTAATTTTAGTTGACCAAGAAAAAAATCAATTTTTGTATGGAAAAAAGTGATCACAGGATTTGCCCCTTTTTGCTCTAGGACGCTTAGTTACTGAGATATGACTAATTTTAGTTGACCAAGAAAAAAATTAATTTTTGTATGGAAAAAAAGTGATCACAGGATTTGCCCCTTTTTGCTCTAGGACGCTTAGTTACTGAGATATGACTAATTTTAGTTGACCAAGAAAAAAAACAATTTTTGTATGGAAAAAAAAGTGATCACAGGATTTGTCCCTTTTTGCTCTAGGACGCTTAGTTACTGAGATATGACTAATTTTAGTTGACCAAGAAAAAAAATCAATTTTGTATGGAAAAAAGTGATCACAGGATTTGCCCCTTTTTGCTCTAGGACGCTTAGTTACTGAGATATGACTAATTTTAGTTGACCAAGAAAAAAATTAATTTTTGTATGGAAAAAAAGTGATCACAGGATTTGCCCCTTTTTGCTCTAGGACGCTTAGTTACTGAGATATGACTAATTTTAGTTGACCAAAAAAAAAATCAATTTTTGTATGGAAAAAAAGTGATCACAGGATTTGCCCCTTTTTGCTCTAGGACGCTTAGTTACTGAGATATGACTAATTTTAGTTGACCAAGAAAAAAATTAATTTTTGTATGGAAAAAAAGTGATCACAGGATTTACCCCTTTTTGCTCTAGGACGCTTAGTTACTGAGATATGACTAATTTTAGTTGACCAAGAAAAAAATCAATTTTTGTATGGAAAAAAAGTGATCACAGGATTTGTCCCTTTTTGCTCTAGGACGCTTAGTTACTGAGATATGACTAATTTTAGTTGACCAAGAAAAAAAATCAATATTTGCATGGAAAAAAAGTGATCACAGGATTTGCCCCTTTTTGCTCTAGGAGGCTTAGTTACTGAGATATGACTAATTTTAGTTGACCAAGAAAAAAATCAATTTTTGTATGGAAAAAAGTGATCACAGGATTTGCCCCTTTTTGCTCTAGGACGCTTAGTTACTGAGATATGACTAATTTTAGTTGACCAAGAAAAAAATCAATTTTTGTATGGAAAAAAGTGATCACAGGATTTGCCCCTTTTTGCTCTAGGACGCTTAGTTACTGAGATATTACTAATTTTAGTTGACCAAGAAAAAAAAATGAATTTTTGTATGCAAAAAAAGTGATTACAGGATTTGCCCCTTTTTGCTCTAGGACGCTTAGTTACTGAGATATGACTAATTTTAGTTGACCAAGAAAAAAAATCAATTTTTGTATGGAAAAAAAGTGATCACAGGATTTGCCCCTTTTTGCTATAGGACGCTTAGTTACTGAGATATGACTAATTTTAGTTGACCAAGAAAAAAATAAATTTTTGTATGGAAAAAAAGTGATCACAGGATTTGCCCCTTTTTGCTCTAGGACGCTTAGTTACTGAGATATGACTAATTTTAGTTGACCAAGAAAAAAATCAATTTTTGTATGGAAAAAAGTGATCACAGGATTTGCCCCTTTTTGCTCTAGGACGCTTAGTTACTGAGATATGACTAATTTTAGTTGACCAAGAAAAAAATTAATTTTTGTATGGAAAAAAAGTGATCACAGGATTTGCCCCTTTTTGCTCTAGGACGCTTAGTTACTGAGATATGACTAATTTTAGTTGACCAAGAAAAAAAACAATTTTTGTATGGAAAAAAAAGTGATCACAGGATTTGTCCCTTTTTGCTCTAGGACGCTTAGTTACTGAGATATGACTAATTTTAGTTGACCAAGAAAAAAAATCAATTTTGTATGGAAAAAAGTGATCACAGGATTTGCCCCTTTTTGCTCTAGGACGCTTAGTTACTGAGATATGACTAATTTTAGTTGACCAAGAAAAAAATTAATTTTTGTATGGAAAAAAAGTGATCACAGGATTTGCCCCTTTTTGCTCTAGGACGCTTAGTTACTGAGATATGACTAATTTTAGTTGACCAAAAAAAAAATCAATTTTTGTATGGAAAAAAAGTGATCACAGGATTTGCCCCTTTTTGCTCTAGGACGCTTAGTTACTGAGATATGACTAATTTTAGTTGACCAAGAAAAAAATTAATTTTTGTATGGAAAAAAAGTGATCACAGGATTTACCCCTTTTTGCTCTAGGACGCTTAGTTACTGAGATATGACTAATTTTAGTTGACCAAGAAAAAAATCAATTTTTGTATGGAAAAAAAGTGATCACAGGATTTGTCCCTTTTTGCTCTAGGACGCTTAGTTACTGAGATATGACTAATTTTAGTTGACCAAGAAAAAAAATCAATATTTGCATGGAAAAAAAGTGATCACAGGATTTGCCCCTTTTTGCTCTAGGAGGCTTAGTTACTGAGATATGACTAATTTTAGTTGACCAAGAAAAAAATTAATTTTTGTATGGAAAAAAGTGATCACAGGATTTGCCCCTTTTTGCTCTAGGACGCTTAGTTACTGAGATATGACTAATTTTAGTTGACCAAGAAAAAAATCAATATTTGCATGGAAAAAAAGTGATCACAGGATTTGCCCCTTTTTGCTCTAGGAGGCTTAGTTACTGAGATATGACTAATTTTAGTTGACCAAGAAAAAAATTAATTTTTGTATGGAAAAAAGTGATCACAGGATTTGCCCCTTTTTGCTCTAGGACGCTTAGTTACTGAGATATGACTAATTTTAGTTGACCAAGAAAAAAATCAATTTTTGTATGGAATAAAAGTGATCACAGGATTTGCCCCTTTTTGCTCTGAGATATGACTAATTTTAGTTGACCAAGAAAAAAATTAATTTTTGTATGGAAAAAAGTGATCACAGGATTTGCCCCTTTTTGCTCTAGGACGCTTAGTTACTGAGATATGACTAATTTTAGTTGACCAAGAAAAAAATCAATTTTTGTATGGAAAAAAAGTGATCACAGGATTTGCCCCTTTTTGCTCTAGGAGGCTTAGTTACTGAGATATGACTAATTTTAGTTGACCAAGAAAAAAATTAATTTTTGTATGGAAAAAAGTGATCACAGGATTTGCCCCTTTTTGCTCTAGGACGCTTAGTTACTGAGATATGACTAATTTTAGTTGACCAAGAAAAAAATTAATTTTTGTATGGAAAAAAAGTGATCACAGGATTTGCCCCTTTTTGCTCTAGGACGCTTAGTTACTGAGATATGACTAATTTTAGTTGACCAAGAAAAAAATCAATTTTTGTATGGAAAAAAAGTGATCACAGGATTTGCCCCTTTTTGCTCTAGGACGCTTAGTTACTGAGATATGACTAATTTTAGTTGACCAAGAAAAAAATCAATATTTGCATGGAAAAAAAGTGATCACAGGATTTGCCCCTTTTTGCTCTAGGACGCTTAGTTACTGAGATATGACTAATTTTAGTTGACCAAGAAAAAAATTAATTTTTGTATGGAAAAAAAGTGATCACAGGATTTGCCCCTTTTTGCTCTAGGACGCTTAGTTACTGAGATATGACTAATTTTAGTTGATCAAGAAAAAAAATCAATTTTTGTATGGAAAAAAAGTGATCACAGGATTTGCCCCTTTTTGCTCTAGGACGCTTAGTTACTGAGATATGACTAATTTTAGTTGACCAAGAAAAAAATCAATTTTTGTATGGAAAAAAAGTGATCACAGGATTTGGCCCTTTTTGCTCTAGGACGCTTAGTTACTGAGATATGATTAATTTTAGTTGACCAAGAAAAAAATCAATTTTTGTATGGAAAAAAAGTGATCACAGGATTTGCCCCTTTTTGCTCTAGGACGCTTAGTTACTGAGATATTACTAATTTTAGTTGACCAAGAAAAAAAACCAATTTTGTATGCAAAAAAAGTGATTACAGGATTTGCCCCTTTTTGCTCTAGGACGCTTAGTTACTGAGATATGACTAATTTTAGTTGACCAAGAAAAAAATAAATTTTTGTATGGAAAAAAAGTGATCACAGGATTTGCCCCTTTTTGCTCTAGGACGCTTAGTTACTGAGATATGACTAATTTTAGTTGACCAAGAAAAAAATTAATTTTTGTATGGAAAAAAAGTGATCACAGGATTTGCCCCTTTTTGCTCTAGGACGCTTAGTTACTGAGATATGACTAATTTTAGTTGACCAAGAAAAAAAACAATTTTTGTATGGAAAAAAAGTGATCACAGGATTTGTCCCTTTTTGCTCTAGGACGCTTAGTTACTGAGATATGACTAATTTTAGTTGACCAAGAAAAAAAATCAATTTTGTATGGAAAAAAGTGATCACAGGATTTGCCCCTTTTTGCTCTAGGACGCTTAGTTACTGAGATATGACTAATTTTAGTTGACCAAGAAAAAAATCAATTTTTGTATGGAAAAAAAGTGATCACAGGATTTGGCCCTTTTTGCTCTAGGACGCTTAGTTACTGAGATATGATTAATTTTAGTTGACCAAGAAAAAAATTAATTTTTGTATGGAAAAAAAGTGATCACAGGATTTGCCCCTTTTTGCTCTAGGACGCTTAGTTACTGAGATATGACTAATTTTAGTTGACCAAGAAAAAAATCAATTTTTGTATGGAAAAAAAGTGATCACAGGATTTGCCCCTTTTTGCTCTAGGACGCTTAGTTACTGAGATATGACTAATTTTAGTTGACCAAGAAAAAAATCAATTTTTGTATGGAAAAAAGTGATCACAGGATTTGCCCCTTTTTGCTCTAGGACGCTTAGTTACTGAGATATTACTAATTTTAGTTGACCAAGAAAAAAAAATCAATTTTTGTATGCAAAAAAAGTGATTACAGGATTTGCCCCTTTTTGCTCTAGGACGCTTAGTTACTGAGATATGACTAATTTTAGTTGACCAAGAAAAAAAATCAATTTTTGTATGGAAAAAAAGTGATCACAGGATTTGCCCCTTTTTGCTCTAGGACGCTTAGTTACTGAGATATGACTAATTTTAGTTGACCAAGAAAAAAATAAATTTTTGTATGGAAAAAAAGTGATCACAGGATTTGCCCCTTTTTGCTCTAGGACGCTTAGTTACTGAGATATGACTAATTTTAGTTGACCAAGAAAAAAATCAATTTTTGTATGGAAAAAAAGTGATCACAGGATTTGCCCCTTTTTGCTCTAGGACGCTTAGTTACTGAGATATGACTAATTTTAGTTGACCAAGAAAAAAATTAATTTTTGTATGGAAAAAAAGTGATCACAGGATTTGCCCCTTTTTGCTCTAGGACGCTTAGTTACTGAGATATGACTAATTTTAGTTGACCAAGAAAAAAAACAATTTTTGTATGGAAAAAAAGTGATCACAGGATTTGTCCCTTTTTGCTCTAGGACGCTTAGTTACTGAGATATGACTAATTTTAGTTGACCAAAAAAAAAATCAATTTTTGTATGGAAAAAAGTGATCACAGGATTTGCCCCTTTTTGCTCTAGGACGCTTAGTTACTGAGATATGACTAATTTTAGTTGACCAAGAAAAAAATTAATTTTTGTATGGAAAAAAAGTGATCACAGGATTTACCCCTTTTTGCTCTAGGACGCTTAGTTACTGAGATATGACTAATTTTAGTTGACCAAGAAAAAAATCAATTTTTGTATGGAAAAAAAGTGATCACAGGATTTGTCCCTTTTTGCTCTAGGACGCTTAGTTACTGAGATATGACTAATTTTAGTTGACCAAGAAAAAAAACCAATTTTGTATGCAAAAAAAGTGATTACAGGATTTGCCCCTTTTTGCTCTAGGACGCTTAGTTACTGAGATATGACTAATTTTAGTTGACCAAGAAAAAAATTAATTTTTGTATGGAAAAAAAGTGATCACAGGATTTGCCCCTTTTTGCTCTAGGACGCTTAGTTACTGAGATATGACTAATTTTAGTTGACCAAGAAAAAAATCAATATTTGCATGGAAAAAAAGTGATCACAGGATTTGCCCCTTTTTGCTCTAGGAGGCTTAGTTACTGAGATATGACTAATTTTAGTTGACCAAGAAAAAAATTAATTTTTGTATGGAAAAAAGTGATCACAGGATTTGCCCCTTTTTGCTCTAGGACGCTTAGTTACTGAGATATGACTAATTTTAGTTGACCAAGAAAAAAATCAATTTTTGTATGGAAAAAAAGTGATCACAGAATTTGCCCCTTTTTGCTCTAGGAGGCTTAGTTACTGAGATATGACTAATTTTAGTTGACCAAGAAAAAAATTAATTTTTGTATGGAAAAAAGTGATCACAGGATTTGCCCCTTTTTGCTCTAGGACGCTTAGTTACTGAGATATGACTAATTTTAGTTGACCAAGAAAAAAATCAATTTTTGTATGGAATAAAAGTGATCACAGGATTTGCCCCTTTTTGCTCTAGGACGCTTAGTTACTGAGATATGACTAATTTTAGTTGACCAAGAAAAAAATTAATTTTTGTATGGAAAAAAAGTGATCACAGGATTTACCCCTTTTTGCTCTAGGACGCTTAGTTACTGAGATATGACTAATTTTAGTTGACCAAGAAAAAAATCAATTTTTGTATGGAAAAAAAGTGATCACAGGATTTGTCCCTTTTTGCTCTAGGACGCTTAGTTACTGAGATATGACTAATTTTAGTTGACCAAGAAAAAAAATCAATTTTGTATGCAAAAAAAGTGATTACAGGATTTGCCCCTTTTTGCTCTAGGACGCTTAGTTACTGAGATATGACTAATTTTAGTTGACCAAGAAAAAAATTAATTTTTGTATGGAAAAAAAGTGATCACAGGATTTGCCCCTTTTTGCTCTAGGACGCTTAGTTACTGAGATATGACTAATTTTAGTTGACCAAGAAAAAAATCAATATTTGCATGGAAAAAAAGTGATCACAGGATTTGCTCCTTTTTGCTCTAGGACGCTTAGTTACTGAGATATGACTAATTTTAGTTGACCAAGAAAAAAATCAATTTTTGTATGGAAAAAAAGTGATCACAGGATTTGCCCCTTTTTGCTCTAGGACGCTTAGTTACTGAGATATGACTAATTTTAGTTGACCAAGAAAAAAATCAATTTTTGTATGGAAAAAAAGTGATCACAGGATTTGCCCCTTTTTGCTCTAGGACGCTTAGTTACTGAGATATGACTAATTTTAGTTGACCAAGAAAAAAAATCAATTTTGTATGCAAAAAAAGTGATTACAGGATTTGCCCCTTTTTGCTCTAGGACGCTTAGTTACTGAGATATGACTAATTTTAGTTGACCAAGAAAAAAATCAATTTTTGTATGGAATAAAAGTGATCACAGGATTTGCCCCTTTTTGCTCTAGGAGGCTTAGTTACTGAGATATGACTAATTTTAGTTGACCAAGAAAAAAATTAATTTTTGTATGGAAAAAAGTGATCACAGGATTTGCCCCTTTTTGCTCTAGGACGCTTAGTTACTGAGATATGACTAATTTTAGTTGACCAAGAAAAAAATTAATTTTTGTATGGAAAAAAAGTGATCACAGGATTTACCCCTTTTTGCTCTAGGACGCTTAGTTACTGAGATATGACTAATTTTAGTTGACCAAGAAAAAAATCAATTTTTGTATGGAAAAAAAGTGATCACAGGATTTGTCCCTTTTTGCTCTAGGACGCTTAGTTACTGAGATATGACTAATTTTAGTTGACCAAGAAAAAAAATCAATTTTGTATGCAAAAAAAGTGATTACAGGATTTGCCCCTTTTTGCTCTAGGACGCTTAGTTACTGAGATATGACTAATTTTAGTTGACCAAGAAAAAAATTAATTTTTGTATGGAAAAAAAGTGATCACAGGATTTGCCCCTTTTTGCTCTAGGACGCTTAGTTACTGAGATATGACTAATTTTAGTTGACCAAGAAAAAAATCAATATTTGCATGGAAAAAAAGTGATCACAGGATTTGCTCCTTTTTGCTCTAGGACGCTTAGTTACTGAGATATGACTAATTTTAGTTGACCAAGAAAAAAATCAATTTTTGTATGGAAAAAAAGTGATCACAGGATTTGCCCCTTTTTGCTCTAGGACGCTTAGTTACTGAGATATGACTAATTTTAGTTGACCAAGAAAAAAATCAATTTTTGTATGGAAAAAAAGTGATCACAGGATTTGCCCCTTTTTGCTCTAGGACGCTTAGTTACTGAGATATGACTAATTTTAGTTGACCAAGAAAAAAAATCAATTTTGTATGCAAAAAAAGTGATTACAGGATTTGCCCCTTTTTGCTCTAGGACGCTTAGTTACTGAGATATGACTAATTTTAGTTGACCAAGAAAAAAATCAATTTTTGTATGGAATAAAAGTGATCACAGGATTTGCCCCTTTTTGCTCTAGGACGCTTAGTTACTGAGATATGACTAATTTTAGTTGACCAAGAACAAAATCAATTTTTGTATGGAAAAAAGTGATCACAGGATTTGCCCCTTTTTGCTCTAGGACGCTTAGTTACTGAGATATGACTAATTTTAGTTGACCAAGAAAAAAATTATTTTTTGTATGGAAAAAAAGTGATCACAGGATTTGCCCCTTTTTGCTCTAGGAGGCTTAGTTACTGAGATATGACTAATTTTAGTTGACCAAGAAAAAAATTAATTTTTGTATGGAAAAAAGTGATCACAGGATTTGCCCCTTTTTGCTCTAGGACGCTTAGTTACTGAGATATGACTAATTTTAGTTGACCAAGAAAAAAATCAATTTTTGTATGGAAAAAAAGTGATCACAGGATTTGCCCCTTTTTGCTCTAGGAGGCTTAGTTACTGAGATATGACTAATTTTAGTTGACCAAGAAAAAAATTAATTTTTGTATGGAAAAAAGTGATCACAGGATTTGCCCCTTTTTGCTCTAGGACGCTTAGTTACTGAGATATGACTAATTTTAGTTGACCAAGAAAAAAATTAATTTTTGTATGGAAAAAAAGTGATCACAGGATTTGCCCCTTTTTGCTCTAGGACGCTTAGTTACTGAGATATGACTAATTTTAGTTGACCAAGAAAAAAATCAATTTTTGTATGGAAAAAAAGTGATCACAGGATTTGCCCCTTTTTGCTCTAGGACGCTTAGTTACTGAGATATGACTAATTTTAGTTGACCAAGAAAAAAATCAATATTTGCATGGAAAAAAAGTGATCACAGGATTTGCCCCTTTTTGCACTAGGACGCTTAGTTACTGAGATATGACTAATTTTAGTTGACCAAGAAAAAAATTAATTTTTGTATGGAAAAAAAGTGATCACAGGATTTGCCCCTTTTTGCTCTAGGACGCTTAGTTACTGAGATATGACTAATTTTAGTTGATCAAGAAAAAAAATCAATTTTTGTATGGAAAAAAAGTGATCACAGGATTTGCCCCTTTTTGCTCTAGGACGCTTAGTTACTGAGATATGACTAATTTTAGTTGACCAAGAAAAAAATCAATTTTTGTATGGAAAAAAAGTGATCACAGGATTTGCCCCTTTTTGCTCTAGGACGCTTAGTTACTGAGATATGACTAATTTTAGTTGACCAAGAAAAAAACCAATTTTTGTATGGAAAAAAAGTGATCACAGGATTTGCCCCTTTTTGCTCTAGGACGCTTAGTTACTGAGATATGACTAATTTTAGTTGACCAAGAAAAAAATTAATTTTTGTATGAAAAAAAGTGATCACAGGATTTGCCCCTTTTTGCTCTAGGACGCTTAGTTACTGAGATATGACTAATTTTAGTTGACCAAGAAAAAAATTAATTTTTGTATGAAAAAAAGTGATCACAGGATTTGCCCCTTTTTGCTCTAGGACGCTTAGTTACTGAGATATGACTAATTTTAGTTGACCAAGAAAAAAATCAATTTTTGTATGGAAAAAAAGTGATCACAGTATTTGTCCCTTTTTGCTCTAGGACGCTTAGTTACTGAGATATGACTAATTTTAGTTGACCAAGAAAAAAATCAATTTTTGTATGGAAAAAAGTGATCACAGGATTTGCCCCTTTTTGCTCTAGGACGCTTAGTTACTGAGATATTACTAATTTTATTTGACCAAGAAAAAAATTAATTTTTGTATGGAAAAAAGTGATCACAGGATTTGCCCCTTTTTGCTCTAGGACGCTTAGTTACTGAGATATGACTAATTTTAGTTGACCAAGAAAAAAATCAATTTTTGTATGGAATAAAAGTGATCACAGGATTTGCCCCTTTTTGCTCTAGGACGCTTAGTTACTGAGATATGACTAATTTTAGTTGACCAAGAACAAAATCAATTTTTGTATGGAAAAAAGTGATCACAGGATTTGCCCCTTTTTGCTCTAGGACGCTTAGTTACTGAGATATGACTAATTTTAGTTGACCAAGAAAAAAATTAATTTTTGTATGGAAAAAAAGTGATCACAGGATTTGCCCCTTTTTGCTCTAGGACGCTTAGTTATTGAGATATGACTAATTTTAGTTGACCAAGAAAAAAATCAATTTTTGTATGGAAAAAAAGTGATCACAGGATTTGCCCCTTTTTGCTCTAGGACGCTTAGTTACTGAGATATGACTAATTTTAGTTGACCAAGAAAAAAATCAATTTTTGTATGGAAAAAAAGTGATCACAGGATTTGCCCCTTTTTGCTCTAGGACGCTTAGTTACTGAGATATGACTAATTTTAGTTGACCAAGAAAAAAATCAATTTTTGTATGGAAAAAAGTGATCACAGGATTTGCCCCTTTTTGCTCTAGGAGGCTTAGTTACTGAGATATGACTAATTTTAGTTGACCAAGAAAAAAATTAATTTTTGTATGGAAAAAAGTGATCACAGGATTTGCCCCTTTTTGCTCTAGGACGCTTAGTTACTGAGATATGACTAATTTTAGTTGACCAAGAAAAAAATCAATTTTTGTATGGAAAAAAAGTGATCACAGGATTTGCCCCTTTTTGCTCTAGGAGGCTTAGTTACTGAGATATGACTAATTTTAGTTGACCAAGAAAAAAATTAATTTTTGTATGGAAAAAAGTGATCACAGGATTTGCCCCTTTTTGCTCTAGGACGCTTAGTTACTGAGATATGACTAATTTTAGTTGACCAAGAAAAAAATCAATTTTTGTATGGAAAAAAGTGATCACAGGATTTGCCCCGTTTTGCTCTAGGAGGCTTAGTTACTGAGATATGACTAATTTTAGTTGACCAAGAAAAAAATTAATTTTTGTATGGAAAAAAGTGATCACAGGATTTGCCCCTTTTTGCTCTAGGACGCTTAGTTACTGAGATATGACTAATTTTAGTTGACCAAGAAAAAAATCAATTTTTGTATGGAAAAAAGTGATCACAGGATTTGCCCCTTTTTGCTCTAGGAGGCTTAGTTACTGAGATATGACTAATTTTAGTTGACCAAGAAAAAAATTAATTTTTGTATGGAAAAAAGTGATCACAGGATTTGCCCCTTTTTGCTCTAGGACGCTTAGTTACTGAGATATGACTAATTTTAGTTGACCAAGAAAAAAATCAATTTTTGTATGGAAAAAAAGTGATCACAGGATTTGCCCCTTTTTGCTCTAGGACGCTTAGTTACTGAGATATTACTAATTTTAGTTGACCAAGAAAAAAATCAATTTTTGTATGGAAAAAAAGTGATCACAGGATTTGCCCCTTTTTGCTCTAGGAGGCTTAGTTACTGAGATATGACTAATTTTAGTTGACCAAGAAAAAAATTAATTTTTGTATGGAAAAAAGTGATCACAGGATTTGCCCCTTTTTGCTCTAGGACGCTTAGTTACTGAGATATGACTAATTTTAGTTGACCAAGAAAAAAATTAATTTTTGTATGGAAAAAAAGTGATCACAGGATTTGCCCCTTTTTGCTCTAGGACGCTTAGTTACTGAGATATGACTAATTTTAGTTGACCAAGAAAAAAATCAATTTTTGTATGGAAAAAAAGTGATCACAGGATTTGCCCCTTTTTGCTCTAGGACGCTTAGTTACTGAGATATGACTAATTTTAGTTGACCAAGAAAAAAATCAATATTTGCATGGAAAAAAAGTGATCACAGGATTTGCCCCTTTTTGCTCTAGGACGCTTAGTTACTGAGATATGACTAATTTTAGTTGACCAAGAAAAAAATTAATTTTTGTATGGAAAAAAAGTGATCACAGGATTTGCCCCTTTTTGCTCTAGGACGCTTAGTTACTGAGATATGACTAATTTTAGTTGATCAAGAAAAAAAATCAATTTTTGTATGGAAAAAAAGTGATCACAGGATTTGCCCCTTTTTGCTCTAGGACGCTTAGTTACTGAGATATGACTAATTTTAGTTGACCAAGAAAAAAATCAATTTTTGTATGGAAAAAAAGTGATCACAGGATTTGCCCCTTTTTGCTCTAGGACGCTTAGTTACTGAGATATGACTAATTTTAGTTGACCAAGAAAAAAACCAATTTTTGTATGGAAAAAAAGTGATCACAGGATTTGCCCCTTTTTGCTCTAGGACGCTTAGTTACTGAGATATGACTAATTTTAGTTGACCAAGAAAAAAATTAATTTTTGTATGAAAAAAAGTGATCACAGGATTTGCCCCTTTTTGCTCTAGGACGCTTAGTTACTGAGATATTACTAATTTTATTTGACCAAGAAAAAAATTAATTTTTGTATGGAAAAAAGTGATCACAGGATTTGCCCCTTTTTGCTCTAGGACGCTTAGTTACTGAGATATGACTAATTTTAGTTGACCAAGAAAAAAATCAATTTTTGTATGGAATAAAAGTGATCACAGGATTTGCCCCTTTTTGCTCTAGGACGCTTAGTTACTGAGATATGACTAATTTTAGTTGACCAAGAACAAAATCAATTTTTGTATGGAAAAAAGTGATCACAGGATTTGCCCCTTTTTGCTCTAGGACGCTTAGTTACTGAGATATGACTAATTTTAGTTGACCAAGAAAAAAATTAATTTTTGTATGGAAAAAAAGTGATCACAGGATTTGCCCCTTTTTGCTCTAGGACGCTTAGTTATTGAGATATGACTAATTTTAGTTGACCAAGAAAAAAATCAATTTTTGTATGGAAAAAAAGTGATCACAGGATTTGCCCCTTTTTGCTCTAGGACGCTTAGTTACTGAGATATGACTAATTTTAGTTGACCAAGAAAAAAATCAATTTTTGTATGGAAAAAAAGTGATCACAGGATTTGCCCCTTTTTGCTCTAGGACGCTTAGTTACTGAGATATGACTAATTTTAGTTGACCAAGAAAAAAATCAATTTTTGTATGGAAAAAAGTGATCACAGGATTTGCCCCTTTTTGCTCTAGGAGGCTTAGTTACTGAGATATGACTAATTTTAGTTGACCAAGAAAAAAATTAATTTTTGTATGGAAAAAAGTGATCACAGGATTTGCCCCTTTTTGCTCTAGGACGCTTAGTTACTGAGATATGACTAATTTTAGTTGACCAAGAAAAAAATCAATTTTTGTATGGAAAAAAAGTGATCACAGGATTTGCCCCTTTTTGCTCTAGGAGGCTTAGTTACTGAGATATGACTAATTTTAGTTGACCAAGAAAAAAATTAATTTTTGTATGGAAAAAAGTGATCACAGGATTTGCCCCTTTTTGCTCTAGGACGCTTAGTTACTGAGATATGACTAATTTTAGTTGACCAAGAAAAAAATCAATTTTTGTATGGAAAAAAGTGATCACAGGATTTGCCCCGTTTTGCTCTAGGAGGCTTAGTTACTGAGATATGACTAATTTTAGTTGACCAAGAAAAAAATTAATTTTTGTATGGAAAAAAGTGATCACAGGATTTGCCCCTTTTTGCTCTAGGACGCTTAGTTACTGAGATATGACTAATTTTAGTTGACCAAGAAAAAAATCAATTTTTGTATGGAAAAAAGTGATCACAGGATTTGCCCCTTTTTGCTCTAGGAGGCTTAGTTACTGAGATATGACTAATTTTAGTTGACCAAGAAAAAAATTAATTTTTGTATGGAAAAAAGTGATCACAGGATTTGCCCCTTTTTGCTCTAGGACGCTTAGTTACTGAGATATGACTAATTTTAGTTGACCAAGAAAAAAATCAATTTTTGTATGGAAAAAAAGTGATCACAGGATTTGCCCCTTTTTGCTCTAGGACGCTTAGTTACTGAGATATTACTAATTTTAGTTGACCAAGAAAAAAATCAATTTTTGTATGGAAAAAAAGTGATCACAGGATTTGCCCCTTTTTGCTCTAGGAGGCTTAGTTACTGAGATATGACTAATTTTAGTTGACCAAGAAAAAAATTAATTTTTGTATGGAAAAAAGTGATCACAGGATTTGCCCCTTTTTGCTCTAGGACGCTTAGTTACTGAGATATGACTAATTTTAGTTGACCAAGAAAAAAATCAATTTTTGTATGAAAAAAAAGTGATCACAGGATTTGCCCCTTTTTGCTCTAGGACGCTTAGTTACTGAGATATGACTAATTTTAGTTGACCAAGAAAAAAAAATCAATTTTTGTATGCAAAAAAAGTTATTACAGGATTTGCCCCTTTTTGCTCTAGGTCGCTTAGTTACTGAGATATGACTAATTTTAGTTGACCAAGAAAAAAATTAATTTTTGTATGGAAAAAAAGTGATCACAGGATTTGCCCCTTTTTGCTCTAGGACGCTTAGTTACTGAGATATGACTAATTTTAGTTGACCAAGAAAAAAATCAATTTTTGTATGAAAAAAAAGTGATCACAGGATTTGCCCCTTTTTGCTCTAGGACGCTTAGTTACTGAGATATGACTAATTTTAGTCGACCAAGAAAAAAATCAATTTTTGTATGGAAAAAAGTGATCACAGGATTTGCCCCTTTTTTCTCTAGGACGCTTAGTTACTGAGATATGACTAATTTTAGTCGACCAAGAAAAAAATCAATTTTTGTATGGAAAAAAGTGATCACAGGATTTGCCCCTTTTTGCTCTAGGACGCTTAGTTACTGAGATATGACTAATTTTAGTTGACCAAGAAAAAAATCAATTTTTGTATGGAAAAAAAGTGATCACAGGATTTGCCCCTTTTTGCTCTAGGACGCTTAGTTACTGAGATATGACTAATTTTAGTTGACCAAGAAAAAAATTAATTTTTGTATGGAAAAAAAGTGATCACAGGATTTGCCCCTTTTTGCTCTAGGACGCTTAGTTACTGAGATATGACTAATTTTAGTTGACCAAGAAAAAAATCAATTTTTGTATGAAAAAAAAGTGATCACAGGATTTGCCCCTTTTTGCTCTAGGACGCTTAGTTACTGAGATATGACTAATTTTAGTTGATCAAGAAAAAAAATCAATTTTTGTATGGAAAAAAAGTGATCACAGGATTTGCCCCTTTTTGCTCTAGGACGCTTAGTTACTGAGATATGACTAATTTTAGTTGACCAAGAAAAAAATTAATTTTTGTATGGAAAAAAAGTGATCACAGGATTTACCCCTTTTTGCTCTAGGACGCTTAGTTACTGAGATATGACTAATTTTAGTTGACCAAGAAAAAAATCAATTTTTGTATGGAAAAAAGTGATCACAGGATTTGCCCCTTTTTGCTCTAGGACGCTTAGTTACTGAGATATTACTAATTTTAGTTGACCAAGAAAAAAAAATCAATTTTTGTATGCAAAAAAAGTGATTACAGGATTTGCCCCTTTTTGCTCTAGGACGCTTAGTTACTGAGATATGACTAATTTTAGTTGACCAAGAAAAAAATCAATTTTTGTATGGAAAATAAGTGATCACAGGATTTGCCCCTTTTTGCTCTAGGACGCTTAGTTACTGAGATATGACTAATTTTAGTTGACCAAGAAAAAAAATCAATTTTTGTATGGAAAAAAAGTGATCACAGGATTTGGCCCTTTTTGCTCTAGGACGCTTAGTTACTGAGATATGACTAATTTTAGTTGACCAAGAAAAAAATCAATTTTTGTATGGAAAATAAGTGATCACAGGATTTGCCCCTTTTTGCTCTAGGACGCTTAGTTACTGAGATATGACTAATTTTAGTTGACCAAGAAAAAAAATCAATTTTTGTATGCAAAAAAAGTGATTATAGGATTTGCCCCTTTTTGCTCTAGGACGCTTAGTTACTGAGATATGACTAATTTTAGTTGACCAAGAAAAAAATCAATTTTTGTATGGAAAAAAAGTGATCACAGGATTTGCCCCTTTTTGCTCTAGGACGCTTAGTTACTGAGATATGACTAATTTTAGTTGACCAAGAAAAAAATCAATATTTGCATGGAAAAAAAGTGATCACAGGAATTGCCCCTTTTTTCTCTAGGACGCTTAGTTACTGAGATATGACTAATTTTAGTTGACCAAGAAAAAAAAATCAATTTTTGTATGCAAAAAAAGTGATTACAGGATTTGCCCCTTTTTGCTCTAGGACGCTTAGTTACTGAGATATGACTAATTTTAGTTGACCAAGAAAAAAAATCAATTTTTGTATGGAAAAAAAGTGATCACAGGATTTGCCCCTTTTTGCTCTAGGACGCTTAGTTACTGAGATATGACTAATTTTAGTTGACCAAGAAAAAAACCAATTTTTGTATGGAAAAAAAGTGATCACAGGATTTGCCCCTTTTTACTCTAGGACGCTTAGTTACTGAGATATGACTAATTTTAGTTGACCAAGAAAAAAACCAATTTTTGTATGGAAAAAAAGTGATCACAGGATTTGCCCCTTTTTGCTCTAGGACGCTTAGTTACTGAGATATGACTAATTTTAGTTGACCAAGAAAAAAATCAATATTTGCATGGAAAAAAAGTGATCACAGGATTTGCCCCTTTTTTCTCTAGGACGCTTAGTTACTGAGATATGACTAATTTTAGTTGACCAAGAAAAAAAAATCAATTTTTGTATGCAAAAAAAGTGATTACAGGATTTGCCCCTTTTTGCTCTAGGACGCTTAGTTACTGAGATATGACTAATTTTAGTTGACCAAGAAAAAAATCAATATTTGCATGGAAAAAAAGTGATCACAGGATTTGCCCCTTTTTGCTCTAGGACGCTTAGTTACTGAGATATGACTAATTTTAGTTGACCAAGAAAAAAATTAATTTTTGTATGGAAAAAAAGTGATCACAGGATTTGCCCCTTTTTGCTCTAGGACGCTTAGTTACTGAGATATGACTAATTTTAGTTGATCAAGAAAAAAAATCAATTTTTGTATGGAAAAAAAGTGATCACAGGATTTGCCCCTTTTTGCTCTAGGACGCTTAGTTACTGAGATATGACTAATTTTAGTTGACCAAGAAAAAAATCAATTTTTGTATGGAAAAAAAGTGATCACAGGATTTGCCCCTTTTTGCTCTAGGACGCTTAGTTACTGAGATATGACTAATTTTAGTTGACCAAGAAAAAAACCAATTTTTGTATGGAAAAAAAGTGATCACAGGATTTGCCCCTTTTTGCTCTAGGACGCTTAGTTACTGAGATATGACTAATTTTAGTTGACCAAGAAAAAAATTAATTTTTGTATGAAAAAAAGTGATCACAGGATTTGCCCCTTTTTGCTCTAGGACGCTTAGTTACTGAGATATGACTAATTTTAGTTGACCAAGAAAAAAATTAATTTTTGTATGAAAAAAAGTGATCACAGGATTTGCCCCTTTTTGCTCTAGGACGCTTAGTTACTGAGATATGACTAATTTTAGTTGACCAAGAAAAAAATCAATTTTTGTATGGAAAAAAAGTGATCACAGTATTTGTCCCTTTTTGCTCTAGGACGCTTAGTTACTGAGATATGACTAATTTTAGTTGACCAAGAAAAAAATCAATTTTTGTATGGAAAAAAGTGATCACAGGATTTGCCCCTTTTTGCTCTAGGACGCTTAGTTACTGAGATATTACTAATTTTATTTGACCAAGAAAAAAATTAATTTTTGTATGGAAAAAAGTGATCACAGGATTTGCCCCTTTTTGCTCTAGGACGCTTAGTTACTGAGATATGACTAATTTTAGTTGACCAAGAAAAAAATCAATTTTTGTATGGAATAAAAGTGATCACAGGATTTGCCCCTTTTTGCTCTAGGACGCTTAGTTACTGAGATATGACTAATTTTAGTTGACCAAGAACAAAATCAATTTTTGTATGGAAAAAAGTGATCACAGGATTTGCCCCTTTTTGCTCTAGGACGCTTAGTTACTGAGATATGACTAATTTTAGTTGACCAAGAAAAAAATTAATTTTTGTATGGAAAAAAAGTGATCACAGGATTTGCCCCTTTTTGCTCTAGGACGCTTAGTTATTGAGATATGACTAATTTTAGTTGACCAAGAAAAAAATCAATTTTTGTATGGAAAAAAAGTGATCACAGGATTTGCCCCTTTTTGCTCTAGGACGCTTAGTTACTGAGATATGACTAATTTTAGTTGACCAAGAAAAAAATCAATTTTTGTATGGAAAAAAAGTGATCACAGGATTTGCCCCTTTTTGCTCTAGGACGCTTAGTTACTGAGATATGACTAATTTTAGTTGACCAAGAAAAAAATCAATTTTTGTATGGAAAAAAGTGATCACAGGATTTGCCCCTTTTTGCTCTAGGAGGCTTAGTTACTGAGATATGACTAATTTTAGTTGACCAAGAAAAAAATTAATTTTTGTATGGAAAAAAGTGATCACAGGATTTGCCCCTTTTTGCTCTAGGACGCTTAGTTACTGAGATATGACTAATTTTAGTTGACCAAGAAAAAAATCAATTTTTGTATGGAAAAAAAGTGATCACAGGATTTGCCCCTTTTTGCTCTAGGAGGCTTAGTTACTGAGATATGACTAATTTTAGTTGACCAAGAAAAAAATTAATTTTTGTATGGAAAAAAGTGATCACAGGATTTGCCCCTTTTTGCTCTAGGACGCTTAGTTACTGAGATATGACTAATTTTAGTTGACCAAGAAAAAAATCAATTTTTGTATGGAAAAAAGTGATCACAGGATTTGCCCCTTTTTGCTCTAGGAGGCTTAGTTACTGAGATATGACTAATTTTAGTTGACCAAGAAAAAAATTAATTTTTGTATGGAAAAAAGTGATCACAGGATTTGCCCCTTTTTGCTCTAGGACGCTTAGTTACTGAGATATGACTAATTTTAGTTGACCAAGAAAAAAATCAATTTTTGTATGGAAAAAAAGTGATCACAGGATTTGCCCCTTTTTGCTCTAGGACGCTTAGTTACTGAGATATTACTAATTTTAGTTGACCAAGAAAAAAACCAATTTTTGTATGGAAAAAAAGTGATCACAGGATTTGCCCCTTTTTGCTCTAGGAGGCTTAGTTACTGAGATATGACTAATTTTAGTTGACCAAGAAAAAAATTAATTTTTGTATGGAAAAAAGTGATCACAGGATTTGCCCCTTTTTGCTCTAGGACGCTTAGTTACTGAGATATGACTAATTTTAGTTGACCAAGAAAAAAATCAATTTTTGTATGAAAAAAAAGTGATCACAGGATTTGCCCCTTTTTGCTCTAGGACGCTTAGTTACTGAGATATGACTAATTTTAGTTGACCAAGAAAAAAAAATCAATTTTTGTATGCAAAAAAAGTTATTACAGGATTTGCCCCTTTTTGCTCTAGGACGCTTAGTTACTGAGATATGACTAATTTTAGTTGACCAAGAAAAAAATTAATTTTTGTATGGAAAAAAAGTGATCACAGGATTTGCCCCTTTTTGCTCTAGGACGCTTAGTTACTGAGATATGACTAATTTTAGTTGACCAAGAAAAAAATCAATTTTTGTATGAAAAAAAAGTGATCACAGGATTTGCCCCTTTTTGCTCTAGGACGCTTAGTTACTGAGATATGACTAATTTTAGTCGACCAAGAAAAAAATCAATTTTTGTATGGAAAAAAGTGATCACAGGATTTGCCCCTTTTTTCTCTAGGACGCTTAGTTACTGAGATATGACTAATTTTAGTCGACCAAGAAAAAAATCAATTTTTGTATGGAAAAAAGTGATCACAGGATTTGCCCCTTTTTGCTCTAGGACGCTTAGTTACTGAGATATGACTAATTTTAGTTGACCAAGAAAAAAATCAATTTTTGTATGGAAAAAAAGTGATCACAGGATTTGCCCCTTTTTGCTCTAGGACGCTTAGTTACTGAGATATGACTAATTTTAGTTGACCAAGAAAAAAATTAATTTTTGTATGGAAAAAAAGTGATCACAGGATTTGCCCCTTTTTGCTCTAGGACGCTTAGTTACTGAGATATGACTAATTTTAGTTGACCAAGAAAAAAATCAATTTTTGTATGAAAAAAAAGTGATCACAGGATTTGCCCCTTTTTGCTCTAGGACGCTTAGTTACTGAGATATGACTAATTTTAGTTGATCAAGAAAAAAAATCAATTTTTGTATGGAAAAAAAGTGATCACAGGATTTGCCCCTTTTTGCTCTAGGACGCTTAGTTACTGAGATATGACTAATTTTAGTTGACCAAGAAAAAAATTAATTTTTGTATGGAAAAAAAGTGATCACAGGATTTACCCCTTTTTGCTCTAGGACGCTTAGTTACTGAGATATGACTAATTTTAGTTGACCAAGAAAAAAAATCAATTTTTGTATGGAAAAAAGTGATCACAGGATTTGCCCCTTTTTGCTCTAGGACGCTTAGTTACTGAGATATTACTAATTTTAGTTGACCAAGAAAAAAAAATCAATTTTTGTATGCAAAAAAAGTGATTACAGGATTTGCCCCTTTTTGCTCTAGGACGCTTAGTTACTGAGATATGACTAATTTTAGTTGACCAAGAAAAAAATCAATTTTTGTATGGAAAATAAGTGATCACAGGATTTGCCCCTTTTTGCTCTAGGACGCTTAGTTACTGAGATATGACTAATTTTAGTTGACCAAGAAAAAAAATCAATTTTTGTATGGAAAAAAAGTGATCACAGGATTTGGCCCTTTTTGCTCTAGGACGCTTAGTTACTGAGATATGACTAATTTTAGTTGACCAAGAAAAAAATCAATTTTTGTATGGAAAATAAGTGATCACAGGATTTGCCCCTTTTTGCTCTAGGACGCTTAGTTACTGAGATATGACTAATTTTAGTTGACCAAGAAAAAAAATCAATTTTTGTATGCAAAAAAAGTGATTATAGGATTTGCCCCTTTTTGCTCTAGGACGCTTAGTTACTGAGATATGACTAATTTTAGTTGACCAAGAAAAAAATCAATTTTTGTATGGAAAAAAAGTGATCACAGGATTTGCCCCTTTTTGCTCTAGGACGCTTAGTTACTGAGATATGACTAATTTTAGTTGACCAAGAAAAAAATCAATATTTGCATGGAAAAAAAGTGATCACAGGATTTGCCCCTTTTTTCTCTAGGACGCTTAGTTACTGAGATATGACTAATTTTAGTTGACCAAGAAAAAAAAATCAATTTTTGTATGCAAAAAAAGTGATTACAGGATTTGCCCCTTTTTGCTCTAGGACGCTTAGTTACTGAGATATGACTAATTTTAGTTGACCAAGAAAAAAAATCAATTTTTGTATGGAAAAAAAGTGATCACAGGATTTGCCCCTTTTTGCTCTAGGACGCTTAGTTACTGAGATATGACTAATTTTAGTTGACCAAGAAAAAAATAAATTTTTGTATGGAAAAAAAGTGATCACAGGATTTGCCCCTTTTTGCTCTAGGACGCTTAGTTACTGAGATATGACTAATTTTAGTTGACCAAGAAAAAAATCAATTTTTGTATGGAAAAAAAGTGATCACAGGATTTGCCCCTTTTTGCTCTAGGACGCTTAGTTACTGAGATATGACTAATTTTAGTTGACCAAGAAAAAAATTAATTTTTGTATGGAAAAAAAGTGATCACAGGATTTGCCCCTTTTTGCTCTAGGACGCTTAGTTACTGAGATATGACTAATTTTAGTTGACCAAGAAAAAAAACAATTTTTGTATGGAAAAAAAGTGATCACAGGATTTGTCCCTTTTTGCTCTAGGACGCTTAGTTACTGAGATATGACTAATTTTAGTTGACCAAGAAAAAAAATCAATTTTGTATGGAAAAAAGTTGACCAAGAAAAAAATTAATTTTTGTATGGAAAAAAAGTGATCACAGGATTTACCCCTTTTTGCTCTAGGACGCTTAGTTACTGAGATATGACTAATTTTAGTTGACCAAGAAAAAAATCAATTTTTGTATGGAAAAAAAGTGATCACAGGATTTGTCCCTTTTTGCTCTAGGACGCTTAGTTACTGAGATATGACTAATTTTAGTTGACCAAGAAAAAAAATCAATTTTGTATGCAAAAAAAGTGATTACAGGATTTGCCCCTTTTTGCTCTAGGACGCTTAGTTACTGAGATATGACTAATTTTAGTTGACCAAGAAAAAAATCAATTTTTGTATGGAATAAAAGTGATCACAGGATTTGCCCCTTTTTGCTCTAGGACGCTTAGTTACTGAGATATGACTAATTTTAGTTGACCAAGAACAAAATCAATTTTTGTATGGAAAAAAGTGATCACAGGAGTTGCCCCTTTTTGCTCTAGGACGCTTAGTTACTGAGATATGACTAATTTTAGTTGACCAAGAAAAAAATTATTTTTTGTATGGAAAAAAAGTGATCACAGGATTTGCCCCTTTTTGCTCTAGGAGGCTTAGTTACTGAGATATGACTAATTTTAGTTGACCAAGAAAAAAATTAATTTTTGTATGGAAAAAAGTGATCACAGGATTTGCCCCTTTTTGCTCTAGGACGCTTAGTTACTGAGATATGACTAATTTTAGTTGACCAAGAAAAAAATCAATTTTTGTATGGAAAAAAAGTGATCACAGGATTTGCCCCTTTTTGCTCTAGGAGGCTTAGTTACTGAGATATGACTAATTTTAGTTGACCAAGAAAAAAATTAATTTTTGTATGGAAAAAAGTGATCACAGGATTTGCCCCTTTTTGCTCTAGGACGCTTAGTTACTGAGATATGACTAATTTTAGTTGACCAAGAAAAAAATTAATTTTTGTATGGAAAAAAAGTGATCACAGGATTTGCCCCTTTTTGCTCTAGGACGCTTAGTTACTGAGATATGACTAATTTTAGTTGACCAAGAAAAAAATCAATTTTTGTATGGAAAAAAAGTGATCACAGGATTTGCCCCTTTTTGCTCTAGGACGCTTAGTTACTGAGATATGACTAATTTTAGTTGACCAAGAAAAAAATCAATATTTGCATGGAAAAAAAGTGATCACAGGATTTGCCCCTTTTTGCTCTAGGACGCTTAGTTACTGAGATATGACTAATTTTAGTTGACCAAGAAAAAAATTAATTTTTGTATGGAAAAAAAGTGATCACAGGATTTGCCCCTTTTTGCTCTAGGACGCTTAGTTACTGAGATATGACTAATTTTAGTTGATCAAGAAAAAAAATCAATTTTTGTATGGAAAAAAAGTGATCACAGGATTTGCCCCTTTTTGCTCTAGGACGCTTAGTTACTGAGATATGACTAATTTTAGTTGACCAAGAAAAAAATCAATTTTTGTATGCAAAAAAAGTGATCACAGGATTTGCCCCTTTTTTCTCTAGGACGCTTAGTTACTGAGATATGACTAATTTTAGTTGACCAAGAAAAAAATCAATTTTTGTATGCAAAAAAAGTGATCACAGGATTTGCCCCTTTTTTCTCTAGGACGCTTAGTTACTGAGATATGACTAATTTTAGTTGACCAAGAAAAAAATCAATTTTTGTATGCAAAAAAAGTGATCACAGGATTTGCCCCTTTTTTCTCTAGGACGCTTAGTTACTGAGATATGACTAATTTTAGTTGACCAAGAAAAAAATCAATTTTTGTATGGAAAAAAAGTGATCACAGGATTTGCCCCTTTTTGCTCTAGGACGCTTATTTACTGAGATATGACTAATTTTAGTTGACCAAGAAAAAAATCAATTTTTGTATGGAAAAAAAGTGATCACAGGATTTGTCCCTTTTTGCTCTAGGACGCTTAGTTACTGAGATATGACTAATTTTAGTTGACCAAGAAAAAAAAATCAATTTTTGTATTCAAAAAAAAGTTATTACAGGATTTGCCCCTTTTTGCTCTAGGACGCTTAGTTACTGAGATATGACTAATTTTAGTTGACCAAGAAAAAAATCAATTTTTGTATGGAAAAAAAGTGATCACAGGATTTGTCCCTTTTTGCTCTAGGACGCTTAGTTACTGAGATGTGACTAATTTTAGTTGACCAAGAAAAAAATCAATTTTTGTATGGAAAAAAAGTGATCACAGTATTTGCCCCTTTTTGCTCTAGGACGCTTAGTTACTGAGATATGACTAATTTTAGTTGACCAAGAAAAAAAATAAATTTTTGTATGGAAAAAAAGTGATCACAGGATTTGCCCCTTTTTGCTCTAGGACGCTTAGTTACTGAGATATTACTAATTTTAGTTGACCAAGAAAAAAAAATCAATTTTTGTATGCAAAAAAAGTGATTACAGGATTTGCACCTTTTTGCTCTAGGACGCTTAGTTACTGAGATATGACTAATTTTAGTTGACCAAGAAAAAAATTAATTTTTGTATGGAAAAAAAGTGATCACAGGATTTGCCCCTTTTTGCTCTAGGAATCTTAGTTACTGAGATATGACTAATTTTAGTTGACCAAGAAAAAAATTAATTTTTGTATGGAAAAAAAGTGATCACAGGATTTGCCCCTTTTTGCTCTAGGACGCTTAGTTACTGAGATATGACTAATTTTAGTTGACCAAGAAAAAAATCAATTTTTGTATGAAAAAAAAGTGATCACAGGATTTGCCCCTTTTTGCTCTAGGACGCTTAGTTACTGAGATATGACTAATTTTAGTCGACCAAGAAAAAAATCAATTTTTGTATGGAAAAAAGTGATCACAGGATTTGCCCCTTTTTGCTCTAGGACGCTTAGTTACTGAGATATGACTAATTTTAGTTGACCAAGAAAAAAATCAATTTTTGTATGGAAAAAAAGTGATCACAGGATTTGCCCCTTTTTGCTCTAGGACGCTTAGTTACTGAGATATGACTAATTTTAGTTGACCAAGAAAAAAATCAATTTTTGTATGCAAAAAAAGTGATCACAGGATTTGCCCCTTTTTTCTCTAGGACGCTTAGTTACTGAGATATGACTAATTTTAGTTGACCAAGAAAAAAATCAATTTTTGTATGCAAAAAAAGTGATCACAGGATTTGCCCCTTTTTTCTCTAGGACGCTTAGTTACTGAGATATGACTAATTTTAGTTGACCAAGAAAAAAATCAATTTTTGTATGCAAAAAAAGTGATCACAGGATTTGCCCCTTTTTTCTCTAGGACGCTTAGTTACTGAGATATGACTAATTTTAGTTGACCAAGAAAAAAATCAATTTTTGTATGGAAAAAAAGTGATCACAGGATTTGCCCCTTTTTGCTCTAGGACGCTTATTTACTGAGATATGACTAATTTTAGTTGACCAAGAAAAAAATCAATTTTTGTATGGAAAAAAAGTGATCACAGGATTTGTCCCTTTTTGCTCTAGGACGCTTAGTTACTGAGATATGACTAATTTTAGTTGACCAAGAAAAAAAAATCAATTTTTGTATTCAAAAAAAAGTTATTACAGGATTTGCCCCTTTTTGCTCTAGGACGCTTAGTTACTGAGATATGACTAATTTTAGTTGACCAAGAAAAAAATCAATTTTTGTATGGAAAAAAAGTGATCACAGGATTTGTCCCTTTTTGCTCTAGGACGCTTAGTTACTGAGATGTGACTAATTTTAGTTGACCAAGAAAAAAATCAATTTTTGTATGGAAAAAAAGTGATCACAGTATTTGCCCCTTTTTGCTCTAGGACGCTTAGTTACTGAGATATGACTAATTTTAGTTGACCAAGAAAAAAAATAAATTTTTGTATGGAAAAAAAGTGATCACAGGATTTGCCCCTTTTTGCTCTAGGACGCTTAGTTACTGAGATATTACTAATTTTAGTTGACCAAGAAAAAAAAATCGATTTTTGTATGCAAAAAAAGTGATTACAGGATTTGCACCTTTTTGCTCTAGGACGCTTAGTTACTGAGATATGACTAATTTTAGTTGACCAAGAAAAAAATTAATTTTTGTATGGAAAAAAAGTGATCACAGGATTTGCCCCTTTTTGCTCTAGGACGCTTAGTTACTGAGATATGACTAATTTTAGTTGACCAAGAAAAAAATCAATTTTTGTATGAAAAAAAAGTGATCACAGGATTTGCCCCTTTTTGCTCTAGGACGCTTAGTTACTGAGATATGACTAATTTTAGTTGACCAAGAAAAAAAGTGATCACAGGATTTGCCCCTTTTTGCTCTAGGACGCTTAGTTACTGAGATATGACTAATTTTAGTTGACCAAGAAAAAAATTAATTTTTGTATGGAAAAAAAGTGATCACAGGATTTGCCTCTTTTTGCTCTAGGACGCTTAGTTACTGAGATATGACTAATTTTAGTTGACCAAGAAAAAAATCAATTTTTGTATGGAAAAAAGTGATCACAGGATTTGCCCCTTTTTGCTCTAGTTACTGAGATATGACTAATTTTATTTGACCAAGAAAAAAATCAATATTTGCATGGAAAAAAAGTGATCACAGGATTTGCCCCTTTTTGCTCTAGGACGCTTAGTTACTGAGATATGACTAATTTTAGTTGACCAAGAAAAAAAATCAATTTTTGTATGGAAAAAAAGTGATCACAGTATTTGCCCCTTTTTGCTCTAGGACGCTTAATTACTGAGATATGACTAATATTAGTTGACCAAGAAAAAAAATAAATTTTTGTATGGAAAAAAAGTGATCACAGGATTTGTCCCTTTTTGCTCTAGGACGCTTAGTTACTGAGATATGACTAATTTTAGTTGACCAAGAAAAAAAATCAATTTTTGTATGGAAAAAAAGTGATCACAGGATTTGCCCCTTTTTGCTCTAGGACGCTTAGTTACTGAGATATGACTAATTTTAGTTGACCAAGAAAAAAATCAATTTTTGTATGAAAAAAAAGTGATCACAGGATTTGCCCCTTTTTGCTCTAGGACGCTTAGTTACTGAGATATGACTAATTTTAGTCGACCAAGAAAAAAATCAATTTTTGTATGGAAAAAAGTGATCACAGGATTTGCCCCTTTTTGCTCTAGGACGCTTAGTTACTGAGATATGACTAATTTTAGTTGACCAAGAAAAAAATCAATTTTTGTATGGAAAAAAAGTGATCACAGGATTTGCCCCTTTTTGCTCTAGGACGCTTAGTTACTGAGATATGACTAATTTTAGTTGACCAAGAAAAAAATCAATTTTTGTATGCAAAAAAAGTGATTACAGGATTTGCCCCTTTTTGCTCTAGGACCCTTAGTTACTGAGATATGACTAATTTTAGTTGACCAAGAAAAAAATTAATTTTTGTATGGAAAAAAAGTGATCACAGGATTTGCCCCTTTTTGCTCTAGGACGCTTAGTTACTGAGATATGACTAATTTTAGTTGACCAAGAAAAAAATCAATTTTTGTATGGAAAAAAAGTGATCACAGGATTTGCCCCTTTTTTCTCTAGGACGCTTAGTTACTGAGATATGACTAATTTTAGTTGACCAAGAAAAAAACCAATTTTTGTATGGAAAAAAAGTGATCACAGGATTTGCCCCTTTTTGCTCTAGGACGCTTAGTTACTGAGATATTACTAATTTTAGTTGACCAAGAAAAAAATCAATTTTTGTATGGAAAAAAGTGATCACAGGATTTGCCCCTTTTTGCTCTAGGATGCCCCCTTTTGCTCTTAGTTACTAAGATATGACTAATTTTAGTTGACCAAGAAAAAAATCAATTTTTGTATGGAAAAAAAGTGATCACAGGATTTGCCCCTTTTTTCTCTAGGACGCTTAGTTACTGAGATATGACTAATTTTAGTTGACCAAGAAAAAAATCAATTTTTGTATGCAAAAAAAGTGATCACAGGATTTGCCCCTTTTTTCTCTAGGACGCTTAGTTACTGAGATATGACTAATTTTAGTTGACCAAGAAAAAAATCAATTTTTGTATGGAAAAAAAGTGATCACAGGATTTGCCCCTTTTTGCTCTAGGACGCTTAGTTACTGAGATATGACTAATTTTAGTTGACCAAGAAAAAAATCAATTTTTGTATGGAAAAAAAGTGATCACAGGATTTGTCCCTTTTTGCTCTAGGACGCTTAGTTACTGAGATATGACTAATTTTAGTTGACCAAGAAAAAAAAATCAATTTTTGTATGGAAAAAAAGTGATCACAGGATTTGTCCCTTTTTGCTCTAGGACGCTTAGTTACTGAGATATGACTAATTTTAGTTGACCAAGAAAAAAAATCAATTTTTGTATGGAAAAAAAGTGATCACAGGATTTGCCCCTTTTTGCTCTAGGACGCTTAGTTACTGAGATATGACTAATTTTAGTTGACCAAGAAAAAAATCAATTTTTGTATGAAAAAAAAGTGATCACAGGATTTGCCCCTTTTTGCTCTAGGACGCTTAGTTACTGAGATATGACTAATTTTAGTCGACCAAGAAAAAAATCAATTTTTGTATGGAAAAAAAGTGATCACAGGATTTGCCCCTTTTTGCTCTAGGACGCTTAGTTACTGAGATATTACTAATTTTAGTTGACCAAGAAAAAAATCAATTTTTGTATGGAAAAAAGTGATCACAGGATTTGCCCCTTTTTGCTCTAGGATGCCCCCTTTTGCTCTTAGTTACTAAGATATGACTAATTTTAGTTGACCAAGAAAAAAATCAATTTTTGTATGGAAAAAAAGTGATCACAGGATTTGCCCCTTTTTTCTCTAGGACGCTTAGTTACTGAGATATGACTAATTTTAGTTGACCAAGAAAAAAATCAATTTTTGTATGCAAAAAAAGTGATCACAGGATTTGCCCCTTTTTTCTCTAGGACGCTTAGTTACTGAGATATGACTAATTTTAGTCGACCAAGAAAAAAATCAATTTTTGTATGGAAAAAAAGTGATCACAGGATTTGCCCCTTTTTGCTCTAGGACGCTTAGTTACTGAGATATTACTAATTTTAGTTGACCAAGAAAAAAATCAATTTTTGTATGGAAAAAAAGTGATCACAGGATTTGTCCCTTTTTGCTCTAGGACGCTTAGTTACTGAGATATGACTAATTTTAGTTGACCAAGAAAAAAAAATCAATTTTTGTATGCCAAAAAAGTTATTACAGGATTTGCCCCTTTTTGCTCTAGGACGCTTAGTTACTGAGATATGACTAATTTTAGTTGACCAAGAAAAAAATTAATTTTTGTATGGAAAAAAAGTGATCACAGGATTTGCCCCTTTTTGCTCTAGGACGCTTAGTTACTGAGATATGACTAATTTTAGTTGACCAAGAAAAAAATCAATTTTTGTATGGAAAAAAGTGATCACAGGATTTGCCCCTTTTTTCTCTAGGACGCTTAGTTACTGAGATATGACTAATTTTAGTTGACCAAGAAAAAAATAAATTTTTGTATGGAAAAAAAGTGATCACAGGATTTGCCCCTTTTTGCTCTAGGACGCTTAGTTACTGAGATATGACTAATTTTAGTTGACCAAGAAAAAAATCAATTTTTGTATGGAAAAAAAGTGATCACAGGATTTGCCCCTTTTTGCTCTAGGACGCTTAGTTACTGAGATATGACTAATTTTAGTTGACCAAGAAAAAAATAAATTTTGTGATCACAGGATTTGCCCCTTTTTGCTCTAGGACGCTTAGTTACTGAGATATGACTAATTTTAGTTGACCAAGAAAAAAATCAATTTTTGTATGGAAAAAAAGTGATCACAGGATTTGCCCCTTTTTGCTCTAGGACGCTTAGTTACTGAGATATGACTAATTTTAGTTGACCAAGAAAAAAATCAATTTTTGTATGGAAAAAAGTGATCACAGGATTTGCCCCTTTTTGCTCTAGGACGCTTAATTACTGAGATATGACTAATTTTAGTTGACCAAGAAAAAAATTAATTTTTGTATGGAAAAAAAGTGATCACAGGATTTGTCCCTTTTTGCTCTAGGACGCTTAGTTACTGAGATATGACTAATTTTAGTTGACCAAGAAAAAAATTAATTTTTGTATGGAAAAAAAGTGATCACAGGATTTGCCCCTTTTTTCTCTAGGACGCTTAGTTACTGAGATATGACTAATTTTAGTTGACCAAGAAAAAAATCAATTTTTGTATGGAAAAAAAGTGATCACAGGATTTGCCCCTTTTTGCTCTAGGACGCTTAGTTACTGAGATAGGACTAATTTTAGTTGACCAAGAAAAAAATCAATTTTTGTATGGAAAAAAAGTGATCACAGGATTTGCCCCTTTTTGCTCTAGGACGCTTAGTTACTGAGATATGACTAATTTTAGTTGACCAAGAAAAAAATCAATTTTTGTATGGAAAAAAGTGATCACAGGATTTGCCCCTTTTTGCTCTAGGACGCTTAATTACTGAGATATGACTAATTTTAGTTGACCAAGAAAAAAATTAATTTTTGTATGGAAAAAAAGTGATCACAGGATTTGTCCCTTTTTGCTCTAGGACGCTTAGTTACTGAGATATGACTAATTTTAGTTGACCAAGAAAAAAATCAATTTTTGTATGGAAAAAAAGTGATCACAGTATTTGTCCCTTTTTGCTCTAGGACGCTTAGTTACTGAGATATGACTAATTTTAGTTGACCAAGAAAAAAATTAATTTTTGTATGGAAAAAAAGTGATCACAGGATTTGCCCCTTTTTGCTCTAGGACGCTTAATTACTAAGATATGACTAATTTTAGTTGACCAAGAAAAAAATCAATTTTTGTATGGAAAAAAAGTGATCACAGGATTTGCCCCTTTTTGCTCTAGGACGCTTAGGTACTGAGATATGACTAATTTTAGTTGTCCAAGAAAAAAATTAATTTTTGTATGGAAATTTTTGTTTTTGCTCTAGGACGCTTAGTTACTGAGATATGACTAATTTTAGTTGACCAAGAAAAAAATCAATTTTTGTATGGAAAAAAAGTGATCACAGGATTTGCCTTTTTGCTCTAGGACGCTTAGTTACTGAGATATGACTAATTTTAGTTGACCAAGAAAAAAAATCAATTTTTGTATGGAAAAAAAGTGATCACAGGATTTGTCCCTTTTTGCTCTAGGACGCTTAGTTACTGAGATATGACTAATTTTAGTTGACCAAGAAAAAAATCAATTTTTGTATGGAAAAAAGTGATCACAGGATTTGCCCCTTTTTGCTCTAGGACGCTTAATTACTGAGATATGACTAATTTTAGTTGACCAAGAAAAAAATTTATTTTTGTATGGAAAAAAAGTGATCACAGGATTTGCCCCTTTTTGCTCTAGGACGCTTAGTTACTGAGATATGACTAATTTTAGTTGACCAAGAAAAAAATCAATTTTTGTATGGAAAAAAGTGATCACAGGATTTGCCCCTTTTTGCTCTAGGACGCTTAATTACTGAGATATGACTAATTTTAGTTGACCAAGAAAAAAATTAATTTTTGTATGGAAAAAAAGTGATCACAGGATTTGCCCCTTTTTGCTCTAGGACGCTTAGTTACTGAGATATGACTAATTTTAGTTGACCAAGAAAAAAATCAATTTTTGTATGGAAAAAAAGTGATCACAGGATTTGCCCCTTTTTTCTCTAGGACGCTTAGTTACTGAGATATGACTAATTTTAGTTGACCAAGAAAAAAATCAATTTTTGTATGGAAAAAAAGTGATCACAGGATTTGCCCCTTTTTGCTCTAGGACGCTTAGTTACTGAGATATTACTAATTTTAGTTGACCAAGAAAAAAATCAATTTTTGTATGGAAAAAAGTGATCACAGGATTTGCCCCTTTTTGCTCTAGGATGCCCCCTTTTGCTCTTAGTTACTAAGATATGACTAATTTTAGTTGACCAAGAAAAAAATCAATTTTTGTATGGAAAAAAAGTGATCACAGGATTTGCCCCTTTTTTCTCTAGGACGCTTAGTTACTGAGATATGACTAATTTTAGTTGACCAAGAAAAAAATCAATTTTTGTATGCAAAAAAAGTGATCACAGGATTTGCCCCTTTTTTCTCTAGGACGCTTAGTTACTGAGATATGACTAATTTTAGTTGACCAAGAAAAAAATCAATTTTTGTATGGAAAAAAAGTGATCACAGGATTTGCCCCTTTTTGCTCTAGGACGCTTAGTTACTGAGATATGACTAATTTTAGTTGACCAAGAAAAAAATCAATTTTTGTATGGAAAAAAAGTGATCACAGGATTTGTCCCTTTTTGCTCTAGGGCGCTTAGTTACTGAGATATGACTAATTTTAGTTGACCAAGAAAAAAAAATCAATTTTTGTATGCCAAAAAAGTTATTACAGGATTTGCCCCTTTTTGCTCTAGGACGCTTAGTTACTGAGATATGACTAATTTTAGTTGACCAAGAAAAAAATTAATTTTTGTATGGAAAAAAAGTGATCACAGGATTTGCCCCTTTTTGCTCTAGGACGCTTAGTTACTGAGATATGACTAATTTTAGTTGACCAAGAAAAAAATCAATTTTTGTATGGAAAAAAGTGATCACAGGATTTGCCCCTTTTTTCTCTAGGACGCTTAGTTACTGAGATATGACTAATTTTAGTTGACCAAGAAAAAAATAAATTTTTGTATGGAAAAAAAGTGATCACAGGATTTGCCCCTTTTTGCTCTAGGACGCTTAGTTACTGAGATATGACTAATTTTAGTTGACCAAGAAAAAAATCAATTTTTGTATGGAAAAAAAGTGATCACAGGATTTGCCCCTTTTTGCTCTAGGACGCTTAGTTACTGAGATATGACTAATTTTAGTTGACCAAGAAAAAAATAAATTTTGTGATCACAGGATTTGCCCCTTTTTGCTCTAGGACGCTTAGTTACTGAGATATGACTAATTTTAGTTGACCAAGAAAAAAATCAATTTTTGTATGGAAAAAAAGTGATCACAGGATTTGCCCCTTTTTGCTCTAGGACGCTTAGTTACTGAGATATGACTAATTTTAGTTGACCAAGAAAAAAATCAATTTTTGTATGGAAAAAAGTGATCACAGGATTTGCCCCTTTTTGCTCTAGGACGCTTAATTACTGAGATATGACTAATTTTAGTTGACCAAGAAAAAAATTAATTTTTGTATGGAAAAAAAGTGATCACAGGATTTGTCCCTTTTTGCTCTAGGACGCTTAGTTACTGAGATATGACTAATTTTAGTTGACCAAGAAAAAAATTAATTTTTGTATGGAAAAAAAGTGATCACAGGATTTGCCCCTTTTTTCTCTAGGACGCTTAGTTACTGAGATATGACTAATTTTAGTTGACCAAGAAAAAAATCAATTTTTGTATGGAAAAAAAGTGATCACAGGATTTGCCCCTTTTTGCTCTAGGACGCTTAGTTACTGAGATAGGACTAATTTTAGTTGACCAAGAAAAAAATCAATTTTTGTATGGAAAAAAAGTGATCACAGGATTTGTCCCTTTTTGCTCTAGGACGCTTAGTTACTGAGATATGACTAATTTTAGTTGACCAAGAAAAAAATCAATTTTTGTATGGAAAAAAGTGATCACAGGATTTGCCCCTTTTTGCTCTAGGACGCTTAATTACTGAGATATGACTAATTTTAGTTGACCAAGAAAAAAATTAATTTTTGTATGGAAAAAAAGTGATCACAGGATTTGTCCCTTTTTGCTCTAGGACGCTTAGTTACTGAGATATGACTAATTTTAGTTGACCAAGAAAAAAATCAATTTTTGTATGGAAAAAAAGTGATCACAGTATTTGTCCCTTTTTGCTCTAGGACGCTTAGTTACTGAGATATGACTAATTTTAGTTGACCAAGAAAAAAATTAATTTTTGTATGGAAAAAAAGTGATCACAGGATTTGCCCCTTTTTGCTCTAGGACGCTTAATTACTAAGATATGACTAATTTTAGTTGACCAAGAAAAAAATCAATTTTTGTATGGAAAAAAAGTGATCACAGGATTTGCCCCTTTTTGCTCTAGGACGCTTAGGTACTGAGATATGACTAATTTTAGTTGTCCAAGAAAAAAATTAATTTTTGTATGGAAATTTTTGTTTTTGCTCTAGGACGCTTAGTTACTGAGATATGACTAATTTTAGTTGACCAAGAAAAAAATCAATTTTTGTATGGAAAAAAAGTGATCACAGGATTTGCCTTTTTGCTCTAGGACGCTTAGTTACTGAGATATGACTAATTTTAGTTGACCAAGAAAAAAATCAATTTTTGTATGGAAAAAAAGTGATCACAGGATTTGTCCCTTTTTGCTCTAGGACGCTTAGTTACTGAGATATGACTAATTTTAGTTGAGATATGACTTAGTTACTGAGATATGACTAATTTTAGTTGACCAAGAAAAAAATCAATTTTTGTATGGAAAAAAGTGATCACAGGATTTGCCCCTTTTTGCTCTAGGACGCTTAATTACTGAGATATGACTAATTTTAGTTGACCAAGAAAAAAATTAATTTTTGTATGGAAAAAAAGTGATCACAGGATTTGCCCCTTTTTTCTCTAGGACGCTTAGTTACTGAGATATGACTAATTTTAGTTGACCAAGAAAAAAATCAATTTTTGTATGGAAAAAAAGTGATCACAGGATTTGCCCCTTTTTGCTCTAGGACGCTTAGTTACTGAGATAGGACTAATTTTAGTTGACCAAGAAAAAAATCAATTTTTGTATGGAAAAAAAGTGATCACAGGATTTGCCCCTTTTTGCTCTAGGACGCTTAGTTACTGAGATATGACTAATTTTAGTTGACCAAGAAAAAAATTAATTTTTGTATGGAAAAAAAGTGATCACAGGATTTGCCCCTTTTTGCTCTAGGACGCTTAGTTACTGAGATATGACTAATTTTAGTTGACCAAGAAAAAAATTAATTTTTGTATGAAAAAAAAGTGATCACAGGATTTGCCCCTTTTTGCTCTAGGACGCTTAGTTACTGAGATATGACTAATTTTAGTTGACCAAGAAAAAAATTAATTTTTGTATGGAAAAAAAGTGATCACAGGATTTGCCCCTTTTTGCTCTAGGACGCTTAGTTACTGAGATATGACTAATTTTAGTTGACCAAGAAAAAAATTAATTTTTGTATGGAAAAAAAGTGATCACAGGATTTGCCCCTTTTTGCTCTAGGACGCTTAGTTACTGAGATATGACTAATTTTAGTTGACCAAGAAAAAAATCAATTTTTGTATGGAAAAAAAGTGATCACAGGATTTGCCCCTTTTTGCTCTAGGACGCTTAGTTACTGAGATATGACTAATTTTAGTTGACCAAGAAAAAAATCAATTTTTGTATGGAAAAAAAGTGATCACAGGATTTGCCCCTTTTTTCTCTAGGACGCTTAGTTACTGAGATATGACTAATTTTAGTTGACCACGAAAAAAATTAATTTTTGTATGGAAAAAAAGTGATCACAGGATTTGCCCCTTTTTGCTCTAGGACGCTTAGTTACTGAGATATGACTAATTTTAGTTGACCAAGAAAAAAATCAATTTTTGTATGGAAAAAAAGTGATCACAGGATTTGCCCCTTTTTGCTCTAGGACGCTTAGTTACTGAGATATGACTAATTTTAGTTGACCAAGAAAAAAATTAATTTTTGTATGGGAAAAAATGATCACAGGACTTGCCCCTATTTGCTCTAGGACGCTTAGTTACTGAGATATTACTAATTTTAGTTGACCAAGAAAAAAATCAATTTTTGTATGGAAAAAAAGTGATCACAGGCTTTGCCCCTTTTTGCTCTAGGACGCTTAGTTACTGAGATATGACTAATTTTAGTTGACCAAGAAAAAAATTATTTTTTGTATGGAAAAAAAGTGATCACAGGATTTGCCCCTTTTTGCTCTAGGACGCTTAATTACTAAGATATGACTAATTTTAGTTGACCAAGAAAAAAATCAATTTTTGTATGGAAAAAAAGTGATCACAGGATTTGCCCCTTTTTTCTCTAGGACGCTTAGTTACTGAGATATGACTAATTTTAGTTGACCAAGAAAAAAATCAATTTTTGTATGGAAAAAAAGTGATCACAGGATTTGCCCCTTTTTGCTCTAGGACGCTTAGTTACTGAGATATGACTAATTTTAGTTGACCAAGAAAAAAATTAATTTTTGTATGGAAAAAAAGTGATCACAGGATTTGCCCCTTTTTGCTCTAGGACGCTTAGTTACTGAGATATGACTAATTTTAGTTGACCAAGAAAAAAATCAATTTTTGTATGGAAAAAAAGTGATCACAGGATTTGCCCCTTTTTGCTCTAGGACGCTTAGTTACTGAGATATGACTAATTTTAGTTGACCAAGAAAAAAATTAATTTTTGTATGGAAAAAAAGTGATCACAGGATTTGCCCCTTTTTGCTCTAGGACGCTTAGTTACTGAGATATGACTAATTTTAGTTGACCAAGAAAAAAATCAATTTTTGTATGGAAAAAAAGTGATCACAGGATTTGCCCCTTTTTGCTCTAGGACGCTTAGTTACTGAGATATGACTAATTTTAGTTGACCAAGAAAAAAATCAATTTTTGTATGGAAAAAAAGTGATCACAGGATTTGCCCCTTTTTTCTCTAGGACGCTTAGTTACTGAGATATGACTAATTTTAGTTGACCACGAAAAAAATTAATTTTTGTATGGAAAAAAAGTGATCACAGGATTTGCCCCTTTTTGCTCTAGGACGCTTAGTTACTGAGATATGACTAATTTTAGTTGACCAAGAAAAAAATCAATTTTTGTATGGAAAAAAAGTGATCACAGGATTTGCCCCTTTTTGCTCTAGGACGCTTAGTTACTGAGATATGACTAATTTTAGTTGACCAAGAAAAAAATCAATTTTTGTATGGAAAAAAAGTGATCACAGGATTTGTCCCTTTTTGCTCTAGGACGCTTAGTTACTGAGATATGACTAATTTTAGTTGACCAAGAAAAAAATCAATTTTTGTATGGAAAAAAAGTGATCACAGGATTTGTCCCTTTTTGCTCTAGGACGCTTAGTTACTGAGATATGACTAATTTTAGTTGACCAAGAAAAAAAAATCAATTTTTGTATGCAAAAAAAGTGATCACAGGATTTGCCCCTTTTTGCTCTAGGACGCTTAGTTACTGGGATATGACTAATTTTAGTTGACCAAGAAAAAAATCAATTTTTGTATGGAAAAAAAGTGATCACAGTATTTGTCCCTTTTTGCTCTAGGACGCTTAGTTACTGAGATATGACTAATTTTAGTTGACCAAGAAAAAAATCAATTTATGTATGGAAAAAAAGTGATCACAGGATTTGCCCCTTTTTGCTCTAGGACGCTTAGTTACTGAGGTATGACTAATTTTAGTTGACCAAGAAAAAAATTAATTTTTGTATGGGAAAAAATGATCACAGGACTTGCCCCTATTTGCTCTAGGACGCTTAGTTACTGAGATATTACTAATTTTAGTTGACCAAGAAAAAAATCAATTTTTGTATTTAAAAAAAGTGATCACAGGCTTTGCCCCTTTTTGCTCTAGGACGCTTAGTTACTGAGATATGACTAATTTTAGTTGACCAAGAAAAAAATTAATTTTTGTATGGAAAAAAAGTGATCACAGGATTTGCCCCTTTTTGCTCTAGGACGCTTAATTACTAAGATATGACTAATTTTAGTTGACCAAGAAAAAAATCAATTTTTGTATGGAAAAAAAGTGATCACAGGATTTGCCCCTTTTTTCTCTAGGACGCTTAGTTACTGAGATATGACTAATTTTAGTTGACCAAGAAAAAAATCAATTTTTGTATGGAAAAAAAGTGATCACAGGATTTGCCCCTTTTTGCTCTAGGACGCTTAGTTACTGAGATATGACTAATTTTAGTTGACCAAGAAAAAAATCAATTTTTGTATGGAAAAAAAGTGATCACAGGATTTGCCCCTTTTTGCTCTAGGACGCTTAGTTACTGAGATATGACTAATTTTAGTTGACCAAGAAAAAAATCAATTTTTGTATGGAAAAAAAGTGATCACAGGATTTGCCACTTTTTGCTCTAGGACGCTTAGTTACTGAGATATGACTAATTTTAGTTGACCAAGAAAAAAATTAATTTTTGTATGAAAAAAAGTGATCACAGGATTTGCCCCTTTTTGCTCTAGGACGCTTAGTTACTGAGATATGACTAATTTTAGTTGACCAAGAAAAAAATCAATTTTTGTATTGAAAAAAGTGATCACAGTATTTGTCCGTTTTTGCTCTAGGACGCTTAGTTACTGAGATATGACTAATTTTAGTTGACCAAGAAAAAAATCAATTTTTGTATGGAAAAAAAGTGATCACAGGATTTGCCCCTTTTTTCTCTAGGACGCTTAGTTACTGAGATATGACTAATTTTAGTTGACCAAGAAAAAAATCAATTTTTGTATGGAAAAAAAGTGATCACAGGATTTGCCCCTTTTTGCTCTAGGACGCTTAGTTACTGAGATATGACTAATTTTAGTTGACCAAGAAAAAAATCAATTTTTGTATGGAAAAAAAGTGATCACAGGATTTGCCCCTTTTTGCTCTAGGACGCTTAGTTACTGAGATATGACTAATTTTAGTTGACCAAGAAAAAAATCAATTTTTGTATGGAAAAAAAGTGATCACAGGATTTGTCCCTTTTTGCTCTAGGACGCTTAGTTACTGAGATATGACTAATTTTAGTTGACCAAGAAAAAAATCAATTTTTGTATGGAAAAAAAGTGATCACAGGATTTGTCCCTTTTTGCTCTAGGACGCTTAGTTACTGAGATATGACTAATTTTAGTTGACCAAGAAAAAAAATCAATTTTTGTATGCAAAAAAAGTGATCACAGGATTTGCCCCTTTTTGCTCTAGGACGCTTAGTTACTGAGATATGACTAATTTTAGTTGACCAAGAAAAAAATCAATTTTTGTATGGAAAAAAAGTGATCACAGGATTTGCCCCTTTTTGCTCTAGGACGCTTAGTTACTGAGATATGACTAATTTTAGTTGACCAAGAAAAAAATTAATTTTTGTATGGAAAAAAATGATCACAGGATTTGCCCCTTTTTGCTCTAGGACGCTTAGTTACTGAGATATTACTAATTTTAGTTGACCAAGAAAAAAATCAATTTTTGTATGGAAAAAAAGTGATCACAGGCTTTGCCCCTTTTTGCTCTAGGACGCTTAGTTACTGAGATATGACTAATTTTAGTTGACCAAGAAAAAAATCTATTTTTGTATGGAAAAAAAGTGATCACAGGATTTGCCCCTTTTTGCTCTAGGACGCTTAGTTACTGAGATATGACTAATTTTAGTTGACCAAGAAAAAAATCAATTTTTGTATGGAAAAAAAGTGATCACAGGATTTGCCCCTTTTTGCTCTAGGACGCTTAGTTACTGAGATATGACTAATTTTAGTTGACCAAGAAAAAAATAAATTTTTGTATGGAAAAAAAGTGATCACAGGATTTGCCCCTTTTTGCTCTAGGACGCTTAGTTACTGAGATATGACTAATTTTAGTTGACCAAGAAAAAAATCAATTTTTGTATGGAAAAAAAGTGATCACAGGATTTGCCCCTTTTTGCTCTAGGACGCTTAGTTACTGAGATATGACTAATTTTAGTTGACCAAGAAAAAAATCAATTTTTGTATGGAAAAAAAGTGATCACAGGATTTGCCCCTTTTTGCTCTAGGACGCTTAGTTACTGAGATATGACTAATTTTAGTTGACCAAGAAAAAAATTAATTTTTGTATGAAAAAAAGTGATCACAGGATTTGCCCCTTTTTGCTCTAGGACGCTTAGTTACTGAGATATGACTAATTTTAGTTGACCACGAAAAAAATCAATTTTTGTATGGAAAAAAGTGATCACAGTATTTGTCCCTTTTTGCTCTAGGACGCTTAGTTACTGAGATATGACTAATTTTAGTTGACCAAGAAAAAAATCAATTTTTGTATGGAAAAAAAGTGATCACAGGATTTGCCCCTTTTTTCTCTAGGACGCTTAGTTACTGAGATATGACTAATTTTAGTTGACCAAGAAAAAATTAATTTTTGTATGGAAAAAAAGTGATCACAGGATTTGCCCCTTTTTGCTCTAGGACGCTTAATTACTAAGATATGACTAATTTTAGTTGACCAAGAAAAAAATCAATTTTTGTATGGAAAAAAAGTGACAGGATTTGCCCCTTTTTGCTCTAGGACGCTTAGTTACTGAGATATGACTAATTTTAGTTGACCAAGAAAAAAATTAATTTTTGTATGGAAAAAAAGTGATCACGGGATTTGCCCCTTTTTGCTCTAGGACGCTTAGTTACTGAGATATGACTAATTTTAGTTGACCAAGAAAAAAATTAATTTTTGTATGGAAAAAAAGTGATCACAGGATTTGCCCCTTTTTGCTCTAGGACGCTTAGTTACTGAGATATGACTAATTTTAGTTGACCAAGAAAAAAATTAATTTTTGTATGGAAAAAAAGTGATCACAGGATTTGCCCCTTTTTGCTCTAGGACGCTTAGTTACTGAGAGATGACTAATTTTAGTTGACCAAGAAAAAAATCAATTTTTGTATGGAAAAAAAGTGATCACAGGATTTGCCCCTTTTTGCTCTAGGACGCTTAGTTACTGAGATATGACTAATTTTAGTTGACCAAGAAAAAAACCAATTTTTGTATGGAAAAAAAGTGATCACAGGATTTGCCCCTTTTTGCTCTAGGACGCTTAGTTACTGAGATATGACTAATTTTAGTTGACCAAGAAAAAAATCAATTTTTGTATGGAAAAAAAGTGATCACAGGATTTGCCCCTTTTTGCTCTAGGACGCTTAGTTACTGAGATATGACTAATTTTAGTTGACCAAGAAAAAAATCAATTTTTGTATGGAAAAAAAGTGATCACAGGATTTGCCCCTTTTTGCTCTAGGACGCTTAGTTACTGAGATATGACTAATTTTAGTTGACCAAGAAAAAAAATTAATTTTTGTATGGAAAAAAAAGTGATCACAGGATTTCCCCTTTTTTGCTCTAGGACGCTTAGTTACTGAGAGATGACTAATTTTAGTTGACCAAGAAAAAAATTAATTTTTGTATGGAAAAAAAGTGATCACAGGATTTGTCCCTTTTTGCTCTAGGACGCTTAGTTACTGAGATATGACTAATTTTAGTTGACCAAGAAAAAAATCAATTTTTGTATGGAAAAAAAGTGATCACAGGATTTGCCCCTTTTTGCTCTAGGACGCTTAGTTACTGAGATATGACTAATTTTAGTTGACCAAGAAAAAAATCAATTTTTGTATGGAAAAAAAGTGATCACAGGATTTGTCCCTTTTTGCTCTAGGACGCTTAGTTACTGAGATATGACTAATTTTAGTTGACCAAGAAAAAAATCAATTTTTGTATGGAAAAAAAGTGATCACAGGATTTGCCCCTTTTTGCTCTAGAACGCTTAGTTACTGAGATATGACTAATTTTAGTTGACCAAGAAAAAAATTAATTTTTGTATGGAAAAAAAGTGATCGCAGGATTTGCCCCTTTTTGCTCTAGGACGCTTAGTTACTGAGATATGACTAATTTTAGTTGACCAAGAAAAAAATTAATTTTTGTATGGAAAAAAAGTGATCACAGGATTTGTCCCTTTTTGCTCTAGGACGCTTAGTTACTGAGATATGACTAATTTTAGTTGACCAAGAAAAAAATTAATTTTGTGTATGGAAAAAAAGTGATCACAGGATTTGCCCCTTTTTGCTCTAGGACGCTTAGTTACTGAGATATGACTAATTTTAGTTGACCAAGAAAAAAATCAATTTTTGTATGGAAAAAAGTGATCACAGGATTTGCCCCTTTTTGCTCTAGGACGCTTAGTTACTGAGATATGACTAATTTTAGTTGACCAAGAAAAAAATTAATTTTTGTATGGAAAAAAAGTGATCACAGGATTTGCCCCTTTTTGCTCTAGGACGCTTAGTTACTGAGATATGACTAATTTTAGTTGACCAAGAAAAAAAGCAATTTTTGTATAGAAAAAAAGTGATCACAGGATTTGCCCCTTTTTGCTCTAGGACGCTTAGTTACTGAGATATGACTAATTTTAGTTGACCAAGAAAAAAATCAATTTTTGTATGGAAAAAAAGTGATCACAGGATTTGCCCCTTTTTGCTCTAGGACGCTTAGTTACTGAGATATGACTAATTTTAGTTGACCAAGAAAAAAATTAATTTTTGTATGGAAAAAAAGTGATCGCAGGATTTGCCCCTTTTTACTCTAGGACGCTTAGTTACTGAGATATGACTAATTTTAGTTGACCAAGAAAAAAATCAATTTTTGTATGGAAAAAAAGTGATCACAGGATTTGTCCCTTTTTGCTCTAGGACGCTTAGTTACTGAGATATGACTAATTTTAGTTGACCAAGAAAAAAATCAATTTTTGTATGGGAAAAAGTGATCACAGGATTTGCCCCTTTTTGCTCTAGGACGCTTAGTTACTGAGATATGACTAATTTTAGTTGACCAAGAAAAAAATTAATTTTTGTATGGAAAAAAAGTGATCACAGGATTTGCCCCTTTTTGCTCTAGGACGCTTAGTTACTGAGATATGACTAATTTTAGTTGACCAAGAAAAAAAGCAATTTTTGTATAGAAAAAAAGTGATCACAGGATTTGCCCCTTTTTGCTCTAGGACGCTTAGTTACTGAGATATGACTAATTTTAGTTGACCAAGAAAAAAATCAATTTTTGTATGGAAAAAAAGTGATCACAGGATTTGCCCCTTTTTGCTCTAGGACGCTTAGTTACTGAGATATGACTAATTTTAGTTGACCAAGAAAAAAATTAATTTTTGTATGGAAAAAAAGTGATCGCAGGATTTGCCCCTTTTTGCTCTAGGACGCTTAGTTACTGAGATATGACTAATTTTAGTTGACCAAGAAAAAAATCAATTTTTGTATGGAAAAAAAGTGATCACAGGATTTGTCCCTTTTTGCTCTAGGACGCTTAGTTACTGAGATATGACTAATTTTAGTTGACCAAGAAAAAAATCAATTTTTGTATGGAAAAAAGTGATCACAGGATTTGCCCCTTTTTGCTCTAGGACGCTTAGTTACTGAGATATGACTAATTTTAGTTGACCAAGAAAAAAATTAATTTTTGTATGGAAAAAAAGTGATCACAGGATTTGCCCCTTTTTGCTCTAGGACGCTTAGTTACTGAGATATGACTAATTTTAGTTGACCAAGAAAAAAAGCAATTTTTGTATAGAAAAAAAGTGATCACAGGATTTGCCCCTTTTTGCTCTAGGACGCTTAGTTACTGAGATATGACTAATTTTAGTTGACCAAGAAAAAAATCAATTTTTGTATGGAAAAAAGTGATCACAGGATTTGCCCCTTTTTGCTCTAGGACGCTTAGTTACTGAGATATGACTAATTTTAGTTGACCAAGAAAAAAAGCAATTTTTGTATAGAAAAAAAGTGATCACAGGATTTGCCCCTTTTTGCTCTAGGACGCTTAGTTACTGAGATATGACTAATTTTAGTTGACCAAGAAAAAAATCAATTTTTGTATGGAAAAAAAGTGATCACAGGATTTGCCCCTTTTTGCTCTAGGACGCTTAGTTACTGAGATATGACTAATTTTAGTTGACCAAGAAAAAAATTAATTTTTGTATGGAAAAAAAGTGATCGCAGGATTTGCCCCTTTTTGCTCTAGGACGCTTAGTTACTGAGATATGACTAATTTTAGTTGACCAAGAAAAAAATCAATTTTTGTATGGAAAAAAAGTGATCACAGGATTTGTCCCTTTTTGCTCTAGGACGCTTAGTTACTGAGATATGACTAATTTTAGTTGACCAAGAAAAAAATCAATTTTTGTATGGAAAAAAAGTGATCACAGGATTTGTCCCTTTTTGCTCTAGGACGCTTAGTTACTGAGATATGACTAATTTTAGTTGACCAAGAAAAAAATTAATTTTTGTATGGAAAAAAGTGATCACAGGATTTGCCCCTTTTTGCTCTAGGACGCTTAGTTACTAAGAGATGACTAATTTTAGTTGACCAAGAAAAAAAATCAATTTTTGTATGCAAAAAAAGTTATTACAGGATTTGCCCCTTTTTGCTCTGGGACGCTTAGTTACTGAGATATGACTAATTTTAGTTGACCAAGAAAAAAATTAATTTTTGTATGGAAAAAAAGTGATCGCAGCATTTGCCCCTTTTTGCTCTAGGACGCTTAGTTACTGAGATATGACTAATTTTAGTTGACCAAGAAAAAAATCAATTTTTGTATGGAAAAAAAGTGATCACAGGATTTGCCCCTTTTTTCTCTAGGACGCTTAGTTACTGAGATATGACTAATTTTAGTTGACCAAGAAAAAAATTAATTTTTGTATGGAAAAAAAGTGATCACAGGATTTGCCCCTTTTTGCTCTAGGACGCTTAGTTACTGAGATATGGCTAATTTTAGTTGAAAAATTAATTTTTGTATGGAAAAAAAGTGATCGCAGCATTTGCCCCTTTTTGCTCTAGGACGCTTAGTTACTGAGATATGACTAATTTTAGTTGACCAAGAAAAAAATCAATTTTTGTATGGAAAAAAAGTGATCACAGGATTTGCCCCTTTTTTCTCTAGGACGCTTAGTTACTGAGATATGACTAATTTTAGTTGACCAAGAAAAAAATCAATTTTTGTATGGAAAAAAGTGATCACAGGATTTGCCCCTTTTTGCTCTAGGACGCTTAGTTACTGAGATATGACTAATTTTAGTTGACCAAGAAAAAAATCAATTTTTGTATGAAAAAAAAGTGATCACAGGATTTGTCCCTTTTTGCTCTAGGACGCGTAGTTACTGAGATATGACTAATTTTAGTTGACCAAGAAAAAAAATAAATTTTTGTATGCAAAAAAAGTTATTACAGGATTTGCCCCTTTTTGCACTAGGACGCTTAGTTACTGAGATATGACTAATTTTAGTTGACCAAGAAAAAAATTAATTTTTGTATGGAAAAAAAGTGATCGCAGCATTTGCCCCTTTTTGCTCTAGGACGCTTAGTTACTGAGATATGACTAATTTTAGTTGACCAAGAAAAAAATCAATTTTTGTATGGAAAAAAAGTGATCACAGGATTTGCCCCTTTTTTCTCTAGGACGCTTAGTTACTGAGATATGACTAATTTTAGTTGACCAAGAAAAAAATCAATTTTTGTATGGAAAAAAAGTGATCACAGGATTTGCCCCTTTTTGCTCTAGGACGCTTAGTTACTGAGATATGGCTAATTTTAGTTGAAAAATTAATTTTTGTATGGAAAAAAAGTGATCGCAGCATTTGTCCCTTTTTGCTCTAGGACGCTTAGTTACTGAGATATGACTAATTTTAGTTGACCAAGAAAAAAATCAATTTTTGTATGGAAAAAAAGTGATCACAGGATTTGCCCCTTTTTTCTCTAGGACGCTTAGTTACTGAGATATGACTAATTTTAGTTGACCAAGAAAAAAATCAATTTTTGTATGGAAAAAAAGTGATCACAAGATTTGCCCCTTTTTGCTCTAGGACGCTTAATTACTAAGATATGACTAATTTTAGTTGACCAAGAAAAAAATTAATTTTTGTATGGAAAAAAAGTGATCACAGGATTTGTCCCTTTTTGCTCTAGGACGCTTAGTTACTGAGATATGACTAATTTTAGTTGACCAAGAAAAAAATCAATTTTTGTATGAAAAAAAAGTGATCACAGGATTTGTCCCTTTTTGCTCTAGGACGCTTAGTTACTGAGATATGACTAATTTTAGTTGACCAAGAAAAAAAATCAATTTTTGTATGCAAAAAAAGTTATTACAGGATTTGCCCCTTTTTGCTCTAGGACGCTTAGTTACTGAGATATGACTAATTTTAGTTGACCAAGAAAAAAATTAATTTTTGTATGGAAAAAAAGTGATCGCAGGATTTGCCCCTTTTTGCTCTAGGACGCTTAGTTACTGAGATATGACTAATTTTAGTTGACCAAGAAAAAAATCAATTTTTGTATGGAAAAAAAGTGATCACAGGATTTGCCCCTTTTTCTCTAGGACGCTTAGTTACTGAGATATGACTAATTTTAGTTGACCAAGAAAAAAATCAATTTTTGTATGGAAAAAAAGTGATCACAGGATTTGCCCCTTTTTGCTCTAGGACGCTTAGTTACTGAGATATGACTAATTTTAGTTGACCAAGAAAAAAATCAATTTTTGTATGCAAAAAAAGTTATTACAGGATTTGCCCCTTTTTGCTCTAGGACGCTTAGTTACAGAGATATGACTAATTTTAGTTGACCAAGAAAAAAATTAATTTTTGTATGGAAAAAAAGTGATCGCAGCATTTGCCCCTTTTTGCTCTAGGACGCTTAGTTACTGAGATATGACTAATTTTAGTTGACCAAGAAAAAAATCAATTTTTGTATGGAAAAAAAGTGATCACAGGATTTGCCCCTTTTTCTCTAGGACGCTTAGTTACTGAGATATGACTAATTTTAGTTGACCAAGAAAAAAATCAATTTTTGTATGGAAAAAAAGTGATCACAGTATTTGTCCCTTTTTGCTCTAGGACGCTTAGTTACTGAGATATGACTAATTTTAGTTGACCAAGAAAAAAATCAATTTTTGTATGGAAAAAAAGTGATCACAGGATTTGCCCCTTTTTGCTCTAGGACGCTTAGTTACTGAGATATGACTAATTTTAGTTGACCAAGAAAAAAATTAATTTTTGTATGGAAAAAAATGATCACAGGATTTGCCCCTTTTTGCTCTAGGACGCTTAGTTACTGAGATATTACTAATTTTAGTTGACCAAGAAAAAAATCAATTTTTGTATGGAAAAAAAGTGATCACAGGCTTTGCCCCTTTTTGCTCTAGGACGCTTAGTTACTGAGATATGACTAATTTTAGTTGACCAAGAAAAAAATCAATTTTTGTATGGAAAAAAAGTGATCACAGGATTTGCCCCTTTTTTCTCTAGGACGCTTAGTTACTGAGATATGACTAATTTTAGTTGACCAAGAAAAAAATCAATTTTTGTATGGAAAAAAAGTGATCACAGGATTTGCCCCTTTTTGCTCTAGGACGCTTAGTTACTGAGATATGACTAATTTTAGTTGACCAAGAAAAAAATCAATTTTTGTATGGAAAAAAGTGATCACAGTATTTGTCCCTTTTTGCTCTAGGACGCTTAGTTACTGAGATATGACTAATTTTAGTTGACCAAGAAAAAAATCAATTTTTGTATGGAAAAAAAGTGATCACAGGATTTGCCCCTTTTTTCTCTAGGACGCTTAGTTACTGAGATATGACTAATTTTAGTTGACCAAGAAAAAAATTCATTTTTGTATGGAAAAAAAGTGATCACGGGATTTGCCCCTTTTTGCTCTAGGACGCTTAGTTACTGAGATATGACTAATTTTAGTTGACCAAGAAAAAAATTAATTTTTGTATGGAAAAAAAGTGATCACAGGATTTGCCCCTTTTTGCTCTAGGACGCTTAGTTACTGAGATATGACTAATTTTAGTTGACCAAGAAAAAAATCAATTTTTGTATGGAAAAAAAGTGATCACAGGATTTGCCCCTTTTTGCTCTAGGACGCTTAGTTACTGAGAGATGACTAATTTTAGTTGACCAAGAAAAAAATCAATTTTTGTATGGAAAAAAAGTGATCACAGGATTTGCCCCTTTTTGCTCTAGGACGCTTAGTTACTGAGATATGACTAATTTTAGTTGACCAAGAAAAAAACCAATTTTTGTATGGAAAAAAAGTGATCACAGGATTTGCCCCTTTTTGCTCTAGGACGCTTAGTTACTGAGATATGACTAATTTTAGTTGACCAAGAAAAAAATCAATTTTTGTATGGAAAAAAAATTATCACAGGATTTGCCCCTTTTTGCTCTAGGACGCTTAGTTACTGAGATATGACTAATTTTAGTTGACCAAGAAAAAAATTAATTTTTGTATGGAAAAAAAGTGATCGCAGGATTTGCCCCTTTTTGCTCTAGGACGCTTAGTTACTGAGATATGACTAATTTTAGTTGACCAAGAAAAAAATTAATTTTTGTATGGAAAAAAAGTGATCACAGGATTTGTCCCTTTTTGCTCTAGGACGCTTAGTTACTGAGATATGACTAATTTTAGTTGACCAAGAAAAAAATTAATTTTTGTATGGAAAAAAAGTGATCACAGGATTTGTCCCTTTTTGCTCTAGGACGCTTAGTTACTGAGATATGACTAATTTTAGTTGACCAAGAAAAAAATTAATTTTTGTATGGAAAAAAAGTGATCACAGGATTTGCCCCTTTTTGCTCTAGGACGCTTAGTTACTGAGATATGACGCTTTGCTCTAGGACGCTTAGTTACTGAGATATGACTAATTTTAGTTGACCAAGAAAAAAATTAATTTTTGTATGGAAAAAAAGTGATCACAGGATTTGCCCCTTTTTTCTCTAGGACGCTTAGTTACTGAGATATGACTAATTTTAGTTGACCAAGAAAAAAAGCAATTTTTGTATAGAAAAAAAGTGATCACAGGATTTGCCCCTTTTTGCTCTAGGACGCTTAGTTACTGAGATATGACTAATTTTAGTTGACCAAGAAAAAAATCAATTTTTGTATGGAAAAAAAGTGATCACAGGATTTGCCCCTTTTTGCTCTAGGACGCTTAGTTACTGAGATATGACTAATTTTAGTTGACCAAGAAAAAAATTAATTTTTGTATGGAAAAAAAGTGATCGCAGGATTTGCCCCTTTTTGCTCTAGGACGCTTAGTTACTGAGATATGACTAATTTTAGTTGACCAAGAAAAAAATCAATTTTTGTATGGAAAAAAAGTGATCACAGGATTTGTCCCTTTTTGCTCTAGGACGCTTAGTTACTGAGATATGACTAATTTTAGTTGACCAAGAAAAAAATCAATTTTTGTATGGAAAAAAAGTGATCACAGGATTTGTCCCTTTTTGCTCTAGGACGCTTAGTTACTGAGATATGACTAATTTTAGATGACCAAGAAAAAAATTAATTTTTGTATGGAAAAAAAGTGATCACAGGATTTGCCCCTTTTTGCTCTAGGACGCTTAGTTACTGAGATATGACTAATTTTAGTTGACCAAGAAAAAAATTAATTTTTGTATGGAAAAAAAGTGATCACAGGATTTGTCCCTTTTTGCTCTAGGACGCTTAGTTACTGAGATATGACTAATTTTAGTTGACCAAGAAAAAAATCAATTTTGTATGGAAAAAAAGTGATCACAGGATTTGCCCCTTTTTGCTCTAGGACGCTTAGTTACTGAGATATGACTAATTTTAGTTGACCAAGAAAAAAATAAATTTTTGTATGGAAAAAAGTGATCACAGGATTTGCCCCTTTTTGCTCTAGGACGCTTAGTTACTAAGAGATGACTAATTGTAGTTGACCAAGAAAAAAAATCAATTTTTGTATGCAAAAAAAGTTATTACAGGATTTGCCCCTTTTTGCTCTAGGACGCTTAGTTACTGAGATATGACTAATTTTAGTTGACCAAGAAAAAAATTAATTTTTGTATGGAAAAAAAGTGATCGCAGCATTTGCCCCTTTTTGCTCTAGGACGCTTAGTTACTGAGATATGACTAATTTTAGTTGACCAAGAAAAAAATCAATTTTTGTATGGAAAAAAAGTGATCACAGGATTTGCCCCTTTTTTCTCTAGGACGCTTAGTTACTGAGATATGACTAATTTTAGTTGACCAAGAAAAAAATTAATTTTTGTATGGAAAAAAAGTGATCACAGGATTTGCCCCTTTTTGCTCTAGGACGCTTAGTTACTGAGATATGGCTAATTTTAGTTGAAAAATTAATTTTTGTATGGAAAAAAAGTGATCGCAGCATTTGCCCCTTTTTGCTCTAGGACGCTTAGTTACTGAGATATGACTAATTTTAGTTGACCAAGAAAAAAATCAATTTTTGTATGGAAAAAAAGTGATCACAGGATTTGCCCCTTTTTTCTCTAGGACGCTTAGTTACTGAGATATGACTAATTTTAGTTGACCAAGAAAAAAATTAATTTTTGTATGGAAAAAAAGTGATCACAGGATTTGCCCCTTTTTGCTCTAGGACGCTTAGTTACTGAGATATGACTAATTTTAGTTGACCAAGAAAAAAATCAATTTTTGTATGGAAAAAAAGTGATCACAGGATTTGCCCCTTTTTGCTCTAGGACGCTTAGTTACTGAGATATGACTAATTTTAGTTGACCAAGAAAAAAATTAATTTTTGTATGGAAAAAAAGTGATCACAGGATTTGCCCCTTTTTGCTCTAGGACGCTTAGTTACTGAGATATGACTAATTTTAGTTGACCAAGAAAAAAATAAATTTTTGTATGGAAAAAAAGTGATCACAGGATTTGCCCCTTTTTGCTCTAGGACGCTTAGTTACTGAGATATGACTAATTTTAGTTGACCAAGAAAAAAATCAATTTTTGTATGGAAAAAAAGTGATCACAGGATTTGCCCCTTTTTTCTCTAGGACGCTTAGTTACTGAGATATGACTAATTTTAGTTGACCAAGAAAAAAATCAATTTTTGTATGGAAAAAAGTGATCACAGGATTTGCCCCTTTTTGCTCTAGGACGCTTAGTTACTGAGATATGACTAATTTTAGTTGACCAAGAAAAAAATTAATTTTTGTATGGAAAAAAAGTGATCACAAGATTTGCCCCTTTTTGCTCTAGGACGCTTAATTACTAAGATATGACTAATTTTAGTTGACCAAGAAAAAAATTAATTTTTGTATGGAAAAAAAGTGATCACAGGATTTGTCCCTTTTTGCTCTAGGACGCTTAGTTACTGAGATATGACTAATTTTAGTTGACCAAGAAAAAAATCAATTTTTGTATGAAAAAAAAGTGATAACAGGATTTGTCCCTTTTTGCTCTAGGACGCTTAGTTACTGAGATATGACTAATTTTAGTTGACCAAGAAAAAAATAAATTTTTGTATGGAAAAAAAGTGATCACAGGATTTGCCCCTTTTTGCTCTAGGACGCTTAGTTACTGAGATATGGCTAATTTTAGTTGAAAAATTAATTTTTGTATGGAAAAAAAGTGATCGCAGCATTTGCCCCTTTTTGCTCTAGGACGCTTAGTTACTGAGATATGACTAATTTTAGTTGACCAAGAAAAAAATCAATTTTTGTATGGAAAAAAAGTGATCACAGGATTTGCCCCTTTTTTCTCTAGGACGCTTAGTTACTGAGATATGACTAATTTTAGTTGACCAAGAAAAAAATCAATTTTTGTATGGAAAAAAGTGATCACAGGATTTGCCCCTTTTTGCTCTAGGACGCTTAGTTACTGAGATATGACTAATTTTAGTTGACCAAGAAAAAAATTAATTTTTGTATGGAAAAAAAGTGATCACAAGATTTGCCCCTTTTTGCTCTAGGACGCTTAATTACTAAGATATGACTAATTTTAGTTGACCAAGAAAAAAATTAATTTTTGTATGGAAAAAAAGTGATCACAGGATTTGTCCCTTTTTGCTCTAGGACGCTTAGTTACTGAGATATGACTAATTTTAGTTGACCAAGAAAAAAATCAATTTTTGTATGGAAAAAAAGTGATCACAGGATTTGCCCCTTTTTGCTCTAGGACGCTTAGTTACTGAGATATGGCTAATTTTAGTTGACCAAGAAAAAAATCAATTTTTGTATGGAAAAAAAGTGATCACAATTTTTGTATGGAAAAAAGTGATCACAGGATTTGCCCCTTTTTGCTCTAGGACGCTTAGTTACTGAGATATGACTAATTTTAGTTGACCAAGAAAAAAATCAATTTTTGTATGGAAAAAAAGTGATCACAGGATTTGCCCCTTTTTGCTCTAGGACGCTTAGTTACTGAGATATGACTAATTTTAGTTGACCAAGAAAAAAATCAATTTTTGTATGGAAAAAAATTGATCACAGGATTTGCCCCTTTTTGCTCTAGGACGCTTAGTTACTGAGATATGGCTAATTTTAGTTGACCAAGAAAAAAATCAATTTTTGTATGAAAAAAAAGTGATCACAGGATTTGCCCCTTTTTGCTCTAGGACGCTTAGTTACTGAGATATGGCTAATTTTAGTTGACCAAGAAAAAAATCAATTTTTGTATGGAAAAAAAGTGATCACAGGATTTGCCCCTTTTTGCTCTAGGACGCTTAGTTACTGAGATATGACTAATTTTAGTTGACCAAGAAAAAAATCAATTTTTGTATGGAAAAAAAGTGATCACAGGATTTGCCCCTTTTTGCTCTAGGACGCTTAGTTACTGAGATATGGCTAATTTTAGTTGACCAAGAAAAAAATCAATTTTTGTATGGAAAAAAAGTGATCACAATTTTTGTATGGAAAAAAGTGATCACAGGATTTGCCCCTTTTTGCTCTAGGACGCTTAGTTACTGAGATATGACTAATTTTAGTTGACCAAGAAAAAAATTAATTTTTGTATGGAAAAAAGTGATCACAGGATTTGCCCCTTTTTGCTCTAGGACGCTTAGTTACTGAGATATGACTAATTTTAGTTGACCAAGAAAAAAATTAATTTTTGTATGGAAAAAAAGTGATCACAGGATTTGCCCCTTTTTGCTCTAGGACGCTTAGTTACTGAGAGATGACTAATTTTAGTTGACCAAGAAAAAAATCAATTTTTGTATGGAAAAAAAGTGATCACAGGATTTGCCCGTTTTTGCTCTAGGACGCTTAGTTACTGAGATATGACTAATTTTAGTTGACCAAGAAAAAAATTAATTTTTGTATGGAAAAAAAGTGATCACAGGATTTGCCCGTTTTTGCTCTAGGACGCTTAATTACTAAGATATGACTAGTTTTAGTTGACCAAGAAAAAAGTTAATTTTTGTATGGAAAAAAAGTGATCACAGAATTTGTCCCTTTTTGCTCTAGGACGCTTAGTTACTGAGATATGACTAATTTTAGTTCACCAAGAAAAAAATTAATTTTTGTATGGAAAAAAAGTGATCGCAGGATTTGCCCCTTTTTGCTCTAGGACGCTTAGTTACTGAGATATGACTAATTTTAGTTGACCAAGAAAAAAATCAATTTTTGTATGGAAAAAAAGTGATCACAGGATTTGCCCCTTTTTCTCTAGGACGCTTAGTTACTGAGATATGACTAATTTTAGTTGACCAAGAAAAAAATCAATTTTTGTATGGAATAAAAGTGATCACAGGATTTGCCCCTTTTTGCTCTAGGACGCTTAGTTACTGAGATATGACTAATTTTAGTTGACCAAGAAAAAAATCAATTTTTGTATGGAAAAAAGTGATCACAGGATTTGCCCCTTTTTGCTCTAGGACGCTTAGTTACTGAGATATGACTAATTTTAGTTGACCAAGAAAAAAATCAATTTTTGTATGGAAAAAAAGTGATCACAGGATTTGCCCCTTTTTGCTCTAGGATGCTTAGTTACTGAGATATGACAAATTTTAGGTGACCAAGAAAAAAATCAATTTTTGTATGGAAAAAAAGTGATCACAGGATTTGCCCCTTTTTGCTCTAGGATGCTTAGTTACTGAGATATGACAAATTTTAGTTGACCAAGAAAAAAATCAATTTTTGTATGGAAAAAAAGTGATCACAGGATTTGTCCCTTTTTGCTCTAGGACGCTTAGTTACTGAGATATGACTAATTTTAGTTGACCAAGAAAAAAATTAATTTTTGTATGGAAAAAAAGTGATCACAGGATTTGCCCCTTTTTGCTCTAGGACGCTTAGTTACTGAGATATGACTAATTTTAGTTGACCAAGAAAAAAATCAATTTTTGTATGGAAAAAAAGTGATCACAGGATTTGCCCCTTTTTGCTCTAGGACGCTTAGTTACTGAGATATGACTAATTTTAGTTGACCAAGAAAAAAATCAATTTTTGTATGGAAAAAAAGTGATCACAGGATTTGCCCCTTTTTGCTCTAGGACGCTTAGTTACTGAGATATGACTAATTTTAGTTGACCAAGAAAAAAATTAATTTTTGTATGGAAAAAAAGTGATCACAGGATTTGCCCCTTTTTGCTCTAGGACGCATAGTTACTGAGATATGACAAATTTAGTTGACCAAGAAAAAAATCAATTTTTGTATGGAAAAAAAGTGATCACAGGATTTGCCCCTTTTTGCTCTAGGACGCTTAGTTACTTAGATATGACTAATTTTAGTTGACCAAGAAAAAAATCAATTTTTGTATGGAAAAAAAGTGATCACAGGATTTGCCCCTTTTTGCTCTAGGACGCTTAGTTACTGAGATATGACTAATTTTAGTTGACCAAGAAAAAAATCAATTTTTGTATGGAAAAAAAGTGATCACAGGATTTGCCCCTTTTTCTCTAGGACGCTTAGTTACTGAGATATGACAAATTTTAGTTGACCAAGAAAAAAATCAATTTTTGTATGGAAAAAAAGTGATCACAGGATTTGCCCCTTTTTGCTCTAGGACGCTTAGTTACTGAGATATGACTAATTTTAGTTGACCAAGAAAAAAATCAATTTTTGTATGGAAAAAAAGTGATCACAGGATTTGCCCCTTTTTGCTCTAGGACGCTTAGTTACTGAGATATGACTAATTTTAGTTGTCCAAGAAAAAAATCAATTTTTGTATGGAAAAAAGTGATCACAGGATTTGCCCCTTTTTGCTCTAGGACGCTTAGTTACTGAGATATGACTAATTTTAGTTGACCAAGAAAAAAATTAATTTTTGTATGGAAAAAAGTGATCACAGGATTTGCCCCTTTTTGCTCTAGGACGCTTAGTTACTGAGATATGACTAATTTTAGTTGACCAAGAAAAAAATTAATTTTTGTATGGAAAAAAAGTGATCACAGGATTTGCCCCTTTTTGCTCTAGGACGCTTAGTTACTGAGAGATGACTAATTTTAGTTGACCAAGAAAAAAATCAATTTTTGTATGGAAAAAAAGTGATCACAGGATTTGCCCGTTTTTGCTCTAGGACGCTTAGTTACTGAGATATGACTAATTTTAGTTGACCAAGAAAAAAATTAATTTTTGTATGGAAAAAAGTAATCACAGGATTTGCCCCTTTTTGCTCTAGGACGCTTAGTTACTGAGATATGACTAATTTTAGTTGACCAAGAAAAAAATTTTTGTATGGAAAAAAAGTGATCGCAGGATTTGCCCCTTTTTGCTCTAGGACGCTTAGTTACTGAGATATGACTAATTTTAGTTGACCAAGAAAAAAATAAATTTTTGTATGGAAAAAAGTGATCACAGGATTTGCCCCTTTTTGCTCGAGGACGCTTAGTTACTGAGATATGACTAATTTTAGTTGACCAAGAAAAAAAATCAATTTTTGTATGGAAAAAAAGTGATCACAGGATTTGCCCCTTTTTGCTCTAGGACGCTTAGTTACTGAGATATGACTAATTTTAGTTGACCAAGAAAAAAAATCAATTTTTGTATGGAAAAAAAGTGATCACAGGATTTGCCCCTTTTTGCTCTAGGACGCTTAGTTACTGAGAGATGACTAATTTTAGTTGACCAAGAAAAAAATCAATTTTTGTATGGAAAAAAAGTGATCACAGGATTTGCCCCTTTTTGCTCTAGGACGCTTAGTTACTGAGATATGACTAATTTTAGTTGACCAAGAAAAAAATTAATTTTTGTATGGAAAAAAGTGATCACAGGATTTGCCCCTTTTTGCTCTAGGACGCTTAGTTACTGAGATATGACTAATTTTAGTTGACCAAGAAAAAAATTAATTTTTGTATGGAAAAAAAGTGATCGCAGGATTTGCCCCTTTTTGCTCTAGGACGCTTAGTTACTGAGATATGACTAATTTTTGTTGACCAAGAAAAAAATAAATTTTTGTATGGAAAAAAGTGATCACAGGATTTGCCCCTTTTTGCTCTAGGACGCTTAGTTACTGAGATATGACTAATTTTAGTTGACCAAGAAAAAAATTAATTTTTGTATGGAAAAAAAGTGATCACAGGATTTGCCCCTTTTTGCTCTAGGACGCTTAGTTACTGAGATATGACTAATTTTAGTTGACCAAGAAAAAAATTAATTTTTGTATGGAAAAAAAGTGATCACAGGATTTGCCCCTTTTTGCTCTAGGACGCTTAGTTACTGAGATATGACTAATTTTAGTTGACCAAGAAAAAAATAAATTTTTGTATGGAAAAAAAGTGATCACAGGATTTGTCCCTTTTTGCTCTAGGACGCTTAGTTACTGAGATATGACTAATTTTAGTTGACCAAGAAAAAAATCAATTTTTGTATGGAAAAAAGTGATCACAGGATTTGCCCCTTTTTGCTCTAGGACGCTTAGTTACTGAGATATGACTAATTTTAGTTGACCAAGAAAAAAATTAATTTTTGTATGGAAAAAAAGTGATCGCAGGATTTGCCCCTTTTTGCTCTAGGACGCTTAGTTACTGAGATATGACTAATTTTAGTTGACCAAGAAAAAAATCAATTTTTGTATGGAAAAAAAGTGATCACAGGATTTGTCCCTTTTTGCTCTAGGACGCTTAGTTACTGAGATATGACTAATTTTAGTTGACCAAGAAAAAAATCAATTTTTGTATGGAAAAAAAGTGATCACAGGATTTGTCCCTTTTTGCTCTAGGACGCTTAGTTACTGAGATATGACTAATTTTAGTTGACCAAGAAAAAAATTAATTTTTGTATGGAAAAAAAGTGATCACAGGATTTGCCCCTTTTTGCTCTAGGACGCTTAGTTACTGAGATATGACTAATTTTAGTTGACCAAGAAAAAAATTAATTTTTGTATGGAAAAAAAGTGATCACAGGATTTGCCCGTTTTTGCTCTAGGACGCTTAATTACTGAGATATGACTAATTTTAGTTGACCAAGAAAAAAATTAATTTTTGTATGGAAAAAAAGTGATCGCAGGATTTGCCCCTTTTTGCTCTAGGACGCTTAGTTACTGAGATATGACTAATTTTAGTTGACCAAGAAAAAAATTTTTGTATGGAAAAAAAGTGATCGCAGGATTTGCCCCTTTTTGCTCTAGGACGCTTAGTTACTGAGATATGACTAATTTTAGTTGACCAAGAAAAAAATAAATTTTTGTATGGAAAAAAGTGATCACAGGATTTGCCCCTTTTTGCTCGAGGACGCTTAGTTACTGAGATATGACTAATTTTAGTTGACCAAGAAAAAAAATCAATTTTTGTATGGAAAAAAAGTGATCACAGGATTTGCCCCTTTTTGCTCTAGGACGCTTAGTTACCGAGATATGACTAATTTTAGTTGACCAAGAAAAAAAATCAATTTTTGTATGGAAAAAAAGTGATCACAGGATTTGCCCCTTTTTGCTCTAGGACGCTTAGTTACTGAGAGATGACTAATTTTAGTTGACCAAGAAAAAAATCAATTTTTGTATGGAAAAAAAGTGATCACAGGATTTGCCCCTTTTTGCTCTAGGACGCTTAGTTACTGAGATATGACTAATTTTAGTTGACCAAGAAAAAAATTAATTTTTGTATGGAAAAAAGTGATCACAGGATTTGCCCCTTTTTGCTCTAGGACGCTTAGTTACTGAGATATGACTAATTTTAGTTGACCAAGAAAAAAATTAATTTTTGTATGGAAAAAAAGTGATCACAGGATTTGCCCCTTTTTGCTCTAGGACGCTTAGTTACTGAGAGATGACTAATTTTAGTTGACCAAGAAAAAAATCAATTTTTGTATGGAAAAAAAGTGATCACAGGATTTGCCCGTTTTTGCTCTAGGACGCTTAGTTACTGAGATATGACTAATTTTAGTTGACCAAGAAAAAAATTAATTTTTGTATGGAAAAAAAGTGATCACAGGATTTGCCCGTTTTTGCTCTAGGACGCTTAATTACTAAGATATGACTAGTTTTAGTTGACCAAGAAAAAAATTAATTTTTGTATGGAAAAAAAGTGATCACAGGATTTGCCCGTTTTTGCTCTAGGACGCTTAATTACTAAGATATGACTAGTTTTAGTTGACCAAGAAAAAAATTAATTTTTGTATGGAAAAAAAGTGATCACAGGATTTGTCCCTTTTTGCTCTAGGACGCTTAGTTACTGAGATATGACTAATTTTAGTTGACCAAGAAAAAAATTAATTTTTGTATGGAAAAAAGTGATCACAGGATTTGCCCCTTTTTGCTCTAGGACGCTTAGTTACTGAGATATGACTAATTTTAGTTGACCAAGAAAAAAATTAATTTTTGTATGGAAAAAAAGTGATCGCAGGATTTGCCCCTTTTTGCTCTAGGACGCTTAGTTACTGAGATATGACTAATTTTAGTTGACCAAGAAAAAAATAAATTTTTGTATGGAAAAAAAGTGATCACAGGATTTGCCCGTTTTTGCTCTAGGACGCTTAGTTACTGAGATATGACTAATTTTAGTTGACCAAGAAAAAAATTAATTTTTGTATGGAAAAAAAGTGATCACAGGATTTGCCCGTTTTTGCTCTAGGACGCTTAATTACTAAGATATGACTAGTTTTAGTTGACCAAGAAAAAAATTAATTTTTGTATGGAAAAAAAGTGATCACAGGATTTGCCCCTTTTTGCTCTAGGACGCTTAGTTACTGAGATATGACTAATTTTAGTTGACCAAGAAAAAAATTAATTTTTGTATGGAAAAAAAGTGATCGCAGGATTTGCCCCTTTTTGCTCTAGGACGCTTAGTTACTGAGATATGACTAATTTTAGTTGACCAAGAAAAAAATTAATTTTTGTATGGAAAAAAGTGATCACAGGATTTGCCCCTTTTTGCTCTAGGACGCTTAGTTACTGAGATATGACTAATTTTAGTTGACCAAGAAAAAAATTAATTTTTGTATGGAAAAAAAGTGATCGCAGGATTTGCCCCTTTTTGCTCTAGGACGCTTAGTTACTGAGATATGACTAATTTTAGTTGACCAAGAAAAAAATAAATTTTTGTATGGAAAAAAGTGATCACAGGATTTGCCCCTTTTTGCTCTAGGACGCTTAGTTACTGAGATATGACTAATTTTAGTTGACCAAGAAAAAAATTAATTTTTGTATAGAAAAAAAGTGATCACAGGATTTGCCCCTTTTTGCTCTAGGACGCTTAGTTACTGAGATATGACTAATTTTAGTTGACCAAGAAAAAAATTAATTTTTGTATGGAAAAAAAGTGATCACAGGATTTGCCCCTTTTTGCTCTAGGACGCTTAGTTACTGAGATATGACTAATTTTAGTTGACCAAGAAAAAAATAAATTTTTGTATGGAAAAAAAGTGATCACAGGATTTGTCCCTTTTTGCTCTAGGACGCTTAGTTACTGAGATATGACTAATTTTAGTTGACCAAGAAAAAAATAAATTTTTGTATGGAAAAAAAGTGATCACAGGATTTGCCCCTTTTTGCTCTAGGACGCTTAGTTACTGAGATATGACTAATTTTAGTTGACCAAGAAAAAAATAAATTTGTGTATGGAAAAAAAGTGATCACAGGATTTGTCCCTTTTTGCTCTAGGACGCTTAGTTACTGAGATATGACTAATTTTAGTTGACCAAGAAAAAAATCAATTTTTGTATGGAAAAAAGTGATCACAGGATTTGCCCCTTTTTGCTCTAGGACGCTTAGTTACTGAGATATGACTAATTTTAGTTGACCAAGAAAAAAATTAATTTTTGTATGGAAAAAAAGTGATCGCAGGATTTGCCCCTTTTTGCTCTAGGACGCTTAGTTACTGAGATATGACTAATTTTAGTTGACCAAGAAAAAAATCAATTTTTGTATGGAAAAAAAGTGATCACAGAATTTGTCCCTTTTTGCTCTAGGACGCTTAGTTACTGAGATATGACTAATTTTAGTTGACCAAGAAAAAAATCAATTTTTGTATGGAAAAAAAGTGATCACAGGATTTGTCCCTTTTTGCTCTAGGACGCTTAGTTACTGAGATATGACTAATTTTAGTTGACCAAGAAAAAAATTAATTTTTGTATGGAAAAAAAGTGATCACAGGATTTGCCCCTTTTTGCTCTAGGACGCTTAGTTACTGAGATATGACTAATTTTAGTTGACCAAGAAAAAAATTAATTTTTGTATGGAAAAAAAGTGATCACAGGATTTGTCCCTTTTTGCTCTAGGACGCTTAGTTACTGAGATATGACTAATTTTAGTTGACCTAGAAAAAAATCAATTTTTGTATGGAAAAAAAGTGATCACAGGATTTGCCCCTTTTTGCTCTAGGACGCTTAGTTACTGAGATATGACTAATTTTAGTTGACCAAGAAAAAAATCAATTTTTGTATGGAAAAAAAGTGATCACAGGATTTGCCCCTTTTTGCTCTAGGACGCTTAGTTACTGAGATATGACTAATTTTAGTTGACCAAGAAAAAAATCAATTTTTGTATGGAAAAAAAGTGATCACAGGATTTGCCCCTTTTTGCTCTAGGACGCTGAGTTACTAAGAGATGACTAATTTTAGTTGACCAAGAAAAAAAATCAATTTTTGTATGCAAAAAAAGTTATTACAGGATTTGCCCCTTTTTGCTCTATGACGCTTAGTTACTGAGATATGACTAATTTTAGTTGACCAAGAAAAAAATTAATTTTTGTATGGAAAAAAAGTGATCACAGGATTTGTCCCTTTTTGCTCTAGGACGCTTAGTTACTGAGATATGACTAATTTTAGTTGACCAAGAAAAAAATTAATTTTTGTATGGAAAAAAGTGATCGCAGGATTTGCCCCTTTTTGCTCTAGGACGCTTAGTTACTGAGATATGACTAATTTTAGTTGACCAAGAAAAAAATCAATTTTTGTATGGAAAAAAAGTGATCACAGGATTTGCCCCTTTTTGCTCTAGGACGCTTAGTTACTGAGATATGACTAATTTTAGTTGAACAAGAAAAAAATGAATTTTTGTATGGAAAAAAAGTGATCACAGGATTTGCCCCTTTTTGCTCTAGGACGCTTAGTTACTGAGATATGACTAATTTTAGTTGACCAAGAAAAAAATGAATTTTTGTATGGAAAAAAAGTGATGACAGGATTTGCCCCTTTTTGCTCTAGGACGCTTAGTTACTGAGATATGACTAATTTTAGTTGACCAAGAAAAAAATTAATTTTTGTATGGAAAAAAAGTGATCACAGGATTTGCCCCTTTTTGCTCTAGGACGCTTAGTTACTGAGATATGACTAATTTTAGTTGACCAAGAAAAAAAATCAATTTTTGTATGCAAAAAAAGTGATTACAGGATTTGCCCGTTTTTGCTCTAGGACGCTTAGTTACTGAGATATGACTAATTTTAGTTGACCAAGAAAAAAATTAATTTTTGTATGGAAAAAAAGTGATCACAGGATTTGCCCCTTTTTGCTCTAGGACGCTTAGTTACTGAGATATGACTAATTTTAGTTGACCAAGAAAAAAATAAATTTTTGTATGGAAAAAAAGTGATCACAGGATTTGCCCGTTTTTGCTCTAGGACGCTTAGTTACTGAGATATGACTAATTTTAGTTGACCAAGAAAAAAATTAATTTTTGTATGGAAAAAAAGTGATCACAGGATTTGCCCGTTTTTGCTCTAGGACGCTTAATTACTGAGATATGACTAATTTTAGTTGACCAAGAAAAAAATTAATTTTTGTATGGAAAAAAAGTGATCGCAGGATTTGCCCCTTTTTGCTCTAGGACGCTTAGTTACTGAGATATGACTAATTTTAGTTGACCAAGAAAAAAATCAATTTTTGTATGGAAAAAAAGTGATCACAGGATTTGTCCCTTTTTGCTCTAGGACGCTTAGTTACTGAGATATGACTAATTTTAGTTGACCAAGAAAAAAATTAATTTTTGTATGGAAAAAAGTGATCACAGGATTTGCCCCTTTTTGCTCTAGGACGCTTAGTTACTGAGATATGACTAATTTTAGTTGACCAAGAAAAAAATCAATTTTTGTATGGAAAAAAAGTGATCACAGGATTTGCCCCTTTTTGCTCTAGGACGCTTAGTTACTGAGATATGACTAATTTTAGTTGACCAAGAAAAAAATTAATTTTTGTATGGAAAAAAGTGATCACAGGATTTGCCCCTTTTTGCTCTAGGACGCTTAGTTACTGAGATATGACTAATTTTAGTTGACCAAGAAAAAAATTAATTTTTGTATGGAAAAAAAGTGATCACAGGATTTGCCCCTTTTTGCTCTAGGACGCTTAGTTACTGAGAGATGACTAATTTTAGTTGACCAAGAAAAAAATCAATTTTTGTATGGATAAAAAGTGATCACAGGATTTGCCCGTTTTTGCTCTAGGACGCTTAGTTACTGAGATATGACTAATTTTAGTTGACCAAGAAAAAAATTAATTTTTGTATGGAAAAAAAGTGATCACAGGATTTGCCCGTTTTTGCTCTAGGACGCTTAATTACTAAGATATGACTAGTTTTAGTTGACCAAGAAAAAAATTAATTTTTGTATGGAAAAAAAGTGATCACAGGATTTGTCCCTTTTTGCTCTAGGACGCTTAGTTACTGAGATATGACTAATTTTAGTTGACCAAGAAAAAAATTAATTTTTGTATGGAAAAAAGTGATCACAGGATTTGCCCCTTTTTGCTCTAGGACGCTTAGTTACTGAGATATGACTAATTTTAGTTGACCAAGAAAAAAATTAATTTTTGTATGGAAAAAAAGTGATCGCAGGATTTGCCCCTTTTTGCTCTAGGACGCTTAGTTACTGAGATATGACTAATTTTAGTTGACCAAGAAAAAAATAAATTTTTGTATGGAAAAAAAGTGATCACAGGATTTGCCCGTTTTTGCTCTAGGACGCTTAGTTACTGAGATATGACTAATTTTAGTTGACCAAGAAAAAAATTAATTTTTGTATGGAAAAAAAGTGATCACAGGATTTGCCCGTTTTTGCTCTAGGACGCTTATATACTAAGATATGACTAGTTTTAGTTGACCAAGAAAAAAATTAATTTTTGTATGGAAAAAAAGTGATCACAGGATTTGCCCCTTTTTGCTCTAGGACGCTTAGTTACTGAGATATGACTAATTTTAGTTGACCAAGAAAAAAATTAATTTTTGTATGGAAAAAAAGTGATCGCAGGATTTGCCCCTTTTTGCTCTAGGACGCTTAGTTACTGAGATATGACTAATTTTAGTTGACCAAGAAAAAAATTAATTTTTGTATGGAAAAAAGTGATCACAGGATTTGCCCCTTTTTGCTCTAGGACGCTTAGTTACTGAGATATGACTAATTTTAGTTGACCAAGAAAAAAATTAATTTTTGTATGGAAAAAAAGTGATCGCAGGATTTGCCCCTTTTTGCTCTAGGACGCTTAGTTACTGAGATATGACTAATTTTAGTTGACCAAGAAAAAAATAAATTTTTGTATGGAAAAAAGTGATCACAGGATTTGCCCCTTTTTGCTCTAGGACGCTTAGTTACTGAGATATGACTAATTTTAGTTGACCAAGAAAAAAATTAATTTTTGTATAGAAAAAAAGTGATCACAGGATTTGCCCCTTTTTGCTCTAGGACGCTTAGTTACTGAGATATGACTAATTTTAGTTGACCAAGAAAAAAATAAATTTTTGTATGGAAAAAAAGTGATCACAGGATTTGCCCCTTTTTGCTCTAGGACGCTTAGTTACTGAGATATGACTAATTTTAGTTGACCAAGAAAAAAATAAATTTTTGTATGGAAAAAAAGTGATCACAGGATTTGTCCCTTTTTGCTCTAGGACGCTTAGTTACTGAGATATGACTAATTTTAGTTGACCAAGAAAAAAATAAATTTTTGTATGGAAAAAAAGTGATCACAGGATTTGCCCCTTTTTGCTCTAGGACGCTTAGTTACTGAGATATGACTAATTTTAGTTGACCAAGAAAAAAATAAATTTGTGTATGGAAAAAAAGTGATCACAGGATTTGTCCCTTTTTGCTCTAGGACGCTTAGTTACTGAGATATGACTAATTTTAGTTGACCAAGAAAAAAAATCAATTTTTGTATGGAAAAAAGTGATCACAGGATTTGCCCCTTTTTGCTCTAGGACGCTTAGTTACTGAGATATGACTAATTTTAGTTGACCAAGAAAAAAATTAATTTTTGTATGGAAAAAAAGTGATCGCAGGATTTGCCCCTTTTTGCTCTAGGACGCTTAGTTACTGAGATATGACTAATTTTAGTTGACCAAGAAAAAAATCAATTTTTGTATGGAAAAAAAGTGATCACAGGATTTGTCCCTTTTTGCTCTAGGACGCTTAGTTACTGAGATATGACTAATTTTAGTTGACCAAGAAAAAAATTAATTTTTGTATGGAAAAAAAGTGATCGCAGGATTTGCCCCTTTTTGCTCTAGGACGCTTAGTTACTGAGATATGACTAATTTTAGTTGACCAAGAAAAAAATTAATTTTTGTATGGAAAAAAAGTGATCGCAGGATTTGCCCCTTTTTGCTCTAGGACGCTTAGTTACTGAGATATGACTAATTTTAGTTGACCAAGAAAAAAATCAATTTTTGTATGGAAAAAAAGTGATCACAGGATTTGTCCCTTTTTGCTCTAGGACGCTTAGTTACTGAGATATGACTAATTTTAGTTGACCAAGAAAAAAATTAATTTTTGTATGGAAAAAAAGTGATCACAGGATTTGCCCCTTTTTGCTCTAGGACGCTTAGTTACTGAGATATGACTAATTTTAGTTGACCAAGAAAAAAATTAATTTTTGTATGGAAAAAAAGTGATCACAGGATTTGTCCCTTTTTGCTCTAGGACGCTTAGTTACTGAGATATGACTAATTTTAGTTGACCTAGAAAAAAATCAATTTTTGTATGGAAAAAAAGTGATCACAGGATTTGCCCCTTTTTGCTCTAGGACGCTTAGTTACTGAGATATGACTAATTTTAGTTGACCAAGAAAAAAATCAATTTTTGTATGGAAAAAAAGTGATCACAGGATTTGCCCCTTTTTGCTCTAGGACGCTTAGTTACTGAGATATGACTAATTTTAGTTGACCAAGAAAAAAATCAATTTTTGTATGGAAAAAAAGTGATCACAGGATTTGCCCCTTTTTGCTCTAGGACGCTGAGTTACTAAGAGATGACTAATTTTAGTTGACCAAGAAAAAAAATCAATTTTTGTATGCAAAAAAAGTTATTACAGGATTTGCCCCTTTTTGCTCTATGACGCTTAGTTACTGAGATATGACTAATTTTAGTTGACCAAGAAAAAAATTAATTTTTGTATGGAAAAAAAGTGATCACAGGATTTGTCCCTTTTTGCTCTAGGACGCTTAGTTACTGAGATATGACTAATTTTAGTTGACCAAGAAAAAAATTAATTTTTGTATGGAAAAAAGTGATCGCAGGATTTGCCCCTTTTTGCTCTAGGACGCTTAGTTACTGAGATATGACTAATTTTAGTTGACCAAGAAAAAAATCAATTTTTGTATGGAAAAAAAGTGATCACAGGATTTGCCCCTTTTTGCTCTAGGACGCTTAGTTACTGAGATATGACTAATTTTAGTTGAACAAGAAAAAAATGAATTTTTGTATGGAAAAAAAGTGATCACAGGATTTGCCCCTTTTTGCTCTAGGACGCTTAGTTACTGAGATATGACTAATTTTAGTTGACCAAGAAAAAAATCAATTTTTGTATGGAAAAAAAGTGATGACAGGATTTGCCCCTTTTTGCTCTAGGACGCTTAGTTACTGAGATATGACTAATTTTAGTTGACCAAGAAAAAAATTAATTTTTGTATGGAAAAAAAGTGATCACAGGATTTGCCCCTTTTTGCTCTAGGACGCTTAGTTACTGAGATATGACTAATTTTAGTTGACCAAGAAAAAAAATCAATTTTTGTATGCAAAAAAAGTGATTACAGGATTTGCCCGTTTTTGCTCTAGGACGCTTAGTTACTGAGATATGACTAATTTTAGTTGACCAAGAAAAAAATTAATTTTTGTATGGAAAAAAAGTGATCACAGGATTTGCCCCTTTTTGCTCTAGGACGCTTAGTTACTGAGATATGACTAATTTTAGTTGACCAAGAAAAAAATAAATTTTTGTATGGAAAAAAAGTGATCACAGGATTTGCCCGTTTTTGCTCTAGGACGCTTAGTTACTGAGATATGACTAATTTTAGTTGACCAAGAAAAAAATTAATTTTTGTATGGAAAAAGAGTGATCACAGGATTTGCCCGTTTTTGCTCTAGGACGCTTAATTACTGAGATATGACTAATTTTAGTTGACCAAGAAAAAAATTAATTTTTGTATGGAAAAAAAGTGATCGCAGGATTTGCCCCTTTTTGCTCTAGGACGCTTAGTTACTGAGATATGACTAATTTTAGTTGACCAAGAACAAAATAAATTTTTGTATGGAAAAAAAGTGATCACAGGATTTGTCCCTTTTTGCTCTAGGACGCTTAGTTACTGAGATATGACTAATTTTAGTTGACCAAGAAAAAAATTAATTTTTGTATGGAAAAAAAGTGATCACAGGATTTGCCCCTTTTTGCTCTAGGACGCTTACTTACTGAGATATGACTAATTTTAGTTGACCAAGAAAAAAAATCAATTTTTGTATGGAAAAAAAGTGATCACAGGATTTGCCCCTTTTTGCTCTAGGACGCTTAGTTACTGAGATATGACTAATTTTAGTTGACCAAGAAAAAAATTAATTTTTGTATGGAAAAAAAGTGATCACAGGATTTGCCCCTTTTTGCTCTAGGACGCTTAGTTACTGAGATATGACTAATTTTAGTTGACCAAGAAAAAAATAAATTTTTGTATGGAAAAAAAGTGATCACAGGATTTGCCCGTTTTTGCTCTAGGACGCTTAGTTACTGAGATATGACTAATTTTAGTTGACCAAGAAAAAAATTAATTTTTGTATGGAAAAAAAGTGATCACAGGATTTGCCCGTTTTTGCTCTAGGACGCTTAATTACTAAGATATGACTAGTTTTAGTTGACCAAGAAAAAAATTAATTTTTGTATGGAAAAAAAGTGATCACAGGATTTGTCCCTTTTTGCTCTAGGACGCTTAGTTACTGAGATATGACTAATTTTAGTTGACCAAGAAAAAAATTAATTTTTGTATGGAAAAAAGTGATCACAGGATTTGCCCCTTTTTGCTCTAGGACGCTTAGTTACTGAGATATGACTAATTTTAGTTGACCAAGAAAAAAATTAATTTTTGTATGGAAAAAAAGTGATCGCAGGATTTGCCCCTTTTTGCTCTAGGACGCTTAGTTACTGAGATATGACTAATTTTAGTTGACCAAGAAAAAAATAAATTTTTGTATGGAAAAAAGTGATCACAGGATTTGCCCCTTTTTGCTCTAGGACGCTTAGTTACTGAGATATGACTAATTTTAGTTGACCAAGAAAAAAATTAATTTTTGTATGGAAAAAAAGTGATCACAGGATTTGCCCCTTTTTGCTCTAGGACGCTTAGTTACTGAGATATGACTAATTTTAGTTGACCAAGAAAAAAATTAATTTTTGTATGGAAAAAAAGCGATCACAGGATTTGCCCCTTTTTGCTCTAGGACGCTGAGTTACTAAGAGATGACTAATTTTAGTTGACCAAGAAAAAAAATCAATTTTTGTATGCAAAAAAAGTTATTACAGGATTTGCCCCTTTTTGCTCTATGACGCTTAGTTACTGAGATATGACTAATTTTAGTTGACCAAGAAAAAAATTAATTTTTGTATGGAAAAAAAGTGATCACAGGATTTGTCCCTTTTTGCTCTAGGACGCTTAGTTACTGAGATATGACTAATTTTAGTTGACCAAGAAAAAAATTAATTTTTGTATGGAAAAAAGTGATCGCAGGATTTGCCCCTTTTTGCTCTAGGACGCTTAGTTACTGAGATATGACTAATTTTAGTTGACCAAGAAAAAAATCAATTTTTGTATGGAAAAAAAGTGATCACAGGATTTGCCCCTTTTTGCTCTAGGACGCTTAGTTACTGAGATATGACTAATTTTAGTTGAACAAGAAAAAAATGAATTTTTGTATGGAAAAAAAGTGATCACAGGATTTGCCCCTTTTTGCTCTAGGACGCTTAGTTACTGAGATATGACTAATTTTAGTTGACCAAGAAAAAAATCAATTTTTGTATGGAAAAAAAGTGATGACAGGATTTGCCCCTTTTTGCTCTAGGACGCTTAGTTACTGAGATATGACTAATTTTAGTTGACCAAGAAAAAAATTAATTTTTGTATGGAAAAAAAGTGATCACAGGATTTGCCCCTTTTTGCTCTAGGACGCTTAGTTACTGAGATATGACTAATTTTAGTTGACCAAGAAAAAAAATCAATTTTTGTATGCAAAAAAAGTGATTACAGGATTTGCCCGTTTTTGCTCTAGGACGCTTAGTTACTGAGATATGACTAATTTTAGTTGACCAAGAAAAAAATTAATTTTTGTATGGAAAAAAAGTGATCACAGGATTTGCCCCTTTTTGCTCTAGGACGCTTAGTTACTGAGATATGACTAATTTTAGTTGACCAAGAAAAAAATAAATTTTTGTATGGAAAAAAAGTGATCACAGGATTTGCCCGTTTTTGCTCTAGGACGCTTAGTTACTGAGATATGACTAATTTTAGTTGACCAAGAAAAAAATTAATTTTTGTATGGAAAAAGAGTGATCACAGGATTTGCCCGTTTTTGCTCTAGGACGCTTAATTACTGAGATATGACTAATTTTAGTTGACCAAGAAAAAAATTAATTTTTGTATGGAAAAAAAGTGATCGCAGGATTTGCCCCTTTTTGCTCTAGGACGCTTAGTTACTGAGATATGACTAATTTTAGTTGACCAAGAACAAAATAAATTTTTGTATGGAAAAAAAGTGATCACAGGATTTGTCCCTTTTTGCTCTAGGACGCTTAGTTACTGAGATATGACTAATTTTAGTTGACCAAGAAAAAAATTAATTTTTGTATGGAAAAAAAGTGATCACAGGATTTGCCCCTTTTTGCTCTAGGACGCTTACTTACTGAGATATGACTAATTTTAGTTGACCAAGAAAAAAAATCAATTTTTGTATGGAAAAAAAGTGATCACAGGATTTGCCCCTTTTTGCTCTAGGACGCTTAGTTACTGAGATATGACTAATTTTAGTTGACCAAGAAAAAAATTAATTTTTGTATGGAAAAAAAGTGATCACAGGATTTGCCCCTTTTTGCTCTAGGACGCTTAGTTACTGAGATATGACTAATTTTAGTTGACCAAGAAAAAAATAAATTTTTGTATGGAAAAAAAGTGATCACAGGATTTGCCCGTTTTTGCTCTAGGACGCTTAGTTACTGAGATATGACTAATTTTAGTTGACCAAGAAAAAAATTAATTTTTGTATGGAAAAAAAGTGATCACAGGATTTGCCCGTTTTTGCTCTAGGACGCTTAATTACTAAGATATGACTAGTTTTAGTTGACCAAGAAAAAAATTAATTTTTGTATGGAAAAAAAGTGATCACAGGATTTGTCCCTTTTTGCTCTAGGACGCTTAGTTACTGAGATATGACTAATTTTAGTTGACCAAGAAAAAAATTAATTTTTGTATGGAAAAAAGTGATCACAGGATTTGCCCCTTTTTGCTCTAGGACGCTTAGTTACTGAGATATGACTAATTTTAGTTGACCAAGAAAAAAATTAATTTTTGTATGGAAAAAAAGTGATCGCAGGATTTGCCCCTTTTTGCTCTAGGACGCTTAGTTACTGAGATATGACTAATTTTAGTTGACCAAGAAAAAAATAAATTTTTGTATGGAAAAAAGTGATCACAGGATTTGCCCCTTTTTGCTCTAGGACGCTTAGTTACTGAGATATGACTAATTTTAGTTGACCAAGAAAAAAATTAATTTTTGTATGGAAAAAAAGTGATCACAGGATTTGCCCCTTTTTGCTCTAGGACGCTTAGTTACTGAGATATGACTAATTTTAGTTGACCAAGAAAAAAATTAATTTTTGTATGGAAAAAAGTGATCACAGGATTTGCCCCTTTTTGCTCTAGGACGCTTAGTTACTGAGATATGACTAATTTTAGTTGACCAAGAAAAAAATTAATTTTTGTATGGAAAAAAAGTGATCGCAGGATTTGCCCCTTTTTGCTCTAGGACGCTTAGTTACTGAGATATGACTAATTTTAGTTGACCAAGAAAAAAATCAATTTTTGTATGGAAAAAAAGTGATCACAGGATTTGTCCCTTTTTGCTCTAGGACGCTTAGTTACTGAGATATGACTAATTTTAGTTGACCAAGAAAAAAATTAATTTTTGTATGGAAAAAAAGTGATCACAGGATTTGCCCCTTTTTGCTCTAGGACGCTTAGTTACTGAGATATGACTAATTTTAGATGACCAAGAAAAAAATTAATTTTTGTATGGAAAAAAAGTGATCACAGGATTTGTCCCTTTTTGCTCTAGGACGCTTAGTTACTGAGATATGACTAATTTTAGTTGACCTAGAAAAAAATCAATTTTTGTATGGAAAAAAAGTGATCACAGGATTTGCCCCTTTTTGCTCTAGGACGCTTAGTTACTGAGATATGACTAATTTTAGTTGACCAAGAAAAAAATCAATTTTTGTATGGAAAAAAAGTGATCACAGGATTTGCCCCTTTTTGCTCTAGGACGCTGAGTTACTAAGAGATGACTAATTTTAGTTGACCAAGAAAAAAAATTAATTTTTGTATGCAAAAAAAGTTATTACAGGATTTGCCCCTTTTTTCTCTAGGACGCTTAGTTACTGAGATATGACTAATTTTAGTTGACCAAGAAAAAAATCAATTTTTGTATGGAAAAAAAGTGATCACAGGATTTGCCCCTTTTTGCTCTAGGACGCTTAGTTACTGAGATATGACTAATTTTAGTTGACCAAGAAAAAAATCAATTTTTGTATGGAAAAAAAGTGATCACAGGATTTGCCCCTTTTTGCTCTAGGACGCTTAGTTACTGAGATATGACTAATTTTAGTTGACCAAGAAAAAAATCAATTTTTGTATGGAAAAAAGTGATCACAGGATTTGCCCGTTTTTGCTCTAGGACGCTTAGTTACTGAGAGATGACTAATTTTAGTTGACCAAGAAAAAAATTAATTTTTGTATGGAAAAAAAGTGATCACAGGATTTGCCCCTTTTTGCTCTAGGACGCTTAGTTACTGAGAGATGACTAATTTTAGTTGACCAAGAAAAAAATCAATTTTTGTATAGAAAAAAAGTGATCACAGGATTTTCCCCTTTTTGCTCTAGGACGCTAAGTTACTGAGATATGACTAATTTTAGTTGACCAAGAAAAAAATTAATTTTTGTATGGAAAAAAAGTGATCACAGGATTTGCCCCTTTTTGCTCTAGGACGCTTAGTTACCGAGATATGACTAATTTTAGTTGACCAAGAAAAAAATCAATTTTTGTATGGAAAAAAAGTGATCACAGGATTTGCCCCTTTTTGCTCTAGGACGCTTAGTTACTGAGATATGACTAATTTTAGTTGACCAAGAAAAAAATTAATTTTTGTATGGAAAAAAAGTGATCACAGGATTTGCCCCTTTTTGCTCTAGGACGCTTAGTTACTGAGATATGACTAATTTTAGTTGACCAAGAAAAAAATCAATTTTTGTATGGAAAAAAAGTGATCACAGGATTTGTCCCTTTTTGCTCTAGGACGCTTAGTTACTGAGATATGACTAATTTTAGTTGACCAAGAAAAAAATCAATTTTTGTATGGAAAAAAAGTGATCACAGGACTTGCCCCTTTTTGCTCTAGGACGCTTAGTTACTGAGATATGACTAATTTTAGTTGACCAAGAAAAAAATCAATTTTTGTATGGAAAAAAAGTGATCACAGGATTTGCCCCTTTTTGCTCTAGGACGCTTAGTTACTGAGATATGACTAATTTTAGTTGACCAAGAAAAAAATTAATTTTTGTATGGAAAAAAAGTGTTCACAGGATTTGCCCCTTTTTGCTCTAGGACGCTTAGTTACTGAGATATGACTAATTTTAGTTGACCAAGAAAAAAATTAATTTTTGTATGGTAAAAAAGTGATTACAGGATTTGCCCCTTTTTGCTCTAGGACGCTTAGTTACTGAGATATGACTAATTTTAGTTGACCAAGAAAAAAATTAATTTTTGTATGGAAAAAAAGTAATCACAGGATTTGCCCCTTTTTGCTCTAGGACGCTTAGTTACTGAGATATGACTAATTTTAGTTGACCAAGAAAAAAATTAATTTTTGTATGGTAAAAAAGTGATTACAGGATTTGCCCCTTTTTGCTCTAGGACGCTTAGTTACTGAGATATGACTAATTTTAGTTGACCAAGAAAAAAATTAATTTTTGTATGGTAAAAAAGTGATTACAGGATTTGCCCCTTTTTGCTCTAGGACGCTTAGTTACTGAGATATGACTAATTTTAGTTGACCAAGAAAAAAATTAATTTTTGTATGGAAAAAAAGTAATCACAGGATTTGCCCCTTTTTGCTCTAGGACGCTTAGTTACTGAGATATGACTAATTTTAGTTGACCAAGAAAAAAATCAATTTTTGTATGGAAAAAAAGTGATCACAGGATTTGCCCCTTTTTGCTCTAGGACGCTTAGTTACTGAGATATGACTAATTTTAGTTGACCAAGAAAAAAATTAATTTTTGTATGGTAAAAAAGTGATTACAGGATTTGCCCCTTTTTGCTCTAGGACGCTTAGTTACTGAGATATGACTAATTTTAGTTGACCAAGAAAAAAATTAATTTTTGTATGGTAAAAAAGTGATTACAGGATTTGCCCCTTTTTGCTCTAGGACGCTTAGTTACTGAGATATGACTAATTTTAGTTGACCAAGAAAAAAATTAATTTTTGTATGGAAAAAAAGTAATCACAGGATTTGCCCCTTTTTGCTCTAGGACGCTTAGTTACTGAGATATGACTAATTTTAGTTGACCAAGAAAAAAATTAATTTTTGTATGGAAAAAAAGTGATCACAGGATTTGCCCCTTTTTGCTCTAGGACGCTTAGTTACTGAGATATGACTAATTTTAGTTGACCAAGAAAAAAATCAATTTTTGTATGGAAAAAAAGTGATCACAGGATTTTCCCCTTTTTGCTCTAGGACGCTTAGTTACTGAGATATGACTAATTTTAGTTGACCAAGAAAAAAATTAATTTTTGTATGGAAAAAAAGTGATCACAGGATTTGCCCCTTTTTGCTCTAGGACGCTTAGTTACTGAGATATGACTAATTTTAGTTGACCAAGAAAAAAATTAATTTTTGTATGGAAAAAAAGTGATCACAGGATTTGCCCCTTTTTGCTCTAGGACGCTTAGTTACTAAGATATGACTAATTTTAGTTGACCAAGAAAAAAATTAATTTTTGTATGGAAAAAAAGTGATTACAGGATTTGCCTCTTTTTGCTCTAGGACGCTTAGTTACTGAGATATGACTAATTTTAGTTGACCAAGAAAAAAATCAATTTTTGTATGGAAAAAAGTGATCACAGGATTTGACCCTTTTTGCTCTAGGACGCTTAGTTACTGAGATATGACTAATTTTAGTTGACCAAGAAAAAAATCAATTTTTGTATGGAAAAAAAGTGATCACAGGATTTTCCCCTTTTTGCTCTAGGACGCTTAGTTACTGAGAGATGACTAATTTTAGTTGACCAAGAAAAAAATTAATTTTTGTATGGAAAAAAAGTGTTCACAGGATTTGCCCCTTTTTGCTCTAGGACGCTTAGTTACTGAGATATGACTAATTTTAGTTGACCAAGAAAAAAATCAATTTTTGTATGGAAAAAAAGTGATCACAGGATTTGTCCCTTTTTGCTCTAGGACGCTTAGTTACTGAGATATGACTAATTTTAGTTGACCAAGAAAAAAATTAATTTTTGTATGGAAAAAAAGTGATCACAGGATTTGCCCCTTTTTGCTCTAGGACGCTTAGTTACTGAGATATGACTAATTTTAGTTGACCAAGAAAAAAATTAATTTTTGTATGGAAAAAAAGTGATCACAGGATTTGTCCCTTTTTGCTCTAGGACGCTTAGTTACTGAGATATGACTAATTTTAGTTGACCTAGAAAAAAATCAATTTTTGTATGGAAAAAAAGTGATCACAGGATTTGCCCCTTTTTGCTCTAGGACGCTTAGTTACTGAGATATGACTAATTTTAGTTGACCAAGAAAAAAATCAATTTTTGTATGGAAAAAAAGTGATCACAGGATTTGCCCCTTTTTGCTCTAGGACGCTTAGTTACTGAGATATGACTAATTTTAGTTGACCAAGAAAAAAATCAATTTTTGTATGGAAAAAAAGTGATCACAGGATTTGCCCCTTTTTGCTCTAGGACGCTGAGTTACTAAGAGATGACTAATTTTAGTTGACCAAGAAAAAAAATTAATTTTTGTATGCAAAAAAAGTTATTACAGGATTTGCCCCTTTTTTCTCTAGGACGCTTAGTTACTGAGATATGACTAATTTTAGTTGACCAAGAAAAAAATCAATTTTTGTATGGAAAAAAAGTGATCACAGGATTTGCCCCTTTTTGCTCTAGGACGCTTAGTTACTGAGATATGACTAATTTTAGTTGACCAAGAAAAAAATCAATTTTTGTATGGAAAAAAAGTGATCACAGGATTTGCCCCTTTTTGCTCTAGGACGCTTAGTTACTGAGATATGACTAATTTTAGTTGACCAAGAAAAAAATCAATTTTTGTATGGAAAAAAGTGATCACAGGATTTGCCCGTTTTTGCTCTAGGACGCTTAGTTACTGAGAGATGACTAATTTTAGTTGACCAAGAAAAAAATTAATTTTTGTATGGAAAAAAAGTGATCACAGGATTTGCCCCTTTTTGCTCTAGGACGCTTAGTTACTGAGAGATGACTAATTTTAGTTGACCAAGAAAAAAATCAATTTTTGTATAGAAAAAAAGTGATCACAGGATTTTCCCCTTTTTGCTCTAGGACGCTAAGTTACTGAGATATGACTAATTTTAGTTGACCAAGAAAAAAATTAATTTTTGTATGGAAAAAAAGTGATCACAGGATTTGCCCCTTTTTGCTCTAGGACGCTTAGTTACCGAGATATGACTAATTTTAGTTGACCAAGAAAAAAATCAATTTTTGTATGGAAAAAAAGTGATCACAGGATTTGCCCCTTTTTGCTCTAGGACGCTTAGTTACTGAGATATGACTAATTTTAGTTGACCAAGAAAAAAATTAATTTTTGTATGGAAAAAAAGTGATCACAGGATTTGCCCCTTTTTGCTCTAGGACGCTTAGTTACTGAGATATGACTAATTTTAGTTGACCAAGAAAAAAAATCAATTTTTGTATGGAAAAAAAGTGATCACAGGATTTGTCCCTTTTTGCTCTAGGACGCTTAGTTACTGAGATATGACTAATTTTAGTTGACCAAGAAAAAAATCAATTTTTGTATGGAAAAAAAGTGATCACAGGACTTGCCCCTTTTTGCTCTAGGACGCTTAGTTACCGAGATATGACTAATTTTAGTTGACCAAGAAAAAAATCAATTTTTGTATGGAAAAAAAGTGATCACAGGATTTGCCCCTTTTTGCTCTAGGACGCTTAGTTACTGAGAGATGACTAATTTTAGTTGACCAAGAAAAAAATTAATTTTTGTATGGAAAAAAAGTGATCACAGGATTTGCCCCTTTTTGCTCTAGGACGCTTAGTTACTGAGAGATGACTAATTTTAGTTGACCAAGAAAAAAATCAATTTTTGTATAGAAAAAAAGTGATCACAGGATTTTCCCCTTTTTGCTCTAGGACGCTAAGTTACTGAGATATGACTAATTTTAGTTGACCAAGAAAAAAATTAATTTTTGTATGGAAAAAAAGTGATCACAGGATTTGCCCCTTTTTGCTCTAGGACGCTTAGTTACCGAGATATGACTAATTTTAGTTGACCAAGAAAAAAATCAATTTTTGTATGGAAAAAAAGTGATCACAGGATTTGCCCCTTTTTGCTCTAGGACGCTTAGTTACTGAGATATGACTAATTTTAGTTGACCAAGAAAAAAATTAATTTTTGTATGGAAAAAAAGTGATCACAGGATTTGCCCCTTTTTGCTCTAGGACGCTTAGTTACTGAGATATGACTAATTTTAGTTGACCAAGAAAAAAAATCAATTTTTGTATGGAAAAAAAGTGATCACAGGATTTGTCCCTTTTTGCTCTAGGACGCTTAGTTACTGAGATATGACTAATTTTAGTTGACCAAGAAAAAAATCAATTTTTGTATGGAAAAAAAGTGATCACAGGACTTGCCCCTTTTTGCTCTAGGACGCTTAGTTACCGAGATATGACTAATTTTAGTTGACCAAGAAAAAAATCAATTTTTGTATGGAAAAAAAGTGATCACAGGATTTGCCCCTTTTTGCTCTAGGACGCTTAGTTACTGAGATATGACTAATTTTAGTTGACCAAGAAAAAAATTAATTTTTGTATGGAAAAAAAGTGATCACAGGATTTGCCCCTTTTTGCTCTAGGACGCTTAGTTACTGAGATATGACTAATTTTAGTTGACCAAGAAAAAAAATCAATTTTTGTATGGAAAAAAAGTGATCACAGGATTTGTCCCTTTTTGCTCTAGGAGGCTTAGTTACTGAGATATGACTAATTTTAGTTGACCAAGAAAAAAATTAATTTTTGTATGGAAAAAAGTGATCACAGGATTTGCCCCTTTTTGCTCTAGGACGCTTAGTTACTGAGATATGACTAATTTTAGTTGACCAAGAAAAAAATTAATTTTTGTATGGAAAAAAAGTGATCACAGGATTTGCCCCTTTTTGCTCTAGGACGCTTAGTTACTGAGATATGACTAATTTTAGTTGACCAAGAAAAAAATTAATTTTTGTATGGAAAAAAAGTGTTCACAGGATTTGCCCCTTTTTGCTCTAGGACGCTTAGTTACTGAGATATGACTAATTTTAGTTGACCAAGAAAAAAATTAATTTTTGTATGGTAAAAAAGTGATTACAGGATTTGCCCCTTTTTGCTCTAGGACGCTTAGTTACTGAGATATGACTAATTTTAGTTGACCAAGAAAAAAATTAATTTTTGTATGGAAAAAAAGTAATCACAGGATTTGCCCCTTTTTGCTCTAGGACGCTTAGTTACTGAGATATGACTAATTTTAGTTGACCAAGAAAAAAATTAATTTTTGTATGGTAAAAAAGTGATTACAGGATTTGCCCCTTTTTGCTCTAGGACGCTTAGTTACTGAGATATGACTAATTTTAGTTGACCAAGAAAAAAATTAATTTTTGTATGGTAAAAAAGTGATTACAGGATTTGCCCCTTTTTGCTCTAGGACGCTTAGTTACTGAGATATGACTAATTTTAGTTGACCAAGAAAAAAATTAATTTTTGTATGGAAAAAAAGTAATCACAGGATTTGCCCCTTTTTGCTCTAGGACGCTTAGTTACTGAGATATGACTAATTTTAGTTGACCAAGAAAAAAATCAATTTTTGTATGGAAAAAAAGTGATCACAGGATTTGCCCCTTTTTGCTCTAGGACGCTTAGTTACTGAGATATGACTAATTTTAGTTTACCAAGAAAAAAATTAATTTTTGTATGGTAAAAAAGTGATTACAGGATTTGCCCCTTTTTGCTCTAGGACGCTTAGTTACTGAGATATGACTAATTTTAGTTGACCAAGAAAAAAATTAATTTTTGTATGGAAAAAAAGTGATCACAGGATTTGCCCCTTTTTGCTCTAGGACGCTTAATTACTAAGATATGACTAATTTTAGTTGACCAAGAAAAAAATTAATTTTTGTATGGAAAAAAAGTGATCACAGGATTTGTCCCTTTTTGCTCTAGGACGCTTAGTTACTGAGAGATGACTAATTTTAGTTGACCAAGAAAAAAATCAATTTTTGTATGGAAAAAAGTGATCACAGGATTTGCGCCTTTTTGCTCTAGGACGCTTAGTTACTGAGAGATGACTAATTTTAGTTGACCAAGAAAAAAAATATTTTTTGTATGGAAAAAAAGTGATCACAGGATTTGCCCCTTTTTGCTCTAGGACGCTTAGTTACTGAGATATGACTAATTTTAGTTGACCAAGAAAAAAATTAATTTTTGTATTGAAAAAAAGTGATCACAGGATTTACCCCTTTTTGCTCTAGGACGCTTAGTTACTGAGATATGACTAATTTTAGTTGACCAAGAAAAAAAATCAATTTTTGTTTGGAAAAAAAGTGATCACAGGATTTGCCCCTTTTTGCTCTAGGACGCTTAGTTACTGAGATATGACTAATTTTAGTTGACCAAGAAAAAAATCAATTTTTGTATAGAAAAAAAGTGATCACAGGATTTTCCCCTTTTTGCTCTAGGACGCTTAGTTACTGAGATATGACTAATTTTAGTTGACCAAGAAAAAAATTAATTTTTGTATGGAAAAAAAGTGATCACAGGATTTGCCCCTTTTTGCTCTAGGACGCTTAGTTACTAAGATATGACTAATTTTAGTTGACCAAGAAAAAAATTAATTTTTGTATGGAAAAAAAGTGATTACAGGATTTGCCTCTTTTTGCTCTAGGACGCTTAGTTACTGAGATATGACTAATTTTAGTTGACCAAGAAAAAAATTAATTTTTGTATGGAAAAAAAGTGATCACAGGATTTGCCCCTTTTTGCTCTAGGACGCTTAGTTACTAAGATATGACTAATTTTAGTTGACCAAGAAAAAAATTAATTTTTGTATGGAAAAAAAGTGATTACAGGATTTGCCTCTTTTTGCTCTAGGACGCTTAGTTACTGAGATATGACTAATTTTAGTTGACCAAGAAAAAAATCAATTTTTGTATGGAAAAAAGTGATCACAGGATTTGACCCTTTTTGCTCTAGGACGCTTAGTTACTGAGAGATGACTAATTTTAGTTGACCAAGAAAAAAATCAATTTTTGTATGGAAAAAAAGTGATCACAGGATTTGCCCCTTTTTGCTCTAGGACGCTTAGTTACTGAGATATGACTAATTTTAGTTGACCAAGAAAAAAATTAATTTTTGTATGGAAAAAAAGTGATCACAGGATTTGCCCCTTTTTGCTCTAGGACGCTTAATTACTAAGATATGACTAATTTTAGTTGACCAAGAAAAAAATTAATTTTTGTATGGAAAAAAAGTGATCACAGGATTTGCCCCTTTTTGCTCTAGGACGCTTAGTTACTGAGATATGACTAATTTTAGTTGACCAAGAAAAAAATTAATTTTTGTTTGCTCTAGGACGCTTAGTTACTGAGATATGACTTATTTTAGTTGACCAAGAAAAAAATCAATTTTTGTATGGAAAAAAAGTGATCACAGGATTTGCCCCTTTTTGCTCTAGGACGCTTAGTTACTGAGATATGACTAATTTTAGTTGACCAAGAAAAAAATCAATTTTTGTATGGAAAAAAGTGATTACAGGATTTGCCCCTTTTTGCTCTAGGACGCTTAGTTACTGAGATATGACTAATTTTAGTTGACCAAGAAAAAAATTAATTTTTGTATTGAAAAAAAGTGATTACAGGATTTGCCCCTTTTTGCTCTAGGACGCTTAGTTACTGAGATATGACTAATTTTAGTTGACCAAGAAAAAAATTAATTTTTGTATTGAAAAAAAGTGATCACAGGATTTGCCCCTTTTTGCTCTAGGACGCTTAGTTACCGAGATATGACTAATTTTAGTTGACCAAGAAAAAAATCAATTTTTGTATGGAAAAAAAGTGATCACAGGATTTGCCCCTTTTTGCTCTAGGACGCTTAGTTACTGAGATATGACTAATTTTAGTTGACCAAGAAAAAAATTAATTTTTGTATGGAAAAAAAGTGATCACAGGATTTGCCCCTTTTTGCTCTAGGACGCTTAGTTACTGAGATATGACTAATTTTAGTTGACCAAGAAAAAAATTAATTTTTGTATGGAAAAAAAGTGATCGCAGGATTTGCCCCTTTTTGCTCTAGGACGCTTAGTTACTGAGATATGACTAATTTTAGTTGACCAAGAAAAAAATCAATTTTTGTATGGAAAAAAAGTGATCACAGGATTTGTCCCTTTTTGCTCTAGGACGCTTAGTTACTGAGATATGACTAATTTTAGTTGACCAAGAAAAAAATTAATTTTTGTATGGAAAAAAAGTGATCACAGGATTTGCCCCTTTTTGCTCTAGGACGCTTAGTTACTAAGATATGACTAGTTTTAGTTGACCAAGAAAAAAATTAATTTTTGTATGGAAAAAAAGTGATCACAGGATTTGTCCCTTTTTGCTCTAGGACGCTTAGTTACTGAGATATGACTAATTTTAGTTGACCAAGAAAAAAATTAATTTTTGTATGGAAAAAAGTGATCACAGGATTTGCCCCTTTTTGCTCTAGGACGCTTAGTTACTGAGATATGACTAATTTTAGTTGACCAAGAAAAAAATTAATTTTTGTATGGAAAAAAAGTGATCGCAGGATTTGCCCCTTTTTGCTCTAGGACGCTTAGTTACTGAGATATGACTAATTTTAGTTGACCAAGAAAAAAATAAATTTTTGTATGGAAAAAAAGTGATCACAGGATTTGCCCGTTTTTGCTCTAGGACGCTTAGTTACTGAGATATGACTAATTTTAGTTGACCAAGAAAAAAATTAATTTTTGTATGGAAAAAAAGTGATCACAGGATTTGCCCGTTTTTGCTCTAGGACGCTTATATACTAAGATATGACTAGTTTTAGTTGACCAAGAAAAAAATTAATTTTTGTATGGAAAAAAAGTGATCACAGGATTTGCCCCTTTTTGCTCTAGGACGCTTAGTTACTGAGATATGACTAATTTTAGTTGACCAAGAAAAAAATTAATTTTTGTATGGAAAAAAAGTGATCGCAGGATTTGCCCCTTTTTGCTCTAGGACGCTTAGTTACTGAGATATGACTAATTTTAGTTGACCAAGAAAAAAATTAATTTTTGTATGGAAAAAAGTGATCACAGGATTTGCCCCTTTTTGCTCTAGGACGCTTAGTTACTGAGATATGACTAATTTTAGTTGACCAAGAAAAAAATTAATTTTTGTATGGAAAAAAAGTGATCGCAGGATTTGCCCCTTTTTGCTCTAGGACGCTTAGTTACTGAGATATGACTAATTTTAGTTGACCAAGAAAAAAATAAATTTTTGTATGGAAAAAAGTGATCACAGGATTTGCCCCTTTTTGCTCTAGGACGCTTAGTTACTGAGATATGACTAATTTTAGTTGACCAAGAAAAAAATTAATTTTTGTATAGAAAAAAAGTGATCACAGGATTTGCCCCTTTTTGCTCTAGGACGCTTAGTTACTGAGATATGACTAATTTTAGTTGACCAAGAAAAAAATAAATTTTTGTATGGAAAAAAAGTGATCACAGGATTTGCCCCTTTTTGCTCTAGGACGCTTAGTTACTGAGATATGACTAATTTTAGTTGACCAAGAAAAAAATAAATTTTTGTATGGAAAAAAAGTGATCACAGGATTTGTCCCTTTTTGCTCTAGGACGCTTAGTTACTGAGATATGACTAATTTTAGTTGACCAAGAAAAAAATAAATTTTTGTATGGAAAAAAAGTGATCACAGGATTTGCCCCTTTTTGCTCTAGGACGCTTAGTTACTGAGATATGACTAATTTTAGTTGACCAAGAAAAAAATAAATTTGTGTATGGAAAAAAAGTGATCACAGGATTTGTCCCTTTTTGCTCTAGGACGCTTAGTTACTGAGATATGACTAATTTTAGTTGACCAAGAAAAAAAATCAATTTTTGTATGGAAAAAAGTGATCACAGGATTTGCCCCTTTTTGCTCTAGGACGCTTAGTTACTGAGATATGACTAATTTTAGTTGACCAAGAAAAAAATTAATTTTTGTATGGAAAAAAAGTGATCGCAGGATTTGCCCCTTTTTGCTCTAGGACGCTTAGTTACTGAGATATGACTAATTTTAGTTGACCAAGAAAAAAATCAATTTTTGTATGGAAAAAAAGTGATCACAGGATTTGTCCCTTTTTGCTCTAGGACGCTTAGTTACTGAGATATGACTAATTTTAGTTGACCAAGAAAAAAATTAATTTTTGTATGGAAAAAAAGTGATCGCAGGATTTGCCCCTTTTTGCTCTAGGACGCTTAGTTACTGAGATATGACTAATTTTAGTTGACCAAGAAAAAAATTAATTTTTGTATGGAAAAAAAGTGATCGCAGGATTTGCCCCTTTTTGCTCTAGGACGCTTAGTTACTGAGATATGACTAATTTTAGTTGACCAAGAAAAAAATCAATTTTTGTATGGAAAAAAAGTGATCACAGGATTTGTCCCTTTTTGCTCTAGGACGCTTAGTTACTGAGATATGACTAATTTTAGTTGACCAAGAAAAAAATTAATTTTTGTATGGAAAAAAAGTGATCACAGGATTTGCCCCTTTTTGCTCTAGGACGCTTAGTTACTGAGATATGACTAATTTTAGTTGACCAAGAAAAAAATTAATTTTTGTATGGAAAAAAAGTGATCACAGGATTTGTCCCTTTTTGCTCTAGGACGCTTAGTTACTGAGATATGACTAATTTTAGTTGACCTAGAAAAAAATCAATTTTTGTATGGAAAAAAAGTGATCACAGGATTTGCCCCTTTTTGCTCTAGGACGCTTAGTTACTGAGATATGACTAATTTTAGTTGACCAAGAAAAAAATCAATTTTTGTATGGAAAAAAAGTGATCACAGGATTTGCCCCTTTTTGCTCTAGGACGCTTAGTTACTGAGATATGACTAATTTTAGTTGACCAAGAAAAAAATCAATTTTTGTATGGAAAAAAAGTGATCACAGGATTTGCCCCTTTTTGCTCTAGGACGCTGAGTTACTAAGAGATGACTAATTTTAGTTGACCAAGAAAAAAAATCAATTTTTGTATGCAAAAAAAGTTATTACAGGATTTGCCCCTTTTTGCTCTATGACGCTTAGTTACTGAGATATGACTAATTTTAGTTGACCAAGAAAAAAATTAATTTTTGTATGGAAAAAAAGTGATCACAGGATTTGTCCCTTTTTGCTCTAGGACGCTTAGTTACTGAGATATGACTAATTTTAGTTGACCAAGAAAAAAATTAATTTTTGTATGGAAAAAAGTGATCGCAGGATTTGCCCCTTTTTGCTCTAGGACGCTTAGTTACTGAGATATGACTAATTTTAGTTGACCAAGAAAAAAATCAATTTTTGTATGGAAAAAAAGTGATCACAGGATTTGCCCCTTTTTGCTCTAGGACGCTTAGTTACTGAGATATGACTAATTTTAGTTGAACAAGAAAAAAATGAATTTTTGTATGGAAAAAAAGTGATCACAGGATTTGCCCCTTTTTGCTCTAGGACGCTTAGTTACTGAGATATGACTAATTTTAGTTGACCAAGAAAAAAATCAATTTTTGTATGGAAAAAAAGTGATGACAGGATTTGCCCCTTTTTGCTCTAGGACGCTTAGTTACTGAGATATGACTAATTTTAGTTGACCAAGAAAAAAATTAATTTTTGTATGGAAAAAAAGTGATCACAGGATTTGCCCCTTTTTGCTCTAGGACGCTTAGTTACTGAGATATGACTAATTTTAGTTGACCAAGAAAAAAAATCAATTTTTGTATGCAAAAAAAGTGATTACAGGATTTGCCCGTTTTTGCTCTAGGACGCTTAGTTACTGAGATATGACTAATTTTAGTTGACCAAGAAAAAAATTAATTTTTGTATGGAAAAAAAGTGATCACAGGATTTGCCCCTTTTTGCTCTAGGACGCTTAGTTACTGAGATATGACTAATTTTAGTTGACCAAGAAAAAAATAAATTTTTGTATGGAAAAAAAGTGATCACAGGATTTGCCCGTTTTTGCTCTAGGACGCTTAGTTACTGAGATATGACTAATTTTAGTTGACCAAGAAAAAAATTAATTTTTGTATGGAAAAAGAGTGATCACAGGATTTGCCCGTTTTTGCTCTAGGACGCTTAATTACTGAGATATGACTAATTTTAGTTGACCAAGAAAAAAATTAATTTTTGTATGGAAAAAAAGTGATCGCAGGATTTGCCCCTTTTTGCTCTAGGACGCTTAGTTACTGAGATATGACTAATTTTAGTTGACCAAGAACAAAATAAATTTTTGTATGGAAAAAAAGTGATCACAGGATTTGTCCCTTTTTGCTCTAGGACGCTTAGTTACTGAGATATGACTAATTTTAGTTGACCAAGAAAAAAATTAATTTTTGTATGGAAAAAAAGTGATCACAGGATTTGCCCCTTTTTGCTCTAGGACGCTTACTTACTGAGATATGACTAATTTTAGTTGACCAAGAAAAAAAATCAATTTTTGTATGGAAAAAAAGTGATCACAGGATTTGCCCCTTTTTGCTCTAGGACGCTTAGTTACTGAGATATGACTAATTTTAGTTGACCAAGAAAAAAATTAATTTTTGTATGGAAAAAAAGTGATCACAGGATTTGCCCCTTTTTGCTCTAGGACGCTTAGTTACTGAGATATGACTAATTTTAGTTGACCAAGAAAAAAATAAATTTTTGTATGGAAAAAAAGTGATCACAGGATTTGCCCGTTTTTGCTCTAGGACGCTTAGTTACTGAGATATGACTAATTTTAGTTGACCAAGAAAAAAATTAATTTTTGTATGGAAAAAAAGTGATCACAGGATTTGCCCGTTTTTGCTCTAGGACGCTTAATTACTAAGATATGACTAGTTTTAGTTGACCAAGAAAAAAATTAATTTTTGTATGGAAAAAAAGTGATCACAGGATTTGTCCCTTTTTGCTCTAGGACGCTTAGTTACTGAGATATGACTAATTTTAGTTGACCAAGAAAAAAATTAATTTTTGTATGGAAAAAAGTGATCACAGGATTTGCCCCTTTTTGCTCTAGGACGCTTAGTTACTGAGATATGACTAATTTTAGTTGACCAAGAAAAAAATTAATTTTTGTATGGAAAAAAAGTGATCGCAGGATTTGCCCCTTTTTGCTCTAGGACGCTTAGTTACTGAGATATGACTAATTTTAGTTGACCAAGAAAAAAATAAATTTTTGTATGGAAAAAAGTGATCACAGGATTTGCCCCTTTTTGCTCTAGGACGCTTAGTTACTGAGATATGACTAATTTTAGTTGACCAAGAAAAAAATTAATTTTTGTATGGAAAAAAAGTGATCACAGGATTTGCCCCTTTTTGCTCTAGGACGCTTAGTTACTGAGATATGACTAATTTTAGTTGACCAAGAAAAAAATTAATTTTTGTATGGAAAAAAAGCGATCACAGGATTTGCCCCTTTTTGCTCTAGGACGCTGAGTTACTAAGAGATGACTAATTTTAGTTGACCAAGAAAAAAAATCAATTTTTGTATGCAAAAAAAGTTATTACAGGATTTGCCCCTTTTTGCTCTATGACGCTTAGTTACTGAGATATGACTAATTTTAGTTGACCAAGAAAAAAATTAATTTTTGTATGGAAAAAAAGTGATCACAGGATTTGTCCCTTTTTGCTCTAGGACGCTTAGTTACTGAGATATGACTAATTTTAGTTGACCAAGAAAAAAATTAATTTTTGTATGGAAAAAAGTGATCGCAGGATTTGCCCCTTTTTGCTCTAGGACGCTTAGTTACTGAGATATGACTAATTTTAGTTGACCAAGAAAAAAATCAATTTTTGTATGGAAAAAAAGTGATCACAGGATTTGCCCCTTTTTGCTCTAGGACGCTTAGTTACTGAGATATGACTAATTTTAGTTGAACAAGAAAAAAATGAATTTTTGTATGGAAAAAAAGTGATCACAGGATTTGCCCCTTTTTGCTCTAGGACGCTTAGTTACTGAGATATGACTAATTTTAGTTGACCAAGAAAAAAATCAATTTTTGTATGGAAAAAAAGTGATGACAGGATTTGCCCCTTTTTGCTCTAGGACGCTTAGTTACTGAGATATGACTAATTTTAGTTGACCAAGAAAAAAATTAATTTTTGTATGGAAAAAAAGTGATCACAGGATTTGCCCCTTTTTGCTCTAGGACGCTTAGTTACTGAGATATGACTAATTTTAGTTGACCAAGAAAAAAAATCAATTTTTGTATGCAAAAAAAGTGATTACAGGATTTGCCCGTTTTTGCTCTAGGACGCTTAGTTACTGAGATATGACTAATTTTAGTTGACCAAGAAAAAAATTAATTTTTGTATGGAAAAAAAGTGATCACAGGATTTGCCCCTTTTTGCTCTAGGACGCTTAGTTACTGAGATATGACTAATTTTAGTTGACCAAGAAAAAAATAAATTTTTGTATGGAAAAAAAGTGATCACAGGATTTGCCCGTTTTTGCTCTAGGACGCTTAGTTACTGAGATATGACTAATTTTAGTTGACCAAGAAAAAAATTAATTTTTGTATGGAAAAAGAGTGATCACAGGATTTGCCCGTTTTTGCTCTAGGACGCTTAATTACTGAGATATGACTAATTTTAGTTGACCAAGAAAAAAATTAATTTTTGTATGGAAAAAAAGTGATCGCAGGATTTGCCCCTTTTTGCTCTAGGACGCTTAGTTACTGAGATATGACTAATTTTAGTTGACCAAGAACAAAATAAATTTTTGTATGGAAAAAAAGTGATCACAGGATTTGTCCCTTTTTGCTCTAGGACGCTTAGTTACTGAGATATGACTAATTTTAGTTGACCAAGAAAAAAATTAATTTTTGTATGGAAAAAAAGTGATCACAGGATTTGCCCCTTTTTGCTCTAGGACGCTTACTTACTGAGATATGACTAATTTTAGTTGACCAAGAAAAAAAATCAATTTTTGTATGGAAAAAAAGTGATCACAGGATTTGCCCCTTTTTGCTCTAGGACGCTTAGTTACTGAGATATGACTAATTTTAGTTGACCAAGAAAAAAATTATTTTTTGTATGGAAAAAAAGTGATCACAGGATTTGCCCCTTTTTGCTCTAGGACGCTTAGTTACTGAGATATGACTAATTTTAGTTGACCAAGAAAAAAATAAATTTTTGTATGGAAAAAAAGTGATCACAGGATTTGCCCGTTTTTGCTCTAGGACGCTTAGTTACTGAGATATGACTAATTTTAGTTGACCAAGAAAAAAATTAATTTTTGTATGGAAAAAAAGTGATCACAGGATTTGCCCGTTTTTGCTCTAGGACGCTTAATTACTAAGATATGACTAGTTTTAGTTGACCAAGAAAAAAATTAATTTTTGTATGGAAAAAAAGTGATCACAGGATTTGTCCCTTTTTGCTCTAGGACGCTTAGTTACTGAGATATGACTAATTTTAGTTGACCAAGAAAAAAATTAATTTTTGTATGGAAAAAAGTGATCACAGGATTTGCCCCTTTTTGCTCTAGGACGCTTAGTTACTGAGATATGACTAATTTTAGTTGACCAAGAAAAAAATTAATTTTTGTATGGAAAAAAAGTGATCGCAGGATTTGCCCCTTTTTGCTCTAGGACGCTTAGTTACTGAGATATGACTAATTTTAGTTGACCAAGAAAAAAATAAATTTTTGTATGGAAAAAAGTGATCACAGGATTTGCCCCTTTTTGCTCTAGGACGCTTAGTTACTGAGATATGACTAATTTTAGTTGACCAAGAAAAAAATTAATTTTTGTATGGAAAAAAAGTGATCACAGGATTTGCCCCTTTTTGCTCTAGGACGCTTAGTTACTGAGATATGACTAATTTTAGTTGACCAAGAAAAAAATAAATTTTTGTATGGAAAAAAGTGATCACAGGATTTGCCCCTTTTTGCTCTAGGACGCTTAGTTACTGAGATATGACTAATTTTAGTTGACCAAGAAAAAAATTAATTTTTGTATGGAAAAAAAGTGATCGCAGGATTTGCCCCTTTTTGCTCTAGGACGCTTAGTTACTGAGATATGACTAATTTTAGTTGACCAAGAAAAAAATCAATTTTTGTATGGAAAAAAAGTGATCACAGGATTTGTCCCTTTTTGCTCTAGGACGCTTAGTTACTGAGATATGACTAATTTTAGTTGACCAAGAAAAAAATTAATTTTTGTATGGAAAAAAAGTGATCACAGGATTTGCCCCTTTTTGCTCTAGGACGCTTAGTTACTGAGATATGACTAATTTTAGATGACCAAGAAAAAAATTAATTTTTGTATGGAAAAAAAGTGATCACAGGATTTGTCCCTTTTTGCTCTAGGACGCTTAGTTACTGAGATATGACTAATTTTAGTTGACCTAGAAAAAAATCAATTTTTGTATGGAAAAAAAGTGATCACAGGATTTGCCCCTTTTTGCTCTAGGACGCTTAGTTACTGAGATATGACTAATTTTAGTTGACCAAGAAAAAAATCAATTTTTGTATGGAAAAAAAGTGATCACAGGATTTGCCCCTTTTTGCTCTAGGACGCTGAGTTACTAAGAGATGACTAATTTTAGTTGACCAAGAAAAAAAATTAATTTTTGTATGCAAAAAAAGTTATTACAGGATTTGCCCCTTTTTTCTCTAGGACGCTTAGTTACTGAGATATGACTAATTTTAGTTGACCAAGAAAAAAATCAATTTTTGTATGGAAAAAAAGTGATCACAGGATTTGCCCCTTTTTGCTCTAGGACGCTTAGTTACTGAGATATGACTAATTTTAGTTGACCAAGAAAAAAATCAATTTTTGTATGGAAAAAAAGTGATCACAGGATTTGCCCCTTTTTGCTCTAGGACGCTTAGTTACTGAGATATGACTAATTTTAGTTGACCAAGAAAAAAATCAATTTTTGTATGGAAAAAAGTGATCACAGGATTTGCCCGTTTTTGCTCTAGGACGCTTAGTTACTGAGAGATGACTAATTTTAGTTGACCAAGAAAAAAATTAATTTTTGTATGGAAAAAAAGTGATCACAGGATTTGCCCCTTTTTGCTCTAGGACGCTTAGTTACTGAGAGATGACTAATTTTAGTTGACCAAGAAAAAAATCAATTTTTGTATAGAAAAAAAGTGATCACAGGATTTTCCCCTTTTTGCTCTAGGACGCTAAGTTACTGAGATATGACTAATTTTAGTTGACCAAGAAAAAAATTAATTTTTGTATGGAAAAAAAGTGATCACAGGATTTGCCCCTTTTTGCTCTAGGACGCTTAGTTACCGAGATATGACTAATTTTAGTTGACCAAGAAAAAAATCAATTTTTGTATGGAAAAAAAGTGATCACAGGATTTGCCCCTTTTTGCTCTAGGACGCTTAGTTACTGAGATATGACTAATTTTAGTTGACCAAGAAAAAAATTAATTTTTGTATGGAAAAAAAGTGATCACAGGATTTGCCCCTTTTTGCTCTAGGACGCTTAGTTACTGAGATATGACTAATTTTAGTTGACCAAGAAAAAAATCAATTTTTGTATGGAAAAAAAGTGATCACAGGATTTGTCCCTTTTTGCTCTAGGACGCTTAGTTACTGAGATATGACTAATTTTAGTTGACCAAGAAAAAAATCAATTTTTGTATGGAAAAAAAGTGATCACAGGACTTGCCCCTTTTTGCTCTAGGACGCTTAGTTACTGAGATATGACTAATTTTAGTTGACCAAGAAAAAAATCAATTTTTGTATGGAAAAAAAGTGATCACAGGATTTGCCCCTTTTTGCTCTAGGACGCTTAGTTACTGAGATATGACTAATTTTAGTTGACCAAGAAAAAAATTAATTTTTGTATGGAAAAAAAGTGTTCACAGGATTTGCCCCTTTTTGCTCTAGGACGCTTAGTTACTGAGATATGACTAATTTTAGTTGACCAAGAAAAAAATTAATTTTTGTATGGTAAAAAAGTGATTACAGGATTTGCCCCTTTTTGCTCTAGGACGCTTAGTTACTGAGATATGACTAATTTTAGTTGACCAAGAAAAAAATTAATTTTTGTATGGAAAAAAAGTAATCACAGGATTTGCCCCTTTTTGCTCTAGGACGCTTAGTTACTGAGATATGACTAATTTTAGTTGACCAAGAAAAAAATTAATTTTTGTATGGTAAAAAAGTGATTACAGGATTTGCCCCTTTTTGCTCTAGGACGCTTAGTTACTGAGATATGACTAATTTTAGTTGACCAAGAAAAAAATTAATTTTTGTATGGTAAAAAAGTGATTACAGGATTTGCCCCTTGTTGCTCTAGGACGCTTAGTTACTGAGATATGACTAATTTTAGTTGACCAAGAAAAAAATTAATTTTTGTATGGAAAAAAAGTAATCACAGGATTTGCCCCTTTTTGCTCTAGGACGCTTAGTTACTGAGATATGACTAATTTTAGTTGACCAAGAAAAAAATCAATTTTTGTATGGAAAAAAAGTGATCACAGGATTTGCCCCTTTTTGCTCTAGGACGCTTAGTTACTGAGATATGACTAATTTTAGTTGACCAAGAAAAAAATTAATTTTTGTATGGTAAAAAAGTGATTACAGGATTTGCCCCTTTTTGCTCTAGGACGCTTAGTTACTGAGATATGACTAATTTTAGTTGACCAAGAAAAAAATTAATTTTTGTATGGTAAAAAAGTGATTACAGGATTTGCCCCTTTTTGCTCTAGGACGCTTAGTTACTGAGATATGACTAATTTTAGTTGACCAAGAAAAAAATTAATTTTTGTATGGAAAAAAAGTAATCACAGGATTTGCCCCTTTTTGCTCTAGGACGCTTAGTTACTGAGATATGACTAATTTTAGTTGACCAAGAAAAAAATTAATTTTTGTATGGAAAAAAAGTGATCACAGGATTTGCCCCTTTTTGCTCTAGGACGCTTAGTTACTGAGATATGACTAATTTTAGTTGACCAAGAAAAAAATCAATTTTTGTATGGAAAAAAAGTGATCACAGGATTTTCCCCTTTTTGCTCTAGGACGCTTAGTTACTGAGATATGACTAATTTTAGTTGACCAAGAAAAAAATTAATTTTTGTATGGAAAAAAAGTGATCACAGGATTTGCCCCTTTTTGCTCTAGGACGCTTAGTTACTGAGATATGACTAATTTTAGTTGACCAAGAAAAAAATTAATTTTTGTATGGAAAAAAAGTGATCACAGGATTTGCCCCTTTTTGCTCTAGGACGCTTAGTTACTAAGATATGACTAATTTTAGTTGACCAAGAAAAAAATTAATTTTTGTATGGAAAAAAAGTGATTACAGGATTTGCCTCTTTTTGCTCTAGGACGCTTAGTTACTGAGATATGACTAATTTTAGTTGACCAAGAAAAAAATCAATTTTTGTATGGAAAAAAGTGATCACAGGATTTGACCCTTTTTGCTCTAGGACGCTTAGTTACTGAGATATGACTAATTTTAGTTGACCAAGAAAAAAATCAATTTTTGTATGGAAAAAAAGTGATCACAGGATTTTCCCCTTTTTGCTCTAGGACGCTTAGTTACTGAGAGATGACTAATTTTAGTTGACCAAGAAAAAAATTAATTTTTGTATGGAAAAAAAGTGTTCACAGGATTTGCCCCTTTTTGCTCTAGGACGCTTAGTTACTGAGATATGACTAATTTTAGTTGACCAAGAAAAAAATCAATTTTTGTATGGAAAAAAAGTGATCACAGGATTTGTCCCTTTTTGCTCTAGGACGCTTAGTTACTGAGATATGACTAATTTTAGTTGACCAAGAAAAAAATTAATTTTTGTATGGAAAAAAAGTGATCACAGGATTTGCCCCTTTTTGCTCTAGGACGCTTAGTTACTGAGATATGACTAATTTTAGTTGACCAAGAAAAAAATTAATTTTTGTATGGAAAAAAAGTGATCACAGGATTTGTCCCTTTTTGCTCTAGGACGCTTAGTTACTGAGATATGACTAATTTTAGTTGACCTAGAAAAAAATCAATTTTTGTATGGAAAAAAAGTGATCACAGGATTTGCCCCTTTTTGCTCTAGGACGCTTAGTTACTGAGATATGACTAATTTTAGTTGACCAAGAAAAAAATCAATTTTTGTATGGAAAAAAAGTGATCACAGGATTTGCCCCTTTTTGCTCTAGGACGCTTAGTTACTGAGATATGACTAATTTTAGTTGACCAAGAAAAAAATCAATTTTTGTATGGAAAAAAAGTGATCACAGGATTTGCCCCTTTTTGCTCTAGGACGCTGAGTTACTAAGAGATGACTAATTTTAGTTGACCAAGAAAAAAAATTAATTTTTGTATGCAAAAAAAGTTATTACAGGATTTGCCCCTTTTTTCTCTAGGACGCTTAGTTACTGAGATATGACTAATTTTAGTTGACCAAGAAAAAAATCAATTTTTGTATGGAAAAAAAGTGATCACAGGATTTGCCCCTTTTTGCTCTAGGACGCTTAGTTACTGAGATATGACTAATTTTAGTTGACCAAGAAAAAAATCAATTTTTGTATGGAAAAAAAGTGATCACAGGATTTGCCCCTTTTTGCTCTAGGACGCTTAGTTACTGAGATATGACTAATTTTAGTTGACCAAGAAAAAAATCAATTTTTGTATGGAAAAAAGTGATCACAGGATTTGCCCGTTTTTGCTCTAGGACGCTTAGTTACTGAGAGATGACTAATTTTAGTTGACCAAGAAAAAAATTAATTTTTGTATGGAAAAAAAGTGATCACAGGATTTGCCCCTTTTTGCTCTAGGACGCTTAGTTACTGAGAGATGACTAATTTTAGTTGACCAAGAAAAAAATCAATTTTTGTATAGAAAAAAAGTGATCACAGGATTTTCCCCTTTTTGCTCTAGGACGCTAAGTTACTGAGATATGACTAATTTTAGTTGACCAAGAAAAAAATTAATTTTTGTATGGAAAAAAAGTGATCACAGGATTTGCCCCTTTTTGCTCTAGGACGCTTAGTTACCGAGATATGACTAATTTTAGTTGACCAAGAAAAAAATCAATTTTTGTATGGAAAAAAAGTGATCACAGGATTTGCCCCTTTTTGCTCTAGGACGCTTAGTTACTGAGATATGACTAATTTTAGTTGACCAAGAAAAAAATTAATTTTTGTATGGAAAAAAAGTGATCACAGGATTTGCCCCTTTTTGCTCTAGGACGCTTAGTTACTGAGATATGACTAATTTTAGTTGACCAAGAAAAAAAATCAATTTTTGTATGGAAAAAAAGTGATCACAGGATTTGTCCCTTTTTGCTCTAGGACGCTTAGTTACTGAGATATGACTAATTTTAGTTGACCAAGAAAAAAATCAATTTTTGTATGGAAAAAAAGTGATCACAGGACTTGCCCCTTTTTGCTCTAGGACGCTTAGTTACCGAGATATGACTAATTTTAGTTGACCAAGAAAAAAATCAATTTTTGTATGGAAAAAAAGTGATCACAGGATTTGCCCCTTTTTGCTCTAGGACGCTTAGTTACTGAGAGATGACTAATTTTAGTTGACCAAGAAAAAAATTAATTTTTGTATGGAAAAAAAGTGATCACAGGATTTGCCCCTTTTTGCTCTAGGACGCTTAGTTACTGAGAGATGACTAATTTTAGTTGACCAAGAAAAAAATCAATTTTTGTATAGAAAAAAAGTGATCACAGGATTTTCCCCTTTTTGCTCTAGGACGCTAAGTTACTGAGATATGACTAATTTTAGTTGACCAAGAAAAAAATTAATTTTTGTATGGAAAAAAAGTGATCACAGGATTTGCCCCTTTTTGCTCTAGGACGCTTAGTTACCGAGATATGACTAATTTTAGTTGACCAAGAAAAAAATCAATTTTTGTATGGAAAAAAAGTGATCACAGGATTTGCCCCTTTTTGCTCTAGGACGCTTAGTTACTGAGATATGACTAATTTTAGTTGACCAAGAAAAAAATTAATTTTTGTATGGAAAAAAAGTGATCACAGGATTTGCCCCTTTTTGCTCTAGGACGCTTAGTTACTGAGATATGACTAATTTTAGTTGACCAAGAAAAAAAATCAATTTTTGTATGGAAAAAAAGTGATCACAGGATTTGTCCCTTTTTGCTCTAGGACGCTTAGTTACTGAGATATGACTAATTTTAGTTGACCAAGAAAAAAATCAATTTTTGTATGGAAAAAAAGTGATCACAGGACTTGCCCCTTTTTGCTCTAGGACGCTTAGTTACCGAGATATGACTAATTTTAGTTGACCAAGAAAAAAATCAATTTTTGTATGGAAAAAAAGTGATCACAGGATTTGCCCCTTTTTGCTCTAGGACGCTTAGTTACTGAGATATGACTAATTTTAGTTGACCAAGAAAAAAATTAATTTTTGTATGGAAAAAAAGTGATCACAGGATTTGCCCCTTTTTGCTCTAGGACGCTTAGTTACTGAGATATGACTAATTTTAGTTGACCAAGAAAAAAAATCAATTTTTGTATGGAAAAAAAGTGATCACAGGATTTGTCCCTTTTTGCTCTAGGAGGCTTAGTTACTGAGATATGACTAATTTTAGTTGACCAAGAAAAAAATTAATTTTTGTATGGAAAAAAGTGATCACAGGATTTGCCCCTTTTTGCTCTAGGACGCTTAGTTACTGAGATATGACTAATTTTAGTTGACCAAGAAAAAAATTAATTTTTGTATGGAAAAAAAGTGATCACAGGATTTGCCCCTTTTTGCTCTAGGACGCTTAGTTACTGAGATATGACTAATTTTAGTTGACCAAGAAAAAAATTAATTTTTGTATGGAAAAAAAGTGTTCACAGGATTTGCCCCTTTTTGCTCTAGGACGCTTAGTTACTGAGATATGACTAATTTTAGTTGACCAAGAAAAAAATTAATTTTTGTATGGTAAAAAAGTGATTACAGGATTTGCCCCTTTTTGCTCTAGGACGCTTAGTTACTGAGATATGACTAATTTTAGTTGACCAAGAAAAAAATTAATTTTTGTATGGAAAAAAAGTAATCACAGGATTTGCCCCTTTTTGCTCTAGGACGCTTAGTTACTGAGATATGACTAATTTTAGTTGACCAAGAAAAAAATTAATTTTTGTATGGTAAAAAAGTGATTACAGGATTTGCCCCTTTTTGCTCTAGGACGCTTAGTTACTGAGATATGACTAATTTTAGTTGACCAAGAAAAAAATTAATTTTTGTATGGTAAAAAAGTGATTACAGGATTTGCCCCTTTTTGCTCTAGGACGCTTAGTTACTGAGATATGACTAATTTTAGTTGACCAAGAAAAAAATTAATTTTTGTATGGAAAAAAAGTAATCACAGGATTTGCCCCTTTTTGCTCTAGGACGCTTAGTTACTGAGATATGACTAATTTTAGTTGACCAAGAAAAAAATCAATTTTTGTATGGAAAAAAAGTGATCACAGGATTTGCCCCTTTTTGCTCTAGGACGCTTAGTTACTGAGATATTACTAATTTTAGTTGACCAAGAAAAAAATCAATTTTTGTATGGAAAAAAAGTGATCACAGGATTTGCCCCTTTTTGCTCTAGGACGCTTAGTTACTGAGATATGACTAATTTTAGTTTACCAAGAAAAAAATTAATTTTTGTATGGTAAAAAAGTGATTACAGGATTTGCCCCTTTTTGCTCTAGGACGCTTAGTTACTGAGATATGACTAATTTTAGTTGACCAAGAAAAAAATTAATTTTTGTATGGAAAAAAAGTGATCACAGGATTTGCCCCTTTTTGCTCTAGGACGCTTAATTACTAAGATATGACTAATTTTAGTTGACCAAGAAAAAAATTAATTTTTGTATGGAAAAAAAGTGATCACAGGATTTGTCCCTTTTTGCTCTAGGACGCTTAGTTACTGAGAGATGACTAATTTTAGTTGACCAAGAAAAAAATCAATTTTTGTATGGAAAAAAGTGATCACAGGATTTGCGCCTTTTTGCTCTAGGACGCTTAGTTACTGAGAGATGACTAATTTTAGTTGACCAAGAAAAAAAATATTTTTTGTATGGAAAAAAAGTGATCACAGGATTTGCCCCTTTTTGCTCTAGGACGCTTAGTTACTGAGATATGACTAATTTTAGTTGACCAAGAAAAAAATTAATTTTTGTATTGAAAAAAAGTGATCACAGGATTTACCCCTTTTTGCTCTAGGACGCTTAGTTACTGAGATATGACTAATTTTAGTTGACCAAGAAAAAAAATCAATTTTTGTTTGGAAAAAAAGTGATCACAGGATTTGCCCCTTTTTGCTCTAGGACGCTTAGTTACTGAGATATGACTAATTTTAGTTGACCAAGAAAAAAATCAATTTTTGTATAGAAAAAAAGTGATCACAGGATTTTCCCCTTTTTGCTCTAGGACGCTTAGTTACTGAGATATGACTAATTTTAGTTGACCAAGAAAAAAATTAATTTTTGTATGGAAAAAAAGTGATCACAGGATTTGCCCCTTTTTGCTCTAGGACGCTTAGTTACTAAGATATGACTAATTTTAGTTGACCAAGAAAAAAATTAATTTTTGTATGGAAAAAAAGTGATTACAGGATTTGCCTCTTTTTGCTCTAGGACGCTTAGTTACTGAGATATGACTAATTTTAGTTGACCAAGAAAAAAATTAATTTTTGTATGGAAAAAAAGTGATCACAGGATTTGCCCCTTTTTGCTCTAGGACGCTTAGTTACTAAGATATGACTAATTTTAGTTGACCAAGAAAAAAATTAATTTTTGTATGGAAAAAAAGTGATTACAGGATTTGCCTCTTTTTGCTCTAGGACGCTTAGTTACTGAGATATGACTAATTTTAGTTGACCAAGAAAAAAATCAATTTTTGTATGGAAAAAAGTGATCACAGGATTTGACCCTTTTTGCTCTAGGACGCTTAGTTACTGAGAGATGACTAATTTTAGTTGACCAAGAAAAAAATCAATTTTTGTATGGAAAAAAAGTGATCACAGGATTTGCCCCTTTTTGCTCTAGGACGCTTAGTTACTGAGATATGACTAATTTTAGTTGACCAAGAAAAAAATTAATTTTTGTATGGAAAAAAAGTGATCACAGGATTTGCCCCTTTTTGCTCTAGGACGCTTAATTACTAAGATATGACTAATTTTAGTTGACCAAGAAAAAAATTAATTTTTGTATGGAAAAAAAGTGATCACAGGATTTGCCCCTTTTTGCTCTAGGACGCTTAGTTACTGAGATATGACTAATTTTAGTTGACCAAGAAAAAAATTAATTTTTGTTTGCTCTAGGACGCTTAGTTACTGAGATATGACTTATTTTAGTTGACCAAGAAAAAAATCAATTTTTGTATGGAAAAAAAGTGATCACAGGATTTGCCCCTTTTTGCTCTAGGACGCTTAGTTACTGAGATATGACTAATTTTAGTTGACCAAGAAAAAAATCAATTTTTGTATGGAAAAAAGTGATTACAGGATTTGCCCCTTTTTGCTCTAGGACGCTTAGTTACTGAGATATGACTAATTTTAGTTGACCAAGAAAAAAATTAATTTTTGTATTGAAAAAAAGTGATTACAGGATTTGCCCCTTTTTGCTCTAGGACGCTTAGTTACTGAGATATGACTAATTTTAGTTGACCAAGAAAAAAATTAATTTTTGTATTGAAAAAAAGTGATCACAGGATTTGCCCCTTTTTGCTCTAGGACGCTTAGTTACCGAGATATGACTAATTTTAGTTGACCAAGAAAAAAATCAATTTTTGTATGGAAAAAAAGTGATCACAGGATTTGCCCCTTTTTGCTCTAGGACGCTTAGTTACTGAGATATGACTAATTTTAGTTGACCAAGAAAAAAATTAATTTTTGTATGGAAAAAAAGTGATCACAGGATTTGCCCCTTTTTGCTCTAGGACGCTTAGTTACTGAGATATGACTAATTTTAGTTGACCAAGAAAAAAATTAATTTTTGTATGGAAAAAAAGTGATCGCAGGATTTGCCCCTTTTTGCTCTAGGACGCTTAGTTACTGAGATATGACTAATTTTAGTTGACCAAGAAAAAAATCAATTTTTGTATGGAAAAAAAGTGATCACAGGATTTGTCCCTTTTTGCTCTAGGACGCTTAGTTACTGAGATATGACTAATTTTAGTTGACCAAGAAAAAAATTAATTTTTGTATGGAAAAAAAGTGATCACAGGATTTGCCCCTTTTTGCTCTAGGACGCTTAGTTACTAAGATATGACTAGTTTTAGTTGACCAAGAAAAAAATTAATTTTTGTATGGAAAAAAAGTGATCACAGGATTTGTCCCTTTTTGCTCTAGGACGCTTAGTTACTGAGATATGACTAATTTTAGTTGACCAAGAAAAAAATTAATTTTTGTATGGAAAAAAGTGATCACAGGATTTGCCCCTTTTTGCTCTAGGACGCTTAGTTACTGAGATATGACTAATTTTAGTTGACCAAGAAAAAAATTAATTTTTGTATGGAAAAAAAGTGATCGCAGGATTTGCCCCTTTTTGCTCTAGGACGCTTAGTTACTGAGATATGACTAATTTTAGTTGACCAAGAAAAAAATAAATTTTTGTATGGAAAAAAAGTGATCACAGGATTTGCCCGTTTTTGCTCTAGGACGCTTAGTTACTGAGATATGACTAATTTTAGTTGACCAAGAAAAAAATTAATTTTTGTATGGAAAAAAAGTGATCACAGGATTTGCCCGTTTTTGCTCTAGGACGCTTATATACTAAGATATGACTAGTTTTAGTTGACCAAGAAAAAAATTAATTTTTGTATGGAAAAAAAGTGATCACAGGATTTGCCCCTTTTTGCTCTAGGACGCTTAGTTACTGAGATATGACTAATTTTAGTTGACCAAGAAAAAAATTAATTTTTGTATGGAAAAAAAGTGATCGCAGGATTTGCCCCTTTTTGCTCTAGGACGCTTAGTTACTGAGATATGACTAATTTTAGTTGACCAAGAAAAAAATTAATTTTTGTATGGAAAAAAGTGATCACAGGATTTGCCCCTTTTTGCTCTAGGACGCTTAGTTACTGAGATATGACTAATTTTAGTTGACCAAGAAAAAAATTAATTTTTGTATGGAAAAAAAGTGATCGCAGGATTTGCCCCTTTTTGCTCTAGGACGCTTAGTTACTGAGATATGACTAATTTTAGTTGACCAAGAAAAAAATAAATTTTTGTATGGAAAAAAGTGATCACAGGATTTGCCCCTTTTTGCTCTAGGACGCTTAGTTACTGAGATATGACTAATTTTAGTTGACCAAGAAAAAAATTAATTTTTGTATAGAAAAAAAGTGATCACAGGATTTGCCCCTTTTTGCTCTAGGACGCTTAGTTACTGAGATATGACTAATTTTAGTTGACCAAGAAAAAAATAAATTTTTGTATGGAAAAAAAGTGATCACAGGATTTGCCCCTTTTTGCTCTAGGACGCTTAGTTACTGAGATATGACTAATTTTAGTTGACCAAGAAAAAAATAAATTTTTGTATGGAAAAAAAGTGATCACAGGATTTGTCCCTTTTTGCTCTAGGACGCTTAGTTACTGAGATATGACTAATTTTAGTTGACCAAGAAAAAAATAAATTTTTGTATGGAAAAAAAGTGATCACAGGATTTGCCCCTTTTTGCTCTAGGACGCTTAGTTACTGAGATATGACTAATTTTAGTTGACCAAGAAAAAAATAAATTTGTGTATGGAAAAAAAGTGATCACAGGATTTGTCCCTTTTTGCTCTAGGACGCTTAGTTACTGAGATATGACTAATTTTAGTTGACCAAGAAAAAAAATCAATTTTTGTATGGAAAAAAGTGATCACAGGATTTGCCCCTTTTTGCTCTAGGACGCTTAGTTACTGAGATATGACTAATTTTAGTTGACCAAGAAAAAAATTAATTTTTGTATGGAAAAAAAGTGATCACAGGATTTTCCCCTTTTTGCTCTAGGACGCTTAGTTACTGAGAGATGACTAATTTTAGTTGACCAAGAAAAAAATCAATTTTTGTATGGAAAAAAAGTGATCACAGGATTTGCCCCTTTTTGCTCTAGGACGCTTAGTTACTGAGATATGACTAATTTTAGTTGACCAAGAAAAAAATTAATTTTTGTATGGAAAAAAAGTGATCACAGGATTTGCCCCTTTTTGCTCTAGGACGCTTAATTACTAAGATATGACTAATTTTAGTTGACCAAGAAAAAAATTAATTTTTGTATGGAAAAAAAGTGATCACAGGATTTGTCCCTTTTTGCTCTAGGACGCTTAGTTACTGAGATATGACTAATTTTAGTTGACCAAGAAAAAAATCAATTTTTGTATGGAAAAAAAGTGATCACAGGATTTGCCCCTTTTTGCTCTAGGACGCTTAGTTACTGAGATATGACTAATTTTAGTTGACCAAGAAAAAAATTAATTTTTGTTTGCTCTAGGACGCTTAGTTACTGAGAGATGACTAATTTTAGTTGACCAAGAAAAAAATCAATTTTTGTATGGAAAAAAGTGATCACAGGATTTGCCCCTTTTTGCTCTAGGACGCTTAGTTACTGAGAGATGACTAATTTTAGTTGACCAAGAAAAAAAATATTTTTTGTATGGAAAAAAAGTGATCACAGGATTTGCCCCTTTTTGCTCTAGGACGCTTAGTTACTGAGATATGACTTATTTTAGTTGACCAAGAAAAAAATCAATTTTTGTATGGAAAAAAAGTGATCACAGGATTTGCCCCTTTTTGCTCTAGGACGCTTAGTTACTGAGATATGACTAATTTTAGTTGACCAAGAAAAAAATCAATTTTTGTATGGAAAAAAGTGATTACAGGATTTGCCCCTTTTTGCTCTAGGACGCTTAGTTACTGAGATATGACTAATTTTAGTTGACCAAGAAAAAAATTAATTTTTGTATTGAAAAAAAGTGATCACAGGATTTACCCCTTTTTGCTCTAGGACGCTTAGTTACTGAGATATGACTAATTTTAGTTGACCAAGAAAAAAAATCAATTTTTGTTTGGAAAAAAAGTGATCACAGGATTTGCCCCTTTTTGCTCTAGGACGCTTAGTTACTGAGATATGACTAATTTTAGTTGACCAAGAAAAAAATCAATTTTTGTATAGAAAAAAAGTGATTACAGGATTTGCCCCTTTTTGCTCTAGGACGCTTAGTTACTGAGATATGACTAATTTTAGTTGACCAAGAAAAAAATTAATTTTTGTATGGAAAAAAAGTGATCACAGGATTTCCCCCTTTTTGCTCTAGGACGCTTAGTTACTGAGATATGACTAATTTTAGTTGACCAAGAAAAAAAATCAATTTTTGTATGGAAAAAAAGTGATCACAGGATTTGCCCCTTTTTTCTCTAGGACGCTTAGTTACTGAGATATGACTAATTTTAGTTGACCAAGAAAAAAAATCAATTTTTGTTTGGAAAAAAAGTGATCACAGGATTTGCCCCTTTTTGCTCTAGGACGCTTAGTTACTGAGATATGACTAATTTTAGTTGACCAAGAAAAAAAATCAATTTTTGTATGCAAAAAAATTGATTACAGGATTTGCTCCTTTTTGCTCTAGGTCGCTTAGTTACTGAGATATGACTAATTTTAGTTGACCAAGAAAAAAATTAATTTTTGTATGGAAAAAAAGTGATCACAGGATTTCCCCCTTTTTGCTCTAGGACGCTTAGTTACTGAGATATGACTAATTTTAGTTGACCAAGAAAAAAAATCAATTTTTGTATGGAAAAAAAGTGATCACAGGATTTGCCCCTTTTTTCTCTAGGACGCTTAGTTACTGAGATATGACTAATTTTAGTTGACCAAGAAAAAAATCAATTTTTGTATGGAAAAAAAGTGATCACAGGATTTGCCCCTTTTTGCTCTAGGACGCTTAGTTACTGAGATATGACTAATTTTAGTTGACCAAGAAAAAAAATATTTTTTGTATGGAAAAAAAGTGATCACAGGATTTGCCCCTTTTTGCTCTAGGACGCTTAGTTACTGAGATATGACTTATTTTAGTTGACCAAGAAAAAAATTAATTTTTGTATGGAAAAAAAGTGATTACAGGATTTGCCTCTTTTTGCTCTAGGACGCTTAGTTACTGAGATATGACTAATTTTAGTTGACCAAGAAAAAAATCAATTTTTGTATGGAAAAAAGTGATCACAGGATTTGACCCTTTTTGCTCTAGGACGCTTAGTTACTGAGATATGACTAATTTTAGTTGACCAAGAAAAAAATCAATTTTTGTATGGAAAAAATGTGATCACAGGATTTTCCCCTTTTTGCTCTAGGACGCTTAGTTACTGAGAGATGACTAATTTTAGTTGACCAAGAAAAAAATCAATTTTTGTATGGAAAAAAAGTGATCACAGGATTTGCCCCTTTTTTGCTCTAGGACGCTTAGTTACTGAGATATGACTAATTTTAGTTGACCAAGAAAAAAATTAATTTTTGTATGGAAAAAAAGTGATCACAGGATTTGCCCCTTTTTGCTCTAGGACGCTTAATTACTAAGATATGACTAATTTTAGTTGACCAAGAAAAAAATTAATTTTTGTATGGAAAAAAAGTGATCACAGGATTTGTCCCTTTTTGCTCTAGGACGCTTAGTTACTGAGAGATGACTAATTTTAGTTGACCAAGAAAAAAATCAATTTTTGTATGGAAAAAAGTGATCACAGGATTTGCGCCTTTTTGCTCTAGGACGCTTAGTTACTGAGAGATGACTAATTTTAGTTGACCAAGAAAAAAAATATTTTTTGTATGGAAAAAAAGTGATCACAGGATTTGCCCCTTTTTGCTCTAGGACGCTTAGTTACTGAGATATGACTAATTTTAGTTGACCAAGAAAAAAATTAATTTTTGTATTGAAAAAAAGTGATCACAGGATTTACCCCTTTTTGCTCTAGGACGCTTAGTTACTGAGATATGACTAATTTTAGTTGACCAAGAAAAAAAATCAATTTTTGTTTGGAAAAAAAGTGATCACAGGATTTGCCCCTTTTTGCTCTAGGACGCTTAGTTACTGAGATATGACTAATTTTAGTTGACCAAGAAAAAAATCAATTTTTGTATAGAAAAAAAGTGATCACAGGATTTTCCCCTTTTTGCTCTAGGACGCTTAGTTACTGAGATATGACTAATTTTAGTTGACCAAGAAAAAAATTAATTTTTGTATGGAAAAAAAGTGATCACAGGATTTGCCCCTTTTTGCTCTAGGACGCTTAGTTACTGAGATATGACTAATTTTAGTTGACCAAGAAAAAAATTAATTTTTGTATGGAAAAAAAGTGATCACAGGATTTGCCCCTTTTTGCTCTAGGACGCTTAGTTACTAAGATATGACTAATTTTAGTTGACCAAGAAAAAAATTAATTTTTGTATGGAAAAAAAGTGATTACAGGATTTGCCTCTTTTTGCTCTAGGACGCTTAGTTACTGAGATATGACTAATTTTAGTTGACCAAGAAAAAAATCAATTTTTGTATGGAAAAAAGTGATCACAGGATTTGACCCTTTTTGCTCTAGGACGCTTAGTTACTGAGATATGACTAATTTTAGTTGACCAAGAAAAAAATCAATTTTTGTATGGAAAAAAAGTGATCACAGGATTTTCCCCTTTTTGCTCTAGGACGCTTAGTTACTGAGAGATGACTAATTTTAGTTGACCAAGAAAAAAATCAATTTTTGTATGGAAAAAAAGTGATCACAGGATTTGCCCCTTTTTGCTCTAGGACGCTTAGTTACTGAGATATGACTAATTTTAGTTGACCAAGAAAAAAATTAATTTTTGTATGGAAAAAAAGTGATCACAGGATTTGCCCCTTTTTGCTCTAGGACGCTTAATTACTAAGATATGACTAATTTTAGTTGACCAAGAAAAAAATTAATTTTTGTATGGAAAAAAAGTGATCACAGGATTTGTCCCTTTTTGCTCTAGGACGCTTAGTTACTGAGATATGACTAATTTTAGTTGACCAAGAAAAAAATCAATTTTTGTATGGAAAAAAAGTGATCACAGGATTTGCCCCTTTTTGCTCTAGGACGCTTAGTTACTGAGATATGACTAATTTTAGTTGACCAAGAAAAAAATTAATTTTTGTTTGCTCTAGGACGCTTAGTTACTGAGAGATGACTAATTTTAGTTGACCAAGAAAAAAATCAATTTTTGTATGGAAAAAAGTGATCACAGGATTTGCCCCTTTTTGCTCTAGGACGCTTAGTTACTGAGAGATGACTAATTTTAGTTGACCAAGAAAAAAAATATTTTTTGTATGGAAAAAAAGTGATCACAGGATTTGCCCCTTTTTGCTCTAGGACGCTTAGTTACTGAGATATGACTTATTTTAGTTGACCAAGAAAAAAATCAATTTTTGTATGGAAAAAAAGTGATCACAGGATTTGCCCCTTTTTGCTCTAGGACGCTTAGTTACTGAGATATGACTAATTTTAGTTGACCAAGAAAAAAATCAATTTTTGTATGGAAAAAAGTGATTACAGGATTTGCCCCTTTTTGCTCTAGGACGCTTAGTTACTGAGATATGACTAATTTTAGTTGACCAAGAAAAAAATTAATTTTTGTATTGAAAAAAAGTGATCACAGGATTTACCCCTTTTTGCTCTAGGACGCTTAGTTACTGAGATATGACTAATTTTAGTTGACCAAGAAAAAAAATCAATTTTTGTTTGGAAAAAAAGTGATCACAGGATTTGCCCCTTTTTGCTCTAGGACGCTTAGTTACTGAGATATGACTAATTTTAGTTGACCAAGAAAAAAATCAATTTTTGTATAGAAAAAAAGTGATTACAGGATTTGCCCCTTTTTGCTCTAGGACGCTTAGTTACTGAGATATGACTAATTTTAGTTGACCAAGAAAAAAATTAATTTTTGTATGGAAAAAAAGTGATCACAGGATTTCCCCCTTTTTGCTCTAGGACGCTTAGTTACTGAGATATGACTAATTTTAGTTGACCAAGAAAAAAAATCAATTTTTGTATGGAAAAAAAGTGATCACAGGATTTGCCCCTTTTTTCTCTAGGACGCTTAGTTACTGAGATATGACTAATTTTAGTTGACCAAGAAAAAAAATCAATTTTTGTTTGGAAAAAAAGTGATCACAGGATTTGCCCCTTTTTGCTCTAGGACGCTTAGTTACTGAGATATGACTAATTTTAGTTGACCAAGAAAAAAAATCAATTTTTGTATGCAAAAAAATTGATTACAGGATTTGCTCCTTTTTGCTCTAGGTCGCTTAGTTACTGAGATATGACTAATTTTAGTTGACCAAGAAAAAAATTAATTTTTGTATGGAAAAAAAGTGATCACAGGATTTCCCCCTTTTTGCTCTAGGACGCTTAGTTACTGAGATATGACTAATTTTAGTTGACCAAGAAAAAAAATCAATTTTTGTATGGAAAAAAAGTGATCACAGGATTTGCCCCTTTTTTCTCTAGGACGCTTAGTTACTGAGATATGACTAATTTTAGTTGACCAAGAAAAAAATCAATTTTTGTATGGAAAAAAAGTGATCACAGGATTTGCCCCTTTTTGCTCTAGGACGCTTAGTTACTGAGATATGACTAATTTTAGTTGACCAAGAAAAAAAATCAATTTTTGTATGGAAAAAAAGTGATCACAGGATTTGCCCCTTTTTTTCTCTAGGACGCTTAGTTACTGAGATATGACTAATTTTAGTTGACCAAGAAAAAAAATCAATTTTTGTATGGAAAAAAAGTGATCACAGGATTTGCCCCTTTTTTCTCTAGGACGCTTAGTTACTGAGATATGACTAATTTTAGTTGACCAAGAAAAAAAATCAATTTTTGTTTGGAAAAAAAGTGATCACAGGATTTGCCCCTTTTTGCTCTAGGACGCTTAGTTACTGAGATATGACTAATTTTAGTTGACCAAGAAAAAAAATCAATTTTTGTATGCAAAAAAATTGATTACAGGATTTGCTCCTTTTTGCTCTAGGTCGCTTAGTTACTGAGATATGACTAATTTTAGTTGACCAAGAAAAAAATTAATTTTTGTATGGAAAAAAAGTGATCACAGGATTTGCCCCTTTTTGCTCTAGGACGCTTAGTTACTGAGATATGACTAATTTTAGTTGACCAAGAAAAAAAATCAATTTTTGTATGCAAAAAAAGTGATTACAGGATTTGCCCCTTTTTGCTCTAGGACGCTTAGTTACTGAGATATGACTAATTTTAGTTGACCAAGAAAAAAATTAATTTTTGTATGGAAAAAAAGTGATCACAGGATTTACCCCTTTTTGCTCTAGGACGCTTAGTTACTGAGATATGACTAATTTTAGTTGACCAAGAAAAAAATCAATTTTTGTATGGAAAAAAAGTGATCACAGGATTTGCCCCTTTTTGCTCTAGGACGCTTAGTTACTGAGATATGACTAATTTTAGTTGACCAAGAAAAAAATCAATTTTTGTATGGAAAAAAGTGATCACAGGATTTGCCCCTTTTTGCTCTAGGACGCTTAGTTACTGAGATATGACTAATTTTAGTTGACCAAGAAAAAAATCAATTTTTGTATGGAGAAAAATGATCACAGGATTTGCCCCTTTTTGCTCTAGGACGCTTAGTTACTGAGATATTACTAATTTTATTTGACCAAGAAAAAAAAATCAATTTTTGTATGCAAAAAAAGTGATTACAGGATTTGCCCCTTTTTGCTCTAGGACGCTTAGTTACTGAGATATGACTAATTTTAGTTGACCAAGAAAAAAAATCAATTTTTGTATGGAAAAAAAGTGATCACAGGATTTGCCCCTTTTTGCTCTAGGACGCTTAGTTACTGAGATATGACTAATTTTAGTTGACCAAGAAAAAAATCAATTTTTGTATGGAAAAAAAGTGATCACAGGATTTGCCCCTTTTTGCTCTAGGACGCTTAGTTACTGAGATATGACTAATTTTAGTTGACCAAGAAAAAAACCAATTTTTGTATGGAAAAAAAGTGATCACAGGATTTGTCCCTTTTTGCTCTAGGACGCTTAGTTACTGAGATATGACTAATTTTAGTTGACCAAGAAAAAAAATCAATTTTGTATGGAAAAAAAGTGATCACAGGATTTGCCCCTTTTTGCTCTAGGACGCTTAGTTACTGAGATATGACTAATTTTAGTTGACCAAGAAAAAAATTAATTTTTGTATGGAAAAAAAGTGATCACAGGATTTGCCCCTTTTTGCTCTAGGACGCTTAGTTACTGAGATATGACTAATTTTAGTTGACCAAGAAAAAAATCAATTTTTGTATGGAAAAAAAGTGATCACAGGATTTGCCCCTTTTTGCTCTAGGACGCTTAGTTACTGAGATATGACTAATTTTAGTTGACCAAGAAAAAAATCAATTTTTGTATGGAAAAAAGTGATCACAGGATTTGCCCCTTTTTGCTCTAGGACGCTTAGTTACTGAGATATTACTAATTTTAGTTGACCAAGAAAAAAAAATCAATTTTTGTATGCAAAAAAAGTGATTACAGGATTTGCCCCTTTTTGCTCTAGGACGCTTAGTTACTGAGATATGACTAATTTTAGTTGACCAAGAAAAAAATCAATTTTTGTATGGAATAAAAGTGATCACAGGATTTGCCCCTTTTTGCTCTAGGACGCTTAGTTACTGAGATATGACTAATTTTAGTTGACCAAGAAAAAAATTAATTTTTGTATGGAAAAAAAGTGATCACAGGATTTACCCCTTTTTGCTCTAGGACGCTTAGTTACTGAGATATGACTAATTTTAGTTGACCAAGAAAAAAATCAATTTTTGTATGGAAAAAAAGTGATCACAGGATTTACCCCTTTTTGCTCTAGGACGCTTAGTTACTGAGATATGACTAATTTTAGTTGACCAAGAAAAAAATCAATTTTTGTATGGAAAAAAAGTGATCACAGGATTTGCCCCTTTTTGCTCTAGGACGCTTAGTTACTGAGATATGACTAATTTTAGTTGACCAAGAAAAAAAACCAATTTTGTATGCAAAAAAAGTGATTACAGGATTTGCCCCTTTTTGCTCTAGGACGCTTAGTTACTGAGATATGACTAATTTTAGTTGACCAAGAAAAAAATCAATTTTTGTATGGAAAAAAAGTGATCACAGGATTTGCCCCTTTTTGCTCTAGGACGCTTAGTTACTGAGATATGACTAATTTTAGTTGACCAAGAAAAAAATCAATTTTTGTATGGAAAAAAGTGATCACAGGATTTGCCCCTTTTTGCTCTAGGACGCTTAGTTACTGAGATATTACTAATTTTAGTTGACCAAGAAAAAAAAATCAATTTTTGTATGCAAAAAAAGTGATCACAGGATTTGCCCCTTTTTGCTCTAGGACGCTTAGTTACCGAGATATGACTAATTTTAGTTGACCAAGAAAAAAATCAATTTTTGTATGGAAAAAAAGTGATCACAGGATTTGCCCCTTTTTGCTCTAGGACGCTTAGTTACTGAGATATGACTAATTTTAGTTGACCAAGAAAAAAATTAATTTTTGTATGAAAAAAAAGTGATCACAGGATTTGCCCCTTTTTGCTCTAGGACGCTTAGTTACTGAGATATGACTAATTTTAGTTGACCAAGAAAAAAATTAATTTTTGTATGGAAAAAAAGTGATCACAGGATTTGCCCCTTTTTGCTCTAGGACGCTTAGTTACTGAGATATGACTAATTTTAGTTGACCAAGAAAAAAATTAATTTTTGTATGGAAAAAAAGTGATCACAGGATTTGACCCTTTTTGCTCTAGGACGCTTAGTTACTGAGATATGACTAATTTTAGTTGACCAAGAAAAAAATCAATTTTTGTATGCAAAAAAAGTGATTACAGGATTTGCCCCTTTTTGCTCTAGGACGCTTAGTTACTGAGATATGACTAATTTTAGTTGACCAAGAAAAAAATTAATTTTTGTATGGAAAAAAAGTGATCACAGGATTTGTCCCTTTTTGCTCTAGGACGCTTAGTTACTGAGAGATGACTAATTTTAGTTGACCAAGAAAAAAATCAATTTTTGTATAGAAAAAAAGTGATCACAGGATTTTCCCCTTTTTGCTCTAGGACGCTAAGTTACTGAGATATGACTAATTTTAGTTGATCAAGAAAAAAATTAATTTTTGTATTGAAAAAAAGTGATCACAGGATTTGCCCCTTTTTGCTCTAGGACGCTTAGTTACTGAGATATGACTAATTTTAGTTGACCAAGAAAAAAATTAATTTTTGTATGGAAAAAAAGTGATCACAGGATTTGCCCCTTTTTGCTCTAGGACGCTTAATTACTAAGATATTTGCCCCTTTTTGCTCTAGGACGCTTAGTTACTGAGAGATGACTAATTTTAGTTGACCAAGAAAAAAATCAATTTTTGTATGGAAAAAAAGTGATCACAGGATTTGCCCCTTTTTGCTCTAGGACGCTTAGTTACTGAGATATGACTAATTTTAGTTGACCAAGACCAAGAAAAAAATTAATTTTTGTATGGAAAAAAAGTGATCACAGGATTTGCCCCTTTTTGCTCTAGGACGCTTAGTTACTGAGATATGACTAATTTTAGTTGACCAAGAAAAAAATCAATTTTTGTATGGAAAAAAGTGATCACAGGATTTGCCCCTTTTTGCTCTATGACTAATATTAGTTGACCAAGAAAAAAATAAATTTTTGTATGGAAAAAAAGTGATCACAGGATTTGCCCCTTTTTTCTCTAGGACGCTTAGTTACTGAGATATGACTAATTTTAGTTGACCAAGAAAAAAATCAATTTTTGTATGGAAAAAAAGTGATCACAGGATTTGCCCCTTTTTTCTCTAGGACGCTTAGTTACTGAGATATGACTAATTTTAGTTGACCAAGAAAAAAAATCAATTTTTGTATGGAAAAAAAGTGATCACAGGATTTGCCCCTTTTTTCTCTAGGACGCTTAGTTACTGAGATATGACTAATTTTAGTTGACCAAGAAAAAAAATCAATTTTTGTTTGGAAAAAAAGTGATCACAGGATTTGCCCCTTTTTGCTCTAGGACGCTTAGTTACTGAGATATGACTAATTTTAGTTGACCAAGAAAAAAAATCAATTTTTGTATGCAAAAAAATTGATTACAGGATTTGCTCCTTTTTGCTCTAGGTCGCTTAGTTACTGAGATATGACTAATTTTAGTTGACCAAGAAAAAAATTAATTTTTGTATGGAAAAAAAGTGATCACAGGATTTGCCCCTTTTTGCTCTAGGACGCTTAGTTACTGAGATATGACTAATTTTAGTTGACCAAGAAAAAAAATCAATTTTTGTATGCAAAAAAAGTGATTACAGGATTTGCCCCTTTTTGCTCTAGGACGCTTAGTTACTGAGATATGACTAATTTTAGTTGACCAAGAAAAAAATTAATTTTTGTATGGAAAAAAAGTGATCACAGGATTTACCCCTTTTTGCTCTAGGACGCTTAGTTACTGAGATATGACTAATTTTAGTTCACCAAGAAAAAAATCAATTTTTGTATGGAAAAAAAGTGATCACAGGATTTGCCCCTTTTTGCTCTAGGACGCTTAGTTACTGAGATATGACTAATTTTAGTTGACCAAGAAAAAAATCAATTTTTGTATGGAAAAAAGTGATCACAGGATTTGCCCCTTTTTGCTCTAGGACGCTTAGTTACTGAGATATGACTAATTTTAGTTGACCAAGAAAAAAATCAATTTTTGTATGGAGAAAAATGATCACAGGATTTGCCCCTTTTTGCTCTAGGACGCTTAGTTACTGAGATATTACTAATTTTATTTGACCAAGAAAAAAAAATCAATTTTTGTATGCAAAAAAAGTGATTACAGGATTTGCCCCTTTTTGCTCTAGGACGCTTAGTTACTGAGATATGACTAATTTTAGTTGACCAAGAAAAAAAATCAATTTTTGTATGGAAAAAAAGTGATCACAGGATTTGCCCCTTTTTGCTCTAGGACGCTTAGTTACTGAGATATGACTAATTTTAGTTGACCAAGAAAAAAATCAATTTTTGTATGGAAAAAAAGTGATCACAGGATTTGCCCCTTTTTGCTCTAGGACGCTTAGTTACTGAGATATGACTAATTTTAGTTGACCAAGAAAAAAACCAATTTTTGTATGGAAAAAAAGTGATCACAGGATTTGTCCCTTTTTGCTCTAGGACGCTTAGTTACTGAGATATGACTAATTTTAGTTGACCAAGAAAAAAAATCAATTTTGTATGGAAAAAAAGTGATCACAGGATTTGCCCCTTTTTGCTCTAGGACGCTTAGTTACTGAGATATGACTAATTTTAGTTGACCAAGAAAAAAATTAATTTTTGTATGGAAAAAAAGTGATCACAGGATTTGCCCCTTTTTGCTCTAGGACGCTTAGTTACTGAGATATGACTAATTTTAGTTGACCAAGAAAAAAATCAATTTTTGTATGGAAAAAAAGTGATCACAGGATTTGCCCCTTTTTGCTCTAGGACGCTTAGTTACTGAGATATGACTAATTTTAGTTGACCAAGAAAAAAATTAATTTTTGTATGGAAAAAAAGTGATCACAGGATTTACCCCTTTTTGCTCTAGGACGCTTAGTTACTGAGATATGACTAATTTTAGTTGACCAAGAAAAAAATCAATTTTTGTATGGAAAAAAAGTGATCACAGGATTCGCCCCTTTTTGCTCTAGGACGCTTAGTTACTGAGATATGACTAATTTTAGTTGACCAAGAAAAAAAACCAATTTTGTATGCAAAAAAAGTGATTACAGGATTTGCCCCTTTTTGCTCTAGGACGCTTAGTTACTGAGATATGACTAATTTTAGTTGACCAAGAAAAAAATCAATTTTTGTATGGAAAAAAAGTGATCACAGGATTTGCCCCTTTTTGCTCTAGGACGCTTAGTTACTGAGATATGACTAATTTTAGTTGACCAAGAAAAAAATCAATTTTTGTATGGAAAAAAGTGATCACAGGATTTGCCCCTTTTTGCTCTAGGACGCTTAGTTACTGAGATATTACTAATTTTAGTTGACCAAGAAAAAAAAATCAATTTTTGTATGCAAAAAAAGTGATTACAGGATTTGCCCCTTTTTGCTCTAGGACGCTTAGTTACTGAGATATGACTAATTTTAGTTGACCAAGAAAAAAATCAATTTTTGTATGGAATAAAAGTGATCACAGGATTTGCCCCTTTTTGCTCTAGGACGCTTAGTTACTGAGATATGACTAATTTTAGTTGACCAAGAAAAAAATTAATTTTTGTATGGAAAAAAAGTGATCACAGGATTTACCCCTTTTTGCTCTAGGACGCTTAGTTACTGAGATATGACTAATTTTAGTTGACCAAGAAAAAAATCAATTTTTGTATGGAAAAAAAGTGATCACAGGATTTACCCCTTTTTGCTCTAGGACGCTTAGTTACTGAGATATGACTAATTTTAGTTGACCAAGAAAAAAATCAATTTTTGTATGGAAAAAAAGTGATCACAGGATTTGCCCCTTTTTGCTCTAGGACGCTTAGTTACTGAGATATGACTAATTTTAGTTGACCAAGAAAAAAAACCAATTTTGTATGCAAAAAAAGTGATTACAGGATTTGCCCCTTTTTGCTCTAGGACGCTTAGTTACTGAGATATGACTAATTTTAGTTGACCAAGAAAAAAATCAATTTTTGTATGGAAAAAAAGTGATCACAGGATTTGCCCCTTTTTGCTCTAGGACGCTTAGTTACTGAGATATGACTAATTTTAGTTGACCAAGAAAAAAATCAATTTTTGTATGGAAAAAAGTGATCACAGGATTTGCCCCTTTTTGCTCTAGGACGCTTAGTTACTGAGATATTACTAATTTTAGTTGACCAAGAAAAAAAAATCAATTTTTGTATGCAAAAAAAGTGATCACAGGATTTGCCCCTTTTTGCTCTAGGACGCTTAGTTACCGAGATATGACTAATTTTAGTTGACCAAGAAAAAAATCAATTTTTGTATGGAAAAAAAGTGATCACAGGATTTGCCCCTTTTTGCTCTAGGACGCTTAGTTACTGAGATATGACTAATTTTAGTTGACCAAGAAAAAAATTAATTTTTGTATGAAAAAAAAGTGATCACAGGATTTGCCCCTTTTTGCTCTAGGACGCTTAGTTACTGAGATATGACTAATTTTAGTTGACCAAGAAAAAAATTAATTTTTGTATGGAAAAAAAGTGATCACAGGATTTGCCCCTTTTTGCTCTAGGACGCTTAGTTACTGAGATATGACTAATTTTAGTTGACCAAGAAAAAAATTAATTTTTGTATGGAAAAAAAGTGATCACAGGATTTGACCCTTTTTGCTCTAGGACGCTTAGTTACTGAGATATGACTAATTTTAGTTGACCAAGAAAAAAATCAATTTTTGTATGCAAAAAAAGTGATTACAGGATTTGCCCCTTTTTGCTCTAGGACGCTTAGTTACTGAGATATGACTAATTTTAGTTGACCAAGAAAAAAATTAATTTTTGTATGGAAAAAAAGTGATCACAGGATTTGTCCCTTTTTGCTCTAGGACGCTTAGTTACTGAGAGATGACTAATTTTAGTTGACCAAGAAAAAAATCAATTTTTGTATAGAAAAAAAGTGATCACAGGATTTTCCCCTTTTTGCTCTAGGACGCTAAGTTACTGAGATATGACTAATTTTAGTTGATCAAGAAAAAAATTAATTTTTGTATTGAAAAAAAGTGATCACAGGATTTGCCCCTTTTTGCTCTAGGACGCTTAGTTACTGAGATATGACTAATTTTAGTTGACCAAGAAAAAAATTAATTTTTGTATGGAAAAAAAGTGATCACAGGATTTGCCCCTTTTTGCTCTAGGACGCTTAATTACTAAGATATTTGCCCCTTTTTGCTCTAGGACGCTTAGTTACTGAGAGATGACTAATTTTAGTTGACCAAGAAAAAAATCAATTTTTGTATGGAAAAAAAGTGATCACAGGATTTGCCCCTTTTTGCTCTAGGACGCTTAGTTACTGAGATATGACTAATTTTAGTTGACCAAGACCAAGAAAAAAATTAATTTTTGTATGGAAAAAAAGTGATCACAGGATTTGCCCCTTTTTGCTCTAGGACGCTTAGTTACTGAGATATGACTAATTTTAGTTGACCAAGAAAAAAATCAATTTTTGTATGGAAAAAAGTGATCACAGGATTTGCCCCTTTTTGCTCTATGACTAATTTTAGTTGACCAAGAAAAAAATAAATTTTTGTATGGAAAAAAAGTGATCACAGGATTTGCTCCTTTTTGCTCAAGGACGCTTAGTTACTGAGATATGACTAATTTTAGTTGACCAAGAAAAAAATCAATTTTTGTATGGAAAAAAGTGATCACAGGATTTGACCCTTTTTGCTCTAGGACGCTTAGTTACTGAGATATGACTAATTTTAGTTGACCAAGAATAAAATCAATTTTTGTATGGAAAAAAAGTGATCACAGGATTTGCCCCTTTTTGCTCTAGGACGCTTAGTTACTGAGATATGACTAATTTTAGTTGACCAAGAAAAAAATTAATTTTTGTATGGAAAAAAAGTGATCACAGGATTTGCCCCTTTTTGCTCTAGGACGCTTAGTTACTGAGATATGACTAATTTTAGTTGACCAAGAAAAAAATTAATTTTTGTATGGAAAAAAAGTGATCACAGGATTTGCCCCTTTTTGCTCTAGGACGCTTAGTTACTGAGATATGACTAATTTTAGTTGACCAAGAAAAAAATTATTTTTTTTATGGAAAAAAAGTGATCACTGGATTTGCCCCTTTTTGCTCTAGGACGCTTAGTTACTGAGATATGACTAATTTTAGTTGACCAAGAAAAAAAATCAATTTTTGTATGGAAAAAAAGTGATCACAGGATTTGCCCCTTTTTGCTCTAGGACGCTTAGTTACTGAGAGATGACTAATTTTAGTTGACCAAGAAAAAAATCAATTTTTGTATGGAAAAAAAGTGATCACAGGATTTGCCCCTTTTTGCTCTAGGACGCTTAGTTACTGAGATATGACTAATTTTAGTTGACCAAGAAAAAAATCAATTTTTGTATGGAAAAAAAGTGATCACAGGATGTGTCCCTTTTTGCTGTAGGACGCTTAATTACTAAGATATGACTAATTTTAGTTGACCAAGAAAAAAATTAATTTTTGTATGGAAAAAAAGTGATCACAGGATTTGCCCCTTTTTGCTCTAGGACGCTTAGTTACTGAGATATGACTAATTTTAGTTGACCAAGAAAAAAATTAATTTTTGTATGGAAAAAAAGTGATCACAGGATTTGCCCCTTTTTGCTCTAGGACGCTTAGTTACTGAGATATGACTAATTTTAGTTGACCAAGAAAAAAATTAATTTTTGTATGGAAAAAAAGTGATCACAGGATTTGCCCCTTTTTGCTCTAGGACGCTTAATTACTAAGATATGACTAATTTTAGTTGACCAAGAAAAAAATTAATTTTTGTATGGAAAAAAAGTGATCACAGGATTTGACCCTTTTTGCTCTAGGACGCTTAGTTACTGAGATATGACTAATTTTAGTTGACCAAGAAAAAAATCAATTTTTGTATGGAAAAAAAGTGATCACAGGATTTGCCCCTTTTTGCTCTAGGACGCTTAGTTACTGAGATATGACTAATTTTAATTGACCAAGAATAAACAAAATTTTTGTATGGAAAAAAAGTGATCACAGGATTTGCCCCTTTTTGCTCTAGGACGCTTAGTTAATGAGATAGGACTAATTTTAGTTGACCAAGAAAAAAATTAGTTTTTGTATGGAAAAAAAGTGATCACAGGAGTTGCCCCTTTTTGCTCTAGGACGCTTAGTTAATGAGATAGGACTAATTTTAGTTGACCAAGAAAAAAATTAATTTTTGTATGCAAAAAAAGTGATCACAGGAGTTGCCCCTTTTTGCTCTAGGACGCTTAGTTAATGAGATAGGACTAATTTTAGTTGACCAAGAAAAAAATTAATTTTTGTATGCAAAAAAAGTGATCACAGGATTTGCCCCTTTTTGCTCTAGGACGCTTAGTTACTGAGATATGACTAATTTTAATTGACCAAGAATAAACAAAATTTTTGTATGGAAAAAAAGTGATCACAGGATTTGCCCCTTTTTGCTCTAGGACGCTTAGTTAATGAGATAGGACTAATTTTAGTTGACCAAGAAAAAAATTAGTTTTTGTATGGAAAAAAAGTGATCACAGGAGTTGCCCCTTTTTGCTCTAGGACGCTTAGTTAATGAGATAGGACTAATTTTAGTTGACCAAGAAAAAAATTAATTTTTGTATGCAAAAAAAGTGATCACAGGATTTGCCCCTTTTTGCTCTAGGACGCTTAGTTACTGAGATATGACTAATTTTAGTTGACCAAGAAAAAAATTAGTTTTTGTATGGAAAAAAAGTGATCACAGGAGTTGCCCCTTTTTGCTCTAGGACGCTTAGTTAATGAGATAGGACTAATTTTAGTTGACCAAGAAAAAAATTAATTTTTGTATGCAAAAAAAGTGATCACAGGAGTTGCCCCTTTTTGCTCTAGGACGCTTAGTTAATGAGATAGGACTAATTTTAGTTGACCAAGAAAAAAATTAATTTTTGTATGAAAAAAAAGTGATCACAGGATTTGCCCCTTTTTGCTCTAGGACGCTTAGTTACTGAGATATGACTAATTTTAATTGACCAAGAATAAACAAAATTTTTGTATGGAAAAAAAGTGATCACAGGATTTGCCCCTTTTTGCTCTAGGACGCTTAGTTAATGAGATAGGACTAATTTTAGTTGACCAAGAAAAAAATTAGTTTTTGTATGGAAAAAAAGTGATCACAGGAGTTGCCCCTTTTTGCTCTAGGACGCTTAGTTAATGAGATAGGACTAATTTTAGTTGACCAAGAAAAAAATTAATTTTTGTATGCAAAAAAAGTGATCACAGGATTTGCCCCTTTTTACTCTAGGACGCTTAGTTACTGAGATATGACTAATTTTAGTTGACCAAGAAAAAAATTAGTTTTTGTATGGAAAAAAAGTGATCACAGGAGTTGCCCCTTTTTGCTCTAGGACGCTTAGTTAATGAGATAGGACTAATTTTAGTTGACCAAGAAAAAGATTAATTTTTGTATGGAAAAAAAGTGATCACAGGATTTGCCTCTTTTTGCTCTAGGACGCTTAAATACTAAGATATGACTAATTTTAGTTGACCAAGAAAAAAATTAATTTTTGTATGGAAAAAAAGTGATCACAGGATTTGTCCCTTTTTGCTCTAGGACGCTTAGTTACTGAGATATGACTAATTTTAGTTGACCAAGAAAAAAATCAATTTTTGTATGGAAAAAAAGTGATCACAGGATTTGCCCCTTTTTGCTCTAGGACGCTTAGTTACTGAGAGATGACTAATTTTAGTTGACCAAGAAAAAAATCAATTTTTGTATGGAAAAAAAGTGATCACAGGATTTGCCCCTTTTTGCTCTAGGACGCTTAGTTACTGAGATATGACTAATTTTAGTTGACCAAGAAAAAAATTAATTTTTGTATGGAAAAAAAGTGATCACAGGATTTGCCCCTTTTTGCTCTAGGACGCTTAGTTACTGAGATATTACTAATTTTAGTTGACCAAGAAAAAAAATCAATTTTTGTATGGAAAAAAAGTGATCACAGGATTTGCCCCTTTTTGATCTATTACGCATAGTTACTGAGATATGACAAATTTAGTTGACCAAAAAAAATTAATTTTTGTATGGAAAAAAAGTGATCACAGGATTTGCCCCTTTTTGCTCTATTACGCATAGTTACTGAGATATGACAAATTTAGTTGACCAAGAAAAAAATCAATTTTTGTATGGAAAAAAAGTGATCACAGGATTTGCCCCTTTTTGCTCTAGGACGCTTAGTTACTGAGATATGACTAATTTTAGTTGACCAAGAAAAAAAATAATTTTTTTATGAAAAAAAAGTGATCACAGGATTTGCCCCTTTTTGCTCTAGGACGCTTAGTTACTGAGATATGACTAATTTTAGTTGACCAAGAAAAAAATTAATTTTTGTATGGAAAAAAGTGATCACAGGATTTGCCCCTTTTTGCTCTAGAAAAAAAATATTTTTTGTATGGAAAAAAAGTGATCTCAGGATTTGCCCCCTTTTGCCATAGGACGCTTAGTTACAGAGATATGACTAATTTTAGTTGTCGAAGAAAAAAATTAATTTTTGTATGGAAAAAAAGTGATCACAGGATTTGCCACTTTTTGCTCTAGGACGCTTAGTTACTGAGATATGACTAATTTTAGTTGACCAAGAAAAAAAATCAATTTTTGTATGGAAAAAAGTGATCACAGGATTTGCCCCTTTTTGCTCTAGGACGCTTAGTTACTGAGATATGACTAATTTTAATTGACCAAGAATAAACAAAATTTTTGTATGGAAAAAAAGTGATCACAGGATTTGCCCCTTTTTGCTCTAGGACGCTTAGTTACTGAGATATGACTAATTTTAGTTGACCAAGAAAAAAATTAATTTTTGTATGGAAAAAAAGTGATCACAGGATTTGCCCCTTTTTGCTCTAGGACGCTTAGTTAATGAGATAGGACTAATTTTAGTTGACCAAGAAAAAAATTAGTTTTTGTATGGAAAAAAGTGATCACAGGATTTGCCCCTTTTTGCTCTAGGACGCTTAGTTACTGAGATATGACTAATTTTAGTTGACCAAGAAAAAAATTAATTTTTGTATGCAAAAAAAGTGATCACAGGATTTGCCCCTTTTTGCTCTAGGACGCTTAGTTACCGAGATATGACTAATTTTAGTTGACCAAGAAATCCAAGATCACAGGATTTGCCCCTTTTTGCTCTAGGACGCTTAGTTACTGAGATATGACTAATTTTAGTTGACCAAGAATAAACAAAATTTTTGTATGGAAAAAAAGTGATCACAGGATTTGCCCCTTTTTGCTCTAGGACGCTTAGTTAATGAGATAGGACTAATTTTAGTTGACCAAGAAAAAAATTAGTTTTTGTATGGAAAAAAAGTGATCACAGGAGTTGCCCCTTTTTGCTCTAGGACGCTTAGTTAATGAGATAGGACTAATTTTAATTGACCAAGAATAAACAAAATTTTTGTATGGAAAAAAAGTGATCACAGGATTTGCCCCTTTTTGCTCTAGGACGCTTAGTTAATGAGATAGGACTAATTTTAGTTGACCAAGAAAAAAATTAGTTTTTGTATGGAAAAAAAGTGATCACAGGAGTTGCCCCTTTTTGCTCTAGGACGCTTAGTTAATGAGATAGGACTAATTTTAGTTGACCAAGAAAAAAATTAGTTTTTGTATGGAAAAAAGTGATCACAGGATTTGCCCCTTTTTGCTCTAGGACGCTTAGTTAATGAGATAGGACTAATTTTAGTTGACCAAGAAAAAAATTAGTTTTTGTATGGAAAAAAGTGATCACAGGATTTGCCCCTTTTTGCTCTAGGACGCTTAGTTAATGAGATAGGACTAATTTTAGTTGACCAAGAAAAAAATTAGTTTTTGTATGGAAAAAAGTGATCACAGGATTTGCCCCTTTTTGCTCTAGGACGCTTAGTTACTGAGATATGACTAATTTTAATTGACCAAGAATAAACAAAATTTTTGTATGGAAAAAAAGTGATCACAGGATTTGCCCCTTTTTGCTCTAGGACGCTTAGTTAATGAGATAGGACTAATTTTAGTTGACCAAGAAAAAACATATTTTTTGTATGGAAAAAAAGTGATCTCAGGATTTGCCCCCTTTTGCCATAGGACGCTTAGTTACAGAGATATGACTAATTTTAGTTGACCAAGAAAAAAATTAGTTTTTGTATGGAAAAAAAGTGATCACAGGAGTTGCCCCTTTTTGCTCTAGGACGCTTAGTTACTGAGATATGACTAATTTTAGTTGACCAAGAAAAAAATTACAGGATTTGCCCCTTTTTGCTCTAGGATGCTTAGTTACTGAGATATGACTAATTTTAGTTGACCAAGAAAAAACATATTTTTTGTATGGAAAAAAAGTGATCTCAGGATTTGCCCCCTTTTGCCATAGGACGCTTAGTTACAGAGATATGACTAATTTTAGTTGTCGAAGAAAAAAATTAATTGTTGTATGGAAAAAAAAGTGATCACAGGATTTGCCACTTTTTGCTCTAGGACGCTTAGTTACTGAGATATGACTAATTTTAGTTGACCAAGAAAAAAAATCAATTTTTGTATGGAAAAAAGTGATCACAGGATTTGCCCCTCGGTAACTAGGACGCTTAGTTACTGAGATATGACTAATTTTAGTTGACCAAGAAAAAAATCACAGGATTTGCCCCTTTTTGCTCTAGGACGCTTAGTTACTGAGATATGACTAATTTTAGTTGACCAAGAAAAAAATTAATTTTTGTATGCAAAAAAAGTGATCACAGGATTTGCCCCTTTTTGCTCTAGGATGCTTAGTTACCGAGATATGACTAATTTTAGTTGACCAGGAAAAAAATCAATTTTTGTATGGAAAAAAAGTGATCTCAGGATTTTCCCCTTTTTGCTCTAGGACGCTTAGTTACTGACATATGACTAATTTTATTTGACCAAGAAAAAAATAAATTTTTGTATGGAAAAAAAGTGATCACAGGATTTGCCCCTCGGTAACTAGGACGCTTAGTTACTGAGATATGACTAATTTTAGTTGACCAAGAAAAAAATCACAGGATTTGCCCCTTTTTGCTCTAGGACGCTTAGTTACTGAGATATGACTAATTTTAGTTGACCAAGAAAAAAATTAATTTTTGTATGCAAAAAAAGTGATCACAGGATTTGCCCCTTTTTGCTCTAGGATGCTTAGTTACCGAGATATGACTAATTTTAGTTGACCAGGAAAAAAATCAATTTTTGTATGGAAAAAAAGTGATCTCAGGATTTTCCCCTTTTTGCTCTAGGACGCTTAGTTACTGACATATGACTAATTTTATTTGACCAAGAAAAAAATAAATTTTTGTATGGAAAAAAAGTGATCACAGGATTTGCCCCTTTTTGCTCTAGGACGCTTAGTTACTGAGATATGACTAATTTTAGTTGACCAAGAAAAAAATAAATTTTTGTATGGAAAAAAAGTGATCACAGGATTTGCCCCTTTTTGCTCTAGGACGCTTAGTTACTGAGATATGACTAATTTTAGTTGACCAAGAAAAAAATAAATTTTTGTATGCCAAAAAAGTGATCACAGGATTTGCCCCTTTTTGCTCTAGGACGCTTAGTTAATGAGATATTTGCAATTTTAGTTTTCCCAACAAAAATTGAATTTTGTATGGAAAAAAAAGTGATCACAGGATTTGCCTATTTTCGCTCTAGGAGGCTTAGTTAATGAGATATTTGCAATTTTAGTTTTCCCAACAAAAATTGAATTTTGTATGGAAAAAAAGTGATCACAGGATTTGCCTATTTTCGCTCTAGGAGTTTAGGAGGCTCTAGGAGGCTTAGTTAATGAGATATTTGCAATTTTAGATTTCCCAATAAAAAATTAGTTTCGTATGAAAAAAAAGTTGTCACAGGATTTGCCTATTTTCGCTCTATGAAGCTTAGATATGGAGATATTTGCAATTTTAATTTCCCAACAAATAATGAATTTTGTATGAAGGCTTTGTTATGACTGTTGGGAATTTTTGGATGAAAGAAAAAGTAACTACAGGATTTGCATTCTTTCGCTCTAGGACGCTTAGTTACTGAGATATGGCTGTTTGAAGTATTCCAAGGAAATATGAAAAAAAGTGATCACATTTTAATAACTCACTGAAATGTAAGGAATTATTGCTTCATTAAACTTTCCTAATCATTTTTGTGGCTTCTGCAGTGATTTTCATATAAGGAATTGGCCTAGTTGCAATATTTCCCAGAACTACAAACGAAATTGTACTTCACCGTGTTATGGTGTACTTGGTTAAACGTTATTGAAACTGAACAAGCCACACCTCTGCATGATCAGCTATTGGGCATTGGTACAGAAATTCGAAATATTTTTGAATGTTAAGCGTGTTACCAATCAGACACAGTAAAATATAATATCATCATATTGAAATATTCAAAAGCCCACCAAGAAAAGACGTCGTCACTATCGTAGCTGATGTTTTTGAACAAATGTGATATTGAGAAGCCATTGATGTAGAATATCTTCGACTAGACAGTTAAACAGTTTCATGACACACTTACTGTGTCCCCATTCTCATGTGTGGAAAACGAATTTCATTTGCTGTCTTTATCAACGGAAGGCAAATACATCGTGCATGTGTGATTTCAAATGTATTCTTAGAAATTACACATTTTCATATTCACTCATATTCTCTGATATCCTCTTATACTCGTTCATATGGTACGTCAGTAGACGTTTTTAATTCCCGGATTATGTTCTACCACGACAATCTGCTTAGACATTTCTCCAATTGAGGTGAATGACGAAGAGGTGAAAGGTGTTATTAAATGTGAATGTCGAATAACATTATCTGTGATTAATGACAAATTCATTTTCATGATTTCCATAATATAATTTTTGTGAAATAGAATGAATGTCGACATTGTCTTGTTGTTATGCCAAACCTCCTTCAAGATGAAGAAATTGTGAATGATGCACTGTTCAGTTTGTTCCAATCATATCCGGTCACATGAATTGCTAGCATTGCCAGTTATGGAAACTGTACAATGAACAGGGTTAAATGGACTCCAGTCTAATATAACTATCGATTTTTGTGAAAACTTTTCGACAGAAAAAAAACGAATGACGGTCTGTGTTCATTCTAAATTTCCAAAAACCTAGACTCAATATAGTGGTGTGAGGTTTTCTTTCCGTGGCCAGAGGAACGTGCATATGGATAGATAGATATATGGATTGAATAAATCTTAGAATTTTACAAATAAAATGTAAAATATATACACACTGCAACTAACATTCAATTTCATTGCCCTTATAAGAACCATTAATATGGATTTAAACAATTTGTTTATTTTTTTTATCATTTCTAATTTTATACAAAATGAACAGACGATACAAGTGTGCTTGAAATAATAATGAGCTGAAAGAAATTTACAAAACAAGGAAACAGGAACGAAAGAATAACATGAAAATAAAAGTCTCAAGTAAAACAACTAAGACCAAAAAAATTGTTAACGTTTTCAACATAATAAAGATATAAATAACAACCAAATACATCGACATCGACAAGGACATGAACAGTAACAATAATAGCAACGCCATTAAAAAGAAAAACATGCTACTATTGTCCATTGACATCTACGAAATGTTACCGATGACAACATGACACGAACAGCGCTCTCCAGAATGAAATTTCCCACGACCAATAAAAACAAAAGCATCAAACCAATGACCATGGCTAAAACGATGGTGTTATTGTCTTTAACAAGAACTGTAATTTGTGAGCTACAAAATCGAGCAACGGAAATATTGACCAGAACTACTTTAATAAGTGAATGTGGGAAATCTTAGAGTTTCAATTGGTATATTCAATACGTATTCTTTGCTAAGCAGAGTAGTAGTTGTGGTAAGGGGAATGGCAGAGTTGTGGTAAGAGAGAATGGCTTCAGAGGCATTTATTATATAGAATCCTTATTATTGAAATTTTTTTTTTTGAAAAATCACTACGAGTTTATCTCAATCGTATTTAAAGAAAAAATGTGGCAACTAGAGTTGGGTTTCGGGAATTCTAGAGATATTTTCCAGATTTTTCCATCCCGAATCTCGAGAATTGAAATTTTTAACATTTCGGGATTTAACGCTGGATTACTTTTTATGCGGCTATGTTAAAAATTGTACTGATCGAATGGACAATGTAACTTGTAGGCGCGTCGCACATATGCCAGAAATCATATTTTGAAACAAAATGCCATCAAAGTATTTCCCACAATATCTCTATCGTGTAGTATCATTTTAAGTTTTTAAGTTTATAAAAAAGGATTACAGTGAAGTACCGAAGCTTGGCGAACTTTCTATTAACGAATCCATCCCCTAAGTCGAATATCGAGCAAGCCATTCGTAAAATAGAAGTTTTTAACTACTTTCATCAAACATTTTACGAAATCAAGCCCCACAATATGTACATTGTCAAATTGCCATTGCACTTTCAATCCATTGTTTTCCCCCACACGTCATTTTAAATTGGGTCGTTACGCTTTTAAGCGCTTTGTGTCATTTTAATTTTTTTAATGAAATTATACATAAACAAAAAAAAACGTTGCGTGAAAACCTTCAGTATTGTCAGGATGAAAGAAATCATCCCACATATATTTAAGCAATAATGGTTACAAAGGTCGAAAACAACACAGCTGGATATGAAAGCTGCTGTGCGAGCAGTTGTACCAAACAACATGCGATATGCTTCAAATAAAAGTTGACAGTTTTCAATAGCGATAACGTGGACTATTTGAAATGCTGTCGAAGGGGGGAAACCGTTATTACTGGAATATCGAACATTTATGTGGCAGAAATATTATATGCGAAACCAGCAAAACTCTTCGAATAGTAGATTTATAAATTGATTTTGTGGGGCAGCCATTAGTGGCGAATGTTATTACGTTTTGTATGTCGAATAAGGCACATACGAAAATGCTTCGTTGAAAGTACAAAAGCGACCAGGTGGACACAGGTGGAAATCACGCACATATTCATTGAGCCATAAATCAATCCCATTGATTCAAGAGCTGACGTATGGGTGGTGAAATAAATTGAATGCTTCTTAAGAATTTAAAAAAAATTACCTTCTCTGTCCGAGTTAGTGGGTAATGCAATTAAATGAACTTTTCTCAAGCACTCACAGAAAAAAATACGGGCCAAAAATATTCAATTACGACAATTAAGCTTGGAAATCAATTAATGTTGTAATTGAACTTAGAAATTCTTGGCGAAATCCATGTAAAAAATAGTAAAAAATTCAATTACTTATTTAAAATTTGAGTAATTGAATTCACAACTTTTGTAATTGGGAGAAAATCAATTAAAAAAGTAATTGAATTGACGAATTCCATACAAACTTCGTAATTGATTTCAAAAATATGTTTTTTCTGTGCTGTAATGAAATGTTGTACTCTGTCCATTTTAGCGTTGGATTTTCTCTCGCCGAAACCCATCACTGCTTCATTAGCTGCAGCAAGTATCCATGGTTCAGAGCCATAAAGAAGCACAGGAAGATAAGCAGTTTTTACAGTATTGTTTTAGTTGGTCCAATTAGGTCTCAGTTTTTGGATTGTTTACTTAGCCGGAAGTCTTTTTCAGACGAATTGCCCATTGTCCTGGGTCATGGCGTAATTTTACCGACTAAAACCATCTCCATCATCATCGTCCTCGCCTGCGAAACCAATTTTGGTGTTCGAAACGATTCCGAAAGTATCTTCTTTTATGTTCCTAACATTCTTCCCATTACTTCATACTCTCGTCCCTTAAGTTGTATTTCTTTCACATAGCTGCATATAATTTTCCAGTGATATTATTTGCACTCCAGTAAAGCCTTGGTCCATTAACCTAAGGCAATTGAACATTATTCTTGACATCGTAGGGAATCCAGGTGCCCGTATTTGTTTAGGCAACTCCTATGAGAACTGTCGGAAACTGGCGGTAGGTAAATGAACCCACCAAAAGTACACCCCAAAAGTGAAACGATGAAGGCCCCAGGAAATTTAACTCTAAACCATTTAAACCATTATTTAATTTAATAAATCATTTTGTGAAAATAGACTGGGATTTTCCCAGTCATGTATTTAATAATAATTTAAAATCTCTAAATTTATAATTTTAATAATCAGGGTGACAACGGTGCATTTCTTCCCTTCTACCACCGTTCAAACTAGTAATGTTACATGTCAAATTGCATCGACTTTGACCCCTATTTAATAGAGACGAATTGCTGGTCAGTTAGACCACGATTATTCTTCACCGATGGAAATAATCTCTGGTACATAATATTCTCTAATATGTCTTCATTGCTTCTAATATTGCTTCAAGCTGGCAAATGGTCCTGTTGTGCTTTGGCACTATCGGTTTTGCCTTCTGTCTATGTATCCACGAAGAGAACTTTTTTAAAATACAGAAATATTGGTAATTTATTTTTGTGTCTGAAATATTTATTTAATTTATTTAATATTAATTCCAATACAAAAATAATGTGTATTCTAATTTTGGGTCCATGGGAGATTTTTACTGGTGGCAATCGAAACCACAACCCCCACGCTGATTGGCAAACACGCTACCAACTCGCCAACCGGGGCGCTTATGTGTCTGACATATAACACGGAGAAACTGGACCTGAAAAAAACTTGAAATATGTAAATTTATATCACACCATCATGTTTTGTGTTGGGTATTACCAACTGTGAGTGTGCGTGTTTATATTGGTGTCAATGGTGATAACGTATGAAATTTAATTGAATATTCAAATGCATGGTTTTAATTAATGTTGATGCAAACACACAAAAATCACTTCATTTTAATTTTCATGCCATGCAACGGCAACATTGGCCCAAACAGACATCGGCAAATAGTCCGGGTAAACAATACGTACGTACGGACGTACCGGCGATCTCCAACATTATCCTCCAAAGATACACAAACAATCACACAACGAGCTTTGAGTTATCAAAACATATACATACCATACGTACATATATACGTACACATGTAGTACATGAGTGTGTAAATATATACAAAAGTGTTTTTTTTTCATATTGTAAGCTGTTTATATTTGCTTTGCTGGTCATCATAATGCAGATGATATCCGCGCACGATGTTGTACATGTGGTTTGCATGGTCGTATCCCCTTGTTTCCTTTGAGTGTATCTGTGTGTGTGTGTGGGTGGTGAGGCTGTGACGGAATGGATACGACCGGAACAGCGAAATTCAGAGTTTTCGTTACAAAAACACATGCTGAAAACGTGTAACACCAAGCGTTAAAATGATATTAGATATTAATTCTTTAAAAAAAATATTCAGAGTCGATGTAAAATTTGTAAATATATCACAGCCGGGCATTACAAATAAAGTCATTCTCTGGATTTTCAACGAATGCACTTTCCAATTCGGCAGTGTTGGACGGCCGTGGTGTGGTAGGTAGTGTGTGCGACTATCACACAGAAAAAGCCGAGTTCGAAACCGCAATCTTGAGGTCTTGACAAACTTCTCTGGAAAAGCATTTGCCGTTCGGAGCCGGCTTTAAACAGTAGGTCCCGGTCAGTGCGTATAGAAGTTATATCGTACACAGCTCACTGATTCGAGAGATGTTCCCCGTCTGTTCCTTCATGGAATGTTAAGGGAAATAAGTAAGTAAGTGTTGACCTAAAAAATATGCGTTGCTCTTACGGACTGCTGTATGTAGCCTCTTTACAAAAAAAACCATACAGAGGGCAGGCATCCCAAATGGTAAACTTTAGATGTGAGTAATTTACTAGACACATTTTGAAAGATTATCAAAAAATACTGTTCTTTTTCGTGGATAATACTGGCAATTTCGTAGTAAAACGCTCAGGCACCTTCACTTGGCAATATTTGGCAAATGTTGTGGGACGTCAGTCATCTATATCGTCACCTGAAATCCAAAATGACCTAACATAAAAAAATGCAAAATTGTGTTTGTTTGATTCGGGTGAAATGACAAATTCGGGTGTCTGACAAATTTGCCCGGAGTCGAAAAATTTGATCGGCTCCGAGTTTTATTTACTTACATTTCCCATAAAATTAATATAAAGTATTGAAAACAAGTTAATCTGATTATATTTTCGGTAATATGAACTCTTTAGGATATAAACGTATATAGAGTATAGGAAATTATGTTATTTCACAACCGATGTTGGAGTCAAGCTATTTGAAAATGCTGAAGTCGGAGTCTAGCAATTTCGATCGACTCCACAGCCCTGGTCCTGGGACGTTAGTTCTCTATATCGTCACCGGAAATCCAAAAACCTCAAAAAAACGCATATGTCTGTGCAAAATTGTATCCTTCAACGTCCAATGATTTCCTTGAAAATTATGAACATTTTTGTTAGGTCATTTTGGATTTCTAGTGATGATATGTTCGTTGGTGTTCACACATTAATAAGCACTACTTTACATTTCTGTGAATGAACAAAAAGTTCATTATTGATTTATTCGAATGAGTAAACATTCTTATTATTTATGTAACACAATTTCATTCATGTGGCTGCCTTGGCTGACTTCGCAGTAGAGCATACTGTCAACCTAGTTTTCCTTGGTGATGGTTTTTGGTTCTCACTAACAGCTTGCTAGGTATTCTCCTTAAGGATCTGCATGGTTAAAGGGTTATTCGATGGTTAAGATGGCCAATTGATATCGACAAGACTGCTGCGAACACGATTGCCGAGGCCGAAAGCATTCCAAATGTGAAATGAGAATGGGAGCCAAAAATTAGACATTAACCCTTCGTCAGGCACATATTTTTAGCCCTTAGTTCTGGCACATGGTGTCTGGCCAGACCATTATACATTTACATGCATTTGTTTGGAAATAAGGGCAGTTTGCCGTTAAATTTTAAATTATTATGAAGAATACATTGAATTTTTTTATTCAGAATTTTGCGGAAGGCAACAAAAACATAAATAATCTACTTTTGAATGTTGCTGACAAACAGGATTGTTGCATTTGCAGCAAAAAAAAAAGCGTGTCTTACGGCGTATTTTGTCACCTTGCTGCAGGCAAATTCTGCAATCTTTTTTGGCAGCTAATGTGTCTGGACCACTGCGTGAAGCCACATTAAGGTTTGCTATATTGAGAGGTCTCCCAAAGTACGCTTCAAATGCTATACGAGTTGTTGGTTGAGCCACAATGTGCGGATTATTGGTGCGATTTTCAACGTTTATTTGGCTTTTTGTCCTGTTCCAAGGACTTTTTTTTAATTATTAATTTATACATCGAAAGCCAACAATATTTTGGGAGATTACCTGAAATTACAGCAATGTACCTAAAATAGAAGTATGCTAAAATTAAATATATCTGGCCAGAACCATGTGCCAGTTCGAGGGTTAAACAAAAACCCAAACTTTTTTTCATTATGAAATTGAACCGCAAATATTGGTACGACAATGATCCCAAGTATTTTCTGGGCCCATTTATGGAGGGTTATCGTTTTACACTTATTCAATACAATTGAAATTTGAAAATTTAAATTTTAAAAATTCCTCATTGTAATAATCTTTTTCCCCTGTCCGTGTTAGCCCATAAATAAACTCCTCATTCTAATATCCTTGCGGCCTTTTCCCTGATTTGCCATTATTTTGCTTTTTTTTATCGGTAACAGAAATTATTATAATTTCTATGTCTAATATCCCTGCACAACGAGACTGTGGAATATGTCAGAGGCAAATTAAAAACTACTTTTATACATCTCGCATACTACTGACCTGCTTCCCGCATCCTTAAAACGATGTTACTAAACTAACATTTCACAAAAGGTTGCTGCCGTCCTTTTAACGATGTTCTCAGCTGGCTCTGTAAAATCCAATTTGGTATTTCTCCTTTGTGTTAAATTGTTCCTTTTAGCATTTTTTGGTGGTGAAATGTTAGTTCGTTTAACATTTTTGCCATACTGTTAAATCAGGGGCAACATAAAGTCCACACATCAGCTGTTGGCATACGAAGTATTTCCCAAATATCCTGTTCATCCCCTGTTCATTTGATGGTGAGTTTCTTTGTTGGTGATGTGGATGGTTTGCATATCGTTTCTCTTGTGAAACGCTTTTACTGCAGTAACATTATTGTGATGGTGACCGTAATAAATGAATTCGGAAACTTATGGCCCGACGTTCATAAAGAAATGTTAATGACCCTTAAACAAAAGAATAACAAATGCGTGACAATTTTTTGTTGCTACTTTAAAGGTGTGTTTACACACTGCACAATTCGGCGCTTTCGGGATATTATCTAAAGTATTCGTTAATGACAGACATAAATACACAATTTTAATATGATATTTAATAAGAATGGTATGATGTGGTGAAAGGGAAAATTATAGTTGGGAATAGTTTGTATTATATGTTTTCCAACATGGGAAAACGACGTATGGGTGGTGCCAGATGGGGCTTTCACTAGATTGTGAATAAAAAACTTCATCGACTTTAGTGATCGATACCTCGTTTTAATTGCAAGATATGGGACTTCGAAGCTATTAAAACTTGACATCACTTTTAACATTTTGGAAAAAAAAATGAGAGGAAAGAAAATTGTCGACTTAAATTTACAAAATATAAAAAAAGTAAATAATAGTCGGCCGTGGTGTGGTGTGTGCGACTATCACACAGAAGAACCCGAGTTCAAAACCGGGTAAGTCCATCAAACATTTTTCAGCGTCTGTTTCCACCTCGTTAATGTTGGCGACATTACAAGTAAGAGAGCAATCTCTAAGCCATGCAAAACTTCTCTAGAAAAGCATTATCCGTTCGGAGCCGGCTTTAAACAGTAGGTTGAGGTCAGTGAGTATACAAAATTATATCGTACACAGCTCACTGATTCGAGACAAGTTCTCCGTCTATTCCTTCATGGAATGTTAAGGGAAATAAGAAATTAAGAATAGAACATTTTGGACTTAAATTGAAAACTTCTATATTAATACTTAAGTTTAATTAACATGAATATAGTTTTAACATTTTCGAATTTTTTCCAAAAAAAAATTTTTCCAAGGAAAAATTAAAGTAAAGAAATTTTTCGACTTAAATTTATAAATTAAAAAAAAATAAAGTATAGAAAATAGTCGAATTAAAATTAAAAAATTTATATTAATACTTAAATTGAATTAACATGAAAATAGTTTTAACATTTTCGACCTTTTTAACATTTTTAAAAATATTTTTTTTCCGAAAAGGAAAAGGAGAAAAAATTAAGGATTGAAAATTCTTAGACTTCAATTCAAAAACCTTTGTATTTATACATAAATATAATTAACATTAAAATACTTTTAATAATCTGTGGATTGGTAAAATCACTCTAATTTAAATTCATATTTCATAAACATTCCGAATTTATGCAAGCCAACAATTTATAAGCGTCACTGCTTACATCCCCGGCGTGCCACAAAGAGTGATTAGAAAACTTAAACTGTCCGCGTGATTTACGTCAGTTTGTGGAAGCCACAAAAGCAGACCTTTACCCGTACCAATCCTTTGTGCGGGCCATGTGTCTTATCTGGTGCAGACAATCACACCGCACACGGATAACATCTGTCATAAATCTGACACAGTGTCAGTCTATGTCCATTCACTTGCTGTTTGTTTAATACCAACCAAAACTGATGGAACTCATTTTCTCAAGCCCACTTATATATTTATGGAATCTGTTGAGACACGATGGCGGTATAGCCAGTAGGCGAATTCAGAATTTTAAACAGACCGACATGTATCTTGTTTTGTCTACACACAAGCAGATTTTATCATAAGCCCTGCATATTTTAAACCTCCCTCACAATGACAAATTTATTTACTTTTGTCAGTGTTTGTGTTTGCATTACTCTCATACTTTATTAGAGCTAAATAAGTACGAATTTATTTCCAGGACAGACCTTTTTGGCTCTAAACATTGCCATCAACATAACATTACCTTCAAAATAAACCAGGTCCCTGTGCGTTGGTTTGGCTCTTCTCATAAATTGTCCGTGATACTTATGACCCAATCACTATACACGTGTTTCAGCCATTTTTACCGACAGTCCTTTAGTCAGACGTCAAACCCTTTGGCTATTTGACTTTATGGCAGTAATTAAAATTTAAGGCTGAACGTGGCTAATTCTGTGATACCCAAAGATTGTGCGTATGTGTGTTTGTAAAGGTGTTTAAGGAGAACTAAACAGTGATTCAGTTGTATGTACTCTTTAAAACCAAAAACAACGAATTTGAGTTATCAGTTATGTAACTGAATGTGAAAAAGGTTGAAGAATTGTTTATTTGTCAACCACATACAAATTAAATACGTTTAGGACTAAAGAACAAAAACAAGTGCAGGTATCATTACAGGTTAAAATCATGTTTAAAGGTGTAAAATATTCTTAAGACACATTTACGTAGTCCTTCAACATTTAAATCGTGTCATATTATTTGGTATTTTGGAAACTGTGGAAATATTTGCATGTGTCTGTGTTTTTTTTTACATTTATTTGTTGAAAATGGCACGACTGCACAAAGGCGTTTTAAAAATCAAGGTAGATTGGTTTTTATAATGATTGCTCATGTAAAGATAAATACGTTAAGCAACGTTCATTACATGAAATTTTAAAATATAAAAAAAAACGCCATCAACGTCTTTTAATGTTAATAGATATGTTTCTTTGTACGGATACCTTTAAACAGAATGACGTAGAAAACTAAAATTTAACAGTTCATATGATAGTTCATTGCAACATTTTCTATAGCACTGAGAATTTAGAGAAATTCTATTTGTGAACCCTATTTTATTAAAACAAACATTAGTTTTGATTGATTAATTTCGTAATAAGTTTAATAGTTGTTTATGTTTGTTTAATAAAATTTTGTTTGTGTTAGTACAGTTTGAGATCTTGGATTATTTTTCTTTATTTCTTTGAAATGTTAAAAAAGGACTTCAAGCATCCGTTTCGGAAGCTCTCATACTTTTTTTAATTTTAAAATTGTTTTTGCTTATTTCCGTAATTTTTACGTTTTTTTTTTACTTATGTCTGTTTTTGTCTTTTTTTCTTCTATTTATTTTTGCCTAAATGTTTTTTTTTTATAATTTAATGTTCAATATTTTTTATCGACCTTTTTCAATTAAATCGAATTTATAATTTTTTATTATCACATCGAGCTTGAACTTATTAAAAAAAAAAAAAAAATTTAAATTCATTTTTTATCTTAAATGCATTTTCGTCACACTTAAATAATATTTTATTCCACTAATAATATTTTATTTCACTAGCATTTTCATCACACTTAAATAATATTTTATTCAACTAGACTTAATTAAAGTATTATGATTGAAAATCTTTTTTTAATTTTTAAAACCCTAATTTTCCCCTTTATATTCCCATTTAAAAAAAGTTCTAAAAGGATACTACAACCGCCTTTTGACCAACACATTGACCTCTATTATCAATTCACTTACAACAACAAATTCAAACAATTGCAAAGGCAACATATAAGCATACTAACATCATTGAAATGTGACTCAATTAAGTTTAACATCTCCTCAAATCGGTGTTGCCAAAATTTCCCTAAAAAAAATCTGATTGGTCCTACCATCCGACCAAATATAAAAATTGCAACTCTTTCCGATCAAATTTGGTCGGAAATGACCAATACGGCAACACTGCCTCAAATATCATTTGCTCTTCTATTCCACAGTGTTCACTCTCACTCCCACACTCTTTGTCTATGGCGCTCTCATAAGTTCTTCTTCTTCTAGGCAAACTTCTTTTTGTTTCAGCATTTCAGTTTAGTTGCAGTTTCTCTAATGTTCGGTTGGTTTTTTGTTGTTAACTTATCGGGATTACGATTAAAATAGTATTAAAAATGAATGTAAATTGAGGAAATGAATAAATAATTTATTAACTAGTGCGGGTTTAATGAGAATATCGGATTTTGCTGTTAATTTAAGGGTGAAAAGACTAAATTTAATTGTCTGTGGTGCCGGTCGCTTAATTTCCTTTGTTGTCATCTTCGTTCGTTGCTTTATTTGTTGTCGGTTCGTTTGCTTTGTCGTTTAATTCTTGTAATTTTCTTGTGAACGTAATTCACCAATTGATGGACAATCATTGAACGTTTTAATTATTTAAGTTGAAGAAGTTTACATAATCGATCACTGATTTTCCTCTTGCAAAGGTTTTTAAGTTGTTCTTCTTCTTTAAATTGCGGTTTCCATTGGTTCTTTAGTTTTTGTACTCGTGTTGTTGTTTGTGGTGTGTTATTGTACGATTTGCAAAGGGTACATCAAATTGTGCTTGCCGCTTGTTTTCGTAACGTAATTTAGCCGGTTTAATATCATTAACTGCAAGGGAAATGTAAGTGTTTAAACTATTTAGTTGTTTCGTTGTTTATTCATTGCGTTCGTTGGTTCGATCCGTTAGTAGTCGGCCGTTTCGTCGTTTTGGTTTTTTTATCGGTTATTGTCGATGTTACTTGGATGTACGACAAAACTCCGTATCGTATGAATAAACACTTAAATCGTTATATGGAATTTACAATTTAAAAACAGAGGAATAAAGAATATGAGGACGGTAAGTTGATTTTTACACATTTTCTTGATGATTTGCAACTTATTTTTAAAAGATCTTTTTTTATTAAAAAAATGATTATTTAAGATTTTTTTTTGCTCAATTTTCACTTTCAATTTACGATTGTGATTTTTTTTTGCCAATATCGTCTTGTATCCCTATACAATAAATCCAGAGAAACCAACCAAGGTGAAAAAATATTAAAAAGTTTTTTTTTGTTATTAATTTTATTTGTAAAATAGTGGTATTTTTCTACACACATACCTTACTGACACACTACCCCTTTGTAATAAAGGGTTATCCATTTTGCTTTTTAAAAGTAAACGTAAATAAAACACATATACAATTTTTTTTTATTATATTTCTTGTTTATTAAAAAATTTGAACGTGTGAAACACTATATCATTAAATGACCACCACGCGAAGTGTTGCAAGCATTGATTATTTTGAGGTCATTTTGGACCACTTTTTGGCACATATTGGGCGGTATCTCAGCCATAACTTAACGAATATTGGTTCTTAAGTGCTCAAGAGTTAAAGGTTTATCGGCATAAACACGGTCTTTTGCGTAGCCCCACAAAAAAGTCTATTGGTGTCAAATCGCATGATCTTGGTGGCCAGTTGATGTCGTCACGAAGTGAAATTACGCGGCCAGGAAATGTCTCTTGCTATAAACCCATATTCGCTCGAGTTATGTGGCATGTGGCACCGTCTTGTTGAAACCACATATTCTCCAAGTCGTATTCTTCAAAAGCAGGCAAAAATAAGTCGGTTATCATACGACCATAACGCTCCGAATTGACGGTGACAGTCGTTTCCTCGTCATTTTCGAAGAAGTAAGGTTCAATCACACCTTCGGACCAAAGACTTTTTGTGGATGTAATGGCCTCTCTTCAAATCCACCACGAATGCCAAACAACATTTATATCTCGAAAGTGTCCTTCATTATTTTTTGGAGTCGTTATTTTTAACATTCGTTCGACATCTCCCTATAGGGATTCTATAGCATTTAGGTCCGGACTTTGCGCTGGCCAGGACAACATCGCGGTATTCGTATCAATAAACTATTGCTTCACAACACAAGAAGTATACTTAGAAGCGTTATCCTAAATTCCTTTACATTCTGCAATATATGTTTTTATTGATGTTGGTCCATTCGACCGTCTATACTGTGTATGGGGCCAACACCATATCAACTGAATTATCCCCATATAATCGACTTGATGGAGTTTCTAGGATCTAAAGATTTGTTTTGGGGCCGTCTTACATAACATTTCCATTAGATTCAAACAAATTTAACTTTGATACGTTAATCCATAGAATTATTGTTTCAAAAAGTAAGGGATATCTTCTGGTGCTCTTTTGCCAACAGTAAGCGTTTCTTAATATTTTTGCTGAAAACGTGAGATATGTTTCGTGCAATGCATCCATCTTCTCTTAATCTACGTCTGATAGTTCTACATGAAATATTTCGTTAAATTTGTGGAGTTACGATAGGATTTATTTCATCAGAGGTCAAAAATAAATTGGGTTTGCTCGTTCTACAAGTAACTCTCTCGTGGTATTGAGTTGTTTTTCTTGGTTTTGGAATTCTTAAGTGGTTCCTCGAAACTTTAGTTTTTCAAAAAGATTGCATTGCTCAAAAAAACATTTCCTTTGAACAGCAAAACCTTTTTTCAATGACAGACATCGACTGATTTTCTTCGTAATAGCAGCGTCCAATCAACTCGCAAAGTGCTGGAGTGCATGACATATACATTTATAATTTTCTTAAAGGTTTGATTAATCATAGTCATCGCTAAACCAACCACTTACATTCACATCAATCTGTAACACCCAGGTCGCTAATAATATCAATGCCGTTTTTCTTAAAACATTAGAATGATATACCATGAATTGGCATTGCCAGATTAAAAAACACTACTCTCAGTTTTGGGTAAAACACCAAAAAAAAAACCAAAGACTTTTTCATATATTACACAATCCATTGCCCACCCTCTCGCTCTGTCTCACTGGATCAGTCACAAACAATTGTACGGTTTTAAAACAACTTAAAACGGAATTTCCGTAAGAAAAAAAGAAGCCTTCTAATTTTCTATCCGTAATCATTTTACAAACCAAATGAATGACGGATACGTTTACAAAATTGGTTCTTCAATATTGGCCCATTTTACAATCTGACCGTTTATTTTTTTCCTTTTCATAGTTCGAACACGAATGCTTTGCAACATCTCTCGTATGCTGCTTGGTTTTGCTGCTCCTTTTTTCAATTTCCCTAAAATACGCATTTATTTCATTTAAGGGGTTTCTGTTTTATGTTCCGTTGATGCCGCTTTTTGTGTTTTCAAGGAAAATTGTTTTGTGATGGTTTGGGTTCCCAATACATTCTTCTGTGGGTTTGGCTATTGAGTGTAAGGGGAGGGTTCTTAAGGAACAGACAATCCGAGATTTACAATGGCATGTAAGGAATGGTAATAACAAAATTAGCCAATCAGTTAGAGAACGAAAATGGAATCACTAGCTTTGATTATAAGTGTGCAATCAACAAATCGATTTTGGTGAATTTTTGCCATGCATTTGAGGGGGGTCGGATTAATTCAAATGGAGTGTGGAGAAAAGTTTGTATTGTTTTTTTTTTTGGGTCATTTTATGGGAAATCAAATAGAATTGAAGACAAATGAAAATGAAATTGGTCGCAGAATGATGACATTAAAATAGCATCACTCACATAGACGTGGTAGTGGAAACTTTTGCTAAAACGATTTTTAGGCCGAATTCAGAGACCTAAAAGCGTTTTTATTATCTAGAAGTATTTGAAGGATTTAACCTAGTCGTCGTTAGGAAAATGTGTAAGTTGTTAATGCAGTGTGTCGTTTAGTTTAACAATTTGATGTAGGAAACTAAAATCGTCTTTGCTATAGAGTTTTTTGTCTAAAAAAATTCAATAATCAAATAGGAAATAGAAAATATCACTGATGAGTTTATTTTCATTCTGAAAGTATTTTGCCTCTCCTGTAAAATTGTAATTGAAGCAATTTGTTTTTCTGTAATACAATTTATAGATTATTAAGTACACATGTTATAATTTATAAATATTTTATAAGAAATGATAATATGACTCCTGTTTTCAATTAACGCATTTACCACAAATCTAACACCGTCCCTCCCCCAAAAAAAATATAATTTTTACACCTCAGCTGTATCTTATCACGTTTTCAATTATAAACAAGTCCATAGCATTTATGAACAACGTAAGACCTTAAGAAGAGCCTTAGCAAATTGCACAGGTCTTCATTCCTAAGTAATTCCACTACCCATTCCCATATACAAATATCTCTTCAAGACGCTACTTATTCCAAGGGAAACAAAAGAAAATAAGTTTTTCCCACGCACAACTTTTGTATGAGTGTGTTAAATATTTATCCTACCGCACGACTTGAGATTTACCTTTTTGGTGGCGGAAGTTGTTGGCGTTAACTTTGGCGGTGGCATGATTAATATGCGGCAACAACATCGTATGTCTGTATCTATATGTGTGCATTCTTATGTTTATTCAGTCTAAGTGCTTACGTATTAAGATATTTAGAGAGGTGTGCCCCTGACACTTCCTGGCGTACCTGTTGAGATATTGTTATCGGTGTTTAGATATTAATTTGAATAAATTGTTGACGATACCGACGTATGCATGTATGTATGTGTGTTATGCGTGTATGTCAATGTGTACCACTGAAATTCATCGAGTGCTAATTGAGCAAAGTGGCAAATAAACACGAACTGTACAAGAATCTCGCATGTAATTGCACGTTCAAATGATAAGTAATTGGCCAACATAACTCAGGCGAGGTATTTTGAACTTTGTAATCTCAAGAAATTTTTGCTAATTAAGTTCAATGTAGGAAAACGAAAGTGACAATTTTGTTTTCCCTAATAATTGTCTGTTTACCTTTCGCATTTGGTGCGTTAGAAATGATTTATATGAGAAATTAAGCAAGTGTCGGTGTTGGGTTTTTAGAAAATATATGTCATAACGAAGAAATTTTGTAACAAATAAACAAAACCAAATGGAATTAAAAAAATATATAGCTAATGAAAAGAATTAGCACCACACAGACAATTGTAAAATATTTTCCAATTTAAAAAAAAAAATCACAAAAAATATTTTTTTTTATTTTATTTCAAAGAACAAACGCTCCCTTTTCAACACCATGCGACAATTTAACATTATTTTATTTGACTTTAAGAAGATCATATACACATGAAACAATAGGGTGTATTTGCTTCAACTCTGTTTACGACATTTATTCATTTTTAAAAGACCTCAAACTTTTAAAGAGATAACAGTTTTTTAAAATTTTATTTAAATATGTCTACCCGTCATTGTACATGGGTGTCAAACGAAAGAGGACAATCTCTAGAAATGAAAAGAAATTTGTGTTTTGACCAAAATTTCCCTTAATTGTCTCATATCTTTGAGATCTTCCAATACATCTTTTCATAAAGGATGGAATTATAAAAATGACAATTTGTTGATGTTGTTGCATAAAATAGGTCTTTCACAGTGTCCCACAAAAAACGACTTACGGTGTCAAATCGCTGGTCAAAGGTGGCCTATAGACAGTGCGGATACGACTGTTAACACCATGACTTCAATCACCGCCCACGAAAATATGTTAAACATTCCTATGAAGCATTTCCAGCAGATTTTTCAAAGAATAAAATCCGCTCGAAGGCTTCTCGCCGATCACTTGAGGATTTTCCTATCCCCATGTGCGTCAATTTTGAATGTTAACATAGTCGCCGAGATGATGAAAACGTTGCCTCTGAAAAATATTTGATGGTCTTACCGATCACACTACGACCGCCCAGAAAGTCTGGAAACACAAATCAGTCAGTGTATCACGATATACCAGGGATGGACTATTATCAGCTGTTCGGTGCTTGGTTTCCACAGTAGCACAGCCATCAACGCATGCATAAATTCATTTAATAGAGAAAAGATTAAAAGGATTCTGATATTGAAAAAATCTGAAATGATAAAAAAAATGAATTGATAAGCAATAAGCATTTAAGCTTATTGTTTGTCTGTAATCCCAAGTCCCAGGTCTGTCATAATACCTGCTAATATTCCAGGCTACCAATAATGTACTGCAAATAAATAATAAACCCTGAAAATATGCTGATATATATTTTGTATTTGCTTAAGTTTTTCTCTGCAGGATTTAGTATGTAGAATAAATGATTAAGCAATTGAATATAGATTAAGTTGTTAATGGTAATAACACGTCCCAGTGGACACAAATACAAACACAATCAGGATGAAGGATACAGGATATTGGACAATTTCGGTTTTATTTACACACACACGAATGTAAATACATGAACGCCATCGACATGTTTGCTTGTGTGTGTGTGTGTGAGAGAGAGATTTGTGATTAAATGGAAATATTTGAGGAAATTTGGCAAGAACAATCTTTATTTAGTAATAGTTATTTGCTGGAACAACATTTCATTAATGACATCAACAGATTTGTCGGCAATTTAATCAAATTCAATCACAAGGAAAAGGGAGATTTCGATTTGCTCGCAAATAGTAATATTTACGGAATTAAATAATATCTCAGAAGTTAAACAAGAAACTTCAGTTTTATGTCATAACCACCCTGTTCACTTTAAACATGTTTCCTGACGCCTTCCACGGTCTACTCCATCCAATAGTCAGCCTGAAATTACTAAGAACATCAACTAAACGCTTCACTCTTATTTCACTTTGTGATGGCATTTTTTTTGTCAACATTTTAAACCGATATGAAAACTTTCTATTTATACTCCAGTTGGTACTGGTGCCAGAATGAACAAACGACGACGAGTATCATGCATAATCCATGAGCATCTTGCCTAGTGTTGCAGGCATGTGTTATTTCAAGACATGTGCATTAATCTCGATGCGACAAACTTTACTAATTTCTACGGATTTTTGAAAAGTTTCATGATGTTGTTGCTGCTGTTGTTCGTATTCTTCTAAACAACGCCAATTAAGAATGCTAAAATGCAGTACACATATCTACACATACCTACCTACCCACCTGGCTGATGTCAGTCTTAAATGTATGAAACAAGAAACGAGAAATACCTCACATCAGACAGCATCGGAGCTAGGGGATTCTGCGTGTGTGTGTCTGTGTCATATGGAGCGTACATGTGGGAACCGCATTTGTTAAAAGTTAAGCAACAACTTTATTCGGGGAAAATTAGTTTATGAACATCAAAAAGTTGACAAACTTATGAATGCATTTTTGTTGTTGTTAATTTACAACAATGAGGATGCTTTGGTGGGAGGACATTAATTATAGAGTTCAGGCTTGAATTGGTACTGACTGGGCCGAATCCTGTCAAACTATGTAAAGGCTACAAACCCTGGTTCTGGTCTGCCAAGGGATGTCGAAATTATGTCGTCTTTTTAATTTCCACTTGGACTGGCAAGTCTTTATTCCTCAACTAATTACAAATTGATGGGGTTAGCGAGTGTAAGAGTCGTGAAGCGGACTTCGGTCATTGGTACAAATATACAGTGCCGATCAAAAAAAAAAAAAAATAGCACCAAAAAAATAAAGTATAAACATTCATGAATTTAAATTAATAGAAAATCGGATATATAGAAACAAACAGTTGTTCTATTCTACGGAAAGGAATCGACATATACAATAAATACTTGTGGTTTCTGGCTTTTAAATATTTTCCTACATTGCTATCCCACATAAACTCTTACAAAAAGATGGCTGGTAATGACAATGACATTCATATTTTATAGGAACATGTGTCGTGCGTGTTTGTTATCTTTTCAATATTTTTCAATATTTGACTGTGATAAATATTCGCCAGAAGTACAAATCTAATGTACGGTCGGCCATATTCGTTTAGTAGTAAATCGAAAAGGATGTTATAAAACACAGCGGTTATTTCCAAACTAACAACTTAATGTTGAAAACTTCCTCATATGGGTAAATAATTGATGAAACATATGACAGATTGATGACTCTCATGCATATTCTTACATAGGGGTACAATATTGCGGATCTGTCATTCAAAAGTATCATGTATTCGAGATGAATACATTGTATTTGGATATACACGTACATGTGTGATACATTTGTATACCCAGCGTGCAATTTTGAAAAGACTTCTTATAAAATATTGTTTAAAGCATTTTGGGAAAAACATTAGTGAAAGTTTTTATATTGATTCTCAGAAATTAAAAATGTGTCCACACAGCCTCTCTCAGAAAGACTTTTAAGTGATACTGATCGCAAATTGCCCACATTATTCCCTCAGAGTGTTGATTGGAAAAACCTTAAGAGCGACGAAAGTTATTCCTTCTTACCTTCTTATAAATACAGATTTGGTTGGTTGGTTTATGAAATTACTTTACATATTACCTACATACCAGCTGACAAGAGAATAAATTACTGAACAGACGCAATCGCGAATGTTTTTCGACATAGTGTCAGTAAACAAAAACAAAATAGACATCAGTAGACAGTGACTAACGAAAAGTAACATCAGCTCTAAATTATTGAAAATGTAATATTTGCCGTGTGATTTATTGTAATTTGTTTTTCCCCTGATGATAATAATAAAACTTCAAAAAAAAACCACAACATCGTTTTCCCATGACCATAACCCTTAAATGTGCTGTGTGTCCTGTAGGATACAATCAAATTTTGATTTAGTCGCACAACACAGCCTACCGGTCCAACTTTTATGATAGGGAATCACACAGTCCGGTGCCAAAATAACTCATAATTTATTAAATTGTATAAAAAACTAGGAAATTGGTGAGACTTTTGTGGTTGAAACTCGTAGTATACTTCGCGCATTTCAGGGTTAAGCCAAACTAAAACCACAATAATTTAAAATGTATATATAACAGGTGGCGCAAAAGTATACTTCCGATGTTTTTTGGCTGTAATTAAAAAAAAAATTTAAAACTTTGATTCTTCTTGTGGATTATTTTTATTTGGTCTTTTAATTTTTTTTACATCAAGTCGAGAATACGATGTCATGTAAATGGTCGCGGCAGAGTTGCCACTGACACTAGGGGCCAATCGCAAAATTTATAGAATTTTCTGATAGGAGGATTACTTTTGCGCCACCCGTTATATAGGTCAAAAAGACATAATAACAACAACAACTGAACATTGTAACAATACTTAAATGGATCGATCAATCAATGTCGGCCATTTAAATATTAAAGAGTATTTCATACATCACCACTTCTAAGGTGGACCATTCTCCAATTTCCAATGGAGAAAGTCCAAAGTCCAATTTCAGCACCTTATTTCCTCTAACATTCCATGAAGGGGAACTGAATGGGAACTTCTCTGGAATGAGTTACGTTTTGTATACTAAGTGACCTTTTCTAGAGGAGTGTTACATGGCTTAGAGTTTGCTCTCTTACTCGTAAAGTCGCCAGCACGAGGTGGAAGTGTGTGGTTGGCTATAGACATACCACCTCATACGACTGGTCTCGTGGTGTCAAATCGGTGCGGCCTGTGGGCAGTGCCATGAATTTTTATTTTTTGTTTGTTGCTCATTTTTCGAATAAAAAAATATTTTTTTCGCATTAAATATTTTGATAGTTTCAAAATTTTGAAAAATAAAATTATATTTTTTTATATTGCTCATTTTTCGAATAAATATTTTGATAGTTTCAGTTGACATTGTCGAACAGTATCTCATACATTTGAAGAGCTAAAAACCATTAGTCCTGCGGCCCGCCCAACAATCAACTTTAACTCAATAATTTTTACTAGATCCAAACTTTTAGACTTTTGGCCGATTGAATGTGAATGTGTGTGCCATCCCATTAACAACACCTTAGAATGATAATTAGAGGGGATATTACCAGCTCTTAAACAGCATCTGCCTGTTCTTTGAGCCAAATTCGACAATTCTGTTTATTCACTTAGCGATTTAGCTAAAAACAAACCTTGGCAGATAAGGTTATTTATGAAAGGTTATATATAATTTGTCATTCTGTTTGCAAACATCTTAATATATATTTGCCCTCGACACTGATTCACTGACTGTGTCACGCAGTACGTAGGAATTTAAATAGGCATTCTATAATTCTATAAATAATAATAATAAAAAAAATAATATTTTTTTTTTGTACAGAAATTGTGTTTTCCCCAAATTTTTTTTTACACATTTTTTTTTTACAAAAATTTTTTTTTCAACAAAAAATGTTTTTTTTACAATATTTTTTTTTCAACAAAATTTTTTTTTTCCACAAAAATTTTTTTTTCAACAAAATTTTTTTTTTCCACAGAAATTTTTTTTCAACAACAGTTTTTTTCCACAAATTTTTTTTTTCCAATTTTATTTTTTTTCAACCAATTTTTTTTTTCCAATTTTATTTTTTTTCGAAATTTTTTTTTACAAAATAGTTTTCTCAAAATATTTTTTACAAAATTTTTAAAATTAAGTAACAAATACTTTCTCAAGCAAATTAACGGGCGCCATAGGCGCATTACAACTTACTAGTCTTGAAATATTGTTCTAAGATCATAAGTAGTTTGCAAGTATTTGTCTTGGAGTGCATTAGGAAGTCCTCCACAAAAACTCTTGCTTTTGTCACTGGGTATACTAAAGCGGGAAGTGTATACCCACACATATACACACACGACAAACACAGAAATACCACCAGCATAATGCATAAATACATGCAAACATTCAAAATATCAGCGGGTGTTCGAAATGTAAACCTTTAAATTCTTTTAGACTATCTACCCAACAAATATCTCGAATGACAACTAATAAGCAAATGTTCTTATATGCGAATACACTTGCCGTTTTATGTACTCCGACATATGTGTAAATATATGCAGGGGCATATTGGTAATTTGCATGCTACAGTGGACAGTATAATGGATTTTGTATATGGTTGTCACAAAACCATTACTTTAAATCTGAATATTTGTAGGGTAGCTGATGAGGACAGACTGACGTTCTATTTCAACATTCTGTTTGAATTAGATATTTTGTCAGGATTTTCAATATAACATAATAATTCTAACACTAGGCAACATATTCCGAACAATTTGTAGTGCTCTTTCTCGGTCTGTAATTAATATAGATAATAATTAATAATCGTAATAATTACTAATTGAACTACATTTTTGTTAGAGGTACAGTAATGATTAAATTACGATTATATTCAGTTTTTCAAGACATATAATTGATTACAATTACAAATAATCTAAAAGTAATCAGGATTACTTTCGATTACTATAAATAATCAAAACTAATCAGATAATAATCCGACTACTTTCATAGATTACTTTCGACTCTTTCTGATTATTCAAAGTAGTTGGAAGTAATCGTGATTACTGTCATTAAAAAATATGGTAATGCAAATGATCCACATTCACTGTACGGTATCTACTCTTACACATATGCCCAACAGAACCAAATGTTGCCATTTAATCATATATTTTAAAAAAAAAAAAACAACTTTCATACAAAATCACTGCCAGTATGTGTTGAAAAGCAAATCCCTTTAAACTAAGCAAACAACGAACAAAATCCATATGAGTGAGAGTATTGACCCAAATTCTGTGCCATTTTACTTTTCGGTGGGGAAAAATATCAACACAATGTCGAAACTTTCAATGATTTCAGTCTGGCGGTAAAGAAACAACAATAGAAAGTTACGAGCGGTTCTTGTGTTTAGTATTCCGCACTGGTATGGATGGCAATATTTCAGTACGTGATCATATCATATGACTTTTTCCGTAAGTAAACAGCAGGATAACAATGAATAATTTATTCTAAATACTCTGTTCATAAGTCGCATCCTTCTCAACCAGACCCTCTCCATCCACATTGCCACAACTACCGCATCTTAACCGAAACATAAAAAAAGATACACTTACGAGAAAGCTACGGATTTGGGTTTGGATCGAAATAAAGGCTTTAAGAGCCAAACAATATTTTTCTAAAATTACGACTATTTGCAGAGATGTTACATGCCATGCTCCGTTTGGTTCTCCTCAATGGGGGTCTTGTTTGGTGGGTGTGCAGCGTGGTCTGGAAGGGGGGACGGCGGAAAGTGCGTTGTATTTGAATTACCATTTATGTGAAATGCGTTGGATTTACTCGGGTGGTATTATGTTAAATACGCATTGCTCTTGGAACAGAGCAGAGATTTTTATTGTTGTTAGCACTGCGAGACATCCTTGTGGAAGTGCGAATGTGAGCGGCAACCATGTGAGTGTGTTTGAGATTGCGTGGTTTGAAATCGCGTGAATTATTGGGTATATGAAGATGAGTTGTTGCGGTAGAACTCTGTTGGACTAAATGCTTTTGTGGTTTTAAGGACAACATAAATCAGTTGGAAATCTAAGGGATTATGCGGAAACTAAGGCGAATATTGAATCTCTTATTTTCTACACGCTGCAGGAAATTATTTTGATGAATGTAAGGGAATGCTGGTGTTCATAGACTTATTTGGTTTCCATGTGATTCCACGAAATGTCGTACACTGAGTGTAGAAACCACGAAATGTGAATAGTATTGCGATTACAAGTTATTTACTAACGGTATATTTTAAAATATGATATTACTTATGTAATAACTTATTTCCTTACCATTCCCTGAAGGAAAAGATGGGAAACTACTCTCGAATCAGAGAAGGGTATTAGTTTTTTCTAGAGAAGTTTTAAATGGCTTGAAGATTGCTCGTTTACTCGTAAATTCACCAGCATGTGCGAGGTGGAAATGAAATTATGCCCGGAAATATAGACAGTTTGGACATTAGGGTTAGTCACTTTTTTTGCGGCAATTGCTCCTTCCACTAGTTTATAAGGGCAGTTGTACTGATTACAAAAATTTTAATATTAAGTCATTTGCGTGCAAAAAAATCCCGCACCGATTGCAATTAGTGTAGCCCAAAACAAATTTTTTGAATAGATTCTTTTTTTAATTTTTGAATTTAATTATTCTTTTTTTTTAAATTAAAAAATTTTTTTTTTTTAATTTTTTAATTAAATTTTTTTTTACTATTTTTCAAAACCGGTGATCGCGGACACTTCATCTCATCTCGAAAAAATACAACATAATCAAATATTACGATTTCTTTTGGAAAACCACGACTACGATTGGCAAAAACAGTTGGAAATGAGTTAGAGATGGGACGAAAAACTGGTCAAGACGGGATAAAAAGGGGTACAAAATTAAAATAAACCGAAACCAGTTTTTGGGAAAAACATGTGGATAATTGTTCGAGAAGGGACGAAAAAGTGGCCAAAACGTACCAAAACGGGTGAAACGAATTTTTGCCAACAACAATGAGATGGGACGAAAACGGGACAAATGAAGAGAAAACAAATATGTGTAAAAAAATTGTTGTCGACTGGAATGATTACAGTTTTGAAAGAATTAAAAAAGTTGACGTAATGATCCAAAACTGATGAAATATATAAATGAAAAATAATTTACAAAATAATAAGTAGATATATGCATGGAAACTGCAGTTAGAATAGGGTGGCAAAGGAAATAAAAAAAGTGGGAAAAACTAAATCAAATTAACGTGAGGGGCGAAAAACTGGACAAAGAAGAAGCCAAACAGGTAAAATATAGAAAGGGCCAAAAAGCACAGAGGTTTAAGAAAATGAGCTAACAATTCGAGGATACTGAGGAGACTACAAAAAGGGTGCAAGACGAGTAACATATTTTGAGGAATCATAAATGGCTAGAAGTAGGAAAAGAAATACATTTTTCGAAATTGATGCAGGCTAGATGGCAGAAGTTGCAAAAAAATAAAAAAGGCGGCCAACAATTGGAAAAATTGGTTTTCACTCCGTACAAAATATATTTTTTCTAAACTAACGCAATTAAACAAATAGTTTGTGTTTTACTAGACAAGGGAAATTTACGCATACGAAGTAGCGGGCATTTGCTAGTCTGGTATATGACTGAAAATGACGTCTACCTGTAGCTTGTTTCGATTTAAAACAGGCGGTTCAAAATGCTACACAGAGAAAAAAAAACATTGTTAATTCAACAACTTTTCACTTTTAATGAAATCACTGTTGACTCAACAAGAAAGTATTTAACTCAACAATTATCTTGTTGAATTTACTATTTGACAACTGAAGCACAGCCGCGAATAACGTTGTAAGTTACAAAATTCAAATTGTTCACAAATCGAAAAAAACGTTTAAAAAGCGGTAGACAATTTCAAGAATTTTTTTATTAATTTATTATGGAAGTGCATAGATTTAAAAAAATATTTTATTAAAAAAATATTATTGAATACTATTATTTGTTTAATTATTATTTAATTATAAATGTTTAAAATGGAAAAACGTTACATATCCAAAACTCATTGGTTGATAAAACGTTATTCCACGTTGCGCAACAGAGTGTACGATGGCATTTAAAACGTTATTCATCTTAAGAAAAAATTCTTAGTTATATTAGACTGTTTTCTGTTTTTAAATAAAGAGTATATTTTATTTGTAACATAATCAGGAATTCAACATTAAAACAAAATTCATTTCAGGAACATAAAAAAAATATTTCAAAAAGCTTAAAACAATGTGTATGTTTGCTTTTTATTATTCTTGACTTAACCGCAGATTGATTTATAGAAGTCGGCGTACTTCTCAGGCAAATAGGATGCCATTGCAAGGAGATCCTTTTTCTTCTCATCACTTAGTTTAATTGGTTCGTCCCGAAGAAGCTGCATCGCAAATTGTGACAAGTTACGTGTTCTTTTAGAATATAATTTATAGCTCGACCACGTTGCGTTGAGAAATGCTTTCTTCTTCTTTGGGGCTCGCTCAATTCTATCAAAGATGATAAAACCGCTTGCTCGTTGTAATTTTTTTCATAAAATTTACAAAAGTGTTCTTTTACTTGACCTATGGTAAACTTTTTGCAAAAAAAGTAGCATAGGCAGTCACAGACCTGTAAAAAGAGAATTCAAATGAAAAAAACGTAATATTCACTTAAAACGTTTTTCCACATTACCTGTTCTGAAGCGTTTTTTGGAGGTATACTCTTATTTTTTCTTGAAATATATGAATTTCCACTATTTCTTAACCTTTTATTTTTATTATCCCTCCAATTTTCTACATTACATTTCCTTTTTGTGCCTCTGTTACACTTATCAATTGCTTTGGACAATTCCGTTCTTATCATTTTTTTCGAACCTTACAACGTTCTTCCACTGACTGACTCTTTCGAATTGCATTTTGAAAGCGATAAAGTGCAAAATTTTGGCTGATTTTGTGTTAGAGCGATGTAAGAGAGTAGTGTTAACAGTAATTTGCAAAAAAAACGGTTTTGTAAAAATTGGCTTTTACAACGTTATTCGCGGCTGTGCTTCAACTGTTGGCTTAACATGGAAATCGCTGTTGCCCCTAATTTTAGAGCGTATCTATTTGAGTCAACAGTAAAACCTTTGCTTTAAATGCTTTCACTTTTAAATTAACATTTTCAAAAACTGCCATGTAAATCCAGTTTTTTTTAATAAATTTTTTAAAGGTTTAAGTATTTAAGCCAAGAAGAAACCTATTTGGATTTACATGGGCAGATGGGCAAGCATTAGTTTTTTCTTTATTGTGATTTTCTATGTTCGGTGGAGTACTCTACTGGCAGCAGTTCTCTTTACAATTGTAGAACTTTTGCCATAAGTATAAACCCTGATCATGGTAAAAATGAAGTAGCGTTCACCGAAACTGCGCAGTCATTCTAGCTGCAACTAAAGATCACTATAACTATGGTTTTTGCTTTTCTTTTTCGTATTAAATGAATTTTTTAAATCAACAAGGCAACTTTTAAGAAAATCAACAGTGCGGACTATTTAAAACAACAATATTACTTTTAAAAAAACCAAAAGCGATTACTTTTTAAAACAACAAGGCAACTTTTAAGAAAATCAAAAGCGCTCATCGAAACTGCGCAGTCATTCTAGCTGCAACTAAAGATCACTATAACTATGGTTTTTGCTTTTCTTTTTCGTATTAAATGAATTTTTTAAATCAACAAGGCAACTTTTAAGAAAATCAACAGTGCGGACTGTTTAAATCAACAATATAACTTTTAAAAAAACCAAAGCGACTACTAGTTAAATCAACAAGGTTACTTTTGAATAAAGCAACAATGAAATCGCAACAATGAAATCGGTTCAAATGCCGAAAGCTTTTGGGTTCATTTTTACTACGAAAATTGTTGGATTAAATGCTAGATTTGTTGGATTTACTAGTGTTTTTTTCTCTGTGTACCCAGACACCTTTGCTAGATGGTTTTCTCATTACACGGGACTCCAAAGTGAATAGTTGGCTGACGTGCATATTCATTAGAATTATCCAGATTTTAACTTCGGACATTATTGGACTTTTAATTAATTTTTATAAGAGACCTCTTAGTCAAGCATTTGTTTTGGTGCATCAGTTGGAAAATGGCTGTACCATATAGAACGAAATGTTACCCTTGAAGTCGTCTTCTCGGGCTCTTATGGGTTTGGAATTGGGAGTATATGTGATAACCTAGCCTGTCCAGAGTTATTTGTGGTGACATGGAAGGCAGGGAAAAGGGGGATTTCTTCAAGACTTCACCTTATTACACACTAGCACATTTTCCAACTTCAAAATCTTGAACCAATGGAAACCTCTAAAATCTGATAGCTAATGATGGTAGAAGAAAAAACCTAGCTGAGTTTTGAATTATTAGCTAAGGTTTTTTTATAATTTATTTTTAAATTTTAATTTAATCTCGTGAACTATTTGAAATATGGCTTGTCCCTCTTCGTCAAATTTTCAGCCCTTGATTAGATCTACAAATGTTGCCTTGATATAAAATCAAGAAGCGGTTAGAATGTATCCATGTACAGTCGAATTCGGTTAAGAATCTAGAAATATTTTTCACTTATGCGAGATTTTCAATAAAAAGGACTTCGTATAATTGAACCTTCTTTTATTTAAACGAATGGAGTCTGTACTTTTGAAATTGTTATATGAAACGAACATTGAGGCTCAACTATTAAAATCTACGTATGTAAAATTTAAATTCAATATTAATGAGCTTAGATGAAAATAGTCACTTATTTTCATTTGGTTGAGTTGTCTCAAATGTGGTTGACAAATACTTTTTCTTAGATCATTTGTTTTACATTGATCATATTTCTCTCTCGTACATAGGACGTCTCATTGTAATGACTTGTTTGAGAGGCTATACCAACATGTGGCACTGAAACTGGTGCAAGCTGAAAGAAATGCTCCGAATTGGGAAATATCTTACAAGTAATGAACTGTGAACTGTTTACTGGCACTGACGTAGTCGGCTGCACCAAACTCACACTTACATTATTTTTTAAACAGTTCAACAATACAAATACTCAGCCTTCCTCTCAAAATTAAATTAAAATAATTCTGTTGCCATGAACATTGGTAAAGCAAAGTTTTTCTATGGAAGAGGGTCTGAAGAAATACTCCATACCGACATGAGAACAGTGTCTTCGCCCCAAAAATATACACGACTTTAACTAACCACCACCACCTTGACAAATTTAATTGAAACAAAACCTCTGCACGAGTTCCCCTCCTTTCACGTCACATTCTTTCGGTCTCTGTGCACAATGTTGCAAAAAATAAAAGTAAAACACAACATTTTAACACCGATGTCAACATATTTGCCCCCGTCATTTTCAAGTGTTGACGACTCGAAAAGATAACAGACACTCCAAAGCAACATCGCCGCATGCTACAAATGCGAATTGCGACGCAACAGGAAGGAGCATGGTTGAAAGAAAAATACAGATTTTGTTTCAAATTTAAATTAAATTCAATTAAAGAGATTTCGTTTTTAATTTGTGTTATCACAAGTGAAAATAAAAGATAAGGCAGAGTTAATATGAATCGTTTTTTTTTTCGGTTTACATACGAATGAAAATTGGGTTTTGTGCTCTACTTTGTGTATTTGGCAATTTGTGGATGGGAATTAGAAAATTAATTTAAATTGAAAGAATTGCATATGGTTTTTGGGGTGGATGCCCAGGGCTGGCATCAGCATGTGGGTGATGTGAAATGGATGTTTATCTTTTCGAAAAACTTTATAAAGTACTGAGAACAATGACTTTATAACCTGGGCAGATTTAAGATATATATTTCGAAATTTTACGCATGAGCCTGAACCTTCTTGCTTGTAATACTATGAAGGGTTTCCTACAGTTGTACATGGTCCGTGGCCTCAAAATCGGCTATTCTGACCATGTTAACGAACAAAACTGCCTGCATTTGGTGATTGGTAAATCTGCACGAGTTTGTCAGGAATTTCGGATGACGTATATAGGACTTTGTAGTGCTCAACAGAGACTACCCGACCCTCTATGTCTCTTAATGCTAGAATTTAGATACAATTCGGTCCGATCCAATCCAAACTACTAAGCGCTATTAAATACTTTTCAATATTTTTATTTGAAATTTATCCAACACATAATAATAGAGCCAAACGAAAATTTAAAACACAAAAAAATAAAACAGCTACAAACCGTTTTTTTAAGAAAAATTTATGAAAATACAAAAACAATTTTTACACATTTTATTTAACAAAGCTTTTTAAAACTTTTTAAATTTTTCAAAATACGGGGTAAAACTTAAAGATTTCCCCATTAAGAATTAAAAATTATGCCAACGACGAGCTATCCTCCATACAAATGCAATTAATTTGAGCTCATCGTATTGTTCTAAACAATTTTCCTCCATTTTATGAAAATGCAGCAACATGAATTTTCCGCATCACATGAAGTTGTGTGCTGAGTTTTCCAAGATAACTGCCAGTATTTCTATGAAATATAGCAACGAATACGATTTAAGAACATATCGCTCATTTACTTCAACAGTATCACAACTCAAAATACGATATTTTTTTCAGGAGAGCCGTTTACGGTATTCAATTGTGCCTTAGTTAGCAAATATAGGGAACAGATCGTAGGTTTCCCGAATAAACCGGAGCCCCGACATATGTATGTATTGTTATTCACGCCAAACAAAAATCAACTTAAAAAAGAGATGTAGATATTTTTCTTGGGCAACAAAATAAAAAGGGAATTTTGAATTGTGACACTATTGAAGTAAGTGAGCGTACGTACTCGCTTAATTCGTCGTATAAAGTTAGCTATGACTTACTGCGTAGTACACAGAGTTCGTTGAATGAAATAATTGTCTCAAAGTAGCGCAGTGTGGAGTAAATCATTGGCAAGTACAAATTAAATATAAGAAGGTTAAATATATAGGGTAGAAGTGGCTGTCATTTAAAACGCACACATACTAAGGACCATTGTAATACCACGGGATTCTGGTACATCTTATACGGCTATTAGCCTAGTTAGTTCCCTAGCGTCGTAGGCCCGATCCTCCGGAGATATAGTTAGATATTTTGTGTCTTATTTTAGTAGACTAGTCCCTATCAAACTAATCTCAGCTGAACAGGACATCTCTGAGGTCGTTTATTGTGATCTCCTGTATTCCTGCGATGTTCGAGAAGAAATGTGCTCCTTAAAAAATATGAATCTCCTCAAACAAAGAGCTGGCCAAGACCGTATGAGGGGTTCGACTCTATCGTCCACTTACTCGTCTCCGTCACATCTTAATATATATTTACCCTCGACACTGATTCCCTGATTCACTGACTCTGTCACGTAGGAATTTAAATAGGCATTCTATAATTTTCTATAAATAATAATAATAAAAAAAATAATATTTTTTTTTGTACAGAAATTTTTTTTCCAAAATTTTTTTTTTTTTTACAAAAATTTTTTTTTTACAATTTTTTTTTACAAAAAATTTTTTTTTTTACAAAATTTTTTTTTCCAAATTTTTTTTTTTCAACAAAAATTTTTTTTTCAATCGTTTCGTTTGTGGTAAAAATTTGTAAAATTTCCCAAAAAAATTTATATGTGACAGCGAAACAAGCAAAAAAATTACAAAACTTGTGATTTATATACATCAAATTAAATCGAGCATATTTTTGGTGAGTGTCCAGTAATTTCACTTTCACTTGCAACTCTAGGTGAAAATGACCATCTGATCTCAAGAATGATCCCATTGCACTAGCGCCTAACCTATAGATTTTTTTTAATATATAAAAAGAAAACATAAAACTGGCAATTTTGATTCATATTCACCACTCTAATGTCTAACAACACAAGCGAGAATGTTCATGTCGGATAATCCCACTTACATGCTAGGGTGGAGTTAAATATTGAAGAAAGTCGCACACGGAAAGAGGATGTAGTTTGCGACAAATGAAAAATATGGAAAATATTTTTTAAAAAATTGTAGATTTAGCGACACGCCCTAACATTTAGAAATGTTCTCAATTTTGGTGTCGTTTTTAATTTTTTTTTTATTATTTTTTTTGAATTTCACACTTTTAATACCAATAAGAAACGATAGTGGAAAAAAAGGTTGACGTAGAAAATCTTTAAAAAAAAAATTAACTTAACATTTAATTCGATACCAAAGCTACGAATATTTTGCCTGAAATACAGGGTTCTACAACATGAGCTGTTATTTTGAATCACCCGGTATTTCGGTAGCTGTCACTTTTGAAGCTTTTATTCGATGACATTTGACAAGTAGAAACAACGTTATTACTAAAAATGGAACAATACACGCTTCAACAACGCATTGGAATTATTAAAATTCACTACAAAAACGGTGAAAATCTTGCAGTCACAGTTCGCAAAAAAAAAAATTTTTCCGGACTGTGTTATATCTCGAAGAGGTGATCACAATTGGCCACCGATATCTTGTGATTTAAAAACTTGCGACTTCTTCCTTTGGGGCCAGGTGAAAGATAAGGTCTACGCCAATAGCTCAATGTCGATTCAAGACCTCAAAGATAGAATTCGTGAGGCTATCGAGGACATATAGCAGCTACTTTGCGCTTTGATTATGGAAAATTTCATGACAAGGATATGGTCCTGTAAGCTTTTTTACACTAAAAATTCAGCATTGCTGTGGAAAACCAAAATCAGTCCTTACTTAAGCCTTCTAGAGAGAAACGGAATAAAATCTGTGATTAACTTTTTCTCTAAAAATTCCATATTTTCGTGGAAAACTAAAATCGCACAAAACTCCCTATATAAGGCCACAGAGCGAAAAGGTGTGATATATATAATCAATTTTCTATACTAGCCCCCGTATTCTTAGAAATTTAAAACGGCTTTGTTAGAAATTTTTTTTGAAAATATAATAAACAATTTTCTCTCATTTTTCTTTAAAAAAAAGAGCTATTTTATATTGTTATGAATACGGGGGTAAAACTTCAATATTATCCGTTAAACATTTTTTTAATATTGGACTTGAACAAGACTAATTTATTTTACGTCAACAATACATCTGCTCTACTAAACGAATTTACTTTTATTTTAACGTTTTTAACTGACCAATGGCTTCGCATACATTACAGAATTTAAGCAACGTTTATTAACTGCAAAAAAAAAATGTCCAAATTAATGTCATTACTTCATTAGTTCAGGTTACTCGGTTAAGGACGACACGTTATTATAACATATGAACAATATGCAAATAAATACGGACGTATTATTCTGTTATTCACTTAAATGGTGACATTAAATACATATTCCACAATAAAAAGTGATGCATATCACACGCAATTACAAAGGGAAATTCAATTTGTTCGCTTTTAAATTGCTGATATGAATTACGTTTGCAACGAATGTAAAGTGTTGTGGCACGCCGTTGATAATATTTACTGGTAGTGCAGACGTGCTCTCTTTACAGGCGGCAAGATAGCAATGTGTATTTTAATGGGCAGCCATGAGTTCCTTAAGAGATTCGTTACTATCCTAGTGGAATCCTAACTGTCAACATTTGGAGTTAAATAAGATATATCCAAGTCTCTGTCTCCCCATTTCCCCATGTTACTTTACTTATATGTATACCACATACAATAAAATGAAATAATTGATATCTTCTGAATTTGCCATTGGCCAAAACGTTCAATTAGATTTGTTAATGTGCCAGCCAAAACATGTTACAGCCCGAAATACATACCTCGAATATTTATTAGACATTTACAGCATTTGCCAGTCAAAGGGCTAAGTTGACTATTTGTAAGGTTGCCATAAGTGTAATGGCCCAATGTGTGCCGAGTCTGCCTTTGACTGCTTATGAGAAGGACATAATTTATGTAATCACCCGCAGTGACACTCGGTCAACAGTACAAGTACTTCCAATCATTTAAAGAATTGTTAAATATATTCGAGTACCAAACTCATGTGGCAGCAAAGCAGAATGTTTGGGGGCAGAAAGGGCGAATGTTGGGGTGGCTATGGAGAAAATGGCTAAGAGGTTAATAAAACAATAAACTTGCACTTAATGTTCCAGTTAATCCTTCCAACGGAGTCTCGTTGTGCGCCTTCCTTCTATGTCTTTCTGGATAAAGCTTTCTACAGACATGGCCCAGACATCGCAATCACTCCAGGAAAAAATATGATCAAAAGACAAGTCGTTAATAAAATGAAAAACTATGACATCTGCTACAGCTGCCATGAAAACAAATGCCAGTTCGGATGCGGATTGGTTGTGCAGCAGAAAATATGCGAAGTTCTTTTATCTCAGTCTAATTTCTGCTCGTCCTCCGACAGAAGTGAAAAAGTAAAATGCTTAACTGAAAGCCAACTAACCCACTAACGATAATGTCAGTGGGCAATGGCAACACGTACAGAACTCTGTGACAAAAGACAACGAAGAAGTAACTGCTTACTGAAAGCGGCAGGACAGGGATCTATAGCATGATGAGGAGTGTAGAGCTGTCACTGAACCTAAGAATGTGGCATACAGGGTGACACACATGAACGCACCGTGAGTTATAGGAACTGTATCTCAATGTGATATAATTGCGGTTGGTTATTGGTCTGATGAATGTGAACCCTCCCTCCAAAAAGTCTTTAGAGGACAACTAACACGGAATATGCTGACAGGAACTACTGAGATTCCGATGAAATGACCAAAATCCATAACAGGTTGTAGAGCCATCATGAGTTTCTAAATAAGGACACTTGTATAAGTTATTGAATTTATCAACGTTTTACTCTTGTTATTGTCCACGCTTACAAAATAGCCAACATAAAAACACCTTAACAACTTTTGGTACTCGTAAATATCACAGCCAATATGTCAACAATTTTCCACTCCGAAAACAAGAAATGTCAACAGTTTAACAATAAATTAGGCTGCACGAAAAGCTCATTCACCCCAAAAAAAAAAAACTTTTTAAAAACTGACAAAGTAAAAACATTTCCAAAAAAATGGCGCATTGCAAACAAAAGTAATATTGAAAATGACAATTGGCATATTTTCAACAACGTCGTCAATGACGAATGAGACAAAACGGCGGAAAAAGTCCCACTTACAAATGTTCACAAACAAATCAATGACCCATAAAAATGACCAAGTTGTGGAAGCATGAACTGAAAATGGCGGTGGCAAAAATCGGGAAATGTTTTAATATCATTTGCAGTTCAGACAACAAGAAAATGACATAAAGCCAAGAAAATGGCAGGAAGTGAAAGTTTTCAAAGATTGAAACAGTCATAGAGAAGTTGAAGGACAAATGGCGTCTGGCAGACGCGTGTGAAGCGGGTGTAAGACAGTGACAAATTTGTCGCATTATTTTGAGAAAAAAAAGATGAAATAAGAAATTGTGATTTTATTGAACTCAGGAAATAAAAACGTATTAGCTATTACTTACTGCTAACAATTTGTTTTCTTTAAAGAGAAATCCTAAGGACTTGAACGCTATAGGGTTAGAAAATTTCACAATTTACCCTGACATTCGAATCAACGAAGAATTTTAAATAATATTAATTCGTAATAAAAATATGTCTGATCTTCTTGGGCTAAATATTGTTAAAATATAATTGGTGAAGCAGACCTGGTAGTCTTGAAAAAGTTGTATGGAAAAAAATGCGACTGCACTAATAAAACTAAACAGCATATTACTCATCCCTCCCCGCAAATTAGAATAGTTATGCTTTGGACTGTAATTACCATCAGTCTAGGATACTTTCAAACCCCACAATATTTACAACTGCCAAGACCTTCTATTTCCAATCTCCGACATCCTTTTTAACTAAAAATTAATAAATAATTAAATCCCACGCATAAAAACAAATCTGCGGTTTAAAAAAATTTGAATATTTAATGCATCACTGTTGTCTAAGAAGGAAAATCTTCGAACGAAAAAATTGTAGCCAGTCACAGGACATTAAGAAAGTTTTTCTAGTTATGCATAATCACAACATAATCTGCTTTTGTGTGTGAAATTTTCTTCGCAAACATTTTCGACACTAAACACTTTTTAAAAGTTTTCTGATAAATGATGTTACTTTTTCAACGAGTTTCAGAAAACAAAAAAAAAAGCGGTTAATGGCATTATCGTTTAAAAAAAATATATTTTTTGCGTTGAAATTGGCAATTGCTGGTTTCCACTGAGAAAATGGCTGCCAACAATGTTTCGAAATAATGCAGTCCACAGGTTTGTGGCAAATATAATTCGTACATTGATTCGTATACTTGGTGAATACGAATCAATGTTTCCAAGTGAGTCAAGTGAGTGAATTGTCCGGTTACCTCACCAAAATATGGTTAAATTTGATTGCAATTAATGCTGATAGTTAGTTTTAAGCCCTTTGGTTCGGGACCAGAGTAGTAAGGGGTTATCCATTATGCGTTTTCAAAATTACGCAGCCAGATGTGCTTCATAACCATAAACCATAATCTCGTCTTAAAGCACGATATGTGGCTGTGCAAGAATCACCATTTTTGTAGTAGGTTTTCATAGGTGTGGCCATATTACCCATATGCAATCTCATAAGTAGTTTTGGGAAAATATTAGCTCTCAAGTTTCTGCGATATCCTACAAAACACCGGGACACGTTTATTTATTTATTCAGTCATTAGTCTATGGCACATAGACCTCACACATTATCTTAAAAATACATTAAATTTAACACATCGACAAATTTACTAAATGAAAGCGAAAAATCTATAACAAAATTTCATATGTAAATTATTAAACTCCCTCATAAATGTGTTCAAAATTTAAATAATTGCTTCTATGTCATGTAACGTTAAAAAAAAATCAATATGCCTCAGTAATCTCGTAGGAACTTGAAAACCAATGCGACTTAGAAGAAAAGCGCAATCCATAATACCACAAATAAGTTTATGTAGAAATTAATAACAAACATAACAGCTACATCAAAAATATTATTATTATAATTTAATAATTAGAAATAACCATATTCGTACGCCTTCCATATGAAAACTGAAAACATTTGGCCACATTCAGAGGTAAATGCGTTAAATCACACCAAGTTGCCACTCGATCAATATCTTCTTGAATCCGTTTAATATCCTAAGGATTCAAAACATTAGCATACAATTTTATATGATCAGCATAAATTAGAAATGTGGACGATTTAAGACAAGAACATTAGTCATTGACAAAGATATTGAAAAGCATTGGGCCTAAATCATTAATTAACACAAAACTAAATCTATTACTCAAATGAGATTTAAACCACTTCACTGGTGAATGTGGAAGCCAAATTTTTTATAAAGGTCCAAGAGAAGTATATCGTAATTGACTTTGTCAAATGCTTTACTAAAATCAAAGTTATTATCAAAGCTATTATAGAAATTCGTAAAAACCAAAAGAACGATTTTTTTAAAACCATGTTGGAATTCAGAGATAATAGACGGAATTAACTTATCATAAACTAAATGTTCAAATAACGTGGACACTGTTGATAATTTTGAAATTGGTCTATAGACATCGGACATCGCTCAAAATAGTAAATCGAATTTGCTTTACCCTACGGGAAATTGGACCGGTATAGACCCAGTTACGTGATAGGTCCGTCATGGATAGAGCCCGGTTCCAGTACCGACCCAAATATATGAAAAGAACCGGTAACTTTTACACAGATTTGTCATTGGAGGGAGTCAATTGACACTGCTCAGATACCATGTGACGTTTTACATGGCTTAGAAATTACTCTCTGATTCGTAAAGAAGACAGAAGTGGAGTTGTGAAAAAACCTCTATTGCTGTTCTTCCCAGTAAATGATGCAATTTGTATACCCATTGAGAAATGATATTGCTAAATTTGTACCCTCTCTTTATCTCTTTAAAGTAATTTTTTCCCTTGCTGAAATTTTCTTTACTACATCCAAGGATAGAATTTATTTATTGTCTGATCAAATTAACATGAATAACATGAAAACAATAATTAACCAAATACATTTCAATTAGAGCATTATCTAACGAAGGCGTTAATAAGGTTACAAAAAGTGTTGCTCTTTAAATTGTGGCGCACTAAGAATTCCCCCCTTTGCGTCGTCATAGTTAAGATATCCCTTTTTCCAATAGTAGAGGCGAAATATTAATTTTAATTAAAAGATTGGCAAAGACAGTTTTAAGTTAAAGCGTATGACATTGAGCCTCGTCGCAAACGAGACAATTGTAACAGAAAGTCAATGTTATTACATCACGTTTTCAATTATAACAAATGCCACTTCTCACACATTTACACACCTACACTGCCACACACGCTCACTTGTATATATCCGGGTACAGACACATGTACGAGTATGTTGGGTTGTGTATTTGTGTTCTTCTGCAAGTGGTGTGTCTGTGTGTTTGTGTTTGTACTGCTTGTATCTTCATTTGTTACAATTATCGCTGAGTGTCATCAGCATTATCATCACACATAATTCGTATATTCGTATTCATTCACAGTGAAGTGGGTTGGGAGTTTTCTTCCGGGTCTTGCTTGTGCTTCATGCAAAGCTGTCAGTTGAAATTGCCTGTCTGTCTGTCAGCCTTAATAATTACCAGTGTTACCTTATGGCAACATGGCAACCGAAAACAAATGCCTTAACTGGCTTTTTGTAAAACTTCTTTGAATTAATTTTCTTAAATGTTGAGCAAAGTGGGCGGGAAAAGAAAACATGACGTTTAGCACTGACAGAGACAAAAATAGTTCGACTACTCGTATTACTAAGAAAACAGCAAAGTGAAACATGATTATTAAGAATTTTGCCAGAATTCTGTTTTTAATTTTAGATATTTTGAAAAACAAGACATACAATCTTTGAATCTTTGAAAATATTTGTTTCTTTCTTTTCATTTTTAATTAACATCAACAGCGACAATTAGAGATAAGGAAATTACAGTCGAATTGGGTTAAGCGAAAATGACAAAAATCAAGAAATTCTATTCACTTATGCGGGATTTTCAATAAAAAGAAGGACTTCGGATAATTGAACCTTCTTTCAGTTAAACGAACTGAGCACGTAATTTTGAAATTGTTCTATGAAACGAATATAGAAACTTGTAGCTCAACTATTAAAATACATGTATGTACAATAGGGTGGAGTGAAATTCAAAAAAAAAAGTTAACCTCGGAAAGAGATGTAGTCTGGGGTCCTAATGAGGGGAAAAATAAAGAAAAAAATTTTAAACAATTTTTAGGGGTCGCGCCACTCCCTCGAAATTTGGAAATCATCGCTATTTTAGCGTTGATTTTAGAAAAATCATAAAAAGTTTTATGTCAATAAATGTTTGCAATAGCGTAAACAATGAAATAAGTGCATGAAAAAATTTAAAAAAAAATTTTCTCATTGTTCAAAAATTTCAAAAAGTAAAATAAGTCAAATCGTCCCTTCTTCAGAAAATTGACTGAACAATGAAATCGCCACCAAAGCTACAAATAGTCGATTATCCTCATATTTGCCTCAAATACTTTTGTTTGGGCACTGAACAAGCTCAAACTTTTAAATTTCGAATAAGTTAAGTCGTTAATTTTTAGACTACAGACTACATCTCTTTCCGAGGTTAACTTTTTCAAATTAAAAAAAAAAACAAGTTTTCACTCCACCCTAATGTACAATTTAAATTCAATATTAATGACATTGGATGAAAATAGTCACATATTTTCATTTGGTTGAGTTGTATTAAATGATAATTGACAGATAATTTTTTGACATGAAAACGATATGGTCCTGCAAGCGTGGTCGTAATGGCCATTTGGCTGATGTTGTTTTTCATTATTAACGGCATACCTTACCCTTTTTTATGAAATAAACATCCGATCATTTATCTCAAAAAATGCTATTTTTCATTTTATAACCAAAATAACACCCTGGAGAACCCTGTATATTCTTATGACTTTTGGACACGAACTGGCACTCAAGTTATCCGATATGAGATCACTTTTTAATGAAAGTGTGTGCGTACGGTTCGTAAACATCAGACCCTAGGAAATCAAATGACTATCTATTTGTTTTTTGGAACTGCCTACTTTGTCCTGTTTCATCTGAGTTCATCTGTGCAACGTGATTGTTGGTCTTACAAAAAAAAGGAATGCACTTCGCAGGGTGATTTTCCGAATAAAAAAAAAAATATGCATGCATGGCAAATAATTGTCTTTACTGTCTTCACAGACACCGAAAAAAAATGTTTAATTTAATTTCTTTGTTCTCTAATCTCCGAACTTATGAAACTCCATTAAATTTCTAGTCATTGTGGCCTTTGAGAAGAAACCATTGTACGAGGACCGTCATGCATACAATCACTGGTAGTCATGTGCATTCTTCATTTCAAAGTGTTCAGTTAATTTCGTAAACCAACATATTTCTTAACAAAGTACAACATGAGAATCCTCTTTTGGTTGGTTATAATCTCAAAAGATAAATTGAGTTTTTATCTCTTCACAAAATGAGCCCTCAGACTTAGACATCCACATGAGTAAATATTCTCCAACAAAAAAAAAAAAAACAACAAAATCCCAGCACAAAGGCATTCTGGCCATACATGAACTTTGTTTGAATAGTGTCATTGGTTTAAAGCCAGATGTGAAAGGAAGAGTATATATTTTGGTCTCTTTTTTGTTGGCATGTGTGTGTGTGTGAGTGTAAGTGCGTTCAGCACATCACTGGCAAATCTGATTGCTGTGAAATAGAACAAAACATGGAGGCAGTATTGCCAGCACATACAAACAAATAGTCTCATTCAAAATTGGTTTTGTCCAAGACCAACAATTTATTGCTCTATACCACTATTGACGTTTTCCAGTTCATAGATGGGAAAAAACTGTTATTGAAATTCCTAAATATCGTTGTGGGGTAGAAAAGCTCTCACACTTTTATTTTCAATTAAGAAAAGAAAATATATATTAACGTCTTTGTTCTACGATTATTACGTTATTATTTCAATGTAATTAAAATAAATGTTCTCTCAGTCAGTGTTACCATTTTTTTTTTATACAAGAAAATCACATTAACCCAAAGTGCATTTAATGGTGAGGGGGCGCAATCTTACAGGAAAGACGATTACAGAAAGTACCATTAAACTAATGATAGTTTTTTCTCATCGTTTTGATGAAACACTCATTGTCAGATCATTACTGTCTTACACTTTTGTTTTTGCTCGCATGAAACTAAAGCACTTAGATTGGTTTAAAGCCAATACAAGTGGTTCATATTACTACGACTTATCGTAGAAGAAGACACTGCAGAGTGAAATGTTTTTATTCAGTTTTCAACTTAATCCAAACAACAAATGCGAAATCAATACTGTGTACTTTTTCCATTAAAATTTTGTTTCTAAATCCTAAAGCTAACACTTTTACGAAGTAGCTGTAGTCGTAGTATGTCACTTTAGAAACGAAACGTACAGTAAGCGACAGTGATATGGGTACGAATGAAACTAAAAGTATGTAAATAAATTAAGGGCATTGTAAATAATACAATTTAGATCATTCGGATATGTATAATACGTACAGAATTGAATGTTCTATAAGATAAGCGACAAATGAAAAAAAATAGTATGTTCGTTATGTCAGACAAAACTTCTGAGAACTCACAATTTATTAAAAGCAATAGGGGGCCGAAAAATTCATAAATTTCAAGAGAGACTATATTTTTTTTAAATGACATTACTATATTACTTAACGGATCACACAAACATTTTGTTTCCCGTCGAAATATAAGAAAAACATTTTTGTGGTTTCATGATATATCAAATATGATATTTACTTTCTAATATTTGACAGCAGTTACTTAAGTTGGCTCTACAATTGATTGTTGGTGTAAGCCTGCTTAAGAAACGATTTCACAGCACATACAAAAATAACTCAAATTCAGAATGTCCTTCCAAAAATAAATGGAGAATACTCCAAATCAGGGACCGTATAGAATGATTTTTTTTTTTTTTCAAATCAAAAATTCAATTACTCGAACATACATAAAAGAAAAATAATTTCATCATAGTAAATGATTTTGGACAAAATTTGGATTTTCCCTATGATTTTTAAATTTTAGATTTTTACAATGGTAATGATTAATTTTGAGTAATTTTAAAAAATTCAGCCCATAATGATTATAATCATTATTTTTGAGAGAACAAATAAAACTCAAAAATAATGATTATAATCATTATTTTTGAGAGAACAAATAAAACTCAAAAATAATGATTATTTGTGATTTATATATTTTTCCCTTAAAATGAAGAAAATTATAAAACTCATAACATAATTTGCATAGTTGGCCAACACACAATTTTCCCAAGAAAAATCTGAAAAATAACGCAAATAATTTAAAAATTCCCCAATGTTATAGTGGCACTACGGTGATGGCGAAACAGTTGCATCTCCGCCAAAGAATAGTCTGCCGCATTCATTTCCCCTTGCAATGTTTAAAAATATTAACTTACCTACAAATCTATATCTAAGTATTGAACATAAACGACGACAAGTTGTTTAAAACAATAAAATATTTCCTTTCCCCCAACAGGATGGTGATGATTCAAAATGAAAGTCGAGTAAATTTCTTTAGGCCTCTTAAAACAATTTAGAGAAGTTTTTATTGTTAACTTCTTGTTTTTTGCATATGACAAATGGCCAAAAAGTTAAATATTATCTAAAACTAACAAAAAAAAAACATTTTTTGTGGTATTTTTAATAATGAAAAATTTACCAATTTTATATTGTATTTGTTGGGTCATCTTTCGTTTCCTGTGTACGCCCATAAACAAATTTTCCAATTTTGGAAGATAACAACAAATTGTTGACAACACAATAGTTTCCACTGTCGCAGGATGTCTTCCAGTTTCTAATAGAGCCATGACAATCGAAATATCTGGAAAAACGCAAAATATAAACATAATCCAAGTATGTGCTCCCAAATGTTATGGAAATATGAAGAAAATTGAAGTATTTTTCAATGAAATCATACAATTACTTATAAGCACTAAATCCCCATGTAATATCCAAGGTGACTTTAATGCAAAAGTTGGGTGAGAGCAAGTTATAGACCGAAAAGTAAGAATTAGGTCAAAGAAATGATAGAGAGGTGACAGGCTTATAGATTTTTGCCAAGAACACAGGACACAGGCCAATAGTGGAAATATTTGTAAGAACCCGAATTGATTACATCTCAATAAACCGTCGATATTGTTATTCTGCGACAAAATTCCTGTTGTAGATGCACCATTGGAGCGTAATCTCGTATTATGTTATGTTCGCACTCGATTATCTAAAATTCATAAATTCCGAATTTTATAAAATTATTTGATTTATTTATTATAATTTATAACAATTGGTTTGCCCTCTCATATACGATGTGTAACTGTTAGCTGCTCATATTATCACCACCGACTGTATACTTGCCCGTATTCCTATCATGAAACTTTTCGTAAATATATCAGATGGACTTTTTGTGAAATGAAAACTTTGATGTATCGAGTTGCGCAAACATCAAAAAATGTAAATTGAATATTCACATAAGAAGTTGTTTTTTGTAAGAAAACAATAACTTATTCTCAGTAGTGGTACTTATTGAAAGTACAGTGAAGACTGATGACATTCTTTTAAGCAGTTTCCTCTTGGACTAATAACAAAACGAATGCATATTTCTGCTAAGACAAAAACGAAAAGGATAGTCATATCCTTTATAGGACACGCATAATGCATTGTATTGACATTCTTTGTGAGTTTTCATTATGAGGTTAAAGATAGCGGAAGGAGAAAGGAGAAAAACTGGGACAAATCCATTATAAAAAATCATCGACAACATAGGCCCATAACAAGTAATTCAAAGGCGTTAAATCGCACGAATGTAGGAGGACAGTGAATCTGGAAATAAACTTGTCACCGAATTGATTTTGCAATTAATCGAATGCTAAATTGCGCCATCTGGTTGCGACCAAATGTCGTTGATGTTTTACATATTTGGAAACAACAATTCAGTCAGCATAGCTCGATAGCGCTCGCCATTCACCGTAACGGCAGCTCCTTCCTCATTTCGAACGATATAAGGACCACTGATGCCGCCAGCATGTAAACCGCACCAAACGGACAATTTTGATAGGTGTTATGGATTCGTTAGTGGCTTGCGATTGTCTTCGCTTCAAACCTTAATGAACAGAAATGTCCATCAAGTATAATCAGCTGTCAAGCCATAGTTATCGATAGTTCTGGTGTAGCTTAAAAAACTCCCTACAGGATGACTCTGAGTGACCCTAGATCCTCAGTTATAAAAGAAAAATACCTTTATGAACCATTTACCAAAACAAGTCATCTCCGACAAAATAGAAGCTGCGCAACGGTTCACTTGCCTTTTAAGAATATCAGATATGAAAGCATACCAAACATACAATTTTCTCGAAACGAATGTATTGACTACAATTTGAAAAAAGTGTCAGTTACTGCAGTTGGTCAGCAAGGCGAACGATATAATGTCGACTTCTCCCTCAATTCATTCATACTTGCGTATGAGTAATATTAACAGCCATTGGCACACTCATACGCGCCCCCTCCCCCATGCCATAATTTTGTCTGTCATTATAGTAAAACTAGTGTGACGCATTTCCCACACTATCGCATGTCCTGTCTGTGCATTTAATAGCTATTTGAGTATGTGATACTCCCCGTTTATGGTGAACATTAAGTGTTGTCATTTGGCACATTTGACTTTATGTCTTTGTGTCATAAAACCATTGTAAAATATCAAATATTACTCGGATATGTAATCAAATCACAATATCAGCTATAAAAGCACAAAAAAAAACATACACAAAGAAAATTCTTACTAACCCCAAATATGACATTGTCAAAAAACACTAAAGTGGATAACTGATTTATAGTCGGAGCTGTATATGATCGCTTCAAGGGTCTAACGGACATATGGCAATTATAAATAGATTAGATCTTGTTGGCAGATATTAACTGACAGAAAATCTAAATGTTTCTATTAAAAAATATTCTAAACGAAATTTAAATTTGATTCTTTTCGTATTTTTCTTTTTGTTGCCTTTGAGGTAATGACATGTAGTATGCAGAATTCGGATGTGTGTGTGTGTGTGCTTAAGCTATAATACCATAAATAAAGCATAGTAAAATGTGATGCCGAATTTTTTGAAGTTTTACGAGGGTTGGAGTTTCGAAGTTGTTGGGATCAATGGAAAACTACGCCAATGAAAATGGCCTCAATGCAAGAAATAACAAATGACCCCAAATTTAGGTTAATTTTGATAAAGAAAAATCGCCTAAAGTAACCCAAATAACAGAAACTTTTTTTTTTTTGTAGAAAGGATAACTGAAATATTAACTCAAAATAAAAAAACATATGTTTTTGGATTTATTTTTTATTACTTCTTATTTATTATTAATTACAATACATAGTAAATTTATATTCTAATTTTGGGTCCATGGATAAACCGGGTGACAAAGATCATACGGCCGGATTTTCGCAACGACAGACCCCTAGTTGTTAAGTAATGATTACAATAATTACTAACGATTATATTCAGTTTTTCAAAACTTTTAGTTGATTACAATTACAAATAATCTACAAGTAATCAGGATTATTTTCGTTTACCATAGATAATCAAAAAGAATCAAAAGTAATCAGCAAATAATCCGACTACTTTCAGAGATTCCGTTTGATTCTTTCTGATTACTATAAATAAACGAAAAGATTTAAAAGTAATCAGAAAATAATCCTACTACATTCAGAGATTCCGTTTGATTCTTTCTGATTATTTATGGTAATCGCAATTAATCCGGATTACTTTTAGATCAGCATTACTTGCGATTACCATAAACAATCAAAAAGAATCAAAACTAATCAGTAAATAATCCGACTACATTCAGAGATTCCTTTTGATTCTTTCTGATTATTTATGGTAATCGGAAGTAATCCTGATCACTGTCATTCAAAAATATGGTGATGCTCATTTTTGTCCACTTCAAATTCAACCAGTATTTGGTTTGAGTTATATTTTTCATTACCGGTATAAATTGTATAAAATTTTCGTTTGTTATTTTTAATATTGCTAAGCTGAATAATTACTAACGTTCATGTCTTGTAACGTGTGATGATTCCTGCAAAACGCGTTTGCAGTGATTCTTTTTGATTATTTTTTAGTAATTTGAGGTAATCTTGATTACTTTTGGATTATTTGTAATTGTAATCAATTATTTATCACACATTGCTTAATAGAGGATTATATATTCAATACAATTCTTTTTAAAAGTAATCTAATTGATTACTAATCGTAATCGAAATTTCACAGCTATGGACAGACCAAAACCTCTGGTGGGAATCGAACCCACAACCCCAACTCGCCTACCGGGGCGCTTGGTATATATTTTTTTTATTTCATTATGTAAAATCGCTCTAAAACCAAAAATGAAAAAAAACCCTCAAAAAAATTCCAAAATTTGTGACAATTTGTATCAATAAAAAATAACACAAAATAAGTAGAAGATAAATTACCCCAATTGAAGTGGAAAAATTGCCTACACATTTTCGTGTTGTTTTCGTCTATTGTAAACTTTTTGGGCTACGTACAGCTGGTGCGCCAAAATCAATTCATGTAACTACAAACCGAATGAGACTCGCTGAATGTTTTGAAGTCATTCAAAGTCATTCATTAGAGTTTCACCTCAAGACTGATAATGTATACAACTTGTCCGTATTTCCATCCAAATCCACTTTGTTCTAACATTTAACTGTTCGTGGATACTATCTAATGCATAAGGTAATATGTATGCAGAAAGTAATTCAATTGTCTATGTGACCCTCGTACAGATCAGGTTTTGTTAACATTCACCGAAGCTTATGTCTGTAGTTTATGTGCATGTGTGTTGACTAGAAAAACATGAACCCCGCATCACAGACACGCATTGGCAACATGGGTCAAGTGTTGTGTTAGAGATTAGGGCAAGGAAATGTGGTAAGAATACATAACAAGTAGTAAGGATGTGAAGTTCGGCGGAGTCGAAACTTGTTAACCTTAAACCATAAAAATGTGCGATCGTTAGAATTAAATAAACCTCTATGTACATATTTTATTTCACCCTAATTTTATTCTCAGTAATAAATACGTTTAAAAAGAAACGTAACAAAACACATATAAAATATTTTTTTTCATGATATTTCTTTTTTATTATAAAGTTTGAACGTTGACATTATGTGTGAAACACTACATCATTTAAATGATCACCACGTGAAGTGAAGCATTGATTCTTTTGGGGTAATTTTGGATCATTTTTTTGCACATATTGGGCGGTATCTCAGCCATAACATGACGAATGTTGGTTCTTAAGTGCTCAAGAGTTAAAGGTTTATCTGCATAAACACGGTCTTTCGCGTAGCCCCACAAAAAAAAGTCTAACGGTGTCAAATCACTTGATCTTGGTGGCCAGTTGATGTCGCCACGACGAGAAATTACGCGACCAAGACATGTCTCTTTCAATAAAGCCATATTGGCTCGAGTTGTGTGGCACCGTCTTGTTGAAACCACATATTCTCCATGTCGTATTCTTCAATAGCAGGAAAAGCATAGTCGGTTATCATACGACCATAACGCTCCGAATTGACGGTGACAGTCGTTCCCTCGTCGTTTTCGAAGAAGTAAGGTTTAATCACACCTTCGGACCAAAGATCGCACCAAACAGTGACTTTTTGTGGATGTAATGGCCTCTCTTTAATTATTTGAGGATTTTCAGAAGCCCAAACACGATAATTTTGTTTATTAACATAGCCTCCAAGTGAGAAATGTCTCTTCATCGCTGAAGAAAATTTTGTTCGAAAAATCGCCGTCCAATGCCTGCTGCTCAAGCACCCATTCCACGTATCTACGACGTTGTGAATGGTCAGCTGGCTTCAGTTGTTGTGTGAGCTGGAGGAATCGACACATTCGGGTCTTCGGCAACACTTTCACTTACAGCAGCGATATTTTCAGCGGAACAAGCCAAACGATGTTGCACAGGCCTTACAATATCTGTAACCGCTACTGTCTATTAAAATTTCCTCACAATTTTGCCAATTGCTTGCGTAGTTGCACGATTATGTAAACCATAATCTCCTCTTAATGCACGATATGTCACTGTGCCAGAATCACCATTTTTGTAGTTGGTTTGCGTGATAGTTAAGCGATCCATTTTCGTCAATGTCAGACTTCCAACTGAAAAGAAAACAAATTGCTTTAACAACTTAGCTTAACAGATGTCGAATTCCAGCCCTATAGTTCTGAAACCACGAAATGGATAACGTATTTTATTGAGATCCTATATTACTATGATCTAAAGGCTACAGATTGAAGTTGGTTTGCATTGTTTTCCAACATTGTCAAATATATTTTTTGACCGACCTTAAAACCTTAACAAAAAATCGTAGGTACACAAACTTTTTTATGGAAATACCATACTGATTTTCTTAGTTTTATAATTATTCTTACCTATGTGACGAGATTTATTTATTATTATTATTATTTATTTCAATATTGAAAAAACCTTTTCCAATGATGTGACACACCAAATATATCGCTCACAAACTTCTGGAGGGCTCAAAAAAATTCAAAAGCATTACAGACAAAATATGTACATATTGGCCAAAAAAAACTGATTCCTGAAGTTTATTACGGACGTTGTAGCACGTAAGGCAAAAAATAGAAATCCAATGAGAATGCAGTTTATTTGGAGATTAGCATGTTCCCATCTCCTTCCTCCACTTTAGGTTTATCTCCAAGTGAACAGTCAGTGCCAAATGTCCAATTTAAGACTATTTGCCAGCATAAAATGTATAAGATTGGCAGTGCAAGAATTCGTCGCTCTTTCCTGTAAAAATCCTTAAATATTTCAATTTAAGCTAAGGGGATATTCGTGCAAGGCTACAAAGTTTTTGTAAAATCGCCACAAAGAATAAAAAACAAAAATTAAACGATATAAAAAAGGCATGTAGTAACATGTAATAAAATCTTTATTCGTGTAAACATTTAATGATTTTTTTTTTTTACATTCATTCAAGCTGTCGAACATTACAAACTGACATGTACGATATGCATTGAAAGGGCCACACTTTTTGAGTGAACAATTGTGGGTGAAAAAATAGCAGAACTGTTTTTATACACCATATACAGGACAGAGGGACTGTTTTACACTGTAATAATTTGAAATACACTCCTATAGTCAGGCACGTATTTATTAAGGTTTGAAGATGAAGTTGCTTTGATTTTCGGCATTGCATCATGAAAGTTTTATCACAAGTTATCTGTGATCATTTTGCAGAAAATAATCTCAATTTCCATTTAAAACGGGTTAATTTGTTTAACGTTGCAAGTTTTCAGCGAATTCCCGTGCAAAACAGTAAAAATGTTGTGTACATATAAAATTGACAGTTCAACAGGGTATTGATAGTTCACCAGTAGGGGCGTTTTACTTTTTCAAATTGATGCTAACCAAAAATATCTCAAAAAGAAACACTTATTTATTGCAAAATGTGCTAAAATATGGGCACAAATTTGCAAACACGGGTATTATTTTTTTAACAAAATATGCAAAAACGATTTAATGTCATTTTTATAGGAAATTTCACGATTCGCAAACCGTTTCCGTTTCAGGATGCCTAGTAAGAACATTCATCTGCTTTAGATTCCTTGCCCTAGTGATAACAATCTGCACTGGTGCTCGTGTGTATTTAAATCTGCTACGTTTTTACCGCACTTATAAATCGTCGGCAAACCGCGGTTGAGTACGTCTTTCATCGCTTGTCCTTTATCCCCGGCCTTCAGTGGACTTGGCCGATGGTCAAATGAATAACAATGACAGAGGTTGTTGTCATCTGCAACACAGTCTGGCCTAAAAGGTCGTCTGGGGAGGGTCTATGAAAAATGTCCCAAAATAAAAATGAAGAATTCCCAAACAAAAAAATTGGCGAGTTTATCATACTTTTTAGGTAATAAAGGGTTATCCATATTGATTTTTAAAATTAAACGCAAATAATACACATAAAATATTTTTTTTTCATGATATTTCTTTTATATTATAAAGTTTGAACATTATGTGTGAAACACTACATCATTTAAATGACCACCACGTTGCAACCATTGATTATTTTGAGGTCATTTTGGACCACATTTTGGCACATATTGGGCGGTATCTCAGCCATAACATGACGAATGTTGGTTCTTAAGTGCTCAAGAGTTAAAGGCACGGGGGACGCGTGCCAAGTGGCACGGGGTACGCGCGTGTTATATGCATTTTTTCACTTTTACTTGGTCTTGCTTTTAATTTTTATTTATTTTTTTTTTTCACATTTTGGTTTGGATAATGTAAAATCTCCCCAAATTTGGGGCGATTTTTTATTCTTTTGATTTTTATTTTTTATTTTTTGTTAAAAAGTACACTTTTCCAAATTACGAAAAACTGTTGTTGCATTTTTGGGATATTTTTCATAATATTTGGGGGATTTTTCAGAATTTTTTGAAAACATTTCATATGAATATATATTGGGGTTCTGGAGGGATTTTTCATTTATTTTGTAGAATTCTTCATTTGGGACCTTCTTAATTTTTTTGAGGATTAGGGTTATTTTTAATTTGTTATTTTTCATGCCTCATGCCACAGCCCCGCCACAATCGGTTGTTTGAGCACCAAATGGATTATTCGTGTTATCTGGAATTTGGACTCCTCGAAGCTGCTATTTGATGCTGTTAGTTTTTTTATGTGGGGTACCGTAAAAGTGCCCAATTTCTTTTCTCAATATGTTTTAAAAATATGGTACGCAGCTGAGTACTCGTACATGAGATAATTTCTTTTCTCCTAATTTCATATGGCGGTGTTATGGTCAAAATATTCGCTCATCGGTGAATATTCCGAAAATTAGTTAACTTTATTATTCTTCGGAGAATAATGTCTGTTGGGTAATATTTTTGCTATTTTAATGAGCACACTTGTACTCGGGAACACATACCAATACATGAAAACAAACACACGTATACATACTTATATATTGGCATGTGTGCACACTTTTTCTTTCCAATATTTAGTGATGCGATAAGTTTTTCCTGCTATATTTTGTCCAACATACAACAAATAAGGCAACTTTCACTTGTTGGGTGTATGGTCCACATGCACATCCGTATGCATGTGTGTTTGCTTACGCATATGTGATGTTAAAAACATTTAATAATATCATAAAAAAAAATATTTAACTGGTCTACTAAAAGCAATCTGAACAAATGTTACAAGGTGATGTTGTGGCTCCAGCAGAAAAATACTAAAAGGTTTGCACACACTGAATTTGTAAAGAAAAACAATTCTCCTGAATGTTTCGATATTAATGTAAATTCGAAATTTTCGGAAATTCAATATTTTTGGATTTGTCCTGTTACGAGATGACAAAGAGCCGCTAAAAAGTTGTTGATGATCTTACCGAATACGAACCTGTTATTTTTGTCGAATAGTCACACACTTTACCTAACACACCATGGCCGCCCTGTCGGTATAAGAGTATTTTTATATTTTCACGTCCTAAAACAATTCCCGTACTGCACACATGTTTAATGGCAAATGTGTACATTTTCTTTAAATTTGTATGGAATTTCCAATTATCCCTTCTACTACAGTGATAAAAAATGCAACTCAATACTCTTACGTAAATACTTGTGGCAAAAACAATTACTTAAAACATTACTAACAAATACAGATTACTACGCTTTTTACATTTTCTAAATACTAAACTAGATTAGAGTAATAAAATGTTTTTTTCGAAAAACCCCAAAATGCTTTTCGTTATTTAAATATGAAATTGTTTTTATTTACTATTTGCCCAGTTCAGTATATGTTCGGCATTTCATTTCCACAAAAATGCTGTAATTAAAAATTCGTTTAGAGAATGAAAACCAAATAAAATGATGTGTATGATGTGTGTTAACTTAACCTGGAAAATGTATGGAATAAAATGGAAATAAATAAGAATGAACCACAAAAACGTAGAAAACTTAAAAAAATAAAAAATAACAAAAGACATGCGACTGACTCCATTGAATTTTTTTTTTATAATTTTTAAGTAATATTTCATTTTGAAAAATTTCCCAATTTGTAAATTTTGCGGATTTTTTTTGTGGATATTTTTAAAACAAATTTGAGCAATTTTTTTTATAATGTGTTGGGGTTACGACACTTTTGTAAAATGGCCCCAATAAAAAATGAAAAATCACCTTAAAATGTTACAGAGACCACAACAACACGAATATTTGGTGTGTTTTGTCAAATTCTGCTGGGCCATCGTTCATTTTGAAATTGAGGTCATTTTTCCAATGTGATAATTAGGATCGTAACCCAATAACATTGAAAAAAAATATAAATTTGTCACTTTTGTTTGGGTTTTTTTTTTAATTTTTCTTTGGGTTTTTTCAGATTTTAGTTTGGAATGATATTGCATAATGAAAAATTTCCCAAATATTGGGTCGATTATTCATAATATTAATTTTTTTTTTTTGTAAAAAAAAAAAAAACAATTTTTCCAAATTACGAAAATCTATTTTTGTGGAATTTTGAGTCGTTTTTCATAATATTTGTTTGATGTTGCATTCGGTAATTTTTCATATAATGTTTGGGGGATTTTCCAGAAGTTTTGGGCAAATTTTCATATTGGGCTTTTGGGGGGATTATTCATTTATTTTGGAGAATTCTTTATTTGCTGTTTTTTCATAGAGCCAATAAATTTTGGTTAAATCTCATTCCATGGATATTTTCTGTATTTCGTCGTCGATTGTTCAAAATGTTGCCGATGTTGTAATCATTTTTAAAAGAGTGTTTCAAAATAAAGCTGTTTATAAGGGGTTTTCCAACAAGAGGCGTAATCTGTCATTCATATTCATTTGATCATCGGCCAAGTCCGCTGGAGGTCGGAGGCAAAAGGTGAGCTATAAATGACTCACTCAATTGCGATTTGGGGATCAGTTATTAGTGGGGTCACATGAACAGAGTCGATTTAAATGCATGCAAGACCCAAGGCAGTTGGTTGGTTTGGCGTGATAACTGCATAAACATTTTTCCCAACCCACCCTAATATACATATTAGGGTGGAGTGAAAACATGTTTTTTTTTAATTTGAAAAAGTTAACCTCGGAAAGAGATGTAGTCTGGGGTCCTAATGAGGGGAAAACTAAAGAAAAAAAATTTAATAAATGTTTAGGGGTCGCGCCACTCCCTCGAAATTTGGAAATTATCGCTATTTTGCGTTGATTTTAGAAAAATCCTAAAAATTAACGACTTAACTTATTCGAAATTTAAAAGTTTGAGCTTGTTCAGTGCCCAAACAAAAGTATTTGAGGCAAATATGAGGATAATCGACTAATATTTGTAGCTTTGGTGGCGATTTCATTGTTCAGTCAATTTTCTGAAGAAGGGACGATTTGACTTATTTTACTTTTTGAAATTTTTGAACAATGAGAAAATTTTTTTTAAATTTTTTCATGCCCTTATTTCATTGTTTACGCTATTGCAAACATTTATTGACATACAACTTTTTAGGATTTTTCTAAAATCAACGCCAAAATAGCGATAATTTCCAAATTTCGAGGGAGTGGCGCGACCCCTAAAAATTTTTTAAATTTTTTTTCTTTATTTTTCCCCTCATAAGGACCCCAGACTACATCTCTTTCCGAGGTTAACTTTTTTTTTTTGAATTTCACTCCACCCTAATACATATGTATTTACATAGACAGAGGGCATTCTGTTTAAATATTGTTAGTTTGTTCCATTTGAGGGATATGGCAAAAAAGAACACATTTCTCGTAATACAAATTGTAAAAACATGTAAAGTAGAAAATACAGTTAACCCTTTCAAATCCAACTGCGAAAGGCGAGTGCTACTTTTAGAGATGCATTTTACTCTTAAAAACGACGGAATGTACAAAGCCAATGGAACTAAAATATATTTTAGAGGGTGTTTCAAATAAATATTGTTTCGGTTTACCCGGGAAGCTGTCAGCTCCATACATCAGGGATCTACCGCTTAATTCAAAAGGGAAAATAGTTTTGTCTCAACTTCTAAGGGTCAAATATCATGTTAGGACTTCTAGTGACATTTTACCCCTAAAACAAATAAATAAAGCATGCCCTCCATTAGTCAAAAAAAAAAAAATTAACCTCAAATATTCTCTGATTTTATTTGGAAATTAAATAGTTGCCGGGTTACCCATAGACTCACATAAAATTAAAATAACATTCCTTTGTGTTCATTGTTATGATTCGAAAAGGCAATTTTGAATTTACTTTGAATTTCCATTTACGAACTTGTTGACATTACTCCCGTCGTCATTTCAACCGAAGCTGAGACAACAATTTAGATGTTTGACTAAAAATTTTCCACTCAACCTTAAAATACCTCTGAATCTTAAAAACCTTAACATGTCACCAACCAAACAACCATTCTACATCTACTCCTCGAATCACTTTCCATCCTGGTACTCTAACTCAACTCCCCCACCACCCAAGATTGATTGATGCAAAATGTCGTTGTTCATCATTTCCACTTTTCCAGCGGTTATCATTATTGATTTATTGTCCTGATGGAGTGTTTCTATTTCATACATAAATGACAATTACATTGTAATAACTCATCCTTACTGGGGATGTGGTGGTATGCGAAAAGCTTTTTAAATTGTGACATTTATCGTAACTCTGTGTGATATTTATTATTTATTTAAAATGTGTGTTTTGGCTGCTCGCTTGTTCTTGTAGCTGTTGTTGTTGTTGTTGTGATAAATGTGATTTGTTTATGACATTATTTCGCGTGAAAAATGCCAGTTTAATTATCTGTGGGAACGAGTAGAAGATTTGTTAGTGTCATTAACATTTTAGAGTGGCAATTTGATGAAATTAATGATGATTTAGTTAAAATTAAAGAGCAACATAGCAAGTGCAGACAGAGTCTAATGAATTAGTGCTGAGGTTGGTATTATACAAATAGAAGCGAAATCATCAAACTATAAACCATCGAATGTGCATTAATCACAATCGCATGTTTAGATTGTGCAGATTCCCAACACTCGGTGGATTTCCCTCATAGGAAATTTAGGTGTTGGAAGGAGTAAAAAAAATAATAGTGTTTGTTGACATTTGTCATGAATTTGAGACAGCCACAGCTGAGAGGAAAGACACTTCCACATACGAACATTACGGCTGAAGATACAATTTTCCCTATAGTGCGTCGTTTGATCAAACGCGCATTTGGCAAGGAACCACCTATTCCGGCTAAATCTAAGGAACAGATACCATTAAAATATCCATAGAACCCACGTTCTGACGATGCTGTCAAAATTGCGTTTTTTTTACATATTTTGCTAGACCATTGTCAAATACATAGCCCACAAATTTCAGGGCTTTGTGACTAAAAATACCGAATTTATTGCCCTTTTGCAAAAGGGCGTAAACAAAATCCAAAAAAAAAAAATTGTTTCAGAATTAAATTTGTTGCGAATTTTTTAAATAAAATTGCCTTTAAAATTGTTCTTATGTCTGAAGTTCTTCAAGTTGTATAAAGTGTTTACCTTCTCCTGTAAAGTTACGAAAATGCGAGTTAGGCCCTTTCTAAATTAAGCCATCGATATGTTCACTAGATGGCAGGCCTTCAATAACAACTCGTATAGAGCGATCTCAGATTAAACCTGTATATGAATCGAGAGAAGGTATTATCGGCTTTAAATGCAATTACCTTCGATATGAGTGAAAACGCATGGGGAATATCCGGAGCGATGGACTCGCTTTCACCGAGTCGGTGAACAGCTGGACTCTATCGTATCCAGAGGAACGCCATGAGGTCTACGGAAGCCATATAGTCGACTATTCAGAAGACCAAAACAATCTGGTGCTTTTACCAAATGTTGGCTAAGAATAATCTCCATTACCTTCGAGAGTACAGAATGTGCAGAATTTGCAGTCTCTCCTTTCTTGCAGATCTACTGAACATTGGCCACTTTGCAATGTGAGGGGTGAATACCAGCAGAATGTGATATTTTAAAAACATTTCCCAATGAACGAGCTTCCGTGGAAAAACACTAGTGATGACTAGTGGTGAAATACCGATCGCCTCCCGGTTTGCTTACCCTAAATTCTGCAAGTAGTTCAGTAGTTCTTAAGACTCAGGACTTGCATATCGTCCGTTGATAATTTGGTCTTTGGGTTTTCACTGTTATTAAATTCTGTTTTTGTTTTCTAATATTTGCACGATAAGCTGTTGCCCTATCGCAGACCACTTGTAGTGGTGTTTGTTCCGAAAAGGTGTCTTTCTATTTTTACTGAGGATCTAGTGTCTTTTAAAGTCACCAGGAGGAGACGTTTGACGATATTATTTTATATTATCGATGAACTGGTTGATATGCTCTTCTGATTTTCTTAAGCCAAAAAGAGACCAAGTGAAATTTAAGCTGTAACGTTTCGTAGAAAAAACTACTTTTTAATGGAAAATTTCAACAAAATTTAATTTCTTTTGACATTATCTATTTTATGTTGATATTCAAAAGAATACTATGTACACGTTGCGAATGTTTCTATCCCAAAAATCATTGGGTTCATGAATTTTCTTGAAATATGCAAAAGAAAAAATCTGGGGAAAAAGTCATCGTGTAAATCGGACTAAAATATTGAGTTGGGGGACATAAAAGAATCCAGCAGTTACCAGCAAAAATTTTAATCCACTTTAATCACGAAAAATCCATATGTTATTGTTTTATTTTTTAGTTGTACTGCTACGGCCAAAATTGTAATATCAATCACGAAAATTGTACACAATTGGTTTCTTCAGAAAAAATAATATTTTTTTGGATTTTTATTAAAAATATTTTACAAAAAAAAAACAATCGCAGTAATTTCTTTTTATCAGTTCTTCAATTTTTTGCAATAAAATTCGTAATTTTAGGGCCAACAGTTTGTACCAACAAAATACACGTCTTTGTTCACTTCCAGTTCATTGACTAAAGCATATTTGAGGTCTGCCTCAAAGTTGCCACATTTTGAAGCTTTAATTGAGTTACACAAAAAGGATTCTTTAAACTCCCATTTTTGCATATGTATGTATGTGTGTGTCGACAAATAAGGATTTATTTGCATAATTTATGATCGAAATTAATTTGAAACCTCTTGTGTCCATTTAATGGTAAATGTGAATACTTTTGGCTCTACGAAGAACCCTCCAATGCCACCATAATACATCATATCACATTTTAACAGTTTTTAAAACATTAAAAGCGATAAAATGTTTTAAATGAAATATAATTAAATGCATGTCAATAATTACATTTTTAGCCATTACGAAGTAATTTAAAAGCTTCGACATTTTGTGTTTTTTTTTTCAGACGCTGTATATACGTATGTGGACTTCAGTACAGTAGACCAGATTGACAACAGGCATGAGTAGTTAATTTAAAAAGGTTCTATAAAAAAAACCGTTGCTGCGGAATTGAAATCTACCTAAAGCTATGACAGTAAGTGTTCTAAAAATTTCTATTTTTTATATTCATATTTTTTTTTTAAATCGTCCCGGTATAATGTTTTGCCCACCGCCGTCATAGTATGTTGTATGGCGGCAACACATTGTTGCGAATGTCTGCTTAACTGCAACATGTGTATGTGTGTGTGTGTTGCAATAACAAAACATTATGAATGCAAGTACTCATACACACACATACATATACTGTACATTGTATATTGCAATTGCACATTCCAGTGTTAACATTCACAACTACAGCGCTTGAGCAGCAACGACATCATCGCCTCCGTCATCAGCATCCCCAACAAATTCATCGCCTTTTCAATTTATCACACTTCATCCTCCTGCATTTAATTATATTCGCTTTTTCAGCAGAAAGTGTTAAAAATTTAATGTTATTTTGCGCGACAGAACGAAAGAAAAAAAAACAGAGACACAGAAACGCGACAGCAGATTCTTCTTTTTTTCCCCTGGTTTATTACATTTTAGTGTGTAGAGAGGATACGTGGAATGACTTTGACATTTTGCGTTGTTATTGACAGCATAAAATGTCCATAAAATGTTAGAAGTTTAAATTCGTTATGACGGCCGCTTGCTGTCACTAAACGGATTTTGTTCATGTTATCGTTGACGAAAATTCTAGTACATCTACACCAAAAGAAAAAAAAAATAATAATTTTTCCGGATAAGGATTTGGATACAAACATTTCTCCATAAATAATAATAAAAACAAATTTCAGTTCATCCAACTATAACCTGGTGATGAGGCTGTCTACACCAATTCAGGATTAGGGAGAACATTTGACTGAAACCTCTTGTAAAAATAGATTTGGTATATATATTAGTCAGTTATAAACGGTTGCATTTTAATCCTCAGTGGTCGTGTTTTCTAAATAATATCTAAGGTTTTAGGGCTATCTCTCAAAATAATGTGTCAAAACATCGCTAATATTCAAAAATGGCAAAGAAAAAATTAGTTTGTTGTATATACCCACACAGTTGTCAAGTTTTCTTCCACAAATTATATCGTTTGAAAAGTCTACGTATCTTCTTTTTCAATCCGGTAAGAAAGCGGTTGATAATTAGCTATGTTACCTTCAACGTGCGCCAAGTTATGGAAAACAGGTTTTTTAATCGGATATCAATATTTTTGGGGTTTTTGGGATTTTTCTCTACTTGTTGTTGTTGTTTTCTTGTGGCCCTGTGTTGTGGAAAATGTGCGTGCAAATTATGCTCTGTGTACCGACCAAAGCGAGTTTTTTCGCAATAACTTCAACAATTATGGCGGTCCCAAAAATATTGTTAATAATTTTGGTTTTTGGTAAAAATCGTCGACCACAATCATTTACAAGTATTAAAGTTTTTAAGAAAGCGTATAAAAATTTTGTAAAAAAAAAATTTAATTAAAATTTGACCACATAATATAGACCTTGGTGTCTCTTTCATACGACCCAAAATTTTGTACAAATCAAAAAACCGCAAGATTAAAAAAAAAAAAATTAATTTGCTTTCAATTTTAAAATTTTTAAACCCCCAAACAAACAAAAATATAGCTGATAGTTTACCATTACACCGTGTTACACACATTCTGTCCTATGAACCAAATTTACTTCTTCGGAAAGGGGATAAAAAATAAAAATACACGTGTATCGGCGATTTTCATGTACACGTCAGATTTTTTTTTTTCATCGTGGCCTGTGTGTAAGCTTTGGACCGATTTTTAACCCTTTTTCAGTGATCCAATCGAGCTGCAGGCAGACTCGTGGAAATGTCTGTATCACGTCAAATTTTTTAAAAAATAGATTTTTATCAACTCTCAGATTTTCCTATTTTTTTTTTTAAATGGCTATCGTTTTCTGTAAGGTTTCAGTCAAAAAGCATTTTTTTTCGTAACTCTTAAGTAGTTTAAAAATTTGGAGTCTCTTCAAGTTATGCTAAGAAAAGTGAAAAAAATATTTTTTTTTCCAAAATAATAAAAATTGGGGAAAATCTGAGAATTGATTAAAATTCTGTCGTGTACATGAAAATCGCCGATACATGTGCATTTTTATTTTTTCCCCTCTTTCCGAATATGTGCATTTGGTTCATAGGACAGAAAAAAATCTATTTTTTGTAACACGGTGTTATGAAGAAAGGATTTATAAACTTTTTGATCAATAAAATTTACAAAATTTCAGGTGTGTATACAATTTAATTTAATCATTTAATGTTTAGACTTTGGGAGGAAAATACATACAAACTGGTGCAACCATTATTTATATTTCCAAATCGGAAATTCATCTTCAAATCGCTCCTTCTGTATCCCAGCCAAACTCATATGATTTCCTGCGTCTGACATCAGCTGCTTGCATTAACTTCACATTTAAACATGCCCGGTCAGCTTGGTAGCAAATCCATGTCATAGTCTGACATTAATGCGACACATAAACATAAACATCAACAGAAAACAACAGAAAACCCTCCAATACGACATCATAAGTCTGGATCGTCACAATTTCCTCACCCACCTCCCCACCCTTCGAACATTTTGATGAATGTCGTTGACGAGGCAATACTCTGGTCCGTATACAACAACAGCGGAAAAAGGGGTCACTTATTTGTTGCAGTTGTTGGAGTAAAGTACAAAAAAAGTAAAGTAGCAAACGGCACCGTCACATGTTTTACATCCACAGTGTGTGAGACGCATCCGTTTATGTTTTGTGAGTTGGGAAAACAGACAAACACAGTGTTCAAGTTTACAGACCAAAAACACACAGCAGACATATACAAATGTCCATAAATATATGAATGTATGTATATATAGAGGATGACAAAACATATGTTTTAAGTTTTACAACTTATTGTTTACCTTGTTCTCTGGACCACACACACACACGCACATGTTTAACATAAACTTGTATGTATGTGTGTGTAGGTACATCAAATACAAATACATTTACTACAGTAAATATATTTTCATAACTCAATGCAACCTGTGACAATTCCAACAATGTGTTGACTCTTGAAAAGTAACCGTTTTTAACACACATACATAGGAGTAAATACTATATACTCGTACATATGTAGCTGTATGAGGAAATATATATGTAATGTGCCACTCAGGGGCGGAATTGGCAGGGCCATACTTCATTTAATATTAGAAGCATTGAAACGAGATGTGGGGGAAACGTGAATGGCGTCAAGCAATTTTACACCAAACCTAAGAGCGGCGAGGTCGTCATAGAATACTAGCTTTGCGATATAATTGTGACATCCTAGAGGCGACAATGATGACTACAAACTTATCAACTAGATTTTGATCGACAGTTGAAGAACTAGTTGCTAAGGTACAGTGGCTCACAAGTAAAATCTGACAGTCGTATGAAAACCTTTCAAATCGCAATATTTCCGTTGTAACAAAATACATTTCAGTTTTATTCTGGTTTGTCACAAGAACTCTTTTATTTAAAAATAACATCAAAAATATATTCTCGGTAAAACTTTCTTAGACTTTCCGGGTTTTTTACATTTTTGCTAAGCGCTTTGTGTGACAAAATATGTACGCCTCTTACTGTTCATTCGGTATAAGGTTTTTGGGGACGTATGAGTATTGGGTTGGATTGCATTATCACTCATACGCTCCAATATTCATATCACTTCGTATCGAGTCGTACCCCGAAAAAGACGAAAGCACCATTCTCGCTTTTTTAATGAAATTCGATAGAAAAGTGTCCAACGTTCTTAATCCCAAAATAATAAAAATAGACAATTCATATTCGTATTCATAAAAATTTAAGAAACATTTGACAAGAAAAATGTGTGAAAATTGTTTTTGTATTTTCATACATTTTTCTTAACAAAGCCCAATCAATTGTATCGAAAGCGTTACACGCCTTTCTGCTTGACCACGAAAACCCATATTCTGTAAAATTGTCTGTTTGTCCTTCGTCGTTTTAGAGGTTAGTCCTCGAAATGACTAACAAACGATAACCAATAACAGAGTTTTCTTTCATATGGACGCTGTTCACTACGAGTCAAAATTACTCGACTCCGACTAGTAGGATAAAACTGTACGACTTCGAAGTAAAGTCTAATAACGATCAGGCCTTCTATATTCTGTTTTCCGCACCCGGAAATATAAATACAAGTGCTCCTCATTGGTATGACAGGACGATTGCATTTTGAGGTCCAGTAACGTTTAGTAGGAATTATGATATTGTGGTATTTTCTAAAACGGTGAAGAGGTCCTATAACCAAATCCTTACTCTTATCAACATAATTTAAAACAGAATTTCTATTGTTCTACTACCAATGTGATTATTTTCTATTGGTCGATCCTGTCCGTGCTCCAGCTCCAATTTTTATAAAATCTTAAAGAGAAATATTTCAGTTATGGATAATCTAATTCCAGCTGAGTAAATATACGCCATTGTCAATTTGATGGTTTTATTGATCACTGGTTGTATTCTTCCTTTGTATAGATTAGGAAAATGTTTAAAATATATTTTAGTGTGTATGACTTGCAGATTTCTCAGTTGAATTATATGTACGTATTTCTCTTAACATTTTATAAGGTAGGAGATGAGGGACTCCTCTCACATCAGTGAGCCTCGAACGGTATAGTTCTGTCACTGGCCGTGGCAAAGAGGTTAATGACTAATGGATTTTCTAGAGAAGTTGTACATGTCGTACAGGATATTCTCTTACTTGCATCAGGAAACGGTCCCTGATCAATTATTGATGTTTTGTAGGATACGAACCAGCTGTGTTATAATTGCCCACACTACCTTCCACAGAGCGGATGTCTAGGTGCTACATTTCAAATAAGCCGATTTAAGAGCATTTATAGAAATTTTGAAAAAAAAAATATTTCGTCAAGCTTCGTCAAGCTTCATTAATATCAGCTGAGGACTCAAAGTGAAACTCCCCTTCTCACCCAGATTTTGAATATATTCCCGAAAGAATCCATATTGTTGGGATTCGTTGGAAGAATACCCTTTCTCTTTATATGAACATACATATGTCTATATTATAGCATTCACATTTCGTGATGTATATAATTTACCGTAATAAAGGACAAACAGGAAACTTTTCATCCTCACGTTTGTTTTCCTCCTCAGACGGTGTCTTCATATAGAATATTGTCATAACAGTTTTCCATCACTTTTGACAATACACTTTTTATACTTTTGTTGATGTCCTGGCTGTTATGGTTCGTGTTGCTGGCCAACAAAAAGAAAAGGGTAAAAAAAAAACGAACGACTACGAGTAACAGCAACACACTTGATGTTGTTGGTGATGACTTTTCTGTGTACACAAGAAGGCGTAAATAAGGGATATGGGGGAAAACTCTAAGTAATGCCAACGTATATGTCAAGTTAATCCCTTTTCGGGTTTCAGACTTTTAGACCCGTACAGAACAAAACTAAAGTTTTGATAAAGGCTTTGAAATTATAAGCTGAAAGTATTTTTTTATTGACTTAGGAAACTGCAAACACCAACGAAAAAAAATGTTAGAAATATTTAAAATTTTGTCAGGATAGGGGATTGGAACATTAACAAGGCGACACTAAACAAATAGATAAGAGTATAATTGTGGTCAGAGATACGGAAGATATGTTCACTGATTCTTTTTCTGCTATAAAAGTCAAGCGTAACTGAAAATTTATTTCCTTTCTAGCAAATGTGTGCGTTTGACAGTACACAAATGTAAACAATTGAGACCCTAAGTAAATTTGAACCAAGTTCATTCCATGAATTTTAAAGTTATTTGGTATTCGTCTGTCGGTACTTGCTTCGATATTGTGGCTACTAACAGAGTCAGGCGAATATTTTTCAACAGACTCCATTGGGTTTATGTAATATCGCACACATACTACAAAAGAGACACAACTCAAAAATTTCCAATTTTCAGAAAACTCATATTTTTTCAGAAACAAAATCTGTATTATTTACAAAAAAGTTTTAAAAGTAACAGCAAAGCCAATAATAAATTGATCTCCTTTGATATGATATGATACGTGCATGTGAAGACAAGTAAAAACTACGCCATTACTATAAATGGAACGATACACTCTTCAACAACGCATTGAAATTATTAAAATTCACTACAAAAATGGTGAAAATTTTGCAGTCACAGTTCGCAAAACTAAAGCATTTGGTGGACAAATTTGAGCTGTGGGGACAACTTAGTTATATGAAGAATAAAATCCGTGTACATCGCTTAAGAACAAGTGAGAATATTGCTGCTGTAGCCCAAAGTGTTTAAGAAAACCCAGGTTTGTCCATTCCTCGTTGGGTTTGGGCATTCCACAAACGTCATTATACCGTATTTTCCGTAAAGACTTGGGTCTTAAGGCTTATAAGGAACTCAAGCCGGCCGATTATCAACAACATGGGTTCATGAAATGCATAAAAATGATTCGGAATTCCATCAAAAAATCATCTTGACTGATGAGGCCCACTTCAACCTCGGTGGCTACGTCAACAATCAAAATTGTCGCATTTGGAGCTCGGAAAACCCAAGAGTGATTGTTGATAAGCTTCGCCATCCTCAACGTGTGCCGGTTTGGTGCGGTTTATGGTTCAGCGGTGTCATTGGACCTTACGTTTTCGAAAATGAAGTTGGATCAACAGTTTCGGTGAATGGATTGCGCTATCGTTAGATGATTAATGATTTTTTATTGTCGGAGTTGGATGATATTGATCTGGACAATGTTTACTTTCAACATGACGGCGCTACGTGCCACACAAGTAACGAAACCATTGCTCCTTTACGGGAATAGTTTCCGGACCATGTTATCTCTCGAAGAGGTGATCACAATTAGCCACCGAGATCTTGTGATTTCGTCCTTTGGGGCCACGTGAAAGATAAGGTCTACGACAACAGCCCAGCGTCGATTCAAGACCTCAAAGATAGAATTCGTGAGGCCATCGAGGATATAGGGCAGCCACTTTGCGATTTGGATATGGACAATTTTATGAAAAGAATATGGTCCTAAGCGTGGTCGTGGTGGCCATTTGGCTGATGTTGTTTTTCATTATTAACGGCATACGTTTTTGAAAAAAAAATATGTTTTTTCACTTTCCAAATATGTGCATGTGCATTTGGTTCATAGGACAGAAAAAAAAACTATTTTTTGTAACACGGTGTTATGAAATAAACATCCGATCATTTATCTCAAAAAATTTCATTTTTCTTTGAATAACAAAATAACACCTCTTTTTAGAAATCCTGTAAATAAAGATGATGACAAAGAACCCACATTTCTATGCGAAATATTAAATTTTTTTAAAAGTTCAACATTGACCTTGAATTCCTAAGTAACTGCTGAACCCGTGTTATTGAAACTGAGACTGGAAAATATAGATAGATATATAGATTCTTAATATTTTTAAAATATTTTCATACTATCTGTTTCTTACGAAATGTATTTGAAAAAGTTGTCCATAATATTATGCCAGCTCTTGGTGAACTAAGAATCTATACCAATGATCTCAGTCATACACCCTGCATACCATACTATGTCTGATCATATGGAATTATATACCTCTCAAGCGTCATGAAAAGAAAGGTAATGCGGAAACTTATCTATTCACTCATCTACAATTCATATGTTAGACAGCTACAAATTTGCCGGGGTTGTTTTGTATGGTTCATTTCATTAAAAACGTGTTACTTCAAAGAGTAGTTTGTTACTTTATACGGCGAAGCATAAATCTCAGAATTTACATACAAGACAGTTTATACTTGCCGACATTATCGCACACACACACCCACCCCCACATGTATACATGCATCCACACACACACTGCACTTCCTTTGCCATTATTCACTTACTTTGTTATCCTTGTAGCATTCAACACATACTTCAGCGTCGTCATACACACACACACACACATATATATACAAACATTGCAAAATTCTGAGGAATGTTCTCTTTATGAGGGATATTCCCATACACAACAACTCATGCGTTGCTTCGCAGAGTCGTTGAATGCAGTAAAGTATGCTCTTACTCTACAAACATAGTTTTGTATTTATATACACGAAAGAACGACATGAAATGCTTACGTTCATGAGAGAAACAAAAATATATTCTTGATTTTTTTTTTATTATTATTAAAAACACAAATGAATGAAGACTTTTTTTTAAAAAAAAAAAAAAAAATCTCGACATTCTGTCTGAGGTTAGAGATTTTCACATTTCAAAAGACCACACGCAATTTGTGGAAATTACATTTTGCAAAATTCCAAAGTGTACTGGATTATTTATGATTTAATAGAATGATAATGTTTCTATTTAATAAACGTCCAAATACTTAGGTTGTGGAAGATGGTGGAGCGAGAGAATTCAGGATATTGTATTTGTTACAATTCAGCACTCTATTGAGGCAGTAGCCTCTTCAAAATGTTGTTGAGTTTGGTAATAAGCGCAATAATGTATATTCTAAATCGACTCTAATTTTCCCTTACGGAATAGAACTTTTCTGTTGTCTTTGTAGAAGTTTGAGGAATATGGATTCAAAGTTATGTTCTTTAAAAATCACACTCAAAAAAGAGTCTCGAAACTGAACAGATGTTAGAAATTGCTGTTTTTTTTTTGATTAACTGGTATGTAGCGGATATTCAGAGTTTTGTTAAGCATCGAGGGTCCCACTTCAGAGCTCATTGGTCCCCTCTTTCAAACACATGCTTTGAAAGACCTTATCGTAGTCTGCGTGGTAATTACATCGGAACTGCCAGTTAGAAAATCCAAATTTATTTAGTAGGGTATAACCTCTTCGACCCTTACGAATTCAACGCCGTTCGCCGGCATTTTCATTATATGACAAAGTTTTCCGGCAATTCATAAGCTTCAACACTTTTGGTGATATTTCTTAAATCTTTTTGGATGTTATTTCTTTTTTTGTTCTGGATGTTTTGCAACAAACTTTGCACAACTCTTACATTCTGTGCATATGCATGCAATTTGTTGAATGTTTTTTTTTTTTTGCAAAAGCAATTGGAGAGTGCACGGTTTGCAACATCTTGTGGAGATGTTTAAGTGGATTTCAGCGTAAAACCATTTTAAAATATCTAAAGTTTATTATATTAAGATTAATGCATGTGTTGCATATGCCGTTTCTTTCCTTCATATCAGCAGAAAACTTATTACTTTTACAAGTATATTTTAGAGAGTTTTTTTTCTATAACTCCATCATGCGATTGAGTGTGCGATATCATTAAGTCTGTTATTATCGGTTAGAATAGAAAAAAAGTTAAAATGGATAAAATACGAACAAAGGAAAACAACAAATATTTTTTGTCATTATTATTTAAAAAAAAAAAAACAACTTAGCTTGGCTTGGAATTTCCAGAGTGGGAGCTTCAACACCTAGTTGTCCTCTTAATTCACAACCACATACAAGGGGGTCAATTTACCTCAACAAAAAAAAAACTGGTCTTGGTCTCTACAAAACATTGGTGTTTCGTATGTCAGCATGTGAATGTTGAACAACTTAAAAAGCAACAGATTTCCATATGGGAGGTATTTTTTATTTAATTTGATCTATTGCAATTTATTTGGAGTCCTTTCGAATACAACATCAATTAACTGGCAGCGTTTATTGGCCACGGCAAAATATAAATTTTAACACGAAATACGTTTTTCAAAATTTAACACAAAATTATTTTTATTATTATTAGAAAAAAATATTTTTTTTTGTAAATTTTATGATAAAAAAAAATCATAAAAATTGGATAATGACAATACATCTGTACATTTTCATAAATCCATATCTTTTAATTAAACTGAGGCAAAAGGCCATTTAAATCGAGAAGCATTATGCAATTACTATGGTGTATGGTCATAACTCAAATTATATTATTAAAAAATATCATAAAAATTGGAAATTGACAAAAAATCTGTACATTTTCAAAATTGATCATACATCCCATGTCTATCAATTAAAATGTGGTATATATCATTGAAATCGATAAATCGGTCCCTTGTGTACAAACATTTTCCATTTTTTTTTTTAAATAAATTTTAGAAAATTTACCACAAAATTATTTTTAAATCACGCCATTAAATCTAATTGACATTTTTCGAATTATAAACAAGTTTAATTAGAAAAATCTTTTATTTTTTCGTCAATTTTATTATTAGAAAAAAATCATAAAATGACAAAAAATCGTCCGTTTATCATAAATCATTGAAATCGATAACCATTATGCAATTGCTATGGTCTGTGCTCCCTTCCGTACAAAAATTAACATTTTTTTTTTTATGAAATTTTATAGAAAATAAAATTTTAGTAGACAGCTTCGGAGTTATTAACAAATTTACGTAGAAAAAGTTTTTTTTTTTTGAAAATGTTATTACTTACAAAAATATGCAATTACAGTGGCGTGTGGTCCCTTGACTACAAAAATGGTCGATTTTTTTTCTAAAATTTTGTTAAATATGAAATCTTTCCAGACATTCATTGTCATAACTCGAAATAAGTTTTAGAAAATTTACCACAACATTATTTTAAATCACGTCATCTAATTGACATTTTCCTAATTATAAACAAATTTAAGTCGACCGTTTTTTTTTTTTTTTCTTAAAAATCATAGAAATTGGAAAATAAAAAAATCGTCCATTTTCAATGGATTATTTAAAACCCGATATCTAACAATAAAAATGTGGTATAGATCATTAAAATCAATAACCATTTTATTGAAAATAAAATTTTAGTAGACAGCTTCGGAGTTATTAACAAATTTACGTAGAAAAATTTTTTTTTTTTTTGAAAATGTTATTACTTACAAAAATATGCAATTACAGTGGCGTGTGGTCCCTTGACTACAAAAATGGTCGATTTTTTTTTCTAAAATTTTGTTAAATATGAAATCTTTCCAGACATTCATTGTCATAACTCGAAATAAGTTTTAGAAAATTTACCACAACATTATTTTAAATCACGTCATCTAATTGACATTTACCTAATTATAAACAAATTTAAGTCGACCGTTTTTTTTTTTCTTAAAAATCATAGAAATTGGAAAATAAAAAAAATCGTCCATTTTCAATGGATTATTATAAACCCGATATCTAACAATAAAAATGTGGTATAGCTCATTAAAACCATTATGCTATTACTATGGTACCGACTTATCAACAAATTTAAATAGAAAAAGGTTTTTTTTTGTAGATTTTATTATTAAAACAAAATTATAAAATGACAAACAATCTTCCATTTTCGCTAGTTTGTGTTTTTTTTTTTAAATTAAAATTAAACAAAATCCGGCGCTAAATGGGTTAAATGATGCCATTGATCAGTGGAGCTGGCTCAAAAAGCAGTCCGCAGGGCTCATAAATGGAAATGTAGATCTTTAATGAATTTTAAAATTTATTTTTCAGCGAACATCCAGGGAATTTTCATTGCAGATGTTGTTTTGTTGGATTTGAGGTTCTGTGACCACACGTTTTAACGCATTTTTGGACAGACATACTGAGCCAACATCTAACGATATCAGTTACTTCGCCATCGTTGAAGAAAAATGGGCCACAACATCAAATATTTGGCCATAGTGTAGCGTTTATTGTGCAACTTAGTAGCTTTTTAGGGCTCTCAGGATGGATCATCGAGGGGAGTAGGAATACTTGTATTACTAGTTTTCATGGTATAACAATGATCGCTTTATAAGCGAGTCTGCTTACAAGTCTGCTCCAGCCCGAGTATAATAAAGTCGGCAGAAATTGTGTACCAGTTATCTTTAGTGAACATAACTGTTAGATGTTTTGCAAAAATATGAACATGTGAATGATATTAGGATGTTGTCAATATCTACTGAGTCAACTTTTACCTACTTCAATTTATTTCACAATTACAACGACATATCTCACAGACTAACGACATTTCTCCGTACTTAATGTTTCGATGGATGACAATAAGTTTTATTAAGGTAATAGTACTTTTGAAAATATTATGAATTTATGAACAATTTACATTTCTTTAAATGCTCTCTTCTCGATTATTGCGCAGGCATTACTTTGGTACTTTGCTTACATCAATCACAGACAAAAACCTCACATTCCAAAAAAAAAAAAAAAACGATATATACAAAACTTGACAGCCCACATCCACAACTCGTCGCTGTGAGAAAATGGAAAAAACAACAAACTTCAAGAGAACAACACAACAGAATAAAATGAAGTCTTTTGTAAAGTTTTTTTTCCATTTCGATGCACATTTCAAACCGTTTTTTTGCGCTAGTTTTTTTCCAACACTCGAAAGGCCATCAAAAACAATATCCTTTCCACATATCGATGAGCTGTCAGTCAGTCGTTGTTGGTTTTTTTTCAGTTTTTTTTTTTTGTTGTTTTCTGAACACTGAGTTAAGCAAAGTAATGTCATCTTATAGGCCATTAAGCTTTCAGAGGATTTAAGGCACCGTTGTATTGTGCAAACAATTGAAGAGAACTGTGCATTTTATTTCACGAGGCAATAATAAATTCAATTTGAACGTCTGCCGCTGATATTTTCAGTGGCATTTGATCGGCAGATAACAAATATTCTTTTTTTCAGGAAATTTAATACGATGACATTGTGAGGTATGTGAGGCTTGGAACAATTCAATCGAAATGAATACTTTTTAAAAAAACTTGCAACTGCTTTATGCTAGTTTTGATTTATTTGTCTAGAATTTGGAAATTAAACGAAAATAATCTAGAAATCATGGAACAAATTCTTGCATGGTCTGGGAAACTTTCAGAGGGGAGTACAGACATTGACAGAACCATGTTTTGTAGGAGCTGTAGCCGCACTGTAGAAATTTGGTGCGTAATATCTATGAAATCGTTCATTAATTTCCACCCAAAGGAATATTCTCTTTTGAAAGATGGAACATTTCATAATATCTATTAAATATGTCATAAGTTGTGCGTTTGGGGGGATTTTTCATTTATTTTTGGGAATTCTTTATTTGGGGCACTTTTCATTCAGGTTGCTTTTTGCAGGTATAATGTTGTATTTTGGAGTATTTTTTCATAGTATTTGGGAGATTTTGCACTGCAATTTTTCGTAAATTGTTTGGACGATTTTTCAGAATTTTTGTAGAAATTTTCATATTGGGCGTTTGGGGAGATTTTCCCTTTATTTTGGGTAATTCTTCATTTTGGGGCACTTTTCTTTCTTTAAAAAATTAAAAATGCCACAAAAAATTAAGAATTCCCACAAAAAATCATAGAATTTTTTATAAACGTTTGATTTTTTGTTTTTCATATGAAAAATGCCCCAAAAGGTGGACAGTCAAAAATTCCCCAATTTGTTATTTTTGGAGATATTTTCATAACAGAAGTCAATCATATATTTTTTTATAACGTTTTTGGGGTATTTTTTATTATTTTTTTATTTTATTTAATTACAATACAAAGTAAATTTATATTATAATTTTGGGTCCAAGGATAAACCGAGTGACAAAGACTATTTGGCTTGATTTTTTTGCAGCGACAGACCAAAGCCTCTGGTGGGAATCGAACCCACAACCCCCACGCTTATAGGCAAGCACGCTACCAACTCGCCTACCGGGGCGCTTATTTTGGGGTATTTTCCATAATATTTGGGGGTAATTTTTCGTAAATTGTTTGGGCGATTTTTCAGAGTTTTTGTGGAAATTATCATATTGGGCGTTTGGGGAGATTTTTCCTTTATTTTGGGTAATTCTTCATTTGGGGGCACTTTTCTTTCTTTAAAAAATTAGAAATGCCAAAAAAAATGAAGAATTCCCCAAAAAATCATGGAATTTTTTATAAACGTTTAATTTTTTTTTTTTCTTATGAAAAATGCCCCTTTTGTGGGGATTTTTCATTTATTATGGGTGATTCTTCATTTTGGGGCACTTTTTATTCAGGTTGCTTGAAGTATTTTCCATAATATTTGGGGGATTTTCATTTTGTGATTTTTAATAAATTATTTAGGGAATTTTTGGTGAAATTTTCATTTAGGGTAATTTTTATTTCTTTTGGGGAATTCATCATTTAGGGCATTCTAAATTTTTGTTGGGCACTTTTCATTTGGAGCCCTTTTCATTTATTAATTTAGTTATTCCACACACACACACATTAACTACCGCATCGATGTAAGTTTCTTCCCCTTCTGTATTAATAATTAATACTGACTTAATTGCTCATAGTTTAAGAGTGCACTAACTCCCAGCAACATCTTCACTTGCCATACATAGCCGCGTTCTTTATGTGTTACTCCATCTTCATCACAAAGTTTCTTTTGATGTCATTTCTCTTAATGACCGCACATTTTCCTACGAAACGCTTATTAACTGCAGCAGCGCAACAAGCACTTAATTAATTTAATGCAACAATTAAATTAAGTTAATTAAACACTCTATGAAAGCAACGCTACGACAAAAAAAACCAACTAAACTATGCCACCATTCATACTGTTTTTTAGCTGCTGCCGCCCAGGACATCAGCTGCAGACATTAAACCAAAAAAAAGAGGAAAAAAATAGGCTAACATTTCCATGTTACAGTGTTGAACGGATTCAGCCGGGTTCTTAACTTTTGGTGGCTAAAACCCCCAGTAATGCTTTTGTGGTTTTCCGTTATGTTGCATCTCTTTCGAGTCGGCCAGCAGTTTGTTGTTTTCTGAACACTGAGTTAAGCAAAGTAATGTCATCTTATAGGCCATTAAGCTTTCAGAGGATTTAAGGCACCGTTGTATTGTGCAAACAATTGAAGAGAACTGTGCATTTTATTTCACGAGGCAATAATAAATTCAATTTGAACGTCTGCCGCTGATATTTTCAGTGGCATTTGATCGGCAGATAACAAATATTCTTTTTTTCAGGAAATTTAATACGATGACATTGTGAGGTATGTGAGGCTTGGAACAATTCAATCGAAATGAATACTTTTTAAAAAAACTTGCAACTGCTTTATGCTAGTTTTGATTTATTTGTCTAGAATTTGGAAATTAAACGAAAATAATCTAGAAATCATGGAACAAATTCTTGCATGGTCTGGGAAACTTTCAGAGGGGAGTACAGACATTGACAGAACCATGTTTTGTAGGAGCTGTAGCCGCACTGTAGAAATTTGGTGCGTAATATCTATGAAATCGTTCATTAATTTCCACCCAAAGGAATATTCTCTTTTGAAAGATGGAACATTTCATAATATCTATTAAATATGTCATAAGTTGTGCGTTTGGGGGGATTTTTCATTTATTTTTGGGAATTCTTTATTTGGGGCACTTTTCATTCAGGTTGCTTTTTGCAGGTATAATGTTGTATTTTGGAGTATTTTTTCATAGTATTTGGGAGATTTTGCACTGCAATTTTTCGTAAATTGTTTGGACGATTTTTCAGAATTTTTGTAGAAATTTTCATATTGGGCGTTTGGGGAGATTTTCCCTTTATTTTGGGTAATTCTTCATTTTGGGGCACTTTTCTTTCTTTAAAAAATTAAAAATGCCACAAAAAATTAAGAATTCCCACAAAAAATCATAGAATTTTTTATAAACGTTTGATTTTTTGTTTTTCATATGAAAAATGCCCCAAAAGGTGGACAGTCAAAAATTCCCCAATTTGTTATTTTTGGAGATATTTTCATAACAGAAGTCAATCATATATTTTTTTATAACGTTTTTGGGGTATTTTTTATTATTTTTTTATTTTATTTAATTACAATACAAAGTAAATTTATATTATAATTTTGGGTCCAAGGATAAACCGAGTGACAAAGACTATTTGGCTTGATTTTTTTGCAGCGACAGACCAAAGCCTCTGGTGGGAATCGAACCCACAACCCCCACGCTTATAGGCAAGCACGCTACCAACTCGCCTACCGGGGCGCTTATTTTGGGGTATTTTCCATAATATTTGGGGGTAATTTTTCGTAAATTGTTTGGGCGATTTTTCAGAGTTTTTGTGGAAATTATCATATTGGGCGTTTGGGGAGATTTTTCCTTTATTTTGGGTAATTCTTCATTTGGGGGCACTTTTCTTTCTTTAAAAAATTAGAAATGCCAAAAAAAATGAAGAATTCCCCAAAAAATCATGGAATTTTTTATAAACGTTTAATTTTTTTTTTTTCTTATGAAAAATGCCCCTTTTGTGGGGATTTTTCATTTATTATGGGTGATTCTTCATTTTGGGGCACTTTTTATTCAGGTTGCTTGAAGTATTTTCCATAATATTTGGGGGATTTTCATTTTGTGATTTTTAATAAATTATTTAGGGAATTTTTGGTGAAATTTTCATTTAGGGTAATTTTTATTTCTTTTGGGGAATTCATCATTTAGGGCATTCTAAATTTTTGTTGGGCACTTTTCATTTGGAGCCCTTTTCATTTATTAATTTAGTTATTCCACACACACACACATTAACTACCGCATCGATGTAAGTTTCTTCCCCTTCTGTATTAATAATTAATACTGACTTAATTGCTCATAGTTTAAGAGTGCACTAACTCCCAGCAACATCTTCACTTGCCATACATAGCCGCGTTCTTTATGTGTTACTCCATCTTCATCACAAAGTTTCTTTTGATGTCATTTCTCTTAATGACCGCACATTTTCCTACGAAACGCTTATTAACTGCAGCAGCGCAACAAGCACTTAATTAATTTAATGCAACAATTAAATTAAGTTAATTAAACACTCTATGAAAGCAACGCTACGACAAAAAAAACCAACTAAACTATGCCACCATTCATACTGTTTTTTAGCTGCTGCCGGCCAGGACATCAGCTGCAGACATTAAACCAAAAAAAAGAGGAAAAAAATAGGCTAACATTTCCATGTTACAGTGTTGAACGGATTCAGCCGGGTTCTTAACTTTTGGTGGCTAAAACCCCCAGTAATGCTTTTGTGGTTTTCCGTTATGTTGCATCTCTTTCGAGTCGGCCAGCAGTGAAGGGTTTTGTTTGAATAATTTTTGCATTTCCTTCAGCTTTTGTTCTGTGGAGCAACGGCAAATCCGGTACTTTGTGGTTCATTAAAAGTGTTACAAATGTTTATGGCATGCAGTTTAGCTTGCCTTAATTAAAATTGCTTAATATTTTAATTTGTATAGCAAATGATGGCCAAGGATTTACTAATATCTTAAAATGTTGCAAATTGTGGTCACATTGTTATGTTTGGGATCAAGAATTTAGCCGTTGTGGATATTTGAAATTACTGATAGTCCATTGTAACTTCATAAGGAAAATGTTGATGATATCAAGAAATGGCGATACGACATTTCAAAAAGCTTCAAGACTTTAGTTCATGTAAATCGATGGAATGTTTTCGAGTTGATGTACAATTTAGTGACGGCAACTTCTGTTGGTGCCTCCCATACAAATTTTTGGTTATGTATGATTTGTAAAAAAGCGAAATGGTAGATTCCAGAACATCTCTTCGCTAACTTGTGAATAACATATAATTGTATAAATTATTATTATTATTTTTGTAATTACAATACAAAGTAAATTTATATTCTAATTTTGGGTCCAAGGGTAAAACCGGGTGATACAGACCATATGGCTAGATTTTTGCAGCGACAGATGAAAGACTCTGGTGGGATCAAAAACACAACCCCCACACTGATAAGCAAGCACGCTAGTAACACGTCTACCGGGGCGCCTTATACATCATTTTAATTTTAAGATAATTTTTTTGAAGACCAGAATTTACAAACAAGCTAATTTTGTAATTCAAGTGTAGACTACATAAAATAAACACATGGTTGAAAAGTATTTTTTTTTTAGTTTCTGGACATCTGAGGCACTTTCCTATACTGATTATATCAAAATTCCACTATGATTTTTTGATTATGGAGTGCCTGAGATGAAAATTTACAAAGCGTAGCATGAAACTAAATAAAGTCTCACGCCTAGTCCGTGTGACGTTTCAATCTTTATATGCTAACTAGTAAGTTGTAATGCGCCTATGGCGCCCGTTAATTTGCTTGAGAAAGTATTTGTTACTTAATTTTAAAAATTTTGTAAAAAATATTTTGAGAAAACTATTTTGTAACCAAAATTTCGGAAAAAAATAAAATTGGAAAAAAAAAATTAGTGTAAAAAAAATTTTTGCTGAAAAAAAAATTTTTGTTGAAAAAATTTTTGTTGAAAAAAAAAATTTTGATGAAAAAAAAAAATTTTGTTGAAAAAAAAAATTTTTGTGGAAAAAAAAATATTTTGTTGAAAAAAAAAATTTTGTTGAAAAAAAAAGTTTGCTGAAAAAAAAAATTTTTGTTGAAAAAAAAAAATTTTGTTGAAAAAAAAATTTTGTGGAAAAAAAAAATTTTTGTTGAAAAAAAAAAAATTTGGGGAAAAAAAAAATTGTTGTAAAAAAAAAAAAATTTTAAAAAAAAAATTTTGTAAAAAAAAAACTTGGGGAAAACACAATTTCTGTACAAAAAAAAATATTATTTTTTTATTATTATTATTTATAGAAAATTATAGAAAGCCTACTTAAATTCCTACGTACTGCGTGACAGAGTCAGTGAATCAGTGAATCAGGGAATCAGTGTATCAGTGAATCAGGGAATCAGTGAATCAGTGTCGAGGGTAAATATATATTAAGATTATTAAAAAGTTTCCACTGCCTCATAGAACGTATTAAATTTAACGACTTCGTTTTATTGGTTATGAGATGTATTCAATTTTCGAAAATATCACTGGAAAATTATTATTTAATTCACTTTGAACGAAAAAAAATTAAAAATAAAAAGTAAAGTCGTTTTAACGGTGACTCTTTTCCACAATTGCATTTTTGTTCTTCTTCTAGACAACTCCTGTTATCAGAGATTACTTTTGTATCCAGGTACCACATGAGATTTGCTTTGGACTTAATCCCTTTTCAATTACGTTTCGTCCTTTTGCGAAGCATTCATTCTCACATTACGATTCCCGAATATTTGATGCTGTGCATGTGTTTCGTATGTGTTAACGTTATAAGCATATCATAATAGTCGTTTCGGGAGAGAAAGCGAGAGGGGGAGGGGACATTGCTTTATGACCGCCAGTCCTTTTTACCTTTTTCTTCTTCTTGCTCTTTGATTGCTTAAAGTTTATGGTCTATTTAAAGACCAATAACACTTGACCATACAAGAACACCAATAAAAAAAAAAACTAATCTAAGGTAAGGACGAAACCACCTTTCTCCCATCTTTAGGGGTCTGTTTGATTTTTTACGGCAGGACTTTGTAAATACTTAGCTTTGAGACCAAATGAATCCTAAAGCATTTGATGGGTGGTGTCATCAAGAAAAGGAACATTTTAATCCCGAAAACTTTTCATTTTCAATATGAGATACCGGCATTCGTTTTCTATTTAAATGAAATCCATTTCTGATGGTCTCATAAAAATTCAATTTCTTGTACAAATAAGAAGTTTAATTTGACTTTATGTTAACATTTGCCAATGGGTTTCCAACAGGAGTTTTCAGTGTTGCCAAGGGGATTTGAGTTAGTGTTCTGGTGAATTGCTTGCGAATTTTAGCAAAGGTTATTGCGAGTTGGTTTAATCAACTGACATACGAAATATGTATTCGTAATTGGTAATGAATTTCTTTAAAATAGGATTAATAACTTTATAGTTATGGTTCGAGTATAATTGAAATCCTTGGAGTTGCATATATATTATTTACTGTAATTCCTATCAGGAATATAGATTCCTTAATCCCTTATTACTTACTTGCACATTTCGCTTAATATTCCCTGAAGGAACAGAATAGGGGAAGTTCCCACAAATCGGGAAGTTTATATTTATTCTGCACTTGTCTTTTAGCCAAATCTGATGAATTGAAATCAGGGAGATGTGCAAAACATAATTTGAATTTTCTCACCGGACAGTTAATACCCAACCCCCAATCGAGTTCTCTCCAAAATATACAACTAAATATACTAACCAAATATATTTTAAATAAGAATAATAATGAATTTATTGCCTCTTTTTAATGTATCTCCCAAAAAATGAAGGAAGCCGTGCTACTTTTTTTCCTCTGAAGCATTACATCCACCCATCAGATTCCAAACACATGCACCTTAGCAAATGGTTTGTGCGGTTTTGTTACGATGACAATACTCGTATATCTCGCATGTTTATCGACATGAAAATACAGTCATTCCATAAAAAAAAGTTTTCTGGCATGGACACAGTTTGCTGCTGGAGTGGGTGGGTGTGGGAATGCGGTTGCTCATAAAACTAAAATCAAGGAATCTTCAGTGAAAGTCTTTTAAAGTGTAGCCAGCGAGATACAGTGGTGAAGCAAATAGGGAAAATATTAAAAATCATAATAAATAAAATAATAACAGTTTTTGAAATTTCATTAGATGTTGGCAGTTTGCTGTTCCCATTTGTTCTCATATCCAGTTAATTTCATTTTGAAAATTACACTATGCAACTCCGTCGCACTGAGTACACAAATTAACGATTTTTTTTTAGAAAATAAAGTTTAAATTATTCTAACTCGAAAACAACGCATACGATTTTCTTGAAATAAATTTAAAAAAAAATTATCAGTACATAGTTTTTAATCGTTGCTCATAGGGTCTCTTCAACTCAATCACAATTTATATTATAAAAAAAATTAAATCATGTAATCATTTTTTTTTTTGACAAAAAAAAATTCACAAATGACAGAAAAGTGTACATTCAATGATTTCGGTTTCATTGACAATCTGTGAATCAATTTAAGTAATAAATGTTTTAAAATGTATTTAATCTAAATCGGAAAGGTCGTTTACGATTTATAGTAATTTCTGTCTCAAAAAATTCCATTTTTAAAAGAAAAAAAATTAAAGAAAAACCTATCCAATCCCAAAAAATGTTGGCCGTTTTTGTACGCATGGTCTCTTGAATTGTTAATTATTAAAAATTTTTGTTTTGTTGTTACCAGGGATTCTGACTCCGGTCAAATTTGTCTGACTACGTCTCCACAGCCCGGGTTGTTAGATACATATTGTTATTTGTCCCACTACTTCGTAAGCGTACATTTTCCTTCCCAGTAAAACACAACATATTTATTAATTGCATTGGTTTACAAAAAAATGTTTTATACCGACTCCGAAACTTTATCGCCTTTTTCAAGTTTTTGTCGGTAGATATTAATTTGAAATACATGTTCACACTTTTTTGATTTTCCCCGTTTTCGTACGTATTGATACTCTTTTTCAGCAGTTGGACTAATTTTCCAACAAAAATCACAATATTTGATTTGTATGTATTTTTGGGTAGTTCAAAGGGGTTTCCCGTTTTACCATTTGTATCCCCTTCCTATCCGAATTTCGAAGAATCATTTACACCTGTTGTAGATTATTTCTAATTTATATTATACCAGTTTTGGTCCCATTTCCATTACATCCAATTTTGGTCCCATTCAGTTTTTTTCACAAATTTTTTTTTTCCCCTTTTTTATACGTTTTTATACCCTTCTCAAACTATTATCCACATGTTTTTGCCAAAATGATGTTTAACTCGTTTTTATTTTTGTCCCATTTTTGGGCCCTTTTATCCACCTCTAACTCTTTTCCTCGTGTTCTAGATGGTTTTTCCATTCCGGGCCCGTTTTGGACCTTTTAGTCACCCTTTTTCCATTTTTTGTCGATTAAAATTTTTTTCACACATTTTAGTTTTTTTCCCTTTTGTACTTTTTTTTATCCAGTTTTGGTACGTTATTGCCACTTTTTCGTGCCTTCTCTAACTATTATCCACATGTTTTTACAAAAAATTTGTTTAACCTTTTTTTGCATTTTCCCCTCTTTTTGTCCCATCTCTAACTCATTTTCACCTATTGTTGCCAATCATAGTAGTGGACCAATATTCCACAAAAAAAAAAAAAAAAAACAATATTTGAATTTTTTGTATTTTTGTGAATTTTTAATGGTTTTGTTGACACATTTTAACCGTTTTCCCCCATTTGTATCCCCTCTCAATCCGAATTTTCAAAAATCCTTTCTTAGCAGATTTCTAGGATGCAAGGGCACATACTCCCCACATTTTATGATTCTAGCTTCAGCTGTTTGGCCAAGACAGTGATGAATCAGTCAGTCAGTAACGCTACAGTTTTATATTATACCAGTTTTGGGCCCGTTTTGGACCTTTTCAGTCCCCTTTTTCCATTACTTAAATTTTTTGGCCAATTCACAAAAAAAAATGTCACACATTTTAGTTTTTCTCCCTTTTGTACTTTTTTTATCCAGTTTTGGTACGTTATTGCCACTTTTTCGTCCCTTCTCTAACTATTACCCACATGATTTTAAAAAAATTGTTTCACCCGTTTTTAAATTGCCCGCCTTTTTTTTATCCCGTTTCTAACTCATTTTCACCTATTGTTGCCAATCATAGTCGTGGACCAATAATCCACAAAAAAAAACACAATATGGGAATTTTTTGTATTTTTGCGAATTTTGAAGGGTTTTGGGGACACATTTTACCCGTTTTCCCCCATTTTTATCCCCTTCCAATCCGAATTTCCGAAAATCCGTTCTTAGCGGATGTCTAGGATGCAAGGATGATTCTACCTTCAGCTGATGAATCAGTCAGTCACGCAAGCCTTTTATATATATAGATAAAAATAACAAAAGTACATTCGACAAAAATCTAATTTTTAAAGAAAATTGGTTTTAAAAAAATTTTGCATAATTTTTTTTATTTGTACTTTGTATACCTTAATTTTTTTTGAGTTGAGCTCTTATTACCAGGGATACACATTAGCACTTTAGTATCAGCATTTATTAGTTTTACTAAAATCAAGTGCTGATTTTTTATACAATTTGTTTCTGATTTTTTTAATCTGTTACTCACACTGTTCACACGGTTTGTCCCAATCTCGTATCTCCCGCCGACATTCAAAAATATCTATCTACGCTAATATTTAGAAACATATATACGCATGTACAAATATATGCATGTATTTGTTATACATGAGAATCGTGCCATTAATGGCGTTAAAACGCAATTTTTTCGGAAACTTTTCGCCCAATTCATTATCACTTTTATATTCATTATCGTCGAATCCACAGTAACCCAAAAACATGGTTTTGCCTCCATTCATGGCTTTGTTTTCGCTCTCATATTCATAAAATTTAATTTTAAAGTTTTCCTTTTACAAAAGTCCTTGAAAGTAAACAGGATTTTGTGGAAGCAAAACCAAAAACACACACACACAAAAAAGTTCCCTCCCTCTACTCGCCCGTATCTAATAAAATTAGTTTATCTTATTATGGCACAAATCTCTGTTGGATCCTATTTAAAGTTTATCTTCAAATATTCGTTTTTTAGTAATAATGGAGTGAATTTTCTAAGGAAATGACAACGAGTAGACACATTTCCCTAAGATTCATTCATAATTCTGGAAAATCCTTAAAGTACCACATCTAGGGGGTGGCGGAGTGAGTTGGCCACTTCCGGAAATGGAAAATCTTTTGTTATTGACGTTTAGTAAGTGGTCATTGCGTGTGACAGGGAGTTTTGGGGGTTGGAGTCTATCCAACCACCCATTGTAAAAGTTGTAAATGCCGGCAACATTAACGATTGCTGTAAATCTCGTAAGAGGCATAAGTTTCGTTTTTATTGGATTTCCAATGCAGAATAGATAAATATGTGTGTGTGTGTGTGTGTGGTGGGTGGTATATGTTGCCATTGTATGACAGGGAGTGAAGGAAAATTGTGAAAGAAAATTATACCGTTTTGTTGCTAACGCCAATGCCAATAACAATATATCGAAAATGTGGGAACGTTAAAAACTCATTAGAAGAAAATGTCTTTAAACTCAAGGTTATTCAAATATTAGAAAGAAAAGTAATTTGGTAGATTATTAAATTTGTTAATAAATACAACTATTAAATGGCTATAAAAGTTAATAAAGTTTAATTTTGTTGAGTGTACCGGAGAGTGAAGGTATTTCCGTTGGAGTTTGGGTGATACTAAATTCTCAGCGGCTAGGTTGATGGCGGTAATAAACAGAGTTTGGTCACCTAATTTATTTGGTATTCAGATTGTTACATTTATATTGTTACGCATATATTTCAGCCACAGCAGAGTATGGAAAACTTTAATTGCTTTCTTTTACAAAATAGTTCCTCTAATATTATGTACTAGTAAGTTGTAATGCGCCTATGGCGCCCGTTGAAATATGGAAAACAAATTTTGTTGAAAAAAAATTTTTCCTTAAAAAAAAAATTTTGTTGAAAAAAAAAATTTTTCCTTAAAAAAAAAATTTTTGTTGAAAAAAAAATTTTGTGGAAAAAAAAAATTTTGTTGAAAAAAAAATTTTTTGTTGAAAAAAAAAAATTTGGAAAAAAAATTTTTTGTTGAAAAAAAAATTTTGGAAAAAAAAAATTTTGGAAAAAAAAATTGGGGAAAACACAAAATTGGGAAAAACAAAATTTTTTTTATTATTATTATTTATAGAATTATAGAATGCCTATTTAAATTCCTACGTACTGCGTGACAGAGTCAGTGACTCAGTGTATCAGTGAATCAGTGTCGAGCGTAAATATATATTAAGAAGATAGGAGGTAGGATTTGTAATTTCCTGACCTTTTTAAACTCCCGTGAATCGGGAATTTTTGCGACAACTTCCCGGGAATTCCCTCGACTTGATTTTCTTTATAAAAGATAATGAAAAAATACTATTTTTCAAAAAAAAAAAACTATAAAATTGTATTGTTTTCTTTTTTAAATAAAATAAAAACTTAATATGATTAATAAAACTTTATAAAAACAATTAATATTGGAAAAAGAAAATACTGTACGATTTAAATGTAATATGATCAACTAGTTCAGGAATGTTTCAGGACGACGGGCGCTTTAGTGACTACAATATGAGAGTGATTTTTTCAAAAAAAAAAAAAAAAAAAGTGGGAAGTCATTGATTGCCCGTCGCACTAGTTACCCCAATAGTGCATTGCCCGTCGCGCTAGTGACTCCAATATTGAATTGCCCGTCGCTCAAGTAACTCCAATATTGGAGTAATTGTTTGACCGTCGCAATATTAGAGTCATTGAAAGTTGCCATTGTGCAGCCGATTCCCTGCGAATTACCGTCCAATTGCAATATGATCTGCGCTCTCGAAGGCTATGGAGAGCATGGTCAATCACCAACTTGTAAAGTATTTAGAGTCTAACGGCCTTCTAAACGATCGACCGTATGACTTCCTATCTACTGGAGATCTGATGGCGTTCCTTTCGGAACGATGTAGTCGATGGCTGTGGATATTTCCAAGGCGTTCGATAGAATCTGACACGGATCACTCATAACAAAACCTATTGCCTTTGGTGTCGGTAATAACTTCTCTCGATTTATATCGAGTATTCTCAGAGAGCGCTCTATACGAGTTGTTATAGATGGGGTCTCATCCAACGAGCATAGGTTGACCGCAGGAGTTCCACAAGGCTCTGTCCTCTCTCCCTCTCTATTTCTTCTTTTCATTGACGACCTGTTGGGTCGGACTGTGAACCCAATCTACTCCTTTGCGGATGACAGCAATCTCTGTCATTCGTACTCATTTGAACATCGGCCAAGTCCTTCGGAAGTCGAGGACTAAACCGCGATTTGGCGACGATTTGTGAGTGGGCCAAATGAACAGAGTAGATTTTAATGCACAAAAGACCCAGTGTTGTCACACAAACGTTCCACTCATCGTCAATATCTATGGGTGGTGTTGATATAGACGTATCAGATATTCATGATGTTCTGGGCCTGAAAATCAAAACCATATATTCGAAGTGTCGAAAGAAGCATTCAAGTGTTTAGGTTTTTAAAGCGGTGAAAGAAATACTTCCGGCCTAAAATTTCAATATAACTCTCATATATGGGCAGGGACTCCAAAGACATCTTTGCAGCTTCTGGACCGTGTACAGAGGAGAGCGGTGGTGATGATAGGGGATGGTAGGGTTTCCATTTCTATTGTCTCCCTACATCATCGCCGGAACGTGGGTTGTGTATCGCTGTACTATAGATATTTCAATGGTATCAGTTCGTCAGATATCCGTGGTCTAGTCCCTGAAGTTAGAACATTTTGCCGGAATACTCGGCTATCCAGGGTCTCTCATCCGTTCATTGTCAAATGGCCGGTTGACCGGACGACTCCCTATAGAGAAAATTCGTTCTTCAGCCGTACTGTTCGCATTTGGAATAATCTTCCGGCAAGTGTTTTTCCAGCCTGCTACGACATTATCAAATTCAAGACAAACATCAACAAACACTACTCCCTCTTTCTTCCCTACAATACCCGTCTTTGCTATCGCTAACACAGTGCATTGCATTTATAGGGAGCATTCCCTGAGTGTTAGTCCAAAAACAACTTCAACTGAATGTCTTAGTTTCTAGAAAAAAATCCATGTGATGCAAAAACAAATGTTATTGAGTGGCAGATCTCCAGATTTGTCTACTCTGATTTTGTTTTTGTGGTGCGATTCGAACAGAAAAGTGACGCCAACATTGCATGCATAATGTTTATTTTCTATTTTTTTCCTTTGACTGGCAGCTAAGCTCTTCGAATTCTTTTGCATTACTGGCATAACAAAATTAGCCAGATTTGTGATGGTCAGTAACCAATTCGATACACACGACTTTTGCATATCCGGACAACTGACTTAATACATTCGTGTATGCGTGTATTAACAACTCAGTGCATAAAGTAATACTTCCACTTTCTTTGAAATTGAATGAAGGACACACCCGCGACAAAAACGCGATGTCATAAATTCTTGATAACATTCTCTGTTTGCAGCTCTAAGGCATTGCTGCAGTACACTTACTGTTGTTGTTATGGTAATAAACATCACCATCATTGCATCGTGAAAAAGAAAATTGGAAAACGGTTTACTTTATGCGCGGTGGTTCCAGTCCAGCCGGACACAGATATGCTCCACTGCAGCCATGAATGTCTTTGCAAAAAAGTTACTCATCATTATTGCTTCAGGGGGGTGAAAATGGCACATCAAGAAATAAAAGACATAGAAGCAAAAGGAAAGAGAGAGCGAGCACCATACATCTGGATTTATTTTAAAATGATTTGATGGAGCTACTTTCATTAAACTTGAATCCATGGAGATGGAATTATTACGTTCAAAGTTGATGACATTCATTTCACGCCCCATCATCACAATAATTATGATGGACGTGAATTTAAACGTAATCTCTGCATCGTATATCGGCTAAGGAAATACTCAATGAGACCCGTGGAGATATTGAGCAAAGTTCATAAATCATTGTGAACAACAGTGGAAATGATTACAAGGATTGAACTAAGGTAAATGCTAGACAACCAAAGGATGTATGAGGTAACTTGCAGTTAAGTAATAAATGATAATGTCAGAGCAATCAAACAGATTACGGTAGGGTTTTGAAATTTTACCCGCATTAAGGAAAGAGGCAGAAGCGCTGAAGTACTCATATACTCTGAAGATATAGCGAATAGTAAAAATGACTACAGCTATAAGTCCGAATTAATTTCAACCTTCCCTACATTCCCTAAAGACGCCAAGAAATTGCATTATTGAACTCCAACCATATTCGCTTATCGAAAGTTAGTCTAACTTCATTGTCGACTTTCCTTTAGCTCAGGAAATTGATGTTGATTGCTGTGACCATCGGTGTTCTCGGTCTAGAATCATCCAAGGGCTGGTGGAGCATATTTTCTCCAGCTTAGATGTCCACAGCAGCAGGAGAATTGGTCCTGGACACGCCAAATATCTACTTATGGGCAATCTATAGAAAATATTATGCAAGTATTTTCAATAGTTACCAGCATTTGGCGATTGGCAGACTCGAAGCCTTCTAGAGTCGTAAGGTGGTGCCTTTTCCCACCACTCAAAGTTCTATGATTTTCATAATCTGATTAATTTTGCATAATTTCTGCCTTCGGACCACCCTAATGCAAATGTTATGTTTCATTATTCTCCTTTAGTCATCAGTGTATTTACATGTGGCAATTTCCATAATTAGTTTAGCAAAATTGTCCATGTGAAATTTGGCATTTTAACACATTCTGCCAAATGCATCCCTTTGACTACAGGATGGGGAATGTGTAACAATATTATTATTATTATTATTATTGGTCTTGTGGGGAAATTAACATAACGACTACAAATTGCCTTTGCTTGATTTCCTAATTACAAGGAATATGCCCCCTTTAAAGCAATATTTATGCAGGCATCTGTAAATATTTGGTAAAATTAATGAGTTGAGTAGCAGCAGAGTTGAGTATGCACGATATTGCATTATAATAAGTCTGTGCAGTGATTCAAAATAATTCCATATTTAATTCATTCGCACCAGGTTGTGGTAAAGGTATTGCGGGGAATTATATTTTATTGCAAATTGTATCTGACTTCAGCTGTACAGTTGGTAACAGGTATGACAACATCACTCATAAGAAAAAATTTTATATAAGAAAGTTCAGCAAAATCAAAATTTTTTTTTCCAATTTTTTTTTTTTTCAACAAAATTTTTTTTTTTTCAACAAAATTTTTTTTTTCAACAAAAATTTTTTTTTTTTAAGAAAAAATTTTTTTTTCAACAAAATTTTTTTTTTTCAATAACATTTTTTTTTTTCAATAAAATTTTTTTTTTCACAAAAATTTTTTTTTTTCAACAAAATTTTTTTTTTCCAGAAACATTTTTTTTTTCAACAAATTTTTTTTTCCATACTTCAACGGGCGCCATAGGCGCATTACAACTTACTAGTTCTATAATAATTCTATAAATAATAATAATAAAAAAATAATATTTTTTTTTGTACGGAAATTGTGTTTTCCCCAATTTTTTTTTTACCAAAATTTTTTTTTTAAAAATTTTTTTTCTTTTCAACAAAATTTTTTTTCCCACAAAATTTTTTTTTTCAACAACATTTTTTTTTCCACAAAATTTTTTTTTTAAACAAAAATTTTTTTTTTCAAGAAAAATTTTTTTTTCAAGAAATTTTTTTTTTTTTAACAAAATTTTTTTTTTTTCAACAAAATTTTTTTTCCACAAAAATTTTTTTTTTTCAATAATTTTTTTTTCCATATTTCATCGGGCGCCTTAGGCACATTACAACTTACTAGTAAGGAAAAATAATGAAATTTGTTGATATTTTGATTTCCTTTATCTAGGGATATATTTTTAGTAGTGAATTTATTGCCTAGTCTTGTAAGGGCTGAACCCGTTTATTATAAGCAGAACCAGTTTATTATGTTCCAACAAAAAAAAAAATCGTTCACATTTTTACTGCGACAAACTTTCCGTTAATATTGTTTAAAAAAGAATACTAAATGCATTTGTATGCAGATATCATCAATCTCTAACGTGTTTGAGCCATACAAATTCCTACCAGGCTCAGACTCATATGCGCGATTCGCAAAACATAACAAATATTTATTTAGTGTCCATAAATGATGTGTGTGTGTGTTCGTGTATGTATGAGGAGCATAATAAATCCTCGCAAGTTTGATATCTGACCGTATAATAAATTGTTCACAATTTAACACGCACCATTTACCATTCAAGGATGTTTGTCAATTAACAAACAAAAACTCACAGTGCACAAACTCGCCGATATACGAAAACTTGCTGAATCAACACATGCAAGGCACAGTAACTGAATATCGTGAAATATATCTAAAATATACCGCACGAATTAAAAAACAATAAATATTCTGGGAATTTGTAATGACGGACTTGGATGAAAATCAACGAGTGCAGGGATACAGTGGGGGCAGATGGACATAATTAATATAATTAATCAACCCAGTTCGTTAGAGTAAAATATGGACCCAAAAGCTATTGCGAATTTTTGAAAGGCCATTTTATACCCTGCACCGGAAGCTACTGTCATTCCATTTGAAGACATTCTACATTTGCTGGGAAACATTTAATTCCTTTAGAACTTTGTAAAATACTTTATCTTTGGAAAGTATCCCACATTACTTCGCTGTGAAGATGACACTCTTAATGTAACGCAATAACAAAAACACATGATCATAACAAAAACCAAACAACTTCGACAACCAGATGGTTTTGCTTAAAAAAATATTTTTTTTAGAAGAAAAAGGGGGTGGGGTTCATGTGGGAGATGCCGTTAATCACTCATTTATTGTAGATTCTATCCTATTGCGGGTAAGAAAATTGACCCCAGGAAAATACGTACCAACAATTTTATCAATTTCTATTATATCAACTGAATGAATGTAATGAAAATGAGCCCCAAAATATGTATTGAGGCCGAGTTTCATGGCGATATTTAATAGGAAGGAAAATCGACAACAAACAAATGAAAATGTGCCGCGGGTTAGGTCTTGACACCGTCGCACAGTGAACGATTTCTCTAATTTAGCTGGAACAAATCAATTACTTTAGCAGAATAGTCACAAAATGTAGACTGGAGAGAAATTAGACTTTTTAATTGAACATTTCAAGAAAAAAAAAAAACGATTTTTCAGATATTGCCAAGTTTATATTGTTTATAACTTAGTTTTAAATGCTAATGACTTTACGAAGGGTTTTCAAAAGAAAATGTTAAGAAAAAGTCTGGGGGAAAACAAATCTATGTTTTCTCGTCTTAAACAAAAATACGTCTTCTTGATTATGTGACGAATTATGTTTTCATTTTTGACGATTTTGACTATATCTTTTTCTAAATTTGACGATTTTTTCCAAATATTGTATGGCAGCACTGCCTGGGAGGCGCTAGGGCCATCGAAAGAAGTCTCCCAATCAGAAAAGGTCGTGTGGGTAGAAAAATGTATCATGATGAAGAATATGAAAAAAAAATATCGGCTGGCCGAGGCTCCATGACCATCCTTAAAAATAGGACAAATATGCAATTTTTTCCAAAAAAAAAATGTTAAAATAAATCGTAGATGTGATGTGAAATGTACAATGTGAATTAGCCATTCGGAGCCGGCTCTGAACAATAGGTTCCGGTCATTGTGTATAAAAACTGTTTTGTTGAACAGCTCACTGATTCGAGAGAAGTTGCCCGTCAGGTCCCCTTCATGGAATGTTAAGGGAAATACGCAAATAAACTATGCAGTTGGTAAATTGATTTCGTCGTGTTAAAAATTTACACTGATCCAGGCTATAAAGACTATCTATATATGTTCGCCAATCAATGCTACAAAATGTTGCCTGTGGCATGACATACTTAATACGCCCTCCCTCCGTTCGTGAAAGTTTCGAAAATTTTCAATTTCATTTAAGACTACGGGACATCTAAAATCACCTTTACTTCGTTATCCTTCTTTTTAGGTCTTAATTAAAAACCATCATGCTGGTGTGTCAGTATGTCATATCACTCTACAAATACTAGATACGTCGGTGAGTGCACAAGTTAAGATGTATGTCAACCCATTGGTAGGTGAAGGCGTTCCAGCTACAATCAAAGAGTGTCGATAACTTTGCATACAATTCAACCAAGAACATACAATATCCCAAATGACAATAGTAAAGGTGAATGTAAACGAATTCTGATTGGAAATGCGACTACATCTGGGGACAATGGCACGCTGGCACAAACACTCATAGCAAGAGGCATGCCCACATACACGTACTGTGCCAGCAAAGATTGTGTCACAAATGCTCTGTCGCCGTACTGGGAAATTGCTCAAAAGACAAGGCGAATTTCAAATGTTGTCAAACGTCGAACTACCCCAAGTGAAAATAGTGCTTACTAGCAAAGCAAATTACATGATGAAACCTCTTTAGTCATTTTTTCTCCTGATAGATTTAAGGGATAAATCCATCCTCGAACAGACTTTATCTACATGACGTAGGCATACACCAGAGTAGCTAAACTAAAAGTACACATTGGGCATTTAAACCTAAGAATATTAACCACAGAAATTCTTTTTTACATGAAATTAAAAAAACCAATAAAAGAGACTACATGCTGGCAGGTGAGCCAGGAGCCAGTAGCTCAATTCACTCAAGGATATGGCTCGCATGTGGGCTCATATATATGAGACACTGAATAAAACACCCAAAGGATATTGCCAGTCGAAACAATGGGATATCGGAAAAGTATTTGGTATACTCATGGCTGCGGCAGCAATAATATTTTGAGGAAACAGAAGATTTTGAGCTGTAATAAACAGGATGTCGTTATTATCAACATTCGTAGGAACCAGAACTCTGTTTTTGTGTACATGGAAATTGTCTCATGAAGGATTTATTAAAAGCTTCACAACAGAACTTTGCAGCGTTTGTTTTGAAACATCTAAAAGAGGATCTTTGCAAAATCCTAAGAGTTTTAAATTATTTAACTGAATAGTTTAGTCAACAAAAAACTACCTTTTGGAACTGTTCATGTTTGAAGTTTATATCGTACCCTAAATACAAAAATGTCACAACTCAGAATACTAAAATTTTCAGGAGAGACAAAAAATATTTAAAAAAATAAAATAAAAATGGACATAACTGTATTTTTCCAGTTCAAGAAGATAGTGATGTGAAGGCATTTTTTTGTAGTAGTTAGAGATGTGTACTCTGAATTAATTTATGGCAAAAAGTCAGTTTTGGAAAATTTTGAGTTGTGACCATTTTGTATTTAGGGTGCGATATGTAGTGGAATCCGTATAACCAACTCAGTGTGTTCACATTTTCATATATTTTCTCTGTCATCGAAGGGCACAATTTTCCTCCCCCTTTGGCCTCGATATCCGTACTAGGATGTCCGTATGTGCCTAAAAGGTGCAGGTTTGATGCAAATAGGACTCTCCAAACAGAGTATTCCAGCGCGGTTAAAAATTTTTTTTGTTTTAGTAGTAACCAAGAATGATAGAAAGAAAGATTACGTCATGCGCATGATTTCCCGTTCGATGACGTAGTTTGTGCCCTGTAAGGGTTGCCACCTCTATTTGTATGTACAACGAGTGACAAGTTTCAGATTGAAACACAGTGTAAGAACTTATGCAAGAGAAACCACTTTGACTATCAGCCAATAGGAACACACTACGCGTGACGTCATTTGATCGACCTGGGCAGAAGATTTTTTTATCTTTTTTTAGTCTGAAAATCGCTTTTAGTTTTCGTAGCACAGAAAGAAAATTTTGTTTAAGCCGATCTATGAAATATGGTCGTTCTAGTACGGCTAGTGGGTTTTTGAACGGTTATGAATGCAATGTACTGTGTTAGCGATAGGAAATAAGGGAGGAAGGAAAGATGAAGTAGTGTTTATTGACGTTTGACTTGAATTTGAGAATGTCATAGCAGGCAGGAAAAACACTTGCTGGTAGAGTATTCCACATACGAACAGTTCGGCTGAAGAATGCATTTTCAGGATGAGACTCCCTGGATAGCCGAGTAGTCCGGCTAAACGTTTTAATGTCAGGGACTAGACGACGGATATCTTGTGAGCAGATACCATTAAAATGTCTATAGAATAGCGATACACAACCCACATTCCGGCGATGATGAAGGGAGACAATAGACTTGGAAAACCTTCTATCCCCAATCAACACCACCGAGCCCCTGCCCATATATGGGAGTTATATTCCATTTTTCGCCGGATGTTGGTGGTGTAAATATTTACAAGGTCAGCTAGAGTGAAGTATTTTTTGCACCGCTTTAAAAAGCCTAAACACTTGAATGCTTCAAATGCTTCCCTCATATCCATAACCTAAGATTTATACACTAAATAAAATATTTGAGTAATCCTGTCAACTCAGTTTTCCTCATTAACATTCCCTCCAATCCACTTCAAAACCTCATAATTGGTATCAATAACATTTATTTCGTTCCACAGAAATTTACTTCATGCTCAATGGATAAGCCTCTTACAAAAAAAAAACTTTCCTATTATCTGAACACTGGGAAATAATTGGCCACAAAAAAAAATAATCATTAAATGCTGTGCTTTGCAAATCTGTAAATTCCAAATTGTTCAAATATATCGATTAAGTCTGTGAAAAATGATGAACGAAAGGAAAGAGAAATCCTTGGAATGCTTATAAATTGCAAAGGATTTGCGTGAGAACACAAAATCAATTAAATGACGAGAATAAAAGAGAACTATATTATTATTATTATTGCAAGTTTACACAGAAGAAGAAGAAGAAGAAAAAATAACTTAAGTTCACAGCATAATCCTATTTAAAAACTAAAGTTTGCCGATTCATAAATGTGGAAGAAAATGGTCGAATGATTGAGGGTGCTAACAATGGAATGATGGAAAATATGTGTTTAGTTTTTGATACTGGAATTTGAAAATTGCTATGCATGATCTTGGTGGCCAGTTGATGTCGCCACTACGAGGAAAGGAAATGTGATATGATTTGTGATAGTTAAGCGATCCATTTTCGTCAATGTCAGACTTCCAAATGAAAAGAAAAAAACTTAGTTTGACAGATATCGATTTCTAGCCCTATACTTTTGAAACCACGAAATGGATAAACTTATAGTATGGATTGCTGAAATAGTTTTCGAATTTATGAATTACAAAGTCAATCCATTGTGTTACACTACAACTGATTTTTGTGTTTTCTCCATTTTACAATGAGAATTTTAGTGATGGCGTCTGAGTTATTGATTTGTAATGTGATTGACAATGACCTCTGCTAGAACCTTCTATTTTCTTTAAAATTTATTTTGTTGAAATTTTATGGATTTCCTTAATTTTTGATGACGCGTTATTAAATGCCGAAATTATTGTCAATGTGGCGTATGAGTGATGTAGATTTATATTGCAATGTTGTTCATACGAACGGAACGCATAGAAATGTCCTTCCTGTTCCTTTTACCATTTCCAGAGATATTCATTAAGAGCGTACGCACAAAGTTTGGCAAATATACGAACACAATTCACTAATTGCACAAAAATATTTGCAGATGTTGCCATAACCACTGTCCTAATAAGCCTCGACGTATAATTAAGAAATCACTTGTGTTTATGTTAATTTCACCAACCATAACAATTTCTTTACAACGTTTGGCCCTTTCAATGCATTGCATTTTACATGACGTTAATCAGACAACTTTATTTGAGTAATTGCTGTAATGACAAAATGCGTACATAGATTCTTGACAGAAGGCAAAATCGTAGTTGGTCGTATCTTTAAGAGGTTAAGGATAAAATGAGTCACAGTTTATATTTTTGATCGTCTACAGCGGCACAGCCGATATCATCGATTGACCTGAAAAATTACCCCAATGCTTGAAATGAGAATTGGCTCCATTTTTAAGGTAACTTTTGGAAACAAAAAACGCATGAAATTTAGCCCTAATCCAAAAATCCCCAAAAAATGAAGAGTTCCCAAATGGGTCTATCAAAAATGCCCCAAAAAAATAAAAACGACAGATGACCAACAAAAAATCTCATATGAAATTTGGGCATTTCTCATTCTGAAAAATTAATAACAAATATTTTGGGATTTTTTTCATACTTTTTAGATAACATTTCATTTTTCGTTTTTGACCAATGGAAAATTCCCCAAATTGCCTACAGTTTTTAGCCCAAAAGATATTTCTGAAATCTCCAAAATCAGCTGGGAATAGTGGCAACTTTCAATCGGGAAAACATTTGAAAGCCTTATGGATTGACGAAAAATACAGCATATCTTAATCATTTCTCTAATATGATATGATTAATTGAGGGGGCGAGACCGTCACGCGGAGGGGGTGTCTCTTTCAGAGCCAACTGCTCGTGGGCGAATCGCCATGAAGATTCGAATGCAATTTGCCAAAGCGATTCGAATATAATTCTTCACGGCTGATGTTTAGAATATTAATACAAAAAGTTTAATAAAAAAATTTAAAAGTTTCTTTGTAAAAAAAATTTACAAATTTCTTTGTAAAGAAAATTAAAAAATTTTTAGTTAAAAAAAATTAGAAAAAAAAATTTAAAAAATTTTTAGTTAAAAAATTATAAATCTTTGATAAAAAAAAAATTTTACAAAAAAATTAAAAAAAAATTTTATAAAAAATATTAAAAATCTTTCTTATAAAACAAATTAAAAATCTTTTTTATAAAAAAAAATAAAAATCTTTTATACGAAAAAAAATTTCAAAATTTCTTAGTAAAAAAAAATTAAAATCTTTTAAAAATGTGCCGTATATCCAAAACTTTTCTTTAAAGCTGCCATTTTGGCTAACGACTTATCGTTTTTTATATATATTTTTCCGGTCGAGAAAATATTTAATTGATGGTATATTTCAAATTGTGCCTCATGAAAATTAGAAAAAAAAATTTATATTATATATATATAAAATTATAAATCTTTGTTACAAAAAAAATTAAAAAAAAATTTTATAAAAAATATTAAAAATCATTCTTATAAAACAAATTAAAAATCTTTTTTATAAAAAAAAATAAAAATCTTTTATATGAAAAAAATTTCAAAATTTCTTAGTAAAAAAAAATTAAAATCTTTTAAAAATGTGCCGTATATCCAAAACTTTTCTTTAAAGCTGCCATTTTGGCTAACGACTTCTCGTTTTTTATATATATTTTTCCGGTCGATAAAATATTTAATTGATGGTATAATTCAAATTGTGCCTCATGGTCGTTTATGTTGAATTCTTTGAATAATACTATATAGTTAACCATTTTAAATGTTGCAATGGTTTCAGAGTGGAGGGAGGGGTGCGACCGACCATCGCCTACGCTTTAATGGAAGGGCCGATTGTAAATTTGAAAATTTTTCATATATATTTTGTGGTATTTTTCAGAATTTTTAGGGATGTATTCATATTGTTTTTTGGTGTTTTTTGTATTTATTTTTGGGATTTCTTGACTTGGGCAATTTCTTCTCATTTTATTTTGGGGCATTTTTAAAACGATAGAAAATTCCCGAAAAAGTCGAACATGAAATTTCACCAAAACCCATTTTGTAGTAATTTTTTATTATGCAAAAATTAAAAAAAAATATTTTTAACGAGAAGAATATCCAAAATTTTTTGGGGCTGTTTTTGAGGGATCATCCTGTCGATTCTTTCTCCATTATACTCACTGATGTCAAGGTGGGCTACAATATCCACTTTTAAGATCTTCAGTGCAAAAGTGAATGTCCTAAATGTTGCAATGGATTCGAAAACTCCTAAAGCCTCTCCAAGTGCCTCTATTCGACGTTAATTGAAAGAACAACTGCTGTGACTGCAAGCTCCAGCTCAGAAGAGAAATTCTTTTCACAAGCGAATGCGTCGACCGATTTCTCATTTTCTCACCAGTAGTTGTGATCATAGGTCGTTAATTTGTACTTGGAGATTTAATCTATCCTCAATGTGTGCCCTATCTGTGGATCAGAATAGAACTGCTAAATCGTGTCATCTCTTCGTAGCGACCCTTTATATTTACATGATGGTTGTATTCCCAGTTGAAGGCCATGTTTTTCTTTCTAACATCATCGCTGAGTTTGAAATGCGGTTGCGTGAGCGCTCTTTGGTTGACGTTGCAAGTTGTGAATATTTTGATTAGAAAAGTTTTTTTTTTTGTTCTCAATATTAGCTTTTGTCTTTACCCCCCCACTTTTCAAAGTACTTTGGAGATTCTAATTTTTATTTACTTGTATGCGGTTGTTATCGAATGCTGTTTTCAATTTCGTTAAAGTAAGTAGGAAAAAAAGTCAAAACTTTCTATCTACTTTTCTACTTCAATAAATGTAAATAGTGTTCAATATACGAATGTTTGTGGCAATGAAAACTCTGTGCAATAGTTCTCAGAAACTATTATCATATTGATATTTAATAATAAATATGAGAGATAAATGGGAAATGAAATCGTCATCGGTCAGCCTAGAGTGGGGAGAAAGTATTTTGCAGCAGTGTTTGGTTAGTTGTCCTAACGGGTGTAATGTCAAAATATGGAATAATAAAACAATTAAATGGAGGACACGACCATGAGGTCTTGCCAAGTCAATTAAAATTAAATAAAAAAGATATTAAGTACGGAATGTCAAAATATGGAATAATAAAACATTTAAATGTAGGACACGACCATGAGTCAATTAAAATTAAATAAAAAAGAGATTAAGTACGGATGGCGTATCCATTCCGTAGAGCCATAGGCGACTCTACTATAAATCGTCTGACAAAACAGACAGTTGAACTACGTCTACTTTTAGTCATTTGTGGAAATACAGTGGTCGTAATTTGTACGCCGTGGGAAATAAGCTGATTAAAAACCTCCAATATTTATGAGATTTGTAATACTTATGACACCGTACGGTTTAAGGGAATGGTCAGGAAAAATAATACAAAATACTATTGGTTGGCATAGGGAAACTTAAAATGATTCTTATTAATACCATACTTTAGTTTTTGTCCTAACAAATCAAATTTAACTTTCGCAAAGAGACGGACTTTTCCTACACTCCCACTATTTACAAGTCCTACAAATTCATAGCTTTGCACATCACCATCATTGAATCAGCTGCTGATGTTTCTCAAAAAACATTCAGAATATTGGCTAATTCTGAAGAAATTTTTGCCAATAACAAACCAGATTCAATTTGATGCCATTTAAATGCAGCAACGTCATCATACATATTGCGAACGAAAATACGATAAAGCGACGTAAAAGAAAAAAAAAACAGAGAAATTCGCGGAGTTGCTTTGCACACTATTGTTGACACGAATAATAGTCAATTTCTCATTGATATTCATTGAATGTCAAAAGAAGAGACGAAAAACATCAATGTTTGTTGACACATCGTAAAAAGCGTGAAATGTGCGAAATGTGCGAATGGTGTGCAGGAGTGGGACTTATATGGGTGTCTTGCGCTACAATGCTGAAGGTATTTCAGGTTTAGGATTAGTTTTGTGATTTAGAGTGACAAAATGTAGCAAGGTGTTAAATCACAAGATCTCTGTGCCCAATTGTGATCACCTCTTCGAGAGATAACACGAACTGGAAACTTTTATGTTTTGTCACACTACAGCAAGATTTTTCACCATTTTTGTAGTGAATTTTAATCATTTCAAAGCGTTGTTGAAGCGTGTATCGTTCCATTTTTAGTAACGGCGCAGTTTCTACTTGTCAGATGTCAAAGAATAAAACCTTCAACAGTGAAAGCTACCGAAATACCGGGTGATTCAAAATAACACCTCTTGTTGTAGAACCCTGTATATATATAATAATTCTTTTACAAATATTTACCTTGAATCTGCTTATTCAGCATATGAGTGTCATTAGGTTTCAGTTTTTCTAACTTTGTCTTTAATTTTTTATATTTTCTAAAATACACCTTTTCACATTGGAAGTCACTGAAAGTGTTGAAAGACAATTGAAGTCTTGAAAGACAACTGAAGTGTTGAAAGACAATTGAAGTTTTGAAAGACAACTGAAGTCTTGAAAGACAAATAAAGTGTTGAAAAACAATTCAAGTCTAGAAAGACAATTGAAGTCTTGAACTACAACTAAAGTCTTGAAAGACAATTCAAGTCTTGAAAAAAAATTCAAGTCTTGAAAGACAACTAAAGTCTTAAAAGACAATTAAATTCTTAAAAGACGCCTAAAGTCTTGAAAGACAGTTTAAATCTTCAAAGACAATTGAGGTCTTGAAAGACAACTGAAGTTATAAAAGACAAATAAAATGTTGAAAGACAATTGAAGTATTGAAAAACAATAAAAGTCTTGCAAGACAACTCAAGTCTTGAAAGACAATTAATGTCATGAAAGACAATTGAAGTCTTGAATGACGCCTAAAGTCTTAAAAAACAATTGTAGTCTTGAATGACAATTAAAGTTATGAAAGACAACAGTCGGCCGAGATAAAGGCACAATGATGCCGTAACGTCTTTGAACCTTATACCAAAAGAATCTACATGTGTCGGACCACTTTTGCTAGATATCAATTATCCTAAATTATGGAACCTATACAACAAATATTAATAAACAGCTGAACAATTTCCATTCAAAATTTGTATTTCCTTAGTATTTCAAAATGCAACAGTTACTTGAAACACCCTTCACTCACAACTCTTTTTTGGAAACTTAAACTACGCTGTACCACAACTGGTAAGGATTTATAAAATTCTACTCAAATCTGTCACCACAAAGTCTATACATACCAATAGTAGTTTCGCCATCATGTTTTTTTTAGAGCTGTTACTTACCACAACCGCCACCCTATTTGGTCCTGCTTCTTCAAGGCGCACTCGCATACTCTTTGTGTCATATTGTTGTTGAGCACTGAGGATATTATTGATGCCAAATATGATGGAATTTATTTTTATGACGCTGTCGTATGATTTGTAAATTGTACTTTTCAAGCATCATTGGTATTCATACTTCAATATCAATGCCAGTACAAATGTATTCGAATGAATGTCAAAAGGTAATAAACAACAACTTCATTTCTACGCTTGACTACATTCTGTCAGTGATGGCGCTGGCAAGAATTGTGGAAGTGGTTTGGGTGAGGGAACAAGGGGAACGGGGGAATGGTCTTAACACTAATTGAGTAGAGAAGAATTGCAGTTGACATCCATGGACGTTCTTTACATAAACAAATAAAAGTTATAAATTCATGTAAAATTGAACAATTGATAAATTATGATTTTTAGTTCTGCCACATTCGGGAAGTCATGAGTGTTTCAACGCATAAGGGTTTTGATAAAGACGAGGTTTTAATGTATTTTTTTATTTTTTAGGACATTTTTTTGAAATTTAATATTTCTGTTTACAAGCATAATGTTTCTATGCCTAAACCTTAAAGTGTTTAAAAGTCTTTGTAACAACCCGCAAAATTTGAGAAAAGTAAAACTTCCCAGTCAGCCTTTGACATTCTGGTCACGAAATTGAGATAAATTGCCATTTTGTATCCGAAGCATGTGATGAAGCGCGTCGGCTGATTGAGCCAAACCCCAAATCTGTGTTTCATTGAATTTTGATGCATATGTAGTTGTATTTTTTCTTGAGGTGTATGTATGTGTTGATAAAAAGATAAGCTCACTTGTGGAGTTAAATTCCAAGAGTATCCTGGTCGTATGGACGTTTTAATTGAATTTATGTACTGAGAAAACTAAAAATCTAACAGCTTTTTAATAGAACTTAAGTTATTTATTTATAGATGGTTTTAATAGAAGGCCGGTATCAGAGAATGTACATAAAATAGAGTTAGTAGACAGGTACCGCTTTAATTTGAGTACTATACCCGTTGACTATACTCTGGCTTAGGGCTGTGGAGTCGAGCCAAAATTGCTCGACTTCGTCTCCTATCTTCAATTACTTGAGGATTCTCAGAACCCCAAATACGACAATTTTGTTTATTAACATACCCATCGAGTGAGAAATGTGTTTCATAACCATAAACCACAATTATTAGGTTTTAATAATTTGTACGCGTTGTGTGATAGTTAAGCGATCCATTTTCGTCAATGTCAGACTGCCAACTTAATAGAAAAGAAAATCGAATTCCAGCCCTATACTTTTGAAACCACAAAATGGATAACCCTTTATTAAACATAATCCTGCCTGGGGAATTTCTGACTAAATCTATTATTACGGACTGTAGCTAGCTTCCAACCAAGTGACACGCGGACATGGGTTGGTATCCGTAATGTTTAATCACCTAAAGGGTTTGGGTCATGCCGCATTCAAAACTTTTTTTTAAAGATATCACAAATAGAATTGTATTTTATTGCTACTATTTTATTGATAAAATTAAATTTATTACTGTTGCTCCATCTAAAGCCGCAGCAGTCATTCTTATTCTGCCATTCCACCCTTTCCATATTTTTCAGATTGACCCAAAAATGTGACCTGTTATGTCTTTTTTTAACCTTTCTCATCCCACAAACCAAAAAAGAGAGAGTAGAAAAGGAATCGAAGATATTTATAAAGGCTTATACCATAAACAGTAGAGGGCAAAAGTGGATACCTAATTCAAAATCTTCGTTGATAAAAACGTCACTGTCGTATACCTTTTTACCCAGAGACTCAGCCACGGATTACTGGGTTCTGTTACACCAAACTATCACGTCTGTCGAAGCATAATTTTGCCTTACTCCATTTTTCTGTTTGATTTAAATTCAATCAATCATACGCGGACAATTATAATAGAAGTAAACATTTCAATGTATGCATACACTTCTGTCCACCACTGTATATGCCCCGAGATATGTGTATCTGCGAACTTCAAATATATGTAAAGCCATATTCAATTTGCCTTTTATTTTACGGAAAGCGTAAAAAATTGGACATGTTGGCATACGAGTGCACAAACTATCATGTGTTTGATGGCGAACAAATTGATATGCAAAGATTTGCAACAAACAAGCAACAGTGCGTATGATTAATGTACATGTTGTCCATGTTGGCAAGGTGGGTCTGTTGCACAGTGGCTGGAAAAGGGAATATGTTTGAAACCCATTTCCAAATTCCCAGTTCGCCGTTAGTAAATACTGAAATCGAAGTCTGTGCGTGAGAAGTATTATGGTAATTTTTTAAAAATGTGGGTTTTCGGAAAATTTGTCAATTAGATTCTGTCGAGAAAATACAACATTCTCCCTGACGTTTAAAAAAAAAACGTGGTTTTTTGGAAAATTTTTCCTGTTTGAAACACATTTCAAAGTCCAGTTCGCCGTTGGTAAATATTGAAATCGAAGTCTGACCGTGGGAAATGTTAGCTTAAGGTAATTTTTTTGAAAATGTGGGCCTTGAGGAAAATTTGTCAATTCGATTTAGTCGAAAATAATACATTTTCCCTGACGTTAGATCGAGCTCGAGGTCAAAGTTTTGATCTTTTAACTAAAATGAAATACCAACAAATATAAATATATAAAAAATCTACAGAAAAATATTATGAATACGGGGGTAAATCTCTTTGCTGATATTGAAATTATATGTCTTTATGATAAAAAATTGAGCTATCACCGCAATATTTGTGAAAATATGTTCATACGTGTGAATCCTCTATTAATTGAAATAAACGAAAACAAGCCCCAACAAGTCGCTACCTGTAGTAAGAAGGCCCAATTCGAAAAATCATTTTTTTATAAAAAAAAAAAAAGTTCTATGCGAGACACTGTGCGCGTTACTGAATACTGAGGCAAGACAATACTGAAATGAAATCTTTTCGTTACAACTTCATATGTCGTGATGCATGCGTGTGCTATACATATAGACATTCGGTGGCAAGGGTTCTGCATTTCCCTTTAATATCTGGTTGTGCACTTGTATTTTAATTAAATAAATCTTGATATTAAATCTTATTTCGTCATGAATTACTTTAGTAACAGCGAAGCAGGGCACAGTACAATTAGGACAACTGAAACTTATGTGTTGGTTATTTAAATTTCGCTTTCATGGATTCAGGCAAAAAATTAAAAAAAAATCTCTTCAATTTTCGAAGTACAAATTTAAGCTTTCATTAAATCTGGTCTATGAAGTCGGAATATGTATTATCGGATTTAACATCGACACATAAGGGCCGATCTCAATTTACAATTTTGGCGGTGACGATTTCGACTAGGAGACAAATGGGTACAAATTTGGGAGGAATTTACTGATAGATTTGCTCTTTCCATTTAATTGAGATTAAAAGTGTTCAAAAGTCCATTACCCATCTAAAGTTCGGAAGATAGACTGGAAAAAGTGTAGAAATAGATTAAGCTGGATCATTTCAATGACATTAGATAGAAAATCCCCGAAAGATTTGAGACTTTGAATGGTCGGTGGAGGAGTTACTAAGCTGCCTTCATGTACTTTGCAAGAAACTAGATATATGATTAGATTATTGTGATTTCACTGGGAAGCTGCCCTCGATACCATTAACCCATTTGGAAGGCGACTTTGCTAAGCAATCACTTAATCTCACCTCATCATTCATCCGATATAACACCACTAGACTTTGTGGCAGCACGTCTACTCTGTCGTCTACAAGAGCATTCAAAGAAGAAAAGTACAAATAAATGGCAGCCACTGATTTATCGATCCATAATTGTTTATGTTTTCTTTAATTTTCATAAACCAAGCGCAATAAAATCATGCTTTCCAAATGTAGTCATATTTTTATAAAGGGTCCGCCATCTAACGTTTTTTTTTTCAACTAGTGCTTATTTCGTTTTCGTTATTTTCGTTATCGGGCCATGTTGAACGAATTTTTGTTTACAAAAATTGAAGAGGAGGATATTGGCAACATGTGGTTTCAACAGGACGGCGCTACGTGCCACACAGCCGAAGCTACACTCGATGTTTTGCGCCCTGTCTTTGAAGATCGCATTATCAGCCGCAGAGCTGATGTCATTAGGCTACTGCATGACCAACCGAGGCAGCCATTTGAATGGCTTCCATTCTTAACCGGAAGGATTGTACTTTCAAATAAAAAAAGAAATTTGAGAAAATATCCAGTAGTTTTCTTTTATAGAATTTTCAAAGTTATTTGGCCGACCCTGTAGTAGTAACTTAAGAGTTTGGTCTATGAAATTAAATTGGTCTCAGACAATATCGACACTGTGGTTTCTAACAAAACCCAAAGCGGTACTTTTGGCCAGGCATGTCTAGAAATGCTGAGGTATTTTTCCGAACACCAAATGGACTCACCGACAAAAAAACCTTTAAACGACAATAACAATTACACACACATTATGTGCACTGGCTGTTTACGAATATTACGTCCACTTCTCTGTCTTCATGTCTTGTCCATAGTCTTGCATCGTATGCAAATCAAGTACACATCATTCAAAGAAAAACTCATGGCTTTTAGTTTTCAGATTAGTACCAACATATACAAGGATATCCCAATACTCCTCTTCAAGTTTTATGTTGCACAGAAAGACATAGACATCCCACTAAGTAGACAAAGAAGTTCTTATTCAAAAATAACAAAACTTCATTCAATAAAACTTTTCCAATATAAACACCAAACAAAGGCACACCCGTGCTCCGAACAAACAAATGTTATTCGTAACTTGTATTTCTCAAAATGCAGGCATATGTGAAAGTCTGTCTTGCCACTACATGTTAAACAGCTGAATTATATAGGACGGACATAAATGTCGGCTATTTTACGATAGCCACTGCAAACGTTAACGTACTCTAAACTGAAGAGTTGCATGCGTACAAAGTTAATACAATTATGAAAAGGCCAGCAACAATTTTCTGAGCATTTTTGGCTGTCTAATTCGATCACTGTAAAAAGTTACTTATAGAATTGCAATATAGACTCAATAATTATTATGCCCTTCTCCTGCAATGTTGGACGGTGAATATGTTTTGGTATGGCTGAGAAGGAGACAGATACGAGTGAAGTTTTGGTGTTAACTGGATTTTCAGTCAAATTGCTGATCAAAAACTACAAAATTGGCAAATCAACTTAAATTATGAAAAATGAAATGCCGATAAGAAAAAATTCTAATTAAATTATCCACGAAATGTATGGATAGCATTTAAAAAGTATTTCCTTGTTCCGCATTTTTCTGGCTAAAATTATTTTTTCGAGCTCTTTTATATCATTGCACATTTACCCCACTACCCTTACTCGTTTACCAAATGTAATTATATTTGTCGTTATGGCTCATTCTTCTACCAGGTGACAGCTGTGACACACTGTCACTTAAATTTTAAAATTATACCATTCTTCTCAAAGACAGAATGGTGTGGGAAATGAAATTATGTGAAATGAAATATAAAATCCTGGCAAAGGTGACGAACAAAAGACAATACATATTTCATTTCTGAGGACATCACAAACTGATGGTCTTAAATCACAATTCTGTTTACTCGAATAGTTGTGTATACTGAAATGATAATTAAACAGTTGTGGTAACTAAAATAGTTTCGATTTTGGCTGTGACTAGACGAGTAATACAATGACTCTACTCTTGGAAAAATATAGCCAGTTTTGGAGCGGAATAAAAAAAAAATGATCGCATTCAAATTCTAAAATTCAGGAGCGGGAATTCAGGTTCTATATCATAAAATTGATCTAAATAATGGCTCAAAATTCAACCAGCGAGCGAACCATTTCCATTATGTTATAGAAAATTTTACTTAGATATTTTTCAATAGGATGTTTTACCGCATAATAAAATTTTCTATAGAAATTTATATCGTATGAGATATTTTTGTATATAGAAAATGTATCGCAATTTTTTTATAATTTTTTTATTGCACGACATATTTTTCTATATATATTTATTTATTTATTTAGAACTAGCTGACCCGGTCCGCATTGCTGGCCCTAAGCAAACATTAGTGTTGTATTACACATATTTATATAGGAAAGGGGAGTTTTTATCCCTTTTGCCATTTTCACCCCCTAAATGTAGATAAATCCAAACAATGTGTAGCCTATGTTACTCGCGGGGTTATTCGGAAGATTCCCTGAAAATTTCATCAAAATCGGTCTAGCCGTTTTCGAGTCCATACGTTACATACATACACACATCCATTTTTATATATATTTAGAATTTATAAGGGTCCCAACACAATAAGGTTATATAGACCCTGAATTTTTCTATATATGGGTGAATAATCTTAAATGACTCCTTTCTGTGTCCGGCTGTTTAAAATTGTGTTGTATTAACTAATTTTTTTTATAAATATGTTCTAAGCAGCTTATTATATTTGTTAAAATAACCCACGTATTAGTTTTTAAAATTTTTAATTTGTTAATATCGAAAAAAAGAAAACAGTACATGTAGTCTCAGTCCCGTGGCGTGTCCAAAACCGACGCAGCAAAATAAACCGTACTTATTATGTATGTAAATATTAAAAATCTGTAATTGCATTCAAATGAATGTATGCACTATCACTTCAAGTCACATATACTCTTTTTTTGATTTAATTAAATTAATTTTAAGAAATTATAAAAATCATTGACTTTTGTCCGGAACATTTTCTCTCAGTCCCGTGCCTGGTGTGGTTTTCTGCTTAAAAAAAGGTAACGTTCAATTTGTAGTGTTTCTCTCGCGCTGAAGTATTATTCTCTTCGAAGGTTCTCGAAGAAACTCTACTACTATTTTAGTTTGCGAATTATTTTCGTCGGAGTGGTCGGAGACTGTCCCCTTTTTCGCAAAGAAAAGGAGTCATTTCAGATTATTCACCCATATATATACGATTTTTTGTAAGAAAATTTTTTTTTAAAAAATTTATGGCATGAAACACTTTTCTATAGAAAATTGTATCGCATGATATATTCGCATAAATTATTTTTCTATAGAAGATATTATTCTATAGAAAATTTTATGGCTTGAGATATTTTTCTAAAAAAAATTGTATTGCACGTATGTACTATTTTTCTATTGCATATTTTATCGCATGAGATGTTTTTTGTAGAACATTTTATAAAAAGCATGAGATTTTTTATATAGAAAATTGTATCGCATAAAAAAAAATTTTATTGCAAGTGTTGTTATTCTATAGAAATACAAAATTGCTACAAAAATTGCTACGTATCTCTAGGCAGTCTGTAAATCATATGGGTCACGATGACTTTTGAGGATCTCAAAAACAAGACAATTGTACTGGCATCGCCGGGTCATTTTCTGAGTTAAAAAGGTGGGCCCAATTTGCAATCAAAACTATCTGCACTAGTAAAGCTATAACTGGAGAAAGTTTCAGACAAAAAATTGGGAGTCTGGCAACTCCTCCCAGACAAATGTACCATCCCGCCCAGTCATTGGCCTCAAGAACACCATTCTTCTACTTACCCAACATATCTCAACTTATACGAAAATAATTAACAAAATTTAGGTAAAATAAAATAATGAACTTTTTAAAACACCATATTTCGACTTAATTCAAGTTGGTTGCCACTGTCCAGCTTCTGCAAGAATGAGACACAAACACAAATTGTACAATTACTGACAAATTAAATTGACTTTAGGAACCTTAAAAGGGTCGTGGATAACCCCTAAACTAGGTGATTCGCAAACAAAGAATGCTCACAACAGGTCAAATTTTCTTCACAGCGAACCCTGCTTTTCCACATAACCTAAATTGTTCACATTGAAAAAATTTCATATGAAAAATCAATACCTGCACTTTAAATTTTTTAATTATTTAATTCTTTTACTAGGCAAAATATATTTACAATTCAACACATTCCCGCGAAGCCATTGCGGCTTGTCTGCTTCTCCTTTCTTCTCCCAAATATTAAGGGAACATTTAAATAGCATTTGCCAGAAATTAATTGTTTTTTCAACACCTATAAATTTGGTGTTTATATTTGTAATACCATTTTAATAATCATTCATGCTGGACTTACTTCCCATAAAAAATAGCCTCCTTATGACGTTTAATTGTTTTATAACCCGGCAATATGTCATAAGCTCGCCCTTTTTTTTTACAACTTTATACTTTTTAGACTGTACGTTGTCACATATGTACGGGTTTCCATATCTTCTGCAGAGATCATAAATTTTAAAATATTTTTTCTTATTTTCGAGAATTGTTTGTTTCTTTAAAAATCACTCTGTCCTTTGTGCCCAACAGTGTTGGCCACTCTGGACTCTGGTTATTGTAAAATACGTGGCACAGGTTGAATATATATAAAAGGACCCATAGGGTGATTATGGCTGCAATGAAATTTATTGTTTTCTGTATGAAAAGCCGTTTAAACAAAAGGATGAGTTTCATGAAAATGAGAGAATGGATACCATGAAAAAGCAAAATTGTTCGGACTTAAATTTAAATTATGTATTTGAAGGAAATGCTATAAATTAAATAAATTATGGAATATTTATTTAATGGATTTTATTCCGTAAAGATCTTCAACAAAGAAGGAGTGTGTATTAAGTCTATTCGTTTAAAGGACAATGAAATATTTATTAGGCGTGTTTTCGTTACACCGCTACTTTAGATAATCGCTTAATTTGTATGGAGAGTTAAGCGATATTAAGCTCGGATAGAAATTATCGCTGAAGTTTGGGTCTTAAGTTGGCAGAGCATTGCCAGCTTAAAAAATAACAAAATACCAATATTAAATGGTGCCAAGTGTACAAAGATATCATTCATTGTGATTTAATGCAGAAGAAGAAGAAAATTAATACAAAATTCTATCAGAAATGACGGATGAATGGTAGTTGTATTGTTAATTTATAATTGAATTTGATATATTTGTCCACAACACTTACTCACCATGACCATTTTTTCAGATTTTCATGAAAATGTATTAACATTTTTTTCACAGCATTCTGTGAATGCTGCCTAGTTTGTGTCAAATGACAATATCTCTAGCTTGGCATTTTCTTTACAAATAAGCAAGCGATAACAGCTAGCTTGTAACGAAAACACGCCTATTATATCACAACCAGGGTGATGCAAAAGTCGAAGATTTATAAGCACTCCATTTACAATCTATACAAAAAAAAATTAAACCAAAAATTAGTCCTTCGGACCACCGTTTAGACAAATCTTGAAATCTTCAATATTTTGCATTTTTCCATTCAATTATATGCAATATTAAACTTTAGTACCTTCCTTCCACCCGTTCGAGTGACTGAGAGAATGTTTCAGCGAGTGACATTATTAAAACTTTGAAGGATTATTAACGTTTGCAAAATATAAAGTCATATTCACATACTATACCATTTGTTTTTTCTTACCTCACCATTCATTCGTGGGCACACACACAAACATACACTACCCCCTGGGTGCTCAGTTCTCGCCAATATCTACATTGTCGAGAAGAAAAACGGGGAACCGGAAAATTCTCCTATTGTGTTACCCGGTGTTATTGCAACCAAACCAGCCATGGTCGGTTGGTCGCATTATGAGAACAACGTAAATGTGTGTGTGTGGCTATGTGTATGTGTGAGTTCGTGTGACGTTTGATGATTGTGCATGGAAGCGAACGCAATAAATAGAGCGACATGCAATTTTCGCTACATTTCTTTCTATTTGGTTGAGGAGGGGACAAAAAGGGAGGAAAAAAACAAAACGTGAACGAAATGTCTAAACCAGATAGAGCTAAGGAAAAACCACAAAGCACGAGGAAGGTTGTGCAAGTGAGAGTTAACGTAATTGTTTTTCTGTGCCGTTGCGTTTGTCGACATCTCAAAAGAGTTATGTGTTTAATACAATAATAACAAAAAAAAAAAATCCTCGAAGAATAATTTAAATATAACGTAACTAGTAAGTTGTAATGCGCCTATGGCGCCCGTTAATTTGCTTGAGAAAGTATTTGTTACTTAATTTTAAAAATTTTGTAAAAAAAAAAATCGAAAAAAAATAAATTTGGAAAAAAAAAATTTGTGGAAAAAAAATTGCTGTTGAAAAAAAAATTTTTGTTGAAAAAAAAAATTTTTGTTGAAAAAAAAATTTTTGTTGAAAAAAAAATTTTTGTAGAACAAAAAAATTTTTGTTGAAAAAAAAAATTTTTCCGGAAAAAAAAATTTTGTTGAAAAAAAAACATGCTACATATGATCTAAGGAACTGATAACAATGTCAGTAAGCACTGATTACTATTCAGTGACAGTTGAGGACGTCAGTAGGATACATCAAAAATAGTTTATGAATTAAACAGAGTTAGAAGGAAAGGCAATTTTGGTTTCCCACCATTGTCATTCGAATTATATTTGTAGATAATAGGTCAAGTGAGATACGTGCAATTTCTTCCTGTACTCTACTTCCCTCCGCCAAAGAAAGTAATTACTTATGTGAGACCCAGCCGGGTCCCGTAGAGATAGGTTGGACTTCACGTTCTTTATTTTTCACGTTACACGCAAGAGTACTATTTATTCTGCCGACGTCGTCCTTGAGTCAAGGCATTGCTTATCATTCTCGCTGATTTTAATGTCGACACCGTTGTGTGTGGTTTGGTCTTCCCGATCTCCTTATGTTGAGAGCACTTATGTCTTGTGTGTGCTTTCTCCAATTCCTTATAACAAGGATTTGCATATCTTCTTTTGCTTGGTCCTTTCACCGGAGACTCGGGCTTCCTTGTCCGCGCTTACCGTCGTAGTTGTCATTAAACGCCTTTCTGAATGGAGTGTTTATATTGAGTACAGCTTCATGTTCTGCCGCCATTAAGGAGCACAGGTGGTGGACAGCCATGGTGTGGTAGGTAGTGTGTGCGACTATCACATAGAAGAACCCGAGTTCGAAACCGGGTAAGACCATTAAACATTTTTCAGTGGCTGTTTTCCACTTTACGAGTAAGAGAGTAATCTAAGCCATGTAAAACTTCTCTAGAAAAACATTAGCCGTTCGGAGCCGGCTTTAAACAGTAGGTCCAGGTTATATCGTACACAGCTCACTGATTCGAGAGAAGTTTCCCCGTCTGTTCCTTCATGGAATGTTAAGGGAAATAAGTAAAGGAGCACAGGTAGAATAAGCATTATGTTCCAAGTTATTTTAGTTCGACCTGAATAAACGGCGCGAAATAACGTCGATTTGGCAGCACGATCCTTCGCTTTATTTCTATGCTGACACAAACACTTCCATTGATGACAGAGCCGAGGTATGCAAATTCTTCCACTACCTCGATGTTGCACCTGTCGCCTTTCTTTCGTCAAGACATTTGCCTAGCAGTTGCAAGCATAAATTTGGCCATGTCCTCGTTCACCATTAGCCTCATCTTCGCCGTTTCCTTCTCGATTCTGGAAAAAGCTTTAATTTCATGCAAAATAGCGAATCGCTTAATTATTAAAATTCAAAAATATTTGCTAACTAATGCCTTTCTACCGCATTATTAATCTCTTCCGTCGCCCCTCATATTTTGCTAAAAAGTAGGAGTTTTTATATTAAAAAAAAAGAAGAAATATCACGTACATTGTACTCAGGAATCACATTGTTTTGTTATTGAGAAATGAAATGATCATTGTGCAACAAAAATCAGTGAAGAAGAAAAAAAGCGCATTCCACTCCACTAAAACAATGAACCCAACTTTAAAGTCTTCGGCGGAAACATTGTTTAAGCCAATAACCGTGAATTCAACAGCCTGAAATGGTTCAGTGAGGATTTCTATTTTTTTTCCCAAGTCTTATGCCGTGCAAATAAAGATGTGGGTGCCAATAAATTTTTGTATATTGTATTTTCTATATTAACACCCACATCTTTATTTGCACCTCATACGTCTGGGAAAAAAGCGAAATCCTTTTATAGGAAAATTAAGTCTTACATATTCGGATGAAGATTGATTAAGTTAAAAGTTTATAAATATAATGTATGTAAATAAGACCAGCCGTGATCTTAAGAAAACCTGGTCCGAATCTCGTCTTGGGTTGTTTACGGCGTATACACTGCGGGTATAAATGCTGTGGATTTTATTTCAACGTTGGTACGTTCGTACAATCTCGTTTTCACAAACAATTCTCGTATGTCATTTGGAGGACAAACAATTTTGATCGTTTTCGATGTTAAGAGTTTTGAGTTAAGAGTATTGTATTAATGGCCATAAACGCTTTCGGCAACAGAAATCAACTCTAAAGTTTAACCGGTTCCCGAGTTCCTTATCATACATTCTGTGCTTCACAAAATCCTTAAGTGTAATGAAAATAATGTCTCCACGGTCCAAACGCTCCTTCACAAATTCACTTGAGACATGTACGCGACTAAGAGGATGTAGTGACACCTACTTGCATATACATACACACATAATACGTAGCAAGCTCAGAGTTCAAAGTCAATGCATGATATGTCATTGATACGATGTGAAAGCTGAATCCGATTACAGTCATATGTATGTCGTGGACTTGAATACTCGTATCTGAATATAAATTGTAGGTGTGTTGTGTAATGGTATATGTCCTTATGTATGTATACGTGTCATCTTATTTACATATGAAATTGTAAGCTATTGTTATGCCCATTCATATGCGAAGAAAATGTATATGTCGTTATGTATGTGACAACTATTTATGAACACGAGCTATAGTGACAAGTAAACAAATTGTATATTATATTATATACTATATATATCGAAATGGGAGGGGTAGGGGTTTGTATGTATTCATATATTGATAGCATAATTTGTCGGAACCCAAAGTTAGGTCGCAGTCGCAGAATTGAGTCTATGTCATCGTAAAAATCCGGTAAAGTGTCTGTGAAATAAGGCAAAACAATGGAGTGGATTTAATCATAATTCCCTTTTGTTGTCTCATTTTCGAATCTCTGGGACTCTTTTCATGATCAATTGTATTGATTTTGATATTTGATAAATAAACCTCACAAAGTTTATGAAAATATGACATAGAATAAACATTTTAGTTAAGTTATTTTTTAAAATTTCTTTTTCCAAATATTTATGTTTCGCAAGTAACTTGGACAGCAATCCACCAAACTGTACAAGTTTGATATCATGGCTACGGTCGGTTATCTCTTCCAGACCCTCGTAAAATTTATCTTTGATCTCTTCGTTTTTGATTACGGAAATTAGTTAAAAAATCGATCAACTATGGCAGAATTCAAAAATGGTTTTAAAAATGTCTTCAAAATTCTGGCATTTCTAAAGTAATCAAATATTGAAGCATTTAAAAATCAAAGACTGATATATTTCGCAACAAAGTGAACTCAAAATCCATATCCATAAAATCAAAAAAAAAAATCCAAAAATCGAATATCCACAAATCATTTAAATGGCATGACCTCATTGCCATCCTCATCAGACATGTAACCGTTACATGTCAAATAATTCGGAAAAGGAGCTGACGTCTATTTGTACACCACTGTAATTGATACTTTGTCAAAAGAGATTATCAATCATTCCCTTTTAATTGAGGATTTTTCAAAGTACACTTCACTACGTTTTTCGGTCATTCGCTAACAATTAATTGCGCGCTAAAAAGGACAGCGCGGATTTTCTCCCCCCCCTTCAATTAGGTATGCAAATGAAGGCGGCCACCGAGAATTGAATTGAATCAAAAGGCAACGTTAAGAAACTGCAGAGAACAAGTTAGGCATTTATCACTACAAAAGGAAAACATAAAGAAAATAAATGACCATCGGCCGTGTTTCTTGCCTCATCCTTTTCAACAAGTTGTCGTCGTCGCCATCGCCATCCAATGTCCTCAATGTGATACCGATATGACGTAGACTTTTCTTTCTGAATGATTTCAGCAGGCATAAGTAATTGAAACAATTTGAAGTGTAATTAAATAATTAAAATGGATAAAATGGAAACGTGTAAAGATTAAGGAAAGCTCGTTCAAAAAGGAGCGGGCATGAAAGATCTTTTTGCCATTAAATGTTATTGGACGGTAATGGATTTTAATGAATTCCTCGGCATCAAATTAAGGTACTACTTAATTATCGCGTGTCCTTCGTATGCGATTGCAGATTCGACAAATTGCTTCAATTGAATGTTAAAACTTTAATAATCTTGTGGATTTCTTCTATTTATGATTTAATAAGCGAAATTTTGAAATTGATAAAAAGTTAATTTGGTGTGTGAGCAGGTTATTTTGTTTTTGTGATTAAAAACATTGTACAGGCCTTTTAAAAATGGTCTTCGACCTAAATCAAACAAACCAATCTGATGCTCCTTACCGTCCGTGAAAGTTTTCCCCAAGGTTTTCCCGCAAGAGGGGTTATTTTGAATCAGCCGGTATTTCGGTAGCAGTCACGCTTCAACAACGCATGGAAATTATTAAAATTGACTACAAAAATGGTGAAAATCTTGCAGTCCCAGTTCGCAAAACTAAAGCATTTTTAGGTCGTCGTCAAGCACCTTGTCGGGCAGCAATACAGAAATTGGTGGAAAATTCAAACTGTTGGGACAAGTTAGTGATGTGAAGAATAAAATCCGTGCACGTCGCTCAAGAACAACTGAGAATATTGCTGCTGTAGCCCACAGTGTTGAAGAAAACCCAGGTTTGTACATTCCTCGTCGTTCTTTTTAATTGGACATTCCGCAAATGTCATTACACCGTATTTTGCACAAAGACTTGGGTCTTAAGGCTTATAAAGTTCAGTTAACACAAGAATCGGGCGATTATCAACAACGTCGTGTCTTCGCTGATTGGGTCATTGAAATGCATGAAAACGATCCGGAATTCCATCGAAAAATCATCTTGACTGATGAGGCCCATTTTCACCTCGGTGGCTACGTCAACAAGAAAAATTCTGCAAAAATTGTTGTCCATCTTCAACGTGTGACTGTTTGGTGCGGTTTATGGTCCGGCGGGGTCATTGGACCTTACTTTTTCGAAAAAGTGTTTGGATCAAAATTTACGGTGAATGGATTGCGCTATCGAGAGATGATTAATATTTTTTTACTAGTAAGTTGTAATGCGCCTATGGCGACCGTTGAAATATGGAAAAAAAAATGTTGTTGAAAATTTTTGTTGAAAAAAAAAATTTTTGTTGAAAAAAAAAATTTTTGTGGAAAAAAAAAATTTTGTTGAAACAAAAATTTTGTGAAAAAAAAAAATTTTGTTGAAAAAAAAAATTTTTGAAAAAAAATTCTGTAAAAAAAAAAATTTGGAAAAAAAAAAATTTTTGTAAAAAAAAATTTTGGTAAAAAGAAAATTTGGGGAAATCACAATTTCTGTACAAAAAAAAAATATTATTTTTTTTATTATTATTATTTATAGAAAATTATAGAACGCCTATTTAAATTCCTACGTATTGCGTGACAGAGTCAGTGAATCATTGTCGAGGGTAAATATATATTAAGATATTAAGATGGTCGAAAAAAGCCATGTTTTCTCTCGAATAGGTGATCACAATTGGCCACCGAGATCTTGTGATTTAACACCTCGCGACTTCTTCTTTGGGGCCACGTGAAATATAAGGTCTACGCCAATAGCTCAGAGTCGATTCAAGATCTCAAAGATAGAATTCGTAAGGCTATCGAGGACATAGGGCCGCCACTTTGCAATTTTGTTATGGAAAATTTCATGAAAATTATATGGTCCTGTAAGCGTGGTCTAGATGTCCATTTCGCTGATGTTGTTTTTCATTATTATGAAATAAACATCCGATCATTTATCTCAGAAAATGTAATTTTTCTTTGAATAGCAAAATAACACCTCTTGTTGGAAACCCCACTCCAACTCCTTGACAAACCTTCCCAATGCTCTCCGGTAACTGTGTAGTGCGCAGTATGGAACGGTTGTGTCATGGCGCCATTTTGTTTTAAAAATGTTACTGGAAATAAGCCTACCGTCAATATTATGTCAAGGGATTACGATATCGTAATAAACATTTCTTTGACCTCTTACACCGTGTTACACACATTCTGTCCTATGAACCAAATTTACTTTTTCGGAAAGGGGATAAAAAATAAAAATACACGTGTATCGGCGATTTTCATGTACACGTCAGAATTTTTTTTTTTTTAAGTTTGAAGTATAAAGCTCGTAGTGGCCTGTGTGAAAGCCTTTGCACCGATTTTTAACCCTTTTTCAGTGATCCAATCGAGCTGATATTTTGCAGGCAGACTCGTGGAAATGTCTGTATCACGTCACATTTTTTTAAAAAATAGATTTTTATCAATTCTCAAATTTTCCTAATTTTTTTTTTTTTTTAAATGGTTATCGTTTTTTAAGGTTTCAGTTCAAAAAACATTTTTTTTTTCGTAACGCTTAGTTGTTTAAAAATTTGGAGTCTCTTCAATGTATGCTAAGAAAAGTGAAAAAAATATTTTTTTTTCAAAAATAATAAAAATTGGGGAAAATCTGAGAATTGATAAAAATTTTTTTTAAAAAATTTGACGTGATACAGACATTTCCACGAGTCTACCTGCCAAAAATCATTGAATCACTGAAAAAGGGTTAAAAATCGGTTTTGTTAGTTCCTGTGTTTTATTTCAAGTCTTCTATTCTTAAAGTATTTTTATAAATTGTGCATTTTAGTTTTGTATTTTTCTATATTTCAGGCGGTTAATTTCTATAACAATCCGGAAAACAAGTGGTCCCCTTAGGAAACTGAAGTTTTCATTTGCCAAATACAAAAAAACAACAAGGAAGCTGTGACAAACAATACCAACATACTCATAAAAAACACATAATAGAAAAAATCATCATAAGAAAAACCAAAAACGCATAGAAAATGTTATTGGAATCACCAATGTGATCAAGGATACGAAATCAGATAAATCAAAGACAATATGAAAAATTTTCATTTGATGTGGTCAAATTCAAGGATTAGAATACCATCTCTATCATAATTTAATGAGGCAAATACTCGATTTTTACCCAAGAATCAATAGAGTAAGTACATTGATTTATTAAAAAAAAACATTTTTTATTACTTATTATAGTTTACTAGTAAGTTGTAATGCGCCTATGGCGCCCGTTAATTTGCTTGAGAAAGTATTTGTTACTTAATTTTAAAAATTTTGTAAAAAATATTTTGAGAAAACTATTTTGTAAAAAAAAATTTCGAAAAAAAATAAAATTTGTGGAAAGAAAATTTTTGCTGAAAAAAAAAATTTTTGTTGAAAAAAAAAATTTTGTAGAAAAACAATTTTTTGTGGAAAAAAAAAATTTTGTTGAAAAAAACATTTTTGGTGAAAAAAAAATGTTTGCTGAAAAAAAAAATTTCTTGAAAAAAAAAATTTTGTGGAAAAAAAAAATTTTTGTAAAAAAAAAAAAAAGTTGTAAGAAAAAAAAATTTTGGAAAAAAAAAAATTTTGGTCAAAAAAAATTTGGGGAAAACACAATTTCTGTACAAAAAAAATATTATTTTTTTTATTATTATTATTTATAGAATTATTATAGAATGCCTATTTAAATTCCTACGTACTGCGTGACAGAGTCAGTGAATCAGGGAATCAGTGTATCAGTGAATCAGTGTCGAGGGTAAATATATATTAAGATTTAAGAAACTGTGTTGTTGTAAGAAATTAGTTTTCTGAACGTGTTAGTCGAGCTGTAGAGCGCACAATTAACTTATACATGGAATCGTGGTAATCGTGGGAAGTATACATATCAGAAATTTGAAAAAAAAAAGTAAATGCACTTACCACATTTAAAAGACATTTAACCGTATTGATATGTGTTGAAAAGGCTTGATTCAGTTTAATTTATTTCCTCCCTACTTATCAAATTTCCAAAATTAACTTCAAGCTAAGACATGTATTGAATCATAATAAGTAATTTTAAAAAATTCTAAACGTACGTTATTTTATAAAAATTCAATAATAATTAATGAGAAAAAAATGTATGAAATGTAGTCATCAGAACGACGAAAGATTTTCATGGAATTTATGAATTTCTACATTATTTCATTGAAAAATAATTGATTTTACAGTCTGACAAATAAGTCAATGGATAACTGAAATTAAACAAACTCGCATCATTATGGGTATATTCATCGGTATTCATTGAATCGAGGCAGTGGCTTTATCAGAATTATTTGAAAAATGTTTCGATTTACACACCGTTTAGCCTCTGTAAGAGAACTGCGGAAATTACACCCGACTCGTATAAAAGGTAGTTGTTCAATTATTTTGCATAAAACGGCCCATGCTTGCTACATACATAACCCTTATCTACCTACAATTCTTTCAATAAATCGTAGAAGGTTTTCATACTTTACTTATCGTAAAAAGCTAGAACTCTGTATTATAAATGAAAAACATCGAAACTGGTGCAGGTCATTGCTAAACCCACGAAGACAACATTTAGAGTAAACTTAATAAAAGCTTTCTGGTTTATTTCTAAAAGAAGTCTTGGTATCTACAAGGGATGCAACGAATGTCCGTGATGCGAATGAAAAGGCACATGATATCGAAGCCAAATATTTCCCAGCTAATGCGAATGCTTGCTTTAAAGGATATTTTACTATCGAAATGGAAATGCTTAATTCCCCTAACATTCCACGATGGAACAGACGATGAAATTCTATCGAATCAGTGAGCTGAACACAATATAATTTGTAAATCCACTGACGAAGACCTACTGTTGAAAGCCGGCTCTGAACGGTTAATGCTTTTCCTAGAGCTCCTACTCCTAAAGTCGCCAGAATTTACAAGGGTTTAGTCGCACACTCTAACTACCACAATAAGTTATTAATATTAGTGTTAATAGAAGAATTGTAAGGCAATACCTACAGTCGATGATTTCTTAAGGTCCAAAATCTGTATTAAAAACAGTAATTACGTTTATATTTCAAGTCTGGTGGTCACTCTGTCCTACAGTTTTAAGGGCTCGATAACCACTATGGAAAAACCCAAAATTCCCGACTAGAATTATTTTGTTTTTTAGCTTTATTAGAAAAATGCATTGAAATATGTTATCAATAAGTGGTAATGGGAAATACAAGAAAATGTTCTCGACAGTGTTCAAAGATTTAAAACAAGTGGTGGAGAATTTTAAGCCATATGTTTACAGTATTTCCCCCTTAAACTATGTAACTAGACAAAAACGAAAGGCCACCTAATACACAGACGAACGAAGTAGTTTGCTAAATATTTCGAAAAGTGGACGTATGTATATATTGTCAACATAAAGCCAGTATTTTCTCTAATCTCATTTGTAAAACTGTCAAATGATGCCATTCGTATTGCTGACATCTAGAGTGTGCTTTGGAACTAAAGCGTCAGAAAACGACTTGCGACGCCTGCCCCCTGTATGGGGTTTGAAATAAACCACCCTCATAGCTTTACCAAAGACCATACAGAGGGCAGACGTCGCAAGTCTATTTCTGATGCAATAGTTCCGAAGCACACTCCAGATGTCAGTAAAACATATGGCACCATTTGACAGTTTTACAAAGGAGATCAGAGAAAATACTGGTTTTATGCTGCAATTATTTGTTTCATTCTGGCAATACGCCCCCTTTTGAAAATATTTAGTAGACGACTTAAGGCGTCTGTGTATTAATTGGTCTTTGGCTTTACCAGTTAAAAGCTCTCAAGCTCATTAAAGAATAAAAAAAAATACAAAACTCGGCCACCAGGGAGTTAAAATTATGCATGTACTCCATTTCAGATAGGTCGGACACTCACATTAAAAACAAACGCCATACAGAGGGCAGGCGACCCAAGTCGATTGCTTAACATTCAACATCTAAGAGAGGGCGAATGTGTGTTTTTGTACGAAAAAACAAATATTTTCCATAAAAAAAAGATTTTTCTTAAAAAATATTTTTCTAATTTGGTCATGTTAATTACTGACATCTAGAGTTTGCAGCCGAAGAAATGCGCCTGCCAACGACTTCAGTTCTCTGCCCAATGTACGGTCTTTGATTAAAGCTGGAATTGAGTAATTTTTGGGTATTGCGTTCTATAAACACATTCCATTAATATATTACATATACCCAGCATAGCTAAAGGAACACTGGCATATAAATGGTGTAAGTAACGTAGTAATCAAAGCCCATAGAGAGGGCAGACGTCGCGAGTCATTTTTTTGACGCATTCGTTCGAAAGCACACTCGCATACTCTAGATGTCAGCAATACGCTTGGTAGCGTTTGACAATTTTACAAATCAGATTAGACAAAAGGATCTGTGAAAAATTCCCCAAAAAAATGAAGAATTCTCAAAAACAGAAAATTGGAAATTTTTTCATAATTTTTCGGTAATTTTTCATATAAAAAATTCCCAAAAAATTTAACAATGAAAAATTCATAATTTTTTTAATTCTGGCGATTTTTTTTTTGAGTGTTTTTAAAACAATTGTGAATCAAATAGAAATGAAAAACAAGCTCACACAAAAGTGAACAATTCATATATAATGCCGCGTTGAGGTTTCGACCGTGATTATAACATTTGGAAAAATGGAACCAATTTAAAAATATAAAATCAGCCCAAAATGTTACATTGACCACAACAAAACGTTAATTTCGTGCGATTTTTCACATTTTTTAAATGTGATATTTAGGGTCGTAACAACACATTATAAAAACAAAATTGCGGGCGGACGAGAGTGATATATGAATTTTTCACTTTTGCGTGGGTTTCTTTTTCATTTTTATTTGGTTTTTTTTTTACTTTTAGGACGGGAATATATTGCACAATGAAAAATCACCACAAATTTGCGCCTATGGCGCCCGTTGAAATATGGGAAAAAAATTTTGTTGAAAAAAAAAATGTTGTTAAAAAAAAAATTTTGTTCAAAAAAAAAAATTTTTGTGGAAAAAAAAAATTGTTGGAAAAAAATTTTTTCTTGAAAAAAAAAAATTTTGTTGAAAAAAAAAATTTTGTTGAAAAAAAAAATGTTTGTGGAAAAAAAAATTTCGTGGGAAAAAAAAATTTTGCTGAAAAAAAAAATTTTGTTGAAACAAAACAAATTTCGAAAAAAAATTTTGTAAAAAAAAAAATTTTGTTGAAAAAAAAATTTTTGTAAAAAAAAATTTTTGGAAAAAAAAAATTTGGGGAAAACACAATTTCTGTAAAAAAAAAAATATTATTTTTTTTATTATTATTATTTATAGAATTATAGAATGCCTATTTTAATTCCTACGTACTGCGTGACAGAGTCAGTGAATCCGTGAATCAGTGTCGGGAGTAAGTATACATTAAGATACTAAGATATTTAAGGGAAATTTTCATATTGGGCTTTTGGGGGGTTTTTCATTTATTTTGACAAAATCTTAATTTGGGTCATTCTTTATTTTTGGGGTTTTTTTGATAGAGACAAGAACAACTACTTGGTTTTGTGCTGACAAATACGCTCTCATTTGGAAATATTTTGCAAAGTATATAGGACTGTGTATTAAATGGTCTAATAATTTGATATCATATGAAAAACTATTATTTCCAATACGACATCTATTGTATACTTAAACTTTATTGATAAACAAGTGTTCGCTATCAATGAACTTTGTTGCCACCTATATGTCAACCATATACGATTATGACCAGACAAAAGCATTTTAAAAATAAAGCTTTCCCTTTTTTATTTTTTATTTTTATATTTATTTGAACTTTTTAACATTACAATCATTTCACATTTGGCCTCAGCGCCCTTAAGGCAAGTTTATGAAAAGCTTTTCTTTCGGAATATTTAACATACACGAGCCAACTCTATCAAAGACAACTGTTAATGAAACACACCTCTGACAGGAGGTAAGTAATATTGAAAATTAAAAAGTAGGCTGGCTAATACAGTGACCGGCCATTATATGATGATCATGTTCAGATCCGATACGAACATCTACCAATTTTCAGAGGCGAGTATGAAAATCTCTAAAAGTTAAATAAAGATTCTCCATAAAACCCCTAAGCCTTTAGGAGCCGTTATTAAATAGAATTATTCATTTCAAATCTTTATTTAAAATGACGACAATAAAACGAGAATGTTTACTTACATGTCTATTGACATAAAATTGAGCATGGTCGCTAAAACGAAAATGTGTTCTTCTTCTTGATATCAAAAAACAGGGTTAACCTTTTAATACCCTTAGCCTACAGGTAGGTCGGTATATATCATGTCACACATAGAAGGAGTCACTTTAGAAGCTAAGTTTACGACTTTTTCAGACGTTTGAGTTATGTCCATCTGTCCGTCTAATAGTCCTGCAGATTCCCACGATAACTTTCAAAATAATAACTCGATTACTTTCAAACATGACGTGGGTTAATATTTTCCCAAAACTACTCATGAGATACATTAGGGCTGTATGGCCTTCGGCTATCTCCCATACAACGTTATTGCCTAAATTCGATATTTTATGTTCCAATGGAAAATTGTGTATACAATAGAAAATGTAATGTTTTTACTGCAGCTGAGGGTATATGTATGTCGATTTAACCGACTGAAACTTCTACACTTTTACACTTCGAAATATCCGTTAATTTTTAAACATTAATCAACACTTTCCCTATCAACGTATGTTTAAAGCTTGTGGATGATTCCCTAACTCGTAAATTGGAGGATCTTTACAAGGTGGAAACGGCCGCAGAAAAACTTGTTGACAATCTTATAGGATATCAACCTGCATTTATTTTATGATAGTCGCACATATATATAAATTATACCATCGTCAAAACTATTACTATGAGAACTCTACAACATAAATTTTATTATTTAATGATTAAAAATAGATTTCCTATACTTAAATATGGTCGTAGCAAAACGACTAATGCTGAAACCAGAAATCGTCCATGAAATCCATTGAATTGTACAATCCTAGAATTCTGTAATGGACGATTCTGGATGGGTGTCGTTCGGCCACTTCAAAGGAGTGTTCGATGAATAGTGGACACCTACCCAAATAAATCACTTTTATTTATTACTTACTTCACTTGACAGGCCATGAAGGAACAGATGGGGAACTTGTCTCGAATCAGTGAGCTGGGTACGATATAATTTGTATACTCACTGTTTAATGTCGGCTCCGAACGGCTAATGCCTTTTGTAGAGAAGTTTTTAGATGGACTTTACTTGTAAAGTTGTTTTTACGAGGTGGAAACAACTGCCGAAAAATCGTTAATGGCCTGAACCTGATTTCGAACCTGGGTTGACACTACCTAGCCCACCATTCACGTTTGCCAACTAATAATTATTGGGATTATAATCTGAAGTCAACGTGAGTATTCAGGTTGTGTCCAAGTGATCAGTTAAGTTTCGAAACGAGAAAAAGTCATCCAGAACAATGTCAGTTTAAAAAGGAGGTTAATGTTCAGATAATTTTCTTTACTTCCCGTTTGACCGTTTGGAAAGAATTTCGAAAGCAAAAAAAAAAGAATTATGAAAGAAAATATTCAATTATTATCTTGATTGTTTGTTGTTGACATTGTCCCGTTTTACACGATGACTTTTTTTCCAGATTTTTTTAAGGTTTTCCCTGTTCAAATATCTGATATCTTAATAACTTATCTCATTTGATGAAATGTCAAGTCTAATATCTCAAAGATAATGTTATAAATTAAAAAAAAAATTAAAATTGAAGCGATGACTGTTTAAAAACTAAGTCTAAACAATATTAAATTTACACTGTGAAACACTGTGAAACAAAATATTTGCCCGCATATTCATAGAAATTTTAAAAAAACCAGTGTTAAGAAAATTTTCGAAAATACAAAACCAATTTTCACACATTTTCTTAACAAAGGTTTTTTCATTTTGTATGCTTTAATTTTATGATTAATTCTTAAATTTTCAATCAAAAATCAAATTTCCCCCAATTTCCATTCTGTGACTGTGTTGCTACCTCTCCTGCTTCTCTACCGCCTTCGCCAACAGTCGTCGAACGTCTTGCCTGTTCATTAGGGTGGAGTGAAATTCAAAAAAAAAAAGTTAACCTCGGAAAGAGATGTAGTCTGGGGTCCTAATGAGGGAAAAAATAAAGAAAATTTTTTTAAAAAATTTTTAGGGGTCGCGCCACTCCCTCCAAATTTGGAAATTATCGCTATTTTGGCGTTGTTTTTAGAAAAATCCTAAAAAGTTTTATGTCAATAGCGTAAACAATGAAATAAGGGCATGAAAAAATTTAAAACAAATTTCCTCATTGTTCAAAAATTTCAAAAAGTAAAATAAGTCAAATCGTCCCTTCTTCAGAAAATTGACTGAACAATGAAATCGCCACCAAAGCTACAAATATTAGTCGATTATCCTCATATTTGCCTCAAATACTTTTGTTTGGGCACTGAACAAGCTCAAACTTTTAAATTTCGAATAAGTTAAGTCGTTAATTTTTAGGATTTTTCTAAAATCAACGCCAAAATAGCGATAATTTCCAAATTTCGAGGGAGTGGCGCGACCCCTAAAAATTTTTTAAAATTTTTTTCTTTATTTTTCCCCTCATTAGGACCCCAGACTACATCTCTTTCCGAGGTTAACTTTTTCAAATTAAAAAAAAGCATGTTTTCACTCCACCCTACTGTTCATCCTGGGTGGAAAGTCATCTAATAAGTCGGGTATTTGACTTGATTTTTCAGTTTCGGACCTGCTGGAATGTAATGTCTGGTATCATGGGTACTCAAAAGTCCCCAGAACTTGTTGCGTCATGGCTTGCAGGTAAGGCACTTCGTCTAGTATTGTCGCGGCTGTGGTTTATACCCATATCAAGGGTTGAGCTCCGGCTTATGGTGATGTTTCATCGCAATTGAGTGTTGTGACTCATACAACAGCACAAATGCTAAATTGTGTCCACAAAGCATGGGCTGTTTCAAAGAGGCGCTGGCCATCGTATGGTCATGGTTTAAGCTACCTCAGTGAGAATCATGGCTAACCACCGGTAGTTGTCTAGCGGAATGAATGCCTGTCATCAGTTCAAAGCCTACATAGATCGTTTACTCTAAAAGAGGCACCCAATCAGATTGAACTGTTCATTGGCCAAGCGGTTTCTCAGTTTGAATGTCTACGCAGAATTATTGAAATAAATGCACCAGATATAACAATTCATTTGAAGAACAACGAATGCATGACAATTTCCAAAATTTTGGATAATTTATTACCAAACTGATGACTTATTGAAAGAAACAACACGTTTATTTGATTCGAGATCGGGATCTCTTTATTTTTGTTATGTTTCTCTGTGTAAACTTAGAAAATAAACTAAAAAAAAAACGGAAACAACAATTTAAATTTTCTCTAAATGTTAATGAGCAATTACATAAAATGAAATTCATTGTTTTATTTGTTTGGTTTGCATTTTCACACACATTTAATGTAATATTGTATATATATATGTATGTATGTATAATTTATATTCATATTTTGAAAAATAGTATTTAATACACACAAGAATGGCAATTGATTATATACAAACATTTAAAAGTCAATTGAAATGGAAATATTTTATAAGTTATAAGTGAGGAGATTTTCGATTTTGTGACAGCACTCACACAATCAAACAATCATTCAAAGTTATTGTTAAGTTTTTGATTTAAATTATTTTCTATTTTCTTTTGGTAGACAATATTTATTGGGAAAGGGATTTTATTAAGGAAGTCGTATTAATTGATTTGTTTCAAACAAGTTCACAACATTTAAAAAAATTAATTGATATGATTTATTGGGATGAGATGGAGCTTTGTGGCATTTAATCGAAAAGTTAATTAGAGTGAAATCAAAAAGTAGTTAATTAAGAGAAACCCATAATTAATTAAAAATTTGATAACCTTGATTAAGAAGTAATTGCATGTTGGAGACATTAAATGAAACATGGAAATGAACCGAAACAACGCAATATTCGTATAATCTAAAAATATGATTAGATTAAGCCACAAGCCCTATTAAATATTGGACCAAACTGAAAACCCCACTTTTCAATATGTTTAAAACGTTAATATGTACGTATTGTATATTTGCTTATAATTGTTTTTTCTTTTGTCTATTTACACAATTTCATTTTACTTTTTTGATGACACAGTTTAAGATGTATTTACTTTTTTGGGAAATTTTACACCAAAAGTAAAATTGTACAACTATTCCAAAATTCTTTTCCCTTAGGCGACAATTTTGCCTTTAGCTGCTCGAAGGGCTTTCTTCAAAAGTTTTCAATGGTTGACTTAGTGTTTATCTATTTTGTTTTAAGTGCTTTAATTTCTCCTTTTTCTTAATTGTTGCAAATATACAGATTTTTTTTAGTTTGTTATAAATAAGTTTTTTTTTTTTTTAATAAAACTGTTTGATTTTATTCCAAGTGACTGGCTTTACTTTCAATCTCTTCGATTTCACTGTCATGGCTTCTGGTTCCGTCCCCCCATAGATTCGTTTATTTAACCCAAAAATCGAATGTTGGTGAAAATAGCCTTGGCTGGACGTTTACGATTACAGAAACTGACGGTTTTGCCATTTTTACCATTGCGGTTTTCGTGTAGATTTACCAACAATTTGAAGACATCCTCCTTGGTGGGGGTGCAGGCGTAACGTAACTCTGGTTCATAGGTGCTGAAAAGAAAATCGGAAAAAACTCAAATTAATGCGAATGAGAGAGTAATTAATTACATAAAAGTGAGACTCATTGTCGCTTAGCCTCTGGTACCTCCTATAGAAATGGTGTGAGTTTAAAATGTTCACTAAAAATGTTCAGAGAAAACGCTGACATATTTAGCTGGCGCCTATTATATCCTATGTACTTTGTTTTACTGAAACATAAGTAAAGATACAATACTTGAGTCATTTCGATTAAATGTTCCTACCATAATTTGTTTCAAATCGAAATCCGTCGATTAGAGTCGAAATGGGCCAATGCGAAACCGAATATCATTATTTGCGTCTATTCCCGGTCTAAGGTTATATCAAACTACAAGGTTTGGGCTGGTTGGGAACTGCTATGCAAATAGATGAAAGAGCTCTGGCTCTAAGAGTCTTCGACGGTGAATTCGATAAAGTACCCACACTTCCGTTGAAGAAGATCTGAATAATCTTCTGTAGTAGATCTCATGAATCCACCAAGAAGATCTCATGAATCTTCTGTAGTAGATCTCATGAATACACCAAGAAGATCTAATGAATCTTCTGTAGTAGATCTCATGAATACACCAAGAAGATCTAGTGAATCTTCTGTAGTAGATCTCATGAAGATCTAGTGAATGTTTTGTAGTAGATCTCACGAATCCACCAGGAATATCTAATGAATCTTCTGTAGTAGATCTCATGAATACACCAAGAAGATCTAGTGAATATTTTGTAGTAGATTTCACGAATCCACCAAGAATATCTAATGAATCTTCTGTAGTAGATCTCCTGAATACACCAAGAAGATCTAATGAATCTTGTGTATTAGATCTCACGAATCCACCAAGAATATCTAATGAATCACCTGTAGTAGATCTCATGTGTCCACAAAGAAGACCTTGCGAATCTACTGCTGTACCGGAATGTATTATTTGAAACTCTTAAAAATATAATTTCGGAGCAGTTACAGGGTGACCAGCCTGACATATAGGTTTTCACACATGACAAACTCTCCTGTTAGAAATCATTCTTAACTTTATATCCATCACAAATGTGATCTGATTTAAATGAAATGAGGAATTCGGTTGTTAATTTCCATTTAACAGCTTCGAAACTGTATCAAAAATAACATTTTTAAATTTCCAACATTATTATGATGGGGTTTTGGTCAATATTTTCATGTCCGGATGATCCGGTCGTCTACGCAATGAGGTCTACACAAAATGTTCTCCACAGGGTTGTCTACACAAAGTAATCTTCATTGGAAGACCTTCAAAGAGGGGGGTCAACGTACACAGGATGGTTCACCCGAGTTGGTCCACATATGATGCTCTAGACAGGGTGATACACAGGGGATGATCTGAAATACAGTGTGTTCGTTACAGGGTAACAGGGTGCTCTACATTCTAATTGTGATTCCAAGAGTAAACCGGGTGACACAGACCATATGGCTAGATTTTTGCAGCCACCGAACAAGGTCTCTGGTGGGAATCGAACTGACAATCTCCCCGGGCGCTTATGAATTATTTATATTGTGATTTACAAAAATTTATTTAAAAACTTTAGGTTTTGTTCTTCGAACCTATGATGATTTTTTCTTCATTTGTAGATAGAAATTATTTTTTGATTGTAGCGTCTTGAAATTCGATTTTCGGATTGCCTTATCAAAGATCCATCTTTGCCATTTTAAAAATAAAATCCCCAAAGATTTTAATTTTTTAATAAGAATCTCATATTTGTTATATTTGAGTTCATCATTAAAGTTTTAAAAATAAAATCCCCAAAGATTTTAATTTTTTAATAAGAATCTCATATTTGTTATATTTGAGCTCATCATTAAAGTGGGTCCCGGAAACATGGCTCCTTTTACGATCTCAACAAAAGATGTGGTTTCAACTTTCATAATTTTACTACTGTGGCATCGTTTTGAAAACAGTTTTTAAATGAAAATTATTTGTAATTTATGAACAAAATTTGTAACTCTTCCGTTTATGAAAACTAATTGTTCACACAACTCACCTTCGATTTCTGTTATGACGCTTCCACGGATAACGTCTATAGTAACGTGATCGCTTTGTCATGCCATTCGAATTCGCTTCAAAATCCATACTATTGTCAACATTTTCGTCCATCGATGAATCTTCCTCCACATAGACAATGGGCAAGGTGTCGACAGTGGGATCCTGGAAAATTAAAGATTATTATTATGAAACAGTAGCAATTTATACAGAGCTCTATTTTGATTCATTGTACCACATGTTTATTTCTCACCTCTAGCAACTTCATTAGAACGGCCGATTTGCTAACAATATCCTGTTCCTCCTGTATGTCATGTTCCAGTTTGCGCATCATGTCATATTTACTGGCCAATTCCAGTTCATTATAGACCGTATCGGCATAGTCGGGTTCCATGGGAAGTGTGCCCAATTCATGACCATTAGCGGCTATGTCGGCATTTAGGGCGCGCAACAAAACTGTAAAAAAGTATTGTTAAAATATTCTGATTATTTATGGGATTTTAAGTGAAATCAAATGAAATGTAAACGAATATATTTACTATTTCCAGTTACATCCTATTTGCTTTTTGGAAATATTTTTCTTTAATATTCATTTACGGCAAACATTACAAAATAAAATTGTGGTCAAAACTAAAGCAAATAAAATTCATTTAAAAACCGAGAAACTATTTTCTCTATGGTCGAAGTAAACATTGTCTTCTACGGAATATATTTTTTGGGGGTGCCTTTACCACATGTGATGTGGCAGACAACAGAAGGAATGGATGTAACTTACGGTAACCTTTAATATACCCACAAATTCTATGAATAAATGCAGAAAATCACACAACTTCTTGTCTGTTTTTTTTTTTTGTTGTAGCCCAACACATACGGAGGAATAGAAGGAACGACCAGCAAAGTAACAACAAATAACTTTATCAATTGTTCATTAAAGCGGAAATTGAAAAATATTTGTTTACAAACAGCACACATGCAGGCAACAATATCCTTCTTTCATTGTGGCATGAAAAACAGAAAAGCCCCAATACACATGACGGGCATTTCTTTGTATTTCCATACGTACGCACGCTGTACTCCTGAACGTACTCGCATGTGGGTGTGTAATCAAATTTACGTGTTCTTGGAAAAGTGTTTGACAGATAAAAGCGTTTTCTTTTTTGAGAACTCAACATGACTGAATTTTTAGTGGAAACTTTTACATCTTTTGTGCAAAATAGCGGTCTGTCGTCATATACGACGAATGCATGGAAAGGCGTTATAATTGTGTGAACATTTTAAATTAACTGGAAGCAATCGATATCGGGGATGGTTTTTCTCAAAAGGACTACTAACGTAACTACGTAAAGACACAACAAATACGTGGAGATACAATTCATTTCCAGCACAATTCTTAAAACATTTGAATGATTTGAAATGTTTTTATTGAAACAAGAGGTTAACTTAATGAAAGCAATTCCGAAGGCGTCGGAAAGGGGATACAAAATAAAAATAAACGTGTATCGGCGATTTTCATGTACACGTCAGAATTTCCTTTTTTTTAAGTTTGAAGTATGAAGCTCGCCTTTGGACCGATTTTTAACCCTTTTTCAGTGATCCAATCGAGCTGATTTTTTGCAGGCAGACTCGTGGAAATGTCTGTATCACGTCAAACTTTTTAAAAAATAGATTTTTATCAATTCTCAGATTTTCCTAATTTTTTTTTTTTAATGGCTATCGTTTTTTTTAAGTTTTCACACAAAAAAAAATTTTTTTTCGTAACGCTTAAGTAGTTTAAAGATTTGGAGTCTCTTCAAGTTATGCTAAAAAAAGTGAAAAAAATATTTTTTTTCAAAAATAATAAAAATTGGGGAAAATATGAGAATTAATAAAAAAAAAATTTAAAAAATTTCCACGAGTCTGCCTGCCAAAAATCAGCTCGATTGGATCACTGAAAAAGGGTTAAATATCGGTCGAAAGGCTTTCACACAGGCCACTACGAGCTTTATACTTCAAACTTACAAAAAAAAAATTCTGACGTGTACATGAAAATCGCCGATACACGTGTATTTTTATTTTATCCCCTCTTTCCGAATATGTGCATTTGGTTCATAGGACAGAAAAAAATCTATTTTTTGTAACACGGTGTAATGTATACCCACAAATGCTTGAAAAAAATGTTAAGGGCTTCAATGAGATGGTACGTCACACCGGAAAATAATGTCTTGCTAATAGCTGAGCACCTCTGCAAGTAATGGCATAACTATCAGCCGGTACAAAATCATTTAACCATAACTATCTTTTTCCGAAATGCGTACAGCAATAAATCCAAAGATTTTTCCTGACCGATTACCAACAACGCCTTCGCTTTGGTTCCCCAAATTAAACTTGTGTTGTTGAAAACAACCAACTGCAACTAAAATATCGAGAACTACAATTTAACCGAAGTTTATATTAACTCACTATCAATTACATTCCAAACATTCATTACAAAGCAATTAATCTATTCCTTGGTTTACAAATCCCACCAATTGTTACACAAATTTTTTTTTAAATTCAGGAAATATTACCTTTTTCAATCATCTCACATATATTTACTATCTTACTATGATAAGCTTAAGAATTCCATTTTTTTTCTAATTTGCATTCACAACCCCCAAAAAGTTGCCATTGTCAACAATCTAACCGCTGTCAATAACATAATCTGCCCAAAACTTAAATGACGCCATTCAAACTGATGGCCAAATTCCATGTGACGGATATCTTTTGGCATTTTCCAATTAACGTATGCAAAAATACTTCAGACTGACCGAAATTAGTTGTAAGTTATTGAAAAGGCAACGCAAACAAAAAAAAACTCACCTTATTGGAAGTTTTCAAGCGAATGCGTAAAATTCATTTAACCTTTTGTAAAAAAAAAAAATTGGTCAACAGGCGTCACAAGTGGTTGTCGGGGCAATGCTGGGACAAAACACCGAACCAAATCTAAATTGCAAATGTAATAAATCCTCAATTTGAAGACCGCATAACCTGTTTTTGATATCGTTTGTATTAAGAAGAAGAAGAAGAAGCTTAAGAATTCCCATGTTAAGTGACCGAATATTCGCTCAATTGCTAGTTAATGAATTTGAGGTCATATAAATATTTGACAAGGCGACCGAACCACAACGACAAGAGCCTTAAAAGACTTAAGGGATCTAAATTAAATTAGTTGTGCAAATGATGTTTGTGGATTGATATATTAATATCCTTACTAATACACATACGCTCACATACACACACACACACATGTCCTACTACATGTAGATCATATCCAATTTCATTTACAAAGGTCACAACAGAACATAAACCCACGATATCATGACAATTTTGTTCCATATCCCCCGCCTCTCTAAGAATGCGACTCGTACATTTGTATTTATCTTTGCTGACCGAAATGTACAGAAATAGGCCCATGCACAGTGAGCCGCAGACAAAAGTGTTTGGGGAATAGATACCTGAGCGAAAAGAACTACCATTCCTATCCAAACCTAGGCAGATATGGTCGTGATATGGTTATAATACATTGATTTTGGGAATCAAATACATTTTCTAAGACTATTTTAATCCTAGGTGTAAGGCCGTGGTGTGGTAGGTAGTGTGTGCGACTATCACACATAAGAACCCGAGTTCGAAACTGGGTAAGACCATCAAACATTTTTTCAGCGGCTGTTTCCACCTCGTAAATGTTGGCGACTTTACGAGTAAGAGAGCAATCACTAAGCCATGTAAAACTTCTCTAGAAAAGCATTAGCCGTTCGAAGCCGGCTATAAACAGTAGGTCCCGGTCCGTGAGTATACATATTATATGGAATACAAGTGACATGAAGGATCTGACGGCAATATTCTTGAAGTTAATTGCAATTTATAGGAAAACAAATGTATATTATCGTTCAAAATACGTCCCAAAGTGGTGCTGACAGAAGACAAAGTGAGAATACGAGACAAACTTTATTTTATCTCTTCAACAAGTTTGTGTGTGATGAACGACTGTCCCGTATTTAACAAAATTCAATACAAATCCTCAAACAATCTAGTGATCAGACTGCAGAGTTATTAGTACGGCTAAAAACTTAATATGTCTCTAATTCTTTAATAAAAAAATCTGTGATTGGAAATAAACCGTATCTGCGCTCTATTGGAAAAACACGCATCTGACTTAGTTCGTCTGACCTCGCGATTGTCCTTGATGAAACGATGAAAATATTTTCCAGGCTATGCTTCAGTGAGCACAACTGTACAACAACCTTCAAATAGGCTATATGAAAAGAAAATAAAGAATGTGTTAAATGAAGAATTCCCAAAATAGATGAAAAAATCCCAAAAAAAGCCCACATGAAAAATCCGGAAATAATTTATGAAAAATTCCCGAAAAGGTCCACATGAAAAATCCTGAAATAATTTATGAAATTTTGGAAAAAATTCTTAAATAATTCTGTGGTCACAACCCTTAACAGCCTAACTCGAGTTAGGACACAAATGCGTTATTAGCACCATCGTATTCAGCGTATCTAAATTTATTTGCTCTAAATTTTTCATGTTTGTTTCTCTTCTAGGAAGGCAATTAATCCTAAAAAACCTAATAGCTTAAGTTATTTTTCTAAATTACTGTTTTGGCATAACTGCCTAAGTCAATTTAGGATTACAACAAATATAAACATTATTTTTTCATTATTGCCTAAATCAACTTAAGTCGTTAATCCAAAAAAACAAAGAAACAATTTTATTTTCCTAACTTGAGTTAAGCTCTTATTCCGAATTACAATTTCGTTTTTTGATAAACATAAATTGAGTTAAGGTCTTTCTCCAAACAAAAAGTTTTTTATTTAATCTGGAATAATAGCCTAACTTAACTTGAACTTTTTGACTTTCTTTCGTTCAACAATTCATAAGAGCCTAAGTGTCTTTTTCGATAATATCTTTTAACTGCGAGAATAAACAACTATTTTTATACCCTCACCCTACGGGTAGGAGGGTATATATCATTTGATACGACCCAAAAGTGTAACACCTAGAAATATTCACATTAGACCCCAGGTGTCTTTGAACCAAATTCGATTCATGACTTTCTGAATCGTTTGAGCCATGTCCGTCTGTCCGTCCGTCTGTCCGTCTGTCCGTCTGTCTGTCCTGCTGGTACGCACGATAACTTTCGAAAGAGTTAAACGATCACTCTGAAATTTGGCATGGCTTAATATTTTCCCAAAACTGCTTATGGGATTGCATATGGGCTATATGGCCACACCCCTTCGGGTACCTCCCATACAAATCTGCTATTTCGCCCACTTTACTAAACGTGTAATAATATCAATATGCCCACTCCGATCTTGGCAAAAATCCGTATTTAGTAAAAATATAACTGAACAAAGTTTCTGACAAAAACTTGGAAGTCTGGCAACTCCCCTTCTGGTACCTCCCATACAAATGTACCATCCCGCCTACCTTAGAAATCGTGTAGTAACACCAATATGACCAACGCGATCTTGCCCAAATTCTGTATTTAGTAAATCTATAGCTATACAAAGTTTTGGACAAAAACTTGGAAGTCTGGCAACTCCCCTTCTGGTACCTCCCATACAAATGTACCATCCCACCCCTGATAAACCGTCTAATACTATCAGTATGAAAAACGCTATCTTGCCCAAATTTTGTACTTAGTAAACCTATAGCTATACAAAGTTTTGGACAAAAACTTGGAAGTCTGGCGACTCCCCTTCTGGTACCTCCCATACAAATGTACCATCCCGCCCTTGATAAACCGTCTAATACTATCAGTATAACCAACGCTATCTTGCCCACATTTTGTATTTAGTACAGTTATAGCTAGACAAAATTTTTGACAAAAACTTGGAAGTCTGGCAACTCCCCTTCTGGTACCACCCATACAAATGTACCATCCCGCCCCTGATAAACCGTCTAATACTATCAGTATGAAAAACGCTATCTTGCCCAAATTTTGTACTTAGTAAACCTATAGCTATACAAAGTTTTGGAAAAAAACTTGAAAGTCTGGCGACTCCCCTTCTGGTACCTCCCATACAAATGTACCATCCCGCCCCTGATAAACCGTCTAATACTATCAGTATGACCAAAGCTATCTTGCCCAAATTTTGTATTTACTAAAGTTATAGCTAAACAAAATTTTTGACAAAAACTTGGAAGTCTGGCAACTCCCCTTCTGGTACCTCCCATACAAATGTACCATCCCGCCTACCTTAGAAATCGTGTAGTAACACCAATATGACCAACGCGATCTTGCCCAAATTCTGTATTTAGTAAATCTATAGCTAGACAAAGTTTTGGACAAAAACTTGGAAGTCTGGCAACTCCCCTTCTGGTACCTCCCATACAAATGTACCATCCCGCCCCTGATAAACCGTCTAATACTATCAGTATGACCAAAGCTATCTTGCCCTCATTTTTTACTTAGTACAGTTATAGCTAGACAAAATGTTTGACAAAAACTTGGAAGTCTGGCAACTCCCCTTCTGGTACCTCCCATACAAATGTACCATCCCGCCTACCTTAGAAATCGTGTAGTAACACCAATATGACCAACGCGATCTTGCCCAAATTCTGTATTTAGTAAATCTATAACTAGACAAAATTTTGGACAAAAACTTGGAAGTCTGGCAACTCCCCTTCTGGTACCTCCCATACAAATGTACCATCCAGCCTACCTTAGAAATCGTGTAGTAACACCAATATAACCAACGCGTTCTTGCCCAAATTCTGTATTTAGTAAATCTATAGCTAGACAAAGTTTTGGACAAAAACTTGGAAGTCTGGCAACTCCCCTTCTGGTACCTCCCATACAAATGTACCATCCCGCCTACCTTAGAAATCGTGTAGTAACACCAATATGACCAACGCGTTCTTGCCCAAATTCTGTATTTAGTAAATCTATAGCTAGACAAAGTTTTGGACAAAAACTTGGAAGTCTGGCAACTCCCCTTCTGGTACCTCCCATACAAATGTACCATCCCGCCCCTGATAAACCGTCTAATACTATCAGTATGAAAAACGCTATCTTGCCCAAATTTTGTACTTAGTAAACCTATAGCTATACAAAGTTTTGGACAAAAACTTGGAAGTCTGGCGACTCCCCTTCTGGTACCTCCCATACAAATGTACCATCCCGCCCTTGATAAACCGTCTAATACTATCAGTATAACCAACGCTATCTTGCCCACATTTTGTATTTAGTACAGTTATAGCTAGACAAAATTTTTGACAAAAACTTGGAAGTCTGGCAACTCCCCTTCTGGTACCACCCATACAAATGTACCATCCCGCCCCTGATAAACCGTCTAATACTATCAGTATGAAAAACGCTATCTTGCCCAAATTTTGTACTTAGTAAACCTATAGCTATACAAAGTTTTGGAAAAAAACTTGAAAGTCTGGCGACTACCCTTCTGGTACCTCCCATACAAATGTATCATCCCGCCCCTGATAAACCGTCTAATACTATCAGTATGACCAAAGCTATCTTGCCCAAATTTTGTATTTACTAAAGTTATAGCTAAACAAAATTTTTGACAAAAACTTGGAAGTCTGGCAACTCCCCTTCTGGTACCTCCCATACAAATGTACCATCCCGCCTACCTTAGAAATCGTGTAGTAACACCAATATGACCAACGCGATCTTGCCCAAATTCTGTATTTAGTAAATCTATAGCTAGACAAAGTTTTGGACAAAAACTTGGAAGTCTGGCAACTCCCCTTCTGGTACCTCCCATACAAATGTACCATCCCGCCCCTGATAAACCGTCTAATACTATCAGTATGACCAAAGCTATCTTGCCCTCATTTTTTACTTAGTACAGTTATAGCTAGACAAAATGTTTGACAAAAACTTGGAAGTCTGGCAACTCCCCTTCTGGTACCTCCCATACAAATGTACCATCCCGCCTACCTTAGAAATCGTGTAGTAACACCAATATGACCAACGCGATCTTGCCCAAATTCTGTATTTAGTAAATCTATAACTAGACAAAATTTTGGACAAAAACTTGGAAGTCTGGCAACTCCCCTTCTGGTACCTCCCATACAAATGTACCATCCAGCCTACCTTAGAAATCGTGTAGTAACACCAATATAACCAACGCGTTCTTGCCCAAATTCTGTATTTAGTAAATCTATAGCTAGACAAAGTTTTGGACAAAAACTTGGAAGTCTGGCAACTCCCCTTCTGGTACCTCCCATACAAATGTACCATCCCGCCTACCTTAGAAATCGTGTAGTAACACCAATATGACCAACGCGATCTTGCCCAAATTCTGTATTTAGTAAATCTATAGCTATACAAAGTTTTGGACAAAAACTTGGAAGTCTGGCAACTCCCCTTCTGGTACCTCCCATACAAATGTACCATCCCACCCCTGATAAACCGTCTAATACTATCAGTATGAAAAACGCTATCTTGCCCAAATTTTGTACTTAGTAAACCTATAGCTATACAAAGTTTTGGACAAAAACTTGGAAGTCTGGCGACTCCCCTTCTGGTACCTCCCATACAAATGTACCATCCCGCCCTTGATAAACCGTCTAATACTATCAGTATAACCAACGCTATCTTGCCCACATTTTGTATTTAGTACAGTTATAGCTAGACAAAATTTTTGACAAAAACTTGGAAGTCTGGCAACTCCCCTTCTGGTACCACCCATACAAATGTACCATCCCGCCCCTGATAAACCGTCTAATACTATCAGTATGAAAAACGCTATCTTGCCCAAATTTTGTACTTAGTAAACCTATAGCTATACAAAGTTTTGGAAAAAAACTTGAAAGTCTGGCGACTCCCCTTCTGGTACCTCCCATACAAATGTACCATCCCGCCCCTGATAAACCGTCTAATACTATCAGTATGACCAAAGCTATCTTGCCCAAATTTTGTATTTACTAAAGTTATAGCTAAACAAAATTTTTGACAAAAACTTGGAAGTCTGGCAACTCCCCTTCTGGTACCTCCCATACAAATGTACCATCCCGCCTACCTTAGAAATCGTGTAGTAACACCAATATGACCAACGCGTTCTTGCCCAAATTCTGTATTTAGTAAATCTATAGCTAGACAAAGTTTTGGACAAAAACTTGGAAGTCTGGCAACTCCCCTTCTGGTACCTCCCATACAAATGTACAATCCCGCCTACCTTAGAAATCGTGTAGTAACACCAATATGACCAACGCGTTCTTGCCCAAATTCTGTATTTAGTAAATCTATAGCTAGACAAAGTTTTGGACAAAAACTTGGAAGTCTGGCAACTCCCCTTCTGGTACCTCCCATACAAATGTACCATCCCGCCCCTGATAAACCGTCTAATACTATCAGTATGACCAAAGCTATCTTGCCCTCATTTTTTATTTAGTACAGTTATAGCTAGACAAAATGTTTGACAAAAACTTGGAAGTCTGGCAACTCCCCTTCTGGTACCTCCCATACAAATGTACCATCCCGCCTACCTTAGAAATCGTGTAGTAACACCAATATGACCAACGCGATCTTGCCCAAATTCTGTATTTAGTAAATCTATAACTAGACAAAGTTTTGGACAAAAACTTGGAAGTCTGGCAACTCCCCTTCTGGTACCTCCCATACAAATGTACCATCCAGCCTACCTTAGAAATCGTGTAGTAACACCAATATAACCAACGCGTTCTTGCCCAAATTCTGTATTTAGTAAATCTATAGCTAGACAAAGTTTTGGACAAAAACTTGGAAGTCTGGCAACTCCCCTTCTGGTACCTCCCATACAAATGTACCATCCAATATTTTTCTATAGCATTCGGTATTTTAGGTTGCTATTATGACTTTTCATCAGATGTTACATCAAATGATGGTAGCTACGGTCACTTCTGACTTTCCGATACTTGATGAGTATGAGACTTGTATGTTTTTACTGAGGGTGAGGGTATATATAAGTCGGTTTACCCGACTGCAACTTTTCCACTGGTTTGTTAACAACTAAGTAAAGAAATTCGTTTCCTTGGAATCTGTAGCAAAGTTTTCCAAAAAACACCTTCTCCTGATTTTCAGTGAAGATTCAAAACTTTAAACTCCTGTACTGAAAATATTGAAAAACAGACTTAGGCTGTTATGGGTTGTGACCACAGAATTTATGACAAATTTCCCAAAAAAAATATGGCCCACGTGGGAAGGGGAGTTTTTGGGCAATTTTTCTTTTTTATTTTTGACATTTTTCAAATAGTCTTTTATGTACAGTGTAATGGTAAAACTTTTACTGGATTTTTAGAGACTTTTTTCGTTTTTTTTTTTTGGGCATTTTTCGAAATAAATTCCCCAACAAATTTAAGAAAAATTTCGTAAATAATTTATGACAAATTCCCCCAAAAAAATAAGCGCCACACGGGTCGATTTTTATGCGATTTTTTTGGGTAATTTTTCGTTTTTTTTCCGACATTTTTCAAATAGTCTTTCATTACTTTTTAAAATCGTTTCTACTAAAGTCAATCGTCTGTTATGTCAATACTGATATAAAAGATGACCCACCCTGTATTAATAAGAGTAAATCGGTATTGAATTTTTTAGAAAATATTCTTTCCTTTGAGTGTCAGTTTTTAAACCACTAGACCTTCTTTCCAGCCACTGATTTCCACTCTTTGATTGACTTGTTGTTCCACGAAAGATTTCCATAAAGGCAAACATAAAAAATTGCAAAATAATTTATCAAAAATTCCCTATCAATTTTGGGAAAAATTTCCTAAATAATTGTTGACGAATTCCTCCACCTCAATTTTCCTCAATTTGTTATGCGTTTTACTGGGGCATTTTTCAAATAGACTTTCATATGACAGCGTAATGGTAAAACTTTTGCTGATTTTACTTTATAAAATCGTTTCTACTCCAGTCAATTGTCTGTATTAATAACAGAAAATCGGTATGTTCTTTCTTTTGAGCGTGGCCCTTCCTATGTCTACGTCTTGTTAGAAGGCGAGTTTTTAAACCACTAGACCTTCGATTTCAGCCACTGTGTAATCTGTTGTTACGAGTGGGTAAATCTTCGTCACATGTGAATTTTGTAGTCCAATCGTTGTTTCTTCGGTATCATGTCATCCTTAACATTTGATTAACTTGTTGTTCCATGCACCGCCCTCCCTTCCTTCATACAGTCAGACCGCACTTGTTGGTCGTGTGTCGAGACTTTAGATTTTAGTTCACTGATTTACTGACGAATGTGTCCTGCCTGCCATAGGATGTTTCTTGTTGTTGTTGTTTGGGCATTCCAGCTACTCATTGGTTTTCGGCTGGTGTTTATGGCCATTTATATTAAATTTATTTGTCATGGTTTATTTTTGGTATAACATTGTTAACATGCTCGATGTGTCGTCTCGTTGTCAGCCATGATGACAACGAAATGTACATTTGATTGTATAGAATCTATGACATATTTCAGTTCGATTGTGCGTGTGCTTGTCGGTTGCAAGTCAATGATTGCTTATCGAACAGGGCAACAAGTTTTTGATTGATAGCCCACACAATCGATAGTGGATAGAATACACTGAAGTTAAGACCAGAGTTATGAAGTTTGCGTTTGTACGTCAGTCATTTAAAGGCAATTACTAAAAGTCAATGTATGGTAAATATTTCGGAACTTTTTATGTAATGTAAGAGGAAGATATTAAAATTTAAAATTGATTCATCTTTTCAAAGTTGTCCCGTTTAAAATGAAAAATCAGAATTAAAGCACACTGTGGAAAAATCCGATTTTACAGCCATATTTGGATGAAAATACCAAGCCCGAAAAGAAATGATGAATCTTTGATGTCATCGATCTAGCTAGCCTAGCAATATTTGTGTTAGTCGACATCAATCCTGAATAATTTACGGATTTTAAAAATGTTCATTTGCCACGGCCAAAATGTTGAAAAACGATATTATTTCCAAAACTATTTTTAAAACTATTTTGGCGTTTTTAAATGAATGATGGAAAATTAGTGCAACTTTAGATTTTAGTTTTAAAATATCGAATTTTAGATTTTTTTAAATTTATGTTTTTTTTTTTTTTTACAAATAAACGACACATTTTTGAGGGTCGCTATTATATCAGATGTTGGAAAAGTCTGCATTTTCCAATGCACGATTAGAAAATGTGCTAGGCTAGCAAAACTTAGCAAAATAAAAGGGCCAAGATGATAAACACGCGATTATTTTTGAATGTGCGGTAAAACCAAATTGAGCTCATTCTGAAGAACTTATCATAGTATTTAAATTTTAATTATTATTTTTACAAATCAATCAAAAGTTTTGTGGCAAAAAAAAGTAGTGCTTTGTGAGCTTAAGACTTAGCTAAACTCATATATTTTTGTCATTTTCCCATCACGGTGAAAAATTGCAAACATTACAAAAAAAACACAATTATTACGATTGGCACATCTTAGCTCGGTTTTCATATTTATTTTGGAATTTTCGCAATTTTTTTAAGTGAAGAGTGTACTTTGAAAAATTTGAATTTTCTCAAACTTATGTGAAAACACCCCACAAATTAAAAATAAAACGATTATTTCAAATGTTAATGCTAAATTTTCGTAATTACATCAATGACCAGAGACACGGGTTTTGCTCATGTCAGGCAGTTTTTATGGGCCCCCAAGG